>BQMF02000227.1:0-664794 GCA_027922465.2 Turritopsis dohrnii | reverse complement strand
CATAAAACATTACTTTTCAAAAAAGAATGAGATAACTATAACAGGTTATTGTCTTTTAATGCCCAACTCGGTTAATAATAAAATCAATAAAAAGGCGAATATCCACTTCTTGTCCGCGGACCGGATCGGCTCGCGAAAAAATAGACTACGTGCAAATATTACGTAATATTTTCACGTGGTCTATTGTTCAGCGTCTGGTCCGCGGACAATTATCCGAAGTGGATATTCATTCGCCTCAATGCAGTGTACCTTTTCACGGAATGTTTTTTCAGTTTTAACACAAAGAAACACTTCATCTAAAAGCATGAAGTGCGAGGGCGATATCGTCTTCTTCCATTTGGTCCATTTGGATTTTCATCGGTTTCAAATAATATTGGAAGTTGGGATTTTAACATTTCCCTACCAGCACCACAGGGTTGTTTTGGCTTCAGGCAGTGAATTTCTTCATTCCGTGAGCCACTTGGCAATATGTCAAGGCTGAATATCTGAATTGTTTTGAATAAGTTCTTCAGACAATGATTCCCAAGCAGATAGAACCTATTTCGACAACGCATTTCAAATTACCAGCTGCAGTTTCTTTTGTATCCCTTCTTTGTCCAGCCATTCATCGTACAGTTCAGCTGCCTTTTATTTAAGGTTTATTCCAGCTCACGGCAGGTGCCTGGATATATTTGGTGCAGCCTCTCGGGACGATTGCGGTATCTACTTTTATGCTTTGTAATGCTATCTTGATGTTTTCCTCAATGTGACACTCGTGTAGGAATCCCAGACAGGGAGATGACGTTTGAATGCGAACGATCCTAAAACAAAGCTAACCCAAACCTTTGTTACTGGGGCATCCATCCGTTTACAGAAGAACTTTTATAACACACCCGATTTTTGAAATCTTTGTTTAATGCCTCCGACTCACGCTTTGCACCTTTAAATACTATCATTGGTCGCAATTTAGTCCCATCGGCCTTTGCACCGAGACATACCGAGACCGGACCGTACCATCTGATACCATGTCGGACCAAACAGGTGTCTCAACCATACCAATAATGTCGGATAAATGATAGTTGTATTTCATTTTTAAACAGCGTACTGAAATTATGAAGGATTCTAATTTATCAATTAATCGATCTGGATCTTGTTGAGCAACCGATGTCTTGCGTCGTGTAAAGAAAAGCCTGTACGTTGGAGGAATCTACGCAGCCATCCTACACTAGTTTTAGAATCAATCCCAACTTTTCACTTCCTCATAGACTATTGTCTTTTTCATGATCAATTTTCTGGAAACTCGAAGCTCCTAAGAAAAGATATCATTTTTAGGTTTATCTGCGCCGTTTGAGAGGAAAAACAAAGCACGTCTTTTTCAAAAACTTTAGAATTTTACCTCCTGTTCCCGCATTGAGAGCAAGTAGGTCTATGCGGGAGCACATAGTTCTCCTTCTGGTGTTTGTACACGCTATGGTGATTGTATAGTTGTGTTTTAATTGTTCTTTTGTTTGTGTTTATGTTATTTATGTTTACAGTATTGTATCGTCTCTCTTATGTATTACGATGACGTTTTTAATGAGCTTTTTGGATGTATATCAATGTTTGAGTTGTTTGTGAATGTTTGTGATGTATCATTTTGTTAACGTCTTTGTGGTATACTTGTGAGGGTGAAGTTTTTTTCTTTCACAGAAAGCAATCTTTGTTTCATCGACACCTATTCTGTAATTCTCTTTCTGTCGATATTAAACATTGTACTCGCAGCTCTTACGCTGTTATTTGTAGCAAGCATATTCAACAGCTTTCAACTTAAAATCTAAGGTGTAGATTCGGACCTTTTGCCCCTTGTGGGACGTCAACATTAGCATTGCTCTTTCGTCATCCATTTTGACACACTTCTGCACTATACTTCTCTTTTCTTTTTCGAATAAAAATGTCTGGCTTACAACCTATTAACTTTAAGTTGGCTTATCACGTCAGTTTTGAATGTGCAATACGCATCATGTTTACAAAGATCGTTGGACACCTATCGATGAAAAGCTCAAATACAAAAAAGACGATAGAAACGAAGCACTGGACTACGATTCACATGCAGTTGAAATGTACAAAGCAGGAGATTCGTTAGTTGGACATATTCTAATCAGCCCTGATGGATTATTTTCTCAAAGAATCTGAAGAAAACTACCTTGATGCAACAGGAAAAAGAAAACGTGAAGTTGGCTTGATTGTCCCAGCGCGATATATGGCTGTTACAGCTGACAAAAGAACAGCTTGTGTCCTACTCGAGCAACTTCAAAAAAGCTCGATAAATACTCTCACCTTGAGATGAAAATATTTTCTCAATATTTTATGTTTCTGCCGAATAAGCGCCAGTTTCAGTTTTGGACCTGGGCGCTTAATCGGAACCTGGGCGCTTATTACAAATTTTTCTTTTAAACTTGGCGCTTAATTGGAGGGGGCGCCTTAATTGAGTCCTGGGCGCTTAATCGGTCATTTACGGTAGTCGGTTTCGTGTGTTACTATTTTAAAGAACATAGCTAGCAACTGCCTATGAAGCCACGCACCCTGATTTGTACCTAATAAGCTTGGTTCTCACGATGATGAACTTACTACAGTGTGCATGATATGCAGAGCCGATTTTTGAATGAGCTCCAGGTACATCAAAATGGCTAACACGCGCTTCTCACTGTGTTATGGTCCTAGAGAACATGAGATTGGGGGTCAGACATCCTTGTGTCCCTCGTCTGTCTTGTTATAGGTACAAGGGTAGGACTTAACCTTTTCCGCCAAATTTCTTAAGTTCAAGAGTTAAAGAAGATAGAGCTGTTCATGGTTACTTTACGGGATTTTATGCGTACAAAAATTTTTCTCAAAATGGCGTCTCGTGACTTTTAATGTACGCGACTATCCATTTTGGAAGAAGAAGAGGGAACATTTAATCGACGTTGAGTCGGAAAGTGACACCATTTGCATCGACTTTAGTTTTTGTTTTCCGTTGTTTTACTTTGCTTCAAAAAAATTCTAACAAAAATAAAAGAATTCGTGAGTCATGCGACTGGAGGTATTCCACAAATTTGCTGTTCGGCTGTGTTTGGTAAAATCATAAATAAACACTCTACGATGGAGTTCACTTGAGATTTCCTTCAGCCTTAACCTTTGTGGAGTGTTTTCTCGTATTTTCCTAAATAAACGCACAAAAAGCCTTTTTGCAGAAAACTCTCCCACTGACTGCTTCTGTACTCTGAATCATACACATCGTAACACTTTCAGAGCCTAACTCATATCGTAACTTTGATCATAAATACGAGAAGCGTCTTCAGGAACGCTTTTGATCGAGTGCTTTTTATCGAGTGCTTTTATCGAGTGCTTTTGATCGAGCAGTTTTTGGACTCAGGCTGATAAGACTCTGTATTTGTCGGGGATATTCAAAGTATGGCACGGCGCCAAATCAACCGAAAACATGTGAATCACTACTCGGTATGTTAAGGAATGTTGTAACCTTCACTAATATTTCCACGAAGATCATGATGTCATACCATGATGTCATACCATGATTTCATACCATGATGCTACCTAGAAATACAGATTATAAATCCCCACCACCATAATTTCCAACGGCAATTTCATTGGAATACTTCAACGAAGCAAACCGCAAAGTAAAGTGGTTGGTTTTTGAAATTGCTCATGTTTATTTATTTATTTATTTGTTTATTTATTTTGATTAATCGTGTGGAGTTTTTCATAAAGTTATTGTCATTCGTTCTGACGCTTTAACATATCCTTGGTTCTGATTCGGAACGTTATATGCTTTCAAATATCACCAAGATACTCGTCAGTTAGTTAGAGCAAACACCGCATTATTTTCTTTCTCAAATCTAACCATATACACTAGCTATCGATAAAAATTGCATCACTTACCAAAACAAAATGCCATACTGTACCGTTTATTAAATCATGAAGAAGAAAACAATATGTGAATTTGGTGTATTGTTTGAGTCAAGACAACATTCCATAGCCACAACGTAAATGAATGCATCGACTGGGAATTAGTTGGTCATTTAAGGCGTCGCAAGGATGGGTAAGGGCGGGGGTGTAGGAAAAGGGCATGGTTATCACACGAATGTGTCTAAGAAACATTTATTAAATAAAAATTTAATCCGCCGTTTACAAAAAACTATATGTACACAAACAATTCCATCTAGCGACATTCTAAAAGATAATCCAGCACTCTTTCATAAATATTGCGCATTTCAAGGAATGATTCCTCTCAAGAAAATGCAAGCACAGTATGATGTTCTTGTATATTCTTGCCTGTTCTGTTTTTCTATAAAATTTTCTTTGAATAAAAACAATACGTTATTCAGATAAAAATGTTTCATCATCTGATTCACGGAGCAAATTCCAGGTCATTGTAAATTTTCTTATTCCCATGTACTTAAAGTGGGTGGGAACATTGAAAATGTCCTTATCTGAAAGCCTAAATTGTCCATGTCGACAACGTCAAAACTCTATCTCGTTGTACAACCATTAAGTCTACATATTTTAGTATAAGACCTACGGCATTGGTATATACCAAGTTTTCTAAGGTATTTAACACGATAAAAAGGAATGTTCGCAAGCTTGTTTAAACCCTTGTCGAACAAATTGGACGTATTTTTGACCAGAGAACTGAAAACTATTTTCAGTGGAAAGACAACAACTTTGCACGGAATGGTCAATCACAATTTTTCATTTTTCACCCGAGTCACGCGATACGTGACGCAATTTGCGACGCATCATCAAACGCAGGTACTACGTATGGAGTCTCGAAAATTCGATGCAATATCTATGTTGAATGGAATATCATAGTCTTCTTCCGGGACGGTCCTAGTCTTGTTATCAGTAGATAAGCTTTCGTCAGCAACGTCAGAGCTTTCAACCGGCTGCTCCTCCGTCAGTGGTTTATCCTCTTCGTCTTTCTTTTCACCGTCATTTGTTGACGCATCCGTAACGACGTCGTTATGAGAAGCTAAAAATACTTCGTCTACAGACAAATTGTCGTAGCAAGATGAAACGTTTTTTCGCGGATTCATCTCTATATGATCAGTCTCGTCTGCTAGTGCACCAGAACCACCTGTCACACTAAAATCTTTAATCTGTATATCAGGTACAGAAATGAACGAACGTCTTTCGTTGTTTGATATTTTTCCGCTTTCTTCACGACTACTGTTTCCGTCTTCGTCTTCTCTGCTTTTCACAGTTGAGTTTTCCACTAAAGATTCTGTTGATTTAGCATCTTCCAACTGTTTCATAAGTACGGCGACAACGACATTTACCAAACAAACTGCGATGCCAAAACGAATACGGCAAAGTATATAGGCGCGACGTAAGGCATCATATGACACGGCTCTCGACATAAGTTTTCGTTTATACAATCCTAGAAGGAGGTCCGAACATTGATGAGAATCTGGCGGCGGAACGTGTAATTTACACATAATAAAATCAGTAAAAATTCGGTATACCTTCAATATGCCACTCCAGTTATCGCCAGTGGATATCCGAAATAATGTGAGTAAAGCGTAACCAAAGCTTTGGAAGTGTGCATGACGGCTAATCCCTTCACACTCATCACGATTACAATCTAGATGTGCCAAAAACAGGAAAACATTTTTACAGTGAAGCACAAACAAGATAAAAACCACAAATCATGCGACATGTGAGATATCGAATGATTGATTCGAAATCCTCCACCTACCTAGTTTTCCAAACAACTCGATGCCAAGCGCAGAAAAAATGAAAAAAATCAGCAAAAAAAGCATTGATAGGTTTCCGACCTATAATCAAAACGTAATCAACAGTACCATGGCAACATTTGTATCTTAGCAACAAAATTATGTTAAAAAATGAACAATATAAAAAGATGTAGAATATTTTCATATTCTGAAAGGGCGTTTGTAATTCCTAAAACTTGATCTTCTTGAAAACTTTCATTACCTGTGGCAGCGATTCAGAAACACAATTCAACAATCTCTGGATGCCATCTGCAGCCTTCAGTATTTTCAAAACACGTGCTATTCGTAGAACTCGCATAATCCGAATAATAGTCGGGTTAATCGGTAAACTTGAATTCAGTTCCTCAAATATGATCCCAATGATAGAGAGAAAGACGATCACCACATCCAATTGGTTCCATCTAAGAAAACAAATCCCAGAAGTCAGTTCGGTGGTATCTTTACCTTTACCTTTCTTTTCTCCTTCCATCCAAAATCGAAATTGAAAAATTTCAGCAAAATCCGGTAAGTGTGTCCACTACCCTACGAAAGTTGTAATGGCACAAACCTTTGAACGAAAAATAGCCTGGGACCAAATCCATAAATTTTCAATCCAGCTTCGAGTATAAATACTGCAGTAAAAATGTAATTCATGATTTTCAGAAAATCCGCTAATTTCTAAAAAAAAAAAAAAAATAAATAAATAAATAAATAAACAAAACAGTAACAAACAACTCATAATTGGCCTCGCTTTCATCACAAGCCCTTCAAAGGTGGTTTATCATAGGTAGTGACTTTTTTAAAGCACTTCGTTTTTAATGTTCATAAAGCCCCTCTATTGAATTTGACTCAGCAAGTTTTGTGAAGATATCTCTCCATCTTCAATGCTTTGACCTTTAAAAGGCAGCACATATAACGGTGTGGGCGGCAATTTCTACTCATCAAAGTACATGGTGAAACCCTTCTAAATTTGATTTGGGTAATTGAAGCAAGGGTCAGATTTTGCCTTGTTCATTCAAACGTACCTTTAAGACTTTTAACCAGAGTTTCACTTTGAGTAGTAATTGCCTGACACTAACATGCTACTCGTAAAGAACAGAACGACAATTGAAATACCTTTGGCATCAGATAAAACTCTAGCGCCATGAACAGTACGTTCAAACCGATAATGATAGCGATGACCAGGTCGAACTTGTAGTGAGAGACCATCCAGTAAACCTTATGTCGAACGTAAGAGTAATTGTTCAAATTTTGTGGAACATCGTCTGTATGAAAAGGATGGAGAAGAACGAATGAATTTCCAATAGGTTTTTCCTCGAACTATTGTCATCAAACGTCGATATTTTGCCGAGCTATCCAATCAGCCTCGAATTGATGTGGTTATTTGATGACAATTAACACGAACTAAAAGCTTATCTTAGTATACTAATCCTCGTTAGCATATAACAATACAGCGCATCAAAACGAGGTTGCGTTTGATAGTTTGACGAAATATTGGCGTTTAGACTGAACCTCGGGAAATGTGCGCACACATAGCTTAGCTGCCATTTCTATCTGTATTAATGTTAGGATAGCTATGATGTAACTAAGCAACCCAAAATCCTCGTACCAAGCCGGATATCCACTTACAATGGTTGCACACTCGGTATGTAGCTAACCAGTGCACATGCGCATTATTGTTGAAGGTTTTTCTTTACTGGTGATGAGATGACGTCACTACATTTACATAGGTTTGTCATTTAATAAATTAAGTGTCGTAGATTTAAAGAAGACCAAACACATTGTTTTCATGTTAGACCAGAGATGCCTGGTTTAACTGAGCACGGGTTTGACAGAAGGAAAAAATTACTAACAAACGAATACAAGATAGTTGCAACCAACAAATTAGTCGAAATGTTTTGCAAGTATATCCTCGGCCCCACTTACTTAAATGTCTCTAAGGAATCCACTGATTCAGTTCTATTAAAGTCTCAGTTATTCAGGTTTTTATTTCGAGCGAGCATACAGTGACCTCTTGTCGTCACAGACTATTCAGGGTCACGCATCAGAAAGTAAGCATCAAATGCGCGATAAAAACGCGGTTGGTGCGCGAAACTTCTGAACTGTAGTGGAAATCCGGCGGCTTTCATTGTCTAACTTCATCGACTTCAGAAGAATTCATGAAAAGAAAAACAGGGAGGAGAAAAAATTGATAGCAGCTAAAAAAAACTCAGAGCGCAAGATGACAATGGACCGGTGCCGAAAAAAAACTCTACTTTATGAACGAGTTTTCCATGAGGATTCAAGCTTTTTGGAGTTCGGTTTTCGTAACAAAAGCCCAAAAAATCATGCATAGATCAAGAAGAAGAAAAAAGAAGAAGAAGGGGAAGAAGATGAAGAAGAAATATTTCATTTCAGTTGATTTACTCCAAAATTGAAGAGCATTTCTCAAATCCTATGGAAAACTTGATATTTCTTTGTCTCGTTTTTATTCAAACGAAAGTAGCTTACAGGTAGATTTGTTATTGGATGACTGAGAAGATCTAGATTTGGCTGATGGGGCAATAGTATCAGCGGCTAACATTATTGTAACTTTCTTTTTGGCCGGTGAATTTGAAACGGTGATATCATGCAAGAGTGTGGATGATGGAGGGCTGCTGTGTATTGTGGGTATTATCGATGCATTGCCACTGTGCTGATCTACAAGAACGATGACGTAACACATTACACTGCATGCATGATGGGAAATATCGTGCATGTGGTGTTCTTGTTAACTGTGTGTGATTGTGTCCTGTGAATGTAGTAACATGCGTGAACATAATGTCATCTGTGAAGAAAGTGTCATGCATGAAAAATATAGTGTCAGCGTTTAGTACACGTTTGAAAGTCGTTATCAGTGGTTACGCTTTCTTGAAATCACCTTTTGGATTTTTTTTTTTCGAGTATCAAAACTACAAATCGATCATCAGCTTCCTATACCTTCACTTCGTAAAGTGCAACACATTACACACGACACGATATTGAAGTATCCATTAAATCGGCATCTGAGCAGACAGAACTTAAGCATGGTCCAACTTTCATTTATTATTACGTCAACCGATTTTGTTTATGTCTTATTTGAACCTCATTTTACTTCCATTACTTCGAAGTTAAATTTATTGTTTTTTTTACATAAACTTACATAAATACGAAATATTCGTTGTTAAACTAGAATGATATATTCTCGCCAAAAGCATAGCTTGTTCGTCCGGTTTACGTGTACATAAAACGTCTTGTACTTCTGTTGGTTAGTAATTGGGTTAACCGTCCAATGAAATTATCAGTACCTTTATGAATTGCGAGTAGCTGCAAGTCCAGTTCGTTCTGTGTAATGTGTTACATTTTTTGAAGTCAAGGGAAGTAGAAATAAAGGCAAGGCAATAACGAGAGAGATAAAGAAAGTCTTCGAAGAAATACTGAAGATCGCTCCGCACGTCAGCTAAACTAAACTTTTAATCTGTTGTCTGGCACATTCAGTCTGTTGGTCATGTCAGTTTTAGCCGTCATAGCCGTTTGTTACGTAATAGCCGTTCGTCGCGTCATAGCTGTTTGCCGTATCATGTAGGTTTTTCGCGTCAATCCGCTTGTCGCGTCAAAGCCGTTGGTAAAATTCCCTGCTCTACGATGAAACGCGTAATATATACCACAATAACTTTGATTTCTAAAACACAACTTCAAAATAGAGCAAGGAATTTTTAATGTCTCTAAACATCCAAGCAAGCAAGAACATGTTTTAAACAATCACTTCACTTCGTGGAAGTTTCAGGAAGGAAGCTCCATCACAACTGCAAGGCGCTTCTTGGGCGTTTTTTGAATGTGGTTCGAGGAGATCTCGCTCGATCCAAATCACGATCATGTTAATGAAGGATCCGGTTTCACACTTTCCAAACTAACCTTCAGTTTGACCATGATGCTGGTACTCTTCAAGTTGTGATTCATCCATCCCATCTTCCACCATGACTCGGCACTTTTGAAAGTTATCAATAATGACGCCCACAACCATGTTTATAACAACAAAGCCTGCAATCAGCAGAAACGCCACAAAGTAAAGAAACGCCCATGGATTATGATTTTTTTGCGGCTAAAAAAAGACGAACTCAAACATTTTAAACAATACCAAGAAAACCAATTAACCACACTCACTGCAGACATTTTCTAACAGATATACACATATTAAAGCCAAGAGAAATTGACCAAGGGATATCCACTACTTCATCATGGCCGCTAAAATGTAATGTAATGTTTTACCTGGTAACCGGCTTTAACTGCATCGATACCATCATACATCAACGTAACCCAGCCATCTTTTGTAGCAAAAACAAACAGTGTAAACAGGGCCTAAAAGAAACACTAAAATGTTAAGCGAAAGAGATTCAACAACACATTCCATTGACGGTATAACTTGGCATCAGACGAAAAAGAGGAATTCAAACGACCATTCTGTACTATCCATAGAGATTCACACATGCAAATCATGCAAATATTTACATTTAACAGGTTATCGAAATTGTACTTCTTGTTGACCCACTCGTACCCAGCGCCAATGCATTCAGATTCGGTGAAGACTTTCTTCCCTGATGGCAGCGTATCTTTTCTGCAGTGATAAAATGAGCCCTTAAACAACTGAGAGACAGATAAATAAAATGTTATTCAGTGTAAACGCATTTTTGATATGAAAAACAATAATCTACAAGCCAACCTGCACTCCTAATATTCCGAATATAGTAAAAAATACCAGTGCAACCACTACCAGATTTCCGATCGGGGTTAATGACGCAATCAGTGTTTCAACGACAATTTTTAAACCAGGAGCTCGACTAATAACCCTTCAACAAAAAAAACAGAGATAGATGAAAATGACGCATTGTTCATCTGAGGAATATAATAAGTTGATATCTCCAGTCGTGCAGTGTCCACTTTGATAGAAGAATTCCCTACGAGAGTTTGACCAATCCTTCACCTGTGTTGGCCTTATAGAGGTAACTGCACTGAAGATGTCCTTCTCAATTCACGTGGACTTACCGTAGTGGTCTTAACGTACGGAAAGCTCTGAACACCTTCAGCACGCCTAGAACACTACTCTGCGAGCGCACGATATACGTCACAATGATGTCAGCTATGGAGATTATCACAAGTATGAAATCAATTCGGTTCCAGTTGTTCTTTAAATACGCTCCTTCGCCGATACAAAAACCACAAGCAAAGATCTGCATAAACAGGAAAGTCAACAAGAAATAGCATTGAATCATAAAACAACGTGTACGTAGAAGCTCTACTTGATGGGACAGCAGCAGCAGTTACCTTAACACACATTTCAACGAAGAAAACACCAGTGAAAACATGGTTGGAATAATCGATCACTTTCCTTTCCTAAAAATATCACATCAACGCACATCAAAGTTGACACAAAAGCTTGAACTGAAGTTTTTCTAGGACGCATATATGAAGACTTACAGTGCTGTGTGGATCAATACTAGGTCTTTCCATGGCCATGATGACACAGTTTAAGAGGATGAAAAACAGTATAACATTATCAAACCAAGGGTTGGAGATCAACTTTTGTGTCGCAATACGCAATCTATGGCCGAAAAAGTAAGTAGGTGAAAAATGGAATACCTTCAGAAAACTTCATTAAAAGAAAGGATTTTCGTTACTTGTTGTTAGGGGATATCAAATATAGTACCCAGTCCTTTCGTGTTCGTAAACATGTACATCCAGACGTTTTCTGATCGCTCGAATTCCTTTCTAACAATGAAATTGAATCATCACCGGTCTAAAAGATAAGACTAATTCTCAACCAATCCAGTAGTGCGTATATATACGACATCTTTCAAACTCGTAATCAACTTTACAACAGTGTAAAGTGTAAAGTAGATAAGTAGCTTACTGAGATGATAGTTGGCTTACTTGATAAGGGTGGGATAGGGAACTGAGTTCTTTTAATGGTGATTGCAGATGGGGAGGTGGTGGAGATGAAGATGTCACCACAACAGATTCGGAAAACCGAACTTGGCGGTAAATAGCCGATTCGGATACTGACTTTTTACGATGATGATTTGAGAGAGCGCTAAAATTGAAGATTAAATTGCTACTGAAACGGGCCAGAAAATGAATGGAAATTAACCACTAGATGAAGAGGTGAATTTGATTGGGCGTTGCTAGGTTGCACTTACGTGGCACAACCGTTAACTTCTCTAACATCACACTCATCTTTTATCAGTAGTGTTTCGTCATTGATGTTAGGCAAGGATTTTGTATGGCCTCTATTTTGAAGGTTAATGTCATCATCTAAGTCTTCCTTTTCATTCCCATCTGATTTTCCTTCTGGCGATGCCATTCTCGACATCATCAACGGAGATTTCAAGGGAGATGATAAAATGCCTTCCTGAAAATCAAAATTTTATTGAATGAGCACCAGGATGTTATATACAATGCAAAGGATAAAGTTGTCATCATTTGTCAAGAATCATTTATATAAATATGATATCAAAGTTATTTAAATTATATACTGTTTCTGTAGAGAATCCTTCCACTAAAATGGCGACGAGTAAATTAAACAAGATATAATTTCCGATGATCATCAAGAATATAAAGTAAACTGAAGCCCATTGAGTCGTTGATCTCATGGCATCATACAGGACTTGATTCCAATCCTCCTGGGTTAACACCTGAAAACACAAGTGTCATGTTTTCATGCTAAGACGTTACAAGCAACAACAAAGAATCAAATGATATTTTACCTGGAAAACTGTAATCAAAGACCAGCGTAGATCATCAAAATTATGTCTAACAGGTCCACCGTCTATATCTTTCATTTTCCCTCCAAACAAATGCATACCCAAGATCGATGAAGTAAATATGAAAATAGTGAGAAGACCCAAAAATGTCATGACACTATCCAATGTTTCCAGCATCACTTGGATTTGCTTTTGCAGTGTTGGGAGAAAGCGAACCAATTTAAAAATACGCATCAGCCGAAAAGTACGTAGAACAGACACACCACCTTGGTTGTCACCGACCAATTCAATAATACTAAAATTTGTTTCAAAGTGAAGAACTGAATTAATAAGGAATACTTGAGATTAGCCTTGAATATCAAATCTGTAATCTAGGCACTATATACAATATAGAACTTGAAACCTTGCAAATTTTGCTTCAATATCAAAAGTGGAGAGAGAGAGAGAGAAGTGATTGCAACAAGGCCAAGAACAACAAGCATAACCATCATGTGATTTTTAAAATACAGGAGGGAGGACGGTTTCTTTGGATAATCATAATCCATTTTTTGATAATTAAATATGATTATTTGTGCATGTGGTCAAAAGTATTTAAGATCTTCAAAGCAACAGGAAAACCTTAAGAGTTCTTTTGCTCATGTTTTATTTTATTTTTTCAAACTCGTTTAAAACTAACATAATTCTGATTTTCAGTCTCACCTGATTATAACAACAATCGCATCAAATACATTGAATGCATCTTTGACATATCCATAAAATCCAAAACCAGTCAGTTTCATAAGCATTTCTATCGTGAAAATGGCAGTGAAAATAGTGTTGAAAACATCCAATGTGAACGTCATGACATCAGGCTGAAACAGAAGTTATGGACGCATTTTAGTCAATGCATGTATTCAAAATTACGTCAGTGAAGGTTTAAGTGTAAAATAACCAAAAAAGGTTTATGAATGCTGCACTTACTTGCTTATGATGTTCCATTGCCATAGTGACTGTATTCAAAAAGATAGCTACCATAATAAACACTTTGAAATACTGTGATTCACACCAATTTCTAATACTAGTTCTTTTGCGCTGGCAAAATGTAGGTTCTTTTTCTTTTTCTTCACATTCAGAAGATTCTGAATCTGAAACACAAGCTTGTCTCTCATAACAATTCATTTCATCTTTGCTTAGGTGTGGACTACAGCAACCAACATCACCCACACATTGATAACTTGCACCAAGATTTAACGTTTCTCCTAGATTTGAACTCTCATGGGATGTCTTCCGCACTTGGCTTAAACTGGGATATAAGGCAACGGTGGTTAAAGGGCTCTGAGATTTTAATGAGTCTGGTAAGGAACTTGAGTGACATATAACAACAGTAGTATCAGGCATAATCAATGCAGCTGTGTTTATTGGCAGTGCTGAAATAGGTTGCAATAACTCTTTCTCACTCACATCATTTATACAAATGGCTGGGGCTGGCATGATGGCAGGAATATTTCTTGCCTTCATCTCCTCACCGGTAGCATTGCTGTCATTGTTATTAATATTTGTTTCAACTGGAGGAGCATTCGGACATAAATGTACATGATGGTGATGTATGTGATGATGGTGATGATGATGAAAATGAACAGAGCTCGTATCAGTATCTCTTTTATGCTGTTTCTTTTTCATGAGTGTTTTTTGATAATTTTTGCGAAAAATCTTTTTTTTCAACTTCCTATACGTCCGAAGAATATAGTAATGTAATATGCTTAGAATTTGGTTGTAACAGCCTTTGTTTCCTCCCTCACTGATGGTAAATGTCGTAGTACTGCCTGATTTTGAGCGTTTACGAGCTGCAGCCATTAAAGCAGACTCTCGCTGTCTAGTCTCTGAAAATTGAGTAGCCACAACAACAAGACATAAGTTTGTGAGAAAGTAAGATCCCAGCTAAAAATAAAAGAGATTTTAAGAAGTGAACTTTACTGGGACATTTGTTTTTATCTATGCAACTCATCTATCTCATTAATAGTAAATAGACTTGGATGACTCAGATGAGATTGCCCAGATATTATCATGGATGGAATTGCTAACTTTGGGACAACACTTTCGTTTTCTTGCTTACGCTTGCTAAAGCCATTCACCCTTCTGGTTACTAGGCATGAACAAACTGGTAGACAATGAATGAGTTGTATAAGTAAAAACAAAGCTTCCCCTCTGATTCATTCTATTTATCCTGTTACCAGATAGCATAAACAAAAGAAATTTTAGTCATCAGTATGCTCAAATGAATAGTCTTTAACTTTGTTCTTGATACCAAATAAGTGATGTAAAGGAAATCTTACAACTATCAGGGTGACAAAGTAGATCCAGACCCACGAACTGTATGCATCTTGTAAGTAATACATAATGTCAGTCCAACCTTCAAGGGTGATAGACTATAATGATGAAATGACAGAAATGGTTGTATTTCGTATGATAATCATTACCAAAACAGAAAAATGAACACTGTTATAAGCAAACATACCTGAAATATTGCAATAAATGCAATGCCAGTGTGATCAAAGGAAATTGCCCCATAGTGAGGGTTTGTAGCATTCGGTGAGCAAGTTACATAATACTGACTCCAATCTATACAATCTGTGGTATTTATTGTCTCATTTTTATAAAAATAATGTTTAGATACGAAAGAGTTTATAGTTTGATTGCAATTTTCAGTTGGTTCTCCATAATTCTTTATTAATGATGAGCAACTGTCTTTCAAATTATTTGCACAAATATAATCCCATGGGTCACCATCTGGCACAGTATAAAAGGAGGTGTCACCAGGATATTTGAAACTATAAAAGTATGTAAGGTATTAAACATCTTTGAGCGAACTAAAAATGACTGTAAACGGTATACTTACACAGAGTTTTTTAAGTATGGTAAAGATTTGAGAGTCTCGTTCAGGTAACAGCGATTTCTTAAAATCCCTTGCCATAACTGAACCCCAATAATTGCAAAGACCATTAAGATTAAAACACAAAGTATAAAAACATTTCCCAGCATAGGCAGAGTATCCAAAAGCAGTGTCACTAATATACGTATACCTAAAAGATACAATTTTGACTTGATTCGCTCATTGTGTAGATAGATACTATATAATTAACACCAAACATAAATGATATGAAATAGAGGTTTCCATGATGGCAATTAATCGTTAAAAAGTACCTACTCGGAACCCTATTAATTGCTCGGAGTGGCCGCAGAACCCTCACAGCCCTTACTGAACTTAGAAATTCACCATCACCATATATAAGTTCAAATGTTCTAAAAGTAAAGGAATTGAAATTATCTGTTTGTGTTGTACGTGAAACAAACACAAACATGTGACATAATAGAAAATGCTTTCGACAATATATAGCGTATATAAATAATAAAAGTAACAAATTATGTACCCAGCTAAAACGATGAATAAGTCCAATCTATTCCAGGTTTCAGCTATGTAACCTAATTTACCAGTAAATCCAAACGCTATAATCTTTATCGCCATCTCCAATACAAAATATGCGTATATAAAAGTTTCCAAACGTTCTAAGACTTTACATTTTTGGGTTTTACAATCTGTGTCGTATGGATCATACAAACCAAGGGTGACGCAATTGACCAAGATGATAAGCATTGTGATACGCTCAAAATATCTAAGTTCTTGTAGTTAAAGATAACAATTTACGACGAAAAACTCAAAAAAAAGTCCCACGTGCTCAAACTGTTGACATGTGCCGTGTAAACACTGCACCAAGCACTTGGTTTAGCTTGGAGAGAAAAGTGCGTTCGGGCTAAGTTTTACTTATAGTTCGTATTTTGATGTATGGGCGCCAGGTTCAAAACAAGTATTCACCCCAAATTCTATTTGGACATGAAATTTGACTCAAAGAAAGTTCAGTTGTTTGGGTGGTTGTCTAGTTGAGCGGTTCCTGCCATTACAGCTTCCGTAGCCCAAATGTGGGCTTTAAAAATGCATTAGGACCTCCCACTGACAACAGTAGCTTAAAAGGAACTGAAGAGGCTATCCTGGGTAAATCATGATAATAATAATAGAGTCTGCTCACAGCCTTATCCGAGACTATTAGAATCCCCTCAAAAAAATAACACATCATCGGATTGTCGACCTGCGTTTTTTAAGTAAGAAGAATAGTGTATTTTGAGTTGGAGCCTCAATACTTTTAACTTTTAATAAAAAATCAGCTTGAAATATTCAAGATATAATTATGCACACCGAATAATTTCAGATAAAGCGGTCTACCTATTGTGTGTGAATAAGTACTCAAAAGTAAACATTCACAATACATTGACGTCACACACTATAGTTTCTGGTGAACAAATGAAGAGGTCCTAGGGAGAACAATTAATTTTACTTGACTTAACTATATGAAGCAGTTTGACTTCGTACCCAACACAATTTTTCCCTCTTTAGCTCTTGCTAACAAGTTGGGTTGACCCAGGATAGCTTTTTCCAAATTAGCACACAGATTATTTAAAGCGAATTAGCGCCTGACGCAGTTAAGTAAAAGAAAAAGACATTTTTTGGAAATTTTTCTTGATGGTTGGGAGTGGCGAAAGTCAACTCGACGTTCTTACACAACCTTGGTCAAGCCGCTTAAGCAGGCCCCTTGCACCTCTAGCTACCAAAAATCTGGAATTTGAAGAAATGCCGAGATTCTGTAAGACAAACACGGTTTTGTGCGTCCTGTAGAAAGAAGACTCGAGAAATGAATAATGTAAATAAATAAGGATATTCTTCACTCGTAAAGTCCTTATCAGTCCGGAAAAGTGTGAAGGAAAGTTGGACCACGGATTCCGCGATAAAATTTTAAATTTTTTTTAATCATTTAAAAACGATAACGTTGACTTTTTCGATACAGGGTGATCTTCTATGCCCACACCACACTGTGTCCGCTAAACCCTTATCAAGAAATATCTTAATGACTGACACTAAATTTAACCAATGGTTTTTCGAATCTTGATTATAATTGAAAATTTTGACACAAAACTGTTCATCTTTTTAATCGTGAAAAATACTACATATCCTTTTCTTTATATACGTTGTTCACATAGAACGGACAGTGCACTAACAGTTCCTTGGTTGTTACATATTAGAAAAATAATGTACATATACAATTCTGTCACTCAATGCTATTAGAAGTATCATTTGCTGAGGTGAAGAATTACCGAAAGCTTAAACATTTTTGTTATGTTGTATGTTCGACCTTACAAGCAAGAGGTCACCATCATAGTTTACATTTCACGTTTGGCATTTATTTTTAAAAACATGTAAATCCAATTGTTCAGGTTAGTCTGTGTTATTTTAAGAAAGCTTTTAATTACTAAAGTATTTCCGGTACGAATGCAAGATATGTTAGACAACAGCCTGCTTCACTAAATAATTATTGACTGTTCCGGCCTTTATACATAGCTGTAAAGAAACTGATCTATTCAATTTGGAAATGGATGTGTATTACAGACACTTAACTCGGCCACAATGCAGCATTTAAACATATACGGGAAAGGTCTATTGATGGCAGTTGGACTCGATTAAAATTCTCACTAGCACTCAATTCCCACAAAACATCGACTTATGCAACAGTAATGTTGTTAGCTCGTAAAATAAAGCTGGGCGGTCCATTTTACTATTTCGTCGTAAAGAAAAAACTCGATTAACTGATCCTTTGTAATATAAACCTATTACTCAGTAATTGGTTCATACGGAATTAAAAGAAACTCACTGGAAAGGCGTGGCCACTACAAATCTTTTGATTACCTCATCATGTAAAATAAGCCGATAGATTTGTAATGAAATTTGATAGGAATGGATGAGAAATTGGACGAGCACAAGAAATTTACGAATACAACCTGGCGCCAAGGTACTAACAGGACAATGAGAGAGATCCTAAAGGGAAGAGTGGGGCTTAGTTGTTTGTTCTCAAAAAGCACTTTAATTCGGAAAACGCACGATGCCCAATATGGACTTATATTTGACGTAAATAGAATAGATACAGTTAATGTGATGTAGTTGCTTATTTCAAAGTGATCTCTGGTAAGAAAAAGATTTTTCTACTGATGAGAATAATGATGATGGTGATGACGATGACGATGATGAGATCAGATCTCAGCCAATCACAGAACAAATAGTTCTGACAGGATTGACGAGCTTAAAAAGGTTTTTCGCTTTCAACTCATAATATTTGATTTGGATTTAATATGTAATGCCAGCCTTGTAGCGGCTGATCTCTTTTTATATCTTACTTGCTGGAAGACACTTGTAAACACCTTCACGGAAGGAATTCATCATTAGATCGTTAATAACAACAAAAAATCAACAAAAATCATTTGAATAAAAGCAATTTGATGTTAGTGCGCCTGACACCTTTTAATGATTCGAGATGAAACGGGGATTTGATGAATTGTGGTTTCAACATCTAATGAATGGTCTGGTGTTCTAATTGTATCTTTAACAACCTGACCGAATTAAGGGGAAATTCGCACTGACGAATTGATAATAACAAATTAATAAAGTACTAACCTTGCCAAATCTCGATCAGACGATACGTATAAAATAATATTACTAAATATCCATTGATGGAATTAATTTTACGAAAAGGATACGGCCATAAGGTCAACCTGATTGCCCAGTGACGCCATATTGATTTCTTATGCAAGCAAAATAATGCGATATCTTGATAAAACGCATCTTCCGGATCGAGTTCGTCAATGTCTATATCCTCACTTTTCGCTTCATCCATTATACTAGAGTTGTCAAGTTTCGATGTGGAATTATCAATCGGGTTACAAACCGCGATGTAGTTGCACTCGTCAGCAGCGGCGGTGGCAGCGGCAGCGGTTTTGAAGTTATGATGATCGTGCTTGTATTGCTGGTACTTATGATAATTCTCCAATTCCAAACATGCAACCTCAGCGATTTTCTGTCGTAATGCTTCTCGTTCACGCGCTTCACTTTTCATACTAAACCATAAGACGAATATGTAGACAGTTTATAGATATTTCTTCACAGAAAGATAGCTGTGACAAAGGACAAAAAAAAGATAAGCTATACAGACCATACAAAGGGAAACAATAGATTTTGTACGCAGAGATATAAAAGATTTTTAAAAATACCTCACATTGATGAGATCACAAATTGTGTTACGGCTCTGCGTTAATATTAATCAGATAAACTTTTGATTTCTCATTTCATTGAATTCCATTAAAAGCTGTCACTCAACTTAACTTAACGCCGAATTATTTACAGAATGCATTCACTTTACACGTACATGTCTGTTCTGAAAGAAACTTGCAACTGACTATGGGCTTGTTGATTTCATCGGGTTTAGTTGCGCTGATCCGTAGTTTATCAATATTTTGAGAACTGAATACATCATAGTATAAACCATTCAAATCGAAATACCGAAAATATTTTCCGATTTAAAAGTAAGATCTTCCGGACAGGCCAACGTAATATTGCAATGCAAGCGAGATTTTTTTTATAAAAAAAAACATGAAATTTCTTGTTTCTTAAATAAGTCAAGAGATTTTGACAAAAGTAGGCTTTGATTAGCATTACAAATCCGGCATGTGCCTTCAAAATTATGTCATATTCTTCAAACACTACACGCAAAAGTTCATTCTTCTTCTAACACGCATCTTTGTTGTTAAAAAAAACCTATATTGTCACCTTTCGAGAAAAAAATCATGCAATAACTTCCTCCAAGCTAATTATAATCGTCAGTTTTCAACAACGGTGCTTAACGCTTTTTTATCGTTCTTATAAAGCGATAACACAAACGGTTAAAATTACCATGGCAACTGTCAGTTATATTGTTATAATTATGTTCTATGTTTACTCAAAGAATGAAATTGATTTTTTACACGTAAATTATGGTAAATGACGCATTTAAAATATTGATATATTATTTTAGCTTGTTTGAATTTTACTCAGGTGAGCAAAAGGGATGTTTTTAATTTCCTCCAGGTATCGACTGAGCGACCGAATGTTCAGGGAACAGTTCGGGTTACAGTTCGGGTCGTCGGAACAGTTAACAGTCATCACTGGGTAAAATTTGATTGAAATCTGAGGCAGAAGGGTGCAACCATGACAGGAGTCACAGCAGGAATTCTTGAATAGGAAAAATGTTATTGTGATAGTAAAAACACTCCGACAGTGAGTTCGTTCAAGTGTTGTTTAAAATGTTGCAGAGGTGTTGTTTATTTTAAACTTACTCGTGTGTGTCCTTCAAAACATCTATAATCGATTCAAGCAATTTTAATCCTCCAAAATTGTATAACCGAGGACATGATGCAGAATTAGATATCATAATTGGGGATCTTTAAACTGCCTGGGGGTGCCTTACAGTCCCTTAAAATTTATCAACCCAGGGTCACTTTATAAAACATTTTCTTATCTAAAAAACTTGTGTACCTGCGGTGATGTACAGTGTGTGTGGTGGAGAGTGTGGTGGAGAGTGACGTTTTATTCTTCACGAAAGACAGACAGT
This sequence comes from Turritopsis dohrnii, assembly GCA_027922465.2. Lineage (NCBI taxonomy): Eukaryota > Metazoa > Cnidaria > Hydrozoa > Anthoathecata > Oceaniidae > Turritopsis > Turritopsis dohrnii. The sequence goes on along the minus strand of BQMF02000227.1, from coordinate 643,812 downwards.
CATATCTACTATACACATTCAATTCTTTTGAAGGGAAGGGGTTCAACAAATGTGACTAAAATTCACCATTGTAGAGAAATGAAAAGCAGATGATAACAACAACAACAACGCAAACAATCAACATCATCAACAACAACAGCATCATCAACAACATCGTCAACAACAACAACAAAAACAGCGTCAGGGATAATTTCAATTTCGTTATAGTTTTCAGAATTCTCATGGGCACTCACGCGGCAAACATCAATACTTCGTTACAGCTAATCCAACACACAATAGTTGAAACACGAAATTTCTACCTTTCTTACCATAAAACTTAAAAACATGTCCAGCTACTTCACCTGATAAGCACAGAGGTCTTTGTTTATTTAAAGATTGATAGTTTTTCTTTATTTTAATCGAACGAATAAATTAAAAAAAGGCGGTTTTTCAGCTGAGCAGGGATTTCTTGCACTAAACCAACCAAAAGAAAACCAATACTTTCCTTTCTTTCAAGTAGCCATACTATTCCCATCACATCATTACGACTGTTGTAAAGTTTAAAGTAGATAACATGGAGAGTTTGACCACACTTAACCAACGCTTAAGACAACGAAATAACCAACGTTTTTTGTTAATTCTTGCAATTCTTTCCTGTTATACAGTTTAGCGGACAATTTCAAAGCATCAAAATGTCTAAATTTGTGTGGGGCAATGGGGTTAGGGATATGTCTCACTCTTTCAAACTCTGTTATGGGAATTTATATCAAAAGGTCTCGATGGCCTCAAATTTTCCATGAAATTCCATAGGAGTTTTGTGTCTTTATTGATTTCAAAAAATCTTCAGAGAAACGCGTTTTGGCGCGGGCATTTTTTATACTGTTCTGGTTTCGTTTCAAATTATTTACATATACGATGAATCATACAAAGTGAGAAGGACAGATCAAAAGACTTGAAAAAAAACTGAAGTAGTATCACGGAACGTCAGAGATCGAAAACCTTTTCTGTTTGTAGTGATCTAAAGTCTTTTCGTTCCAACATGCCATTTCCGAGCAGCTTGTACAAAATGCGGAATCTTTGTGTGATTTTAGCCTTCATTTCAAGAAGCGATGTAAATGTACTGTTTTACCGGTAACGATAATATGAAGGATAAATTGCCAATCGATACTTGTTTGCTCTATTTTTTCTGAGTAAGATATAACAAAGATATACATAAAAGAACCCCCACTCTCATCCCCTACCCGCTAGTTTCCTCTTCCCTGCTGATAACCATGACTACAGAGAGGAAAGAATAAAATGAAACAGTGAGGTCTTACAAATATTAGCTTTGTCATTTGTCGACTTGAACCATCCAGTGTCACTCAGGGCCTTCTACTTCACTGACAGTATAATACTTGGCAATCATAACCTCGTCACTCCCCACGTAGGAGTTAATTAACACCCTCCATTGCACAGTTTTTATTTGTACAAAATGGAAAAAAATAAACTATGTTTTTTAGTGTTTTCGGAATTACTGGCAGGTCAATTGATAAAATTCGATTTGACTATCCATATTGTGGCACGTGATTTCTGCTGGCCAATGATGAACACTTATTTGAGCCACGTGATACAGTTCATCAAATATCAACTATTTGTTTATCAGCACGTGAAAATTTTTAAAATTTAAAAATTCAATAGATACCCGAATGTTGTTAAATGATTGTACACAAGTCGACATTTTTTTCTTGTTTTATACCAGAAGCAAACAGATGACCACAACCAGACAATGCGATAACATTAAATCGAAATTCTAACAGAAGGTTCTTGTCGAAGCAAACATTAAACTTATGGATTTCTGGCGTGACTGTTCATATTATGTGTCTCTGTTACACGAGGTTGCAACTGTGGCTCAAAGGATTATTCCAAGATTAAACTTAAAAGGTGATTTCAGGCTTAACACAGTATACCCGACGTGTCTGTTGGAAAGTTAATAAACAAAAAGTTCGATTAAATTCCAAAGTAAAACAATCGTGACCTGAACTAAACTCAAACACAACTCGAGATAAAAAGACAAATGATACGCTCACTATTGTATGCGCGTGCGCTATAACTTTCACAACAGGGAAAGTTGCCGACCATATTAATCCGTCCGAATTCAAAAATATTTAAAACTGTCGCTGTTAGCACTTGGAAGAGCAATGAACTTGAAGCATTTTTTGGAATGGATCCCTTCTTCTTTATTCCTTGTTCAACTCATTGACAACCAAATTTAGACATCGTACAAATAACAAAAGTCAACACTTCAAAGATAAATAAGTAAACAATAAAAAACGCATATGAGTCATCGTACCTGTTCATATTCAATTTCATAATCTGGTTGGTGGTGTCACTGTCGCTCTACTGTAGCCTCTCTCATCATAATCTGTCCTGTGAAGCTTCTTTTCTTGTCTTGATTTTCATGCTTTGATTTTCTATTTTCAAAATGTTCGTCTACTTCCAACAAAGTTTGTTTAAACGGCCAGTTTTTTTTGTCGGGTTGAAATGTATTCTATTTCCTAAAACGCAAACGAGGAGAACTGAACGCCTTCGATACTCAAGAGGTTTCACCATAGGCCGTGTATTTTGAATCGTGCTAGAGCTGCTCCCAAAATCGTGTTAAATTAATTAAACACTCCTAGAACCTTTCAGGACCAAGACAACCTTTCGCATGGAATGATGCGCAGCTAAAATGGATCGTTTAAACTTCGCCTGTAAAAGTAATGTTGAGATTCCAATGGTTCTTACGTTTAAATAATAAATAACTTGCGGGTTGCAAAAATATACGCTATCTTCAACATTGTTCCAGCGACTTACCAAAAAAAACCCAACAAATTCAGTTTCCATGGCTACTCTGAAAACACCCTACTGGATCACTGTACTATATAATCTATCTGAGTAGGAAAAAATAAAGAGAAGACGAACAAGCGAAAAAGCGCGTGCTGGACTGCTTTTTGGATGAATTTGAGAAATCGTAAGATGAAACCGTTTGGATGCACCTTTCATGAAGTAACATGCAGAGCAATAGTTTTCTTTACACACAAAATACCACATCACTTAGAATTGTTACATCCACAGGTCGTAACATGATTCCAAATAGGCAGGGACGTACAAGTTAACCGTAACAGTCCTCTTTTATTTACAAACAAAATCTGTTTATCGAACCTTCAAGTTGTTTATTTTTTTACTTTTCGATGTTAGTAAATATGTTGCACTTTCTTCATTCTAAATGAGATGAGTTTGTTGTTAGTGTTGAAGTGTACACAGACAAACAAGATTTCCGCTGACTAAGTGTTTTTGATTCGGATGTGATTCTACGTCAATGTGGAAAACATATATCTAATAGCCGATAAAACATGTAACGAATAGCAGATAATACTTCCACTGAACGTCTGTCTTAACTTTTTATTCGTACATCCAGCCTCGTTTGCAATATCAAGATTGCTTCTCTTCATTTTTCTGGATGATAGTTATGATTGAGTTAAGTAGGAATTTAAAGCACGAGGTTCAAAAAGTTGAGATGATCGTGGTAATAGATTCTCACCAAACTTAAATCATGAGTAAGTTGTCAACTATACGAGAGAGTGCATTCTAGTTTTATGACGCAACAAAAGACTGTTAGTTTAATTGATGAAAACAAACAGACTTTTTAAATGTTCTTTGAGAATAGTCCTCTTGAAACAAGAGATCTCTACTTAAAATTTCTGGCTGTGAAACTTACACAAACGTCTATAGAACTAATTTCTTCGCAAACAAAAACTTTATTAAAGCGAGACCCAAAATAAAACAAGGAATAAAATGAGAAAAAAAAAACATGTCAATGAGAGAAATCGAAGTTAAAGGAACACTATGAAATCTGCCAAAGATTAAATGGTCACCATTTCCCGATAACTGGTCCCGTTTATGTTCGGAACATGAAATAACAACAGGTTTTAAAGATAAGAATCTTGAATGTTTCAAATTCAAGAAGTTGAACGAAAGAAAAAATCTTTTTGTATTCCATTCATTCAAAAATGAGTTTTATGTGGGAATCAACTACACAAAATATAATCAGCCATGGAAATAAAAGCATCTCTTTCAGGCGTTCTCTTCTCTTTTGATATTGATCTTACCTTCCTTTGTCTCGAAATCTTCAATACTCAAATACAACATGGCAACAATAAGAACTACATATTCAAAGAAAAAAATGAAAAGAATGGGAAAAAAATACATATTTAACCCTGTTACCCGCAAAGAAATTCACCATGTTTATTTTCAATGGACATAGCGTTGCTGTAATGTTAATCTACATTAATCAAATTCCAAGACCAAAACTTGTCAAACCATTCTGAGATGATTCTTTTGCTATTCCATACATGTAATAATTTTAACAACGATTTCTTTTTCATCCCAGCCGCTGCTGTTTGTAGGCAAAATAAAATTATACCGTATAATCTTAGATCTCACGTTTTCTGTTTAAGCCAAGCTTGTCGAAGTATGTTTGTTTTTAGTCAGTGTTTAAATCAAAACAAGCCAACTAGAATATATTCCACTTTATGAGAATGTATCAAGACGCGATCGAAATAGAAATTGACAACGCGCGTGTACGAGTTTTTTTTAAGTTTACCTGATTACCACTAGCTGCGAGTTTCAAAGATCAATATTCTCCTCTATTAAATTCTCTTAAATAAAAGCTATGTGAAATATTTACGTTTCTTTGTAGATGAAAAATCAAAAAAATATTTTAATAAAGCGCAATTCTCGTACATCATACATCTCCCTTAACAAATGAAAATCTAAAACACCAGTAAAATTTTTACTCACACACAAAAAAACAAAACAAAAACAAAGCCCGCCATTTGTGAATACTAAAATATAACAGACATCATGATTACGAGATTTTGTACACTGTAGCTATAAAATGTTTGACAATTTTTTAAGGTTGTTGCAGCAACTCGCTTTGGAGGTGGGGTGGGTTTGTGTAATCACCAAAAAAACATTTTTTTACAAAAACCAACTTTGGCAACTACGATAAAAAAAATAACTTTTAAGAAAGCATCTTTTTAAAGAGTGTTATTCTTGGATAAATCAGAAAATTTATTTTGACAACTTTCTTAATATACAACGTGGAAAAACTTTAAAAATCAAATTGACTACATGGATTGAAGCTTCTTGTAAAACAAAATTAAAATGTGTAGTGCATGTCATTATAAACTGTAGTACCGTTCTTCTCCATCGAAAAACATAACACTTCTTCTTCAAGAAAATTTCTCACCTTACGATTCTCTCAATCATAATGAAAAGGCCACTAACCTAGGTCCCAAACTCCTTATTAAACCTTCTTTGCGAGGGAGTAACCTCCTAAATGGTGTATGCCAAAAATAAAAAGATTTTTCTGAAAATGTTGCAATTTGTTTTTAACGAGTTACGAAATGCCGTTGCGTAGGCAAAGAAGTGATCTGGTAACTAAAAAGTTACAAAACTAACGAAATGTAAATCGACTTGCAGAATTCAAACATTTTTAAGTGTGAAACTCCCAACAGAAGGTTATGGAGCAATTAACTTTCAAAACAGAAATTTCTACGAACGTATTAAAAATGACTGTTCCAATGTTGATGAGTTCAGGAGATATCAGCAAACAACATGGCGGCTGCAGTCAAGTCATGTAGTCAAGAAAAATGTATTAAAATATCATAGTACCCAGATATAACCCTATCAAAAACGTTTGCTTTACAACCCTACGATGAATGTCGGGTCCGTCATATTTTTGGCCGATGGAGAGTCGGGAAATAAAAGAAAACGACTTCCATGACTAGAATAAAATGTTACATTAAATGTGTACCGTCTGTTTGACCTTTCAAATTACGCTAAACAAAATGTTCGTTATGTAAATAAACGCCGTTTGGCGTTATCACAGTAAACAATCCGCGATTATAAGTTTATCGAGCAAATAGGATAAGACGAAACAAAGAAAAAACTAAACAAAGTAGATTAACCGTCATTGTCATTGGTAACAAGTGAGTAAAAACCCTTTCCTTTCCAAGACCTTTAAGCTTTCAAACATTCCACCTGATGCCTGTATATAGTACAATCGTTCGCGTACGAAGTACTACAACGCGACACAATTCCATGATTCGTATAGACATTCCCTTGGAAACGAGGTTACACGCGATCAATATTATATGAAGTCCAACGCCTTATGACCAATACAATTTAATCAAAACACAATGCATTTTGCAATATTTGACGTCACTTCAAGGGAAAACATAAAAAACATGTCGAAGAAAATTAATATCGACCTTTCGTATCCTTCGACAGTGCGACCAAGACAAACATCTGTTCCTGTTGAAGGGGTATTGTGTCCCTATCACGAAAAACTGAAAAACAACAAAGGAAAAAATTCCCAATTAAACAAAGATAAAAATCAGAAGATGATTGGAGTGAAGAACAGTTTGGAAAGAAAACTGAATGACCGAGGAATCCAACTTAAAGTCAAATGTCAAAAGAGGAAAGTGCAACCACTTTATACTCAGTAAGTAAGGAGATGCAACCACTTTATACTCAGTAAGTAAGGAGATGCAACCATTTTATACACTCGTTTTTTATGAAAATACTAAAATTTTGAGTGAACTTCAATATTCTTACGAGAATTTTAATTTTGAGCCTCTAATACTCTTAATTGCTAGATTAAAAAACAGCTTATGATATACAGACATAGGAAACCAATGAAAAACTATATGTTTAATGTATGTCAAAGATTCTCTTTTCGAACAGCAAAAAGTACAAGTAGAATGCTTAGTCCAATAAAATTATTTCAACACTATCTTTCCTGAAATTGAGCCTGAGCTATATTCTTACAATATTCTTAAATTTTAGACCATTCTGAGCCTGCATATTTTTACAAAGTGTATTTTTATTAAAAAAAACCCTGGAAATCAGAAAATAATATGATAAAATACAATGCTCGGCGAATGGGCGGTTTCAATATCATCAGTTAAGGTTTTATGCGCCCGTCTTGAATTTCGCCTACCGCCTAACACCCCTGTCCATCTTGATTCTTGCCAACAGTTTTTAATACGACAACATCAGCATCCCATGAATGGATTTTATCACTCTTTAGAACTGATGAAATAAATGATAAGAAATTCACAGCCTCTGAGCTGAGTTGTTTGTCCAATCAGCAATTGCAATTCATTATCAACACATTTGAAGAAAAAATCAAATTCTTAAGTAACGAACTGACAGAAATGTCAGAAGAAAACGAACGTCATACAGATGATATGGAAGGATTGACAATGACGGTGAATAGACTGGAAGAGTTGGCTTTGAGAGTAATGAAACCCTGGGTGAACAACATGCCACACTCTGATGAAATGACCAGAGTGATGCTACTGAATTAATCTTAATCGAATGAAATAAAATGCTGTATTAGCAAGTTTTATTCCTTTCTTCCTACTCCCATGGATGATTAATATCAATCACACCATGTCACACATCCATGTCACACATCCATGGGCCACAATCACACCATGTCACACATCCATGGGCCACAATCACACCATGTCACACATCCATGTCACACATCCATGGGCCACAATCACACCATGTCACACATCCATGGGCCACAGTCGATATCTATGTTGCGACAGTGTGCTAGATGTTGCTATAAAAACCGGTCAGTCACATGCCCTTGGTTTTCTGTCTTCTTTATTTTTAAAGATAATGTAATGACGCCTTGTTTCGAACGTTTTAAACAATCTTTCAGATCAGTTTTATCGATTATTATATCCTCAGTTAGAACAACACAAGCGAAAAATGTGAAGATATTCATTCCCAAAAGATTCTGCCGAAATTGACGTTAAAATATCGTCGATTTTACACTATGAGGAAGTACGCCAGAAGTATAAAGGAGGGCGTTTCGTTGGCTGTCATTATTACACCCTAGAATCTCGTCTCTGTTAAGTAATGAGCAAGAAAGCATTCATTGACCATCAGCTTGATCTTTGGCGGTAAATGCGAGTAAATTACTTAAAATTTGAACACATGTGAGGGCAAATATGATATGATATATTCATGCGGCAAAGCTTTTTTCGTTACTTCACTGCCATGCCACGCAAATATTTCTCGCCACTGGAATCCATCACCTGTTGAAAATTGTTGGAAAATGTATCTGATTGCCATTATTAAATGCCGTTTGATTGAACCGATTTTTTTCAAGTAAAATCGAATAATTAATAAAAAATATTCGCACTTCTTATCACAATTGAGTGCCATAGTTTCAACGAGAAACGAGGAAATTTCTTTAGCGTCGATGTCGAACTTGAAATGCAAGACATATAAGAACGAATCAAAATAACAAAATAAATGCAGATTCTATTTTCTTAAGCATCTTTTTTAAAGTAGGGTTTTAAACTGTATACAGCATCTTCAAACAACAGAAAACTCAACATTACTTTTTAAGACCACACCTCCCAACGCCAGCACATCTCCTAGCAAGACCCATATAAAAATAAAAGGTTTCCCATCGTTTTGATTTAAACATTATATTTTTCTTTTCAACCGTTTTTTCAATACTATTGTGAACTCCCATGGGTAAATCTCACCTCTTTATAAAATATCTTAACAAACATTAGTAAATTCATAAGAAAAAGTCTTTTAAATATGAAAAAAAAACGGAATCCTTTCAGACATATCTTCATCACACCTACCGTTTGGAAAAATCACTGGAATTTGCAAAGAACCTCATAACCCATGGCTATTCTCTCCTTTTGTACACTTAAATGTGAACGATATCTGTGTAACCCTCAGTTGTTTGAGAATAAATTTTATCGAAAAATCGCGCTATTGTTTTCATTTCAGAAAAAATATTTCACACTCCACCGCGGAAATCTTTTTAGTTACTCCTTATTTATGGCAGACAGTTTGTCTGCAATTGTGATGGAGTGTTTTAACACAATAGTTTATGCCCAGGTGTCTGTGTTCGTTTCTTTACGTTTTCTTGTAGGATTTTGTGATAAGAATACATAATTTTGGCTTTCTATATCAAAAACCAAAATAGTTTTCTTTATAGGAATACGTTTGAACAAACGCATAATAAAGCTTTGAACTGAATTGTGTGTGGGATGTGATAATACAAAAGAAAAAAAACTTCAGCTCAAATCAATTTGACATAAAATGTTAGTAAAATTTTTAAATCTCTGAATGAGATTCTGTCCAAAAAAAATCATTATGACATAATGGAATGAATTTTATCAATTTTTAATCGTAAAAGCTTTGTGGACACTATCTTTTGCTATCAGTACCCCCCATTATTTCCCAGTTATATGATTTTGAGAAACACTTTTTTGAAGCTAATGGAAACATGAAAAGTCAGGTACAATCCGAGAAAAGTTTAAAAATTATCAAACTTGATGCGTTGTGTGTAAACGTGCAAATCAGAGATAAAGATATCAGTAAAATTAAAAATATTTCCCAATAGTATAGTGTGAAATAGATTTCCATTCTAAAGCAAATCTATGGCGTAAAGTGAATCTTTTGTTTCCCACGCATCGTCGTTCACGTTACCGTCTTAGTTTCGTAAGCTCGCTAATGGTGGAAAGGAAATTTTTAAATTTTAAATTTAAATTTTTAAAGTTGTTTTTTTAAATGAATGTACCGAGTTTCAAAATAATTTTTACATCGATGGAAAGCCATTTTCAAGCTCTTTCGGCTAGTATATTTTTGTGAAAAATGGTATAGTGGTTTTTGAAAAAAATAAAGAAAATGTCTTGGAAAAACGTAATTAAATTTTTAATTAATTTTCAAATTTACTTACGTTTAAGTCGGAACTGCGTCTTTTGAAGGCTTGTGACATCAAAATATTGGTGACGTCATGACCACGTTTTAAATTGACGTTTTAATCTGTTTTTTGGTTTTTTTTAGTTTTGACTCGATGTTTTTACTTACTTGCCTTTGTGAGCCACCATGTTAATTCTCATTGATTGGTTCTTTCTTAAATATACTTAATATATGATGTATCATCTGTTACAACACAGAAAAAAATTCCATGTCACGCGATTCCTCATCACGTTGATAGTTTGGAAACTTTTATAGCTTTCGTATTTTTCGTGAGAAAGTTCTGATAATTTGGGTGAGTTTTCACTTGACTTAGAAATTGTGGTGAAATTTAAACTGTAGATTTAGTGGGCAAAATTTGACACTTCATTTCTATAGGAAATGGGTCTTTAGACATTTCATTTATCCACAGAAAATGATTGAAGCGGACAGCCTTTTTGTGAACTTGATACAAATCAAAGAGAATCTCAAACAGAGATCCTCGAGGAAAAAGCTATTTATAAATGTCTTCAGGTTACCTCTTTAAAAACTGTATATATGTGTGTGTACCAGCATGGTAGGTGACTGAGAATAGATCATACATGGAGAGGTCATGATATGGAAACTTCATTGCAACTTCATCGCAAGAAACGAAACGCAACGAAACGAAACGAAACGAAAATAGTGAACAAGTTCAAGAAAATATAAACCTTAAATATATATGCGGTGTGACCGTCTTAAACTTAATTTTCAATAAGACAGCATTCAAATCTATCATGAATAGTTCTCGCATCAATTTACAAAAGGTTTCCCGGATCGAAGGGAAAATAGTTGGGTGCTTTTTTTCTTATTTCCAAGATCAACAGACTCGTACTCTGATGAAATGGTTTGTTATAAAGAAAACTTGCGTTTATTACAACTTGACATAAAGTTGTGTAACGAAGCACTGCAGGGGATTTTGACAACAAATCATAAATCGTTATTTAAAGCTTTAAAATAAATGAATAAGTAAATAAATGAATAAGTTGCTATGCGGATTAGTTGCTGCTATCAACAAAGAAAAATGTTGGATAACTATCTAAGACATGCTTGTTATCAAAATAACCTAAATAAACGTCACAAAAGTCCAGTCGATTTCTAGATTAGTGGTTTTGGGTGCATAAGCGTAGCTCTTCTGTAAATGAAACAGCCCAGAAACACAAAGACCACAGACAAATAGATGGGATATGAAATAAGTATACATCTCACAAATATGACAGTATAAAGTGCTCCACTAATTCCTCCAAGAAATGCAACAAATGCTCTCATACTTTCAAAAAAGGACTGGTGACAAGGTTTGGCAAAATATGCGCATAAACATCTTATACTCACTCTGTCTCCAACAACAAAAGAGGAGACACCAACACCTAATGTTGCAAGTAAAATATAAAGTAATATCATATTTTTTGTATCTATCAAAGATGTAACAAGGAAAAGGTTTGTCACGATGAATAATGAAACCAAACTAAAAACAGCAATATAAAACATCATTGCTATGCGTAACTTAGCTCTGCTGATGACTGCTAGTATTAGAAACGTGGATATGTAATTGAACAGGATATACCAGTTCAGTGTAACATATGAAAGATTCAATTGGCTTAAAATCAAGACTGGGACCCCACGAGTGAATGTTGTCTCAATAAGATTTATCACGAAAGTGAAAATCAATACCAGAGCAGTATCGATGTTGGTCAAAGCGTTCTTGTAAACCACATACCATGGTTGAATCTCCAGCTTGGTATTTTCCACTGATTTGGACTTTTTCAAAACGTTTTCCTTCCAATCGAACTCTCGCGATATATCGTGAACGCAGAAAAATATAAAAATCTGAAGAAGTAAAAGCATACAAAACAGCTCTAGACCAATCACATTTGCATATGTAATGTGGATGAAACCAATCCAAAATTTGGTTTTTAAGAAAATACTTGATAATAAAGGCCCAACTGTGCTTCCTAAAACCTTGGATGCGCCAAGCATTGATATTTTTTTAACAATATCCAGTGAATCATATGATCTACCAACTTCCCCATTTGCCAAAGCAATGTTTAATACATTTGCGCCCATCAGAAATCTGCCAAATACAGGAAAGAACGGTGAGGAATGTACCGTATAAAGCACACAGCCTGCCATTGCTGCAAAGTTTGTTGACATCATAACAAACTTTATTCGTCTGTGTTTATCCACCCATCTTGCAACAACATTGACAAACAACACCACAAAGGCATATGGAGCAGCATTGATTAAGCCATAATACAAGCCATCGTTATCCGTTTTCATGACATCACTAACATAAATCCAAGATGTGGATAAACATCCACTGGTTTCCATACCAAGGCAAACATGTGAGATCAGAAAAGCTATATAAGTTAAATAACGCTTTCGTTTCCATTTCAACAAAAACTCCACAGTCAAACCTTCCTCCTCCATTAGCAAACTTGAGAATAATCTATGCAAATTCTATACATCCTTCACTGCATTTTTCTACACCTTTACAAAATAAATTTGAAAGTAACCATTTATTTTTCTATGAGAGGCAGCTAACTACAGAATTGTTTTGACGAGTTGTTTTTGTCGAGTTATCCTCGAGTTATGACGACATCATTGCAATAAGAATTCATAAATTTTATATTCGATCAAAAATCTCGATTCGATGTACTAAATTAGACAAGAGTCAGATAGGCTCAAAACAGTAGCAGGAAATGTGCTTGTCACATACATGCTTTCGAAAGTTTACTAAAGTCATCCAGCACGATGAACAAGTTTCATCCAATGCTAGTTTAACGGATAATTCAAATTGTTGATCATGGTTGATAACGATAAAATACACAATTTTCTTCATTAAAAGCTTTTAGGCTTACGCCATCTTCAGTATAAAAACAAATTTATGTATTTTAATTTGACCTAGTTTAATTGGTTTCTAAAACAAAAGAACTTATACATGCGTGAGTGAGCTGTGTAACTTTGGTAAACATCTATATATATATTAATAGCCGATACTCTGTCTGTCTGTCTGTCTGCTTGTTTGTCTGTCACACAAAGTGGTAGATTGAGTTGTGAAAGAAACTGTTTCTTTTCTTTTGCGCGACGTCAGTGTGAAACCAATACATTGAAACCCAAATCGAACGCGATGTTTAAGGAAAATTACCATCGTAATCGCCACGTCTGAACTAGCCTAATGAAAATTTCAATAAATGGATGTTGGGTTTGTTTTAATGGATTTATAAAAGTCTTTCTCCTTTTATGTTACGTGTATAGTTGCAGCATATAAAAACCTTTCCTTTGTTTCTGAAATAATTTGCTGCCATCTTGTCAACGCAATCAATATTGACCTATTAGACGAAAATTATTTTATAATTGGACGCAATCAGACGCAAGCCTCTGACACATAATATAAACTGCTACTACAGAATGGATCGAACCAAGTGGATTTCAAAAATCTGAGAGTCTGCCTTGCGTTTTTTTACAATTTAACATAAAGTTATGTAAGTAAACACTGCAGGGAATTTTGACAACAAATGATCATTGACGAGTTGTTTTTGTCGAGTTATCTTCGAGTTATGACGACATCATTGCAACAACAACTCATAACTACTTTCCATGTTATGAACAATTTCGTGCAACGTTGGCATGAATCGTTGCAGAAATCGCAACTTCGGCCAAATTTGGACTTCCTGTTCACCAATTTTCATAAAAATTTGCACAATAATAATACCGAAAATGACAATTTTGTGCGTATGAATGAAATCGCGATGGATTTTGAAACATTTCGTTTTTCAGCGATCATCTCTGCCAATCGACTATAAAATGCTTGACATTCTCTACCCATACCTCCGTTAACGTTGAATACCAATGGCGTGAAACTTCCATTTTCAACTTGCAACACACGTTCGTTGTAGTGTTTTTTTTTCTCCACTTCATTTTTCGTAAAGCACTTCTGTAGGTTATTGTTCCTGTCTCGCAGAGCGTTATGGTCAATGACCCTTACTGCGCAAAATACTCGTTGACCAGGACTCCATAAAGCACTGATGTCACTGATGTTCTTCAAGCTTTTCTCCAGATAGTCTGCTTAGTTGAGGCTCCTTTCTTACATTTTTGCATACTTCATTCAAAAACGAAGCAGTGATATCCTTTACTTCGTTGTGTCGTAGCGAAACAAATCCACACTTTTTGCAGGATAGGGCATGCTGCACATCAAATTTCTTGCCACAAGCACATTCCATTGGTGTTCTTGGGATGAACCAATTGTATCTGAGTCTCAAAGCATCCCAGAATAGACCTTTTCATGAATTACATCATTACAAGCATCGCCTCGTTTTTAAGTTTTTGAGTAAATACGTGCTTCACCTTAATAACAGAATTTCGTGAAAAATTTTTCCCTGAGGTGTCGTTTCTCTTTGTAAATGGCACAAACGTCATAAATATTCAGTTTGAAATTGTTTGTAGTGACGTAATTCATGAAAAGGTCTATTCATCCTTATTGTAATTGAATTCAGCTAACGGTAGCGTTGTTAACCAGTTACATGTTCCAGTTTGCTGATTTGCGTCATTGCTTTAAGTTGCTGAGAATCCATTCGTGATCTTATATCTTTCAGCAGTTCTTTATTTGTTGTCTCTCTTTCTTTTTTGATCTCAAGTTTAACCTCTGAAATCTTCATTTTTCGGATGTGTTGCTCTTGATCGAGAATAGTTCTGGACAGGTCTTCTGTCACCTTTAAGGAATTTTTGTACTCCACATCTGCAACGTCTGTAATTATCTTGATACTAAGCCCACCAAGACGTGGAGGTAACGATAACAAGATTCTTTCGTCATTATTGCAAATGTGTCCACCCGTTAAAGCTGGTAATAAGTTATGGCGCACAGCATCTTCAACTGGATTTATTTAAATCCTTTTATTGTTCTAATGAAGTATGTGTATTTGCTTTAGAATCCATTAACATAACTGCCATGGGCAGCTTGTGGTTCTGTTATTGCGATTTCCGAAAGTAGTTTTAATTCATCTACCCAACCCTTAACTGTCTTCTCGCAGTATTGTTTCTGATAGTTCATATCACTAATAACAGCCCCAAGATGTCGCTGACCACTTGTGGTGATCTTTATGTCTGTTCCGTGAATATCATTTCGGCTGTTTCGTGAAATTGTCCTTTAACTAGTATCCAAGATTTAGCTGGTTGTGGATAGTAGCCAAATTTCGGACCAATTTCGCACAAATTTTCGCACCACTGATTCCAAGAGTTGTCCTGAACGTCTTCTCCTCATTATCTTTTTGACGACTTCAGCGAACGTTTTTCTCAGGCCTGTACCACTATCACCACACACGCGTGAAACATCTTTCTCCATGCATCAGCATCTAGACCAGAAGGTCCAGAGCCTCCTTTCGTATACTTCGCCGCTTTAATGACTAGATCGGCATCAATTTCCTCGAACACAGTATTGGATGAACTTGTTGCATTGGTCCCTGCAACACAATGTCTTCCTTTCATTTTAAACAGATTCAGGATGTTTTTGATTCAACACTTCCAACGTTTCGTCCGTAAGCGGAAGTATTCCACTGGACATATTGTTTGTTATTAGTTTCAAAGCTTTGTTGACATCTCCTTTTTGCATCAGCTGTTTGAATTGCTTTGATATGATTTTTATATTTCCTGTCCCTTGTTTCGATTGTAGTTGGAGTTGAATTGTGCGGGTTTCATTCAACAAATCTTCAATTCTCCATTATGCAATAATGCTAGTGTTCTTTCTAAAGCTCGTACATGATCTCTCGCTTTCGAATTAGATGGTTTTTGTAATAGAAAGTATGGCATAATGTGAACGGCTTTCATTGAAATATCTTTCATTGGACTATTTTCCGCCCAGAGAATCAATAGCCTCGTTGTTTCTCTGATGTAATTCTTGCGCCGGACGCGCCATTCGGTAGCATAGATAAATTTTGGAGCTGACGTCTATGGCGTGACGTCAATTTCGTTTTCGTCTAGGAGGATTTGATAGCTACGGTAGTACATGTCTGTACCATACTGGTGCAGCGGCTCATTCAAGTTTATCATCATTTTGAAAATGACACAACTAGTGTCGAAACGTCAAAAAATGTTGTTTTGATATGTGATATTGACGTCGACAACAAATAAAAAAGAAAGTTTTTATACGCGAAAATAGAGATTTTCTTCGATTCGCGAAAGTTTTTTCCGCGAAATTTGTTTCAAAATCTGCGAAACGCGAAAGTTTTTTCTACAAACATCGCGGGTTTTTGCCCTTAATCTTTTTTTAAACGTTGAATGGGAGCGTATATTTGTATTATTCAGTTATATGTTTTTGAAGACGCCTCTGGTCGATGCCTAAGAATTTACAGGAAGAAGAATACCTTTAAATTCAATTCTGAAAATTTCATGTTTGAGTCTGCAGGAAGTCACGAGGAATCAGAGTTTAAAGATTGCCTACATAATAAACATCAAACCTTTAAATTCACTTCTGGTTGGTTGTTACGATCTTGAGGGGGTTTCATAGCTGCTTATTTTTTGTGAAAATTTCAATAAATCGAGAATTGTTTCAGTAGATTATTAAAAGTCTTTCTCTTTTTATGTTACCTTATCGGGGATAATTTCGTCGTTCCTACAAAAAATTATGTTAACGCAATCAATATTGGCCAACATTTCTTATTTTTTTTCTTTCACATGTTGGTGTCCAACGCAAACCGAACAACATGTCGGCAAACATATTGCTCCGTTGATGTCGGTCGAAATAATGTTGGCCCAACATGTTGTTCGGTTTGCGCCTGCCTTTACTCTTTCAGGCTGCTGAAAGAGTAAATTATAATGAACAAGTTTCTTGTACAGAGCTCTGGAGGTCACTTTTCGCTTTATTTTGCACTTGTGATAAATTGTAAGTGTACGATGCTGTAATGACAAAACTTCCTCCTGCGATATACGGACGGTGGAGGTTGCCTCCTGCGCGCCTGAGATAGAGTGAACCGTCTGTGGATGTACAACGGGATGTAACACAAACAGATGCAAGTGCAAGAGGAATGGTGGTCTGAAGTCGACGGAAATGTGCAAGTGGATTGTTGACAGTGTATCGTAGATAATTAGATTTTCTTTCATCGACAAAGTGTGTTATTAATAGTATTTTATAGCTGTAATTAAGGGTGTGTGGAAAAGGTATGTAGTGACGTTAATGAATGTTGTAATGTTAGATGCTTTTTTTCAAGACACCCAGCTCTGTTTGATCTTCGTTTTTCCATTATTCCAAGCATTTCAGAAATAGATAATTTACAGACCAGATCAAGTCCTCACTTGTGGATAGATTTCGGATAATTACCCCCGGTTGGTTGACCCCAATATAGGTAGGGGAGGGGAAATTGTCCCGACATCCATATTTTTTCACAGACTTTCACGAAAAGAACAAACAATTGTATCGAGGTAGAAAAAGAAAATATAGATAGATATTGTTAAAATTCTATTCTTTAGTAATTTCTTAAAGTTATCTAAAATTTAAATTCATTGTCGTAAGTATAAATTTTCCTTTTAAAGAATATACAAAAATTACATACGATTTCCCGAAGTATCAAACCCCCCACCATTTCCTCTCATCTAGTCCGAAGATTTGTCCGGACTTACGGTTTCCAAGGCGATATTCAAGTACTGAATATTAATACTAAAAACATTTCATCAAATATCAAAATGACCAAAAACTGACCAATAGAAAGTTGTTATCAGAAGTAACAGAAATACTCCTCATAGCAAGCATGTGTTTATGTTACCAGCGTAACTTTTCTGACATTTAAAATCAATCAATAAATAAATAAATAATTCAATAACTAGATTTCTTACTATGTATATCTATATATATATATATATATTTTTTAAAAGAATCACCTAAGCCGACCGTTTTCCTTGATGTTTCCGATTTCCGATTTAGGATCAGGCGATCGGCTACTCCAGTCAGTTTCGAAACAAAATTGTACTCCACCACATTTACGAAATTTTTTATCGGTAATTGTACAAGTAGCTTTCAAGTCCCAGTGGTGGAGAACATGGTTATCGATCCAATTCCATAGCGGACCACCGATGGAGGAGGAATTTCCACTGAACTCCTTCACACGTTCTTTAGTATCTGACACATCTCGATCAAATTCTATGACGAAGTCGTTCGAGTATAGGCCGGCTGGAGGGCCATTATTGTTTTTGACCACATCCTCCAAAGAGACGTCTTTGCCGTTCATGTAGGCCAGAGGTATGACCAAAAACTGAACTTGACCAAGAACGACATTATCATTATAAACTATCTTCACTGTCCATGTGCCAGGGCGAAGCGGTTTATTAAAAGTAGGCTTATGAAAGGAAATCACCCAATTTTTTTCCACTTTCATTTGGTACATGCCTAAAATAACATACAAATAACATCTCCAAAACAAAAACGATGGGTGTTTAAACGCTCATCCATTCATTGCATTCAATTAACCTGTTGAAAAATCTAGCTGGGATTGAAATCAAGTAGAAACCGATCGTGCATACCGGCAATAACATTCAACGGGTCTTGCCAGACAATGCGGACATGAAATTCTTCCCCATGCACCCATCTATGGACAAGCGTAGGGTCGTCTCTAGGACCGATAAAACCTCCAATATTGCGGAAAATTCTTTCCTTCTGGTCCCAAACAGTTCCAATCTAAATAAAGAAGTTGCAAAGGAGGAGAGACATTCGGAGAAGACTATTTCAAACGTAAGATTAACAGATATCTCAAAAGTACTAGATAGGTAAAAGACCTCATGAAAATCACTTAAAATTTAGCTTACACTCAGACCAGTCAATCGGTTGGCTGGCGCAGTCATATTGGAAGCCATTAACGTCATCATGCTTTTCGGCTTGAAGTGTGTTTCGATCGTCATAAATTCCCGCCTGACGTCATCAGTCGCAACTTTGACATCAAACACAGTAAGCACACCAGTTAACACATCCTCTGTCATCAAGTACGTCGCTTCTCTCGCTTTCCACACAGGCGTGTATTGACATCCACTGCGTACGGAGAGCAACTTCGATGCGATACGACCAAACGACTGAAGGAACGTCATGACGACGTCGAATTTTTCGATTTTGTCGTCCTTGCCGTGATAGAAGTTCTCCCAGTAGTTGCTGACGCCAGGTGCATCGTTTGGAAGTTTACCGTACAACCAATAGTCGAGCATATTGATGATTTCCTGGTTCACTATTGGTTCGAACTTTCGAGCGAAATGATTAATTTGCTGACTCTGCAAGAAAAGGGAGCAAAAAGGGTTTTGAAAGGGTTATCAGTGTTTCTTCGAAAACCTTCTTTACACACCACAACAAAATGCTAACCTGTAACCTGACAAGGTCTTCGGGTTTGAAGTTATTTGGTGAGCAGCCACACCAATCGACTATGTGCTTGTACTGGCACCGGCAGCCGAGTTTCCGTTTCCAATTTGTCAGCCTTAGATTCCCTTTGGCATATGTTTTGCAGTGTGGGCTATTTCGCAGAACGGAATGAAAAAATGACTAAAAAAAGAAAAATATGAATAGACGGTTGTTTAAAAGAAACTGCTAGAAAAGGTTGATTTGATGATTGAAAAACTTGCATATAGCATAAAACAAGAATAAAATGGTTTTGATACATGGATATTATTGCATATGACAATTAGAAGATCACACTATTTAAAACAACATCGTAGCATGGCCGAATAAAATATTTCACGATCCGGAACCAAAACAGAAAGTGAAACTGAACTGCCTGACTTTCTAGGCAAATAGTCTTTTCTGAATGGCAAAAAAATCTAAGCAGATGCATCTAGATTGATGCAACAGACAGAATCATGAATATGAAGATTACCTCAGCCGGGAGTAACGCATATCCATAAAGGTGCTTCAAGCCGAGTACTAAAGTGTCTTGACTATTCACAACGTAATGTACGAATTTCCGATTCAGTGCTATCCAATCACTGCCTCCATCGAAGTCTATACTGTCAGGTAGCCGCCTGTCACCCAAACGCCACATATGCTCATCGCATTCGTAGAAAGTCCGCCCCACACCCTGCTTTTTCACAAATCTAAAAGCAATTGTTTCAATAATTAATTCGACAATGAATGATTGCTGCCATGTTTGTGATTGGTTTCATAATACACATAATTGCCTTTACCTCTCAACACTACCCCCGTGAGGTTTCAGGAAGTTTTCGTCTCGGTGAGAACGCAGAAATGAGGAGAGTGTTTCATCAGTTCTGAAAAACAAAATGTCCCAACTGAATACAATCAAATGAAAACAGAATATACTAAGGAAGCAAAAAAAAAGGGAATAAAATAGTTGATCTCAGTGAAATCAGTAATAAACACATATAACATAATGTCATCGAATAACCTGTTTACATAAAGCTAACCAGGTGATATTTTACTAAATACGCTAACAGCAACAAAAAAGTGAAAAAGGCCCATTACATTCATCATTATTTCCTATAATAAACACTGCAGTGTTACAAATTCCAGCATTTGGATGCGGCATTTAATTGAGGACAGCATTCATTAGAGGAAATACGGTAAATGCATTGAAAGGAATTAAAATGGATGAGTAAAATCATGAAGAAGTTAAGTATCAGAAAAATATTATGTTCAGGAGTAATAAAACTGCAATTTCAAAATGATAGAACTCACTGCACAGGATAATCTGATGCACTTAAGTTGATGAAGAAGTCCCATTTCCAGTTCTGAATCTTTAAAACATCTTCCATCATCCGTAGTAACATTTTCAGTAAACTCGACCCACCCCATATCGTTGCCATTCGCCATGGTGCCACCAGGACATTGTCAAACTGTGCAGCAAAATTTCGTACTTGATGGTGCAAATAATCTGAACGCTAAATGAAAAAGTTCTTGTTAAGTAAATCATAGGTTCTATCAATGATGATCATGTGTGACCATGGTTTGCTCTGATCTAAAAATCTGTTACAACAAAAACTACTTACAGAATCGACATGAAAATAAAAATAGTGGTTGGTATGAAATATTGCTTTAAATAAACGCTTGATTTGACGAAATGCTCTGCCATGGACAACCATTGCGTACATTATTCTAATAGGTGGACCATAACCAGGCTTCGCAACAATTTGATGTGAAGGTCGACCAAGACTTCGCTCAACAGGACACAACCGAGTGATGTTATTCCAATATAAAGTACCGGCTTCATTTAAACAAGCAGTCCTGTATATTTCATTTCTACACTTTTCCGTCTTTGCTCTTTTCAATGCAGACAGGGCATCTTTATGCTTAACTTTGCATGTTAAGGATGGAGATAAAGATGTTGGAGAAAAATTCTCTGTTTTCTGAAATGAAAGAAAATCAATAAAGATTTACCTCTCGTCAATGGAATAACATTGATCATTTTGTAGTCTATCAAAGAATGGCACTATATATTTCTATGAAATTTGAGATCATTGCTAACCTCATTCAATTTTTATACGTAAGCTTTTTTATAATCAATATTAAATTTGTTGGTCATTGTTTGTTTAAAAATAATTTTTTTCTTAACTGCACCCCAGTGGATGCAACCCTTGTTTAGCTGAAACTTTTGGTGCAGCCTTCTGCTAATATATATGTAACGTTTTATGATTTGCATTCTCTGATCCATTATGACCAAATTTAATAATAAAGGTTCTTCAACTATTCAACTAAAACAACTTATGAAGATAATATGACAATAATGCTCGTGCATGGGAATTTCTTGGAATTTGAAGTTCGTTAAATGCTCATTTTTTTATGTTTCCATTCACAAATTCTTTTTTGATCATTTTTTGTACCTTTTTTCAGTGGCATTGAGCTTGAATTTCACAAGGTGTAGCTTTATATTTTTCACCCAAATTTTTTCCGAAGTTGTTTGAATGCCACAATCTTCCATGATTATACTTGATCATACAGTCGGAAAACAATGAGAACTCCAGTCCTGCGTGCTTATTTGGCCAATAACGTTACTTAAAAATACAGTGTCATAAATAACAAAACAAATAGATTCTTTGATTTTCCTTTTTTGTATACAGAATCAGTTTTCTTGTGTTTAGCAGGCTAAAATTAGTAAGCTTATGCAATTCAATTGTCCAATATTATTTTTTACCTATAATATATAGTATATATATAATTAAATCTTTACCTATCTATCTATGTACTTAGTACCGTAACACGGGGTGACTTGAAACACCCGGGGTGACTTGAAACAGCGTCGAAAAAATGCAATTTCTCATGGAATAGTAAATGAAATTCCGGAATTTTTTCGGATGCTGTTCGAAAATTATTCAGCGCAATAATAGGAAGGAAAAATAATTCAATCAAGGAAGTTCTTCGGAAGTTGAAGATGAAAAAAGCTCCGAAAATAACAACCTCTGCAATAACAGCTGATATGATTGATATAGCCTGTTGATCAATCTAATTTTTTGCATAAGTAAAATAGAGAGGCCAACGGAAGTAATTCCAGAATTTCATCAAAATATCTTTAAAATTGAAAGAGATATAGGTGTTTGAAATGTTTCGTTTTTTTTCACTCGATTGACTTTGTCTTTCCGTTTAATGCATAAATATGCGTGTCAAATGTGACGCAATGGAATAATCAATGTGTGCTAAAGTTCAACAGATGGAGTGTTTACGGTGATATAACTCATTTTACACACAATTATCATAATTGAAATTATGGGACATCATAAAACAATAGCAATCAACCACGGTAGACTTGTTTTACAAGCAAGTAGTACTCGTTACTCTAACAACATTCCCCCGTTCAAGGCTATGGACACATCATATCTGTGATATCACTTTCAATAGAAGCAACTTAAAGAAAGAGATGCTTTTGCTTTCGTAAGGGGGTGAATAAAGCTGGAAGGTATCTCCCAGAGGATAAAAAATCAAAAAATTAAAAAAGGTTTGAATTTCGGTATAAATACACTGCCATGGCACACACATGGCAAATAGCACATCAATCGAAGCAACCGAAGAAATGCCTCGAACTTATGTTAAAAAGCGAAATGGGCGTCCGTATGGCACTGCCAATGAGGAGCAAATTGCAGAGGGAAGCAGGCTTGTAAGAGAAGAGGGCAAAAGCGTGAGGAAGGCTGCAGAAATCGTGGGAATAAGTCACGTGACATTACAAAGAAAAATAAATGGTATAGTTATTTATTTTTAAATATTATGTGACTGTTCTAAGCAGTAGATAAATTTAACCAAGCTAACTTTTCGAAATAGAACGAAGATCATGAACGTAGTATCATGATCAGGATGTATAGATTATTCATGGTTGCAACGTACAGTGATAGCCGTGTTTAAAACTTTCTTATTGAAAATTGAAATAATTTGTGGTCGTTTCGTAAAAACCAGGTCTTGACTCGCACTTACGTTGATTTTCTTTTTCCTCATATTATTTTGAATAAGAAGAGGGACGTGCAAGTATATAATAGTTTAACCGAGACAAAATAATAAGTATTTGTGACGACGTTACAAAAGAAAGACATTCCGGACAAAGCAGAATTATCTTGAATTAATTTTCGTTAGCATACATCTGATGTCAAGAAAAAAAAGAAAGATGCCCTGGTTTTGCTATGAACCAAGCAAATTGGTGATAAACAGACAGTTGTAAAGTACCTAGGAATACAATGATATAAGGAACAAATGAGTACATGAATCAAACAAATGAATGCAAGAATGAGAACTCGCTAGAACGTCTCGTCTCGGCTTCTTCCATATAACTAGTCCCTCAGGACTTTTTCTCCATTCCAACTGTGCTTATACATTAGGGTTTCTTTCTTTTTTAAGGTACGCATCAAAATAAAGTTGGTGGGCAATACCGGCTCTGCGAAGAGACAGAAAGTTATATCGCGGGAATGATAAAGGATCTCGGTAATTGGAGAGTTCCTTTTGAAATCACTGACTTGCGCAGACTGGTTAAAGGGTACCTTGATAAAAAAGGGCTGCAAGTAAGTTTTAATTATAGTTTGATCTTAAGCAAAATCCCGTGGAAATCTACTTATGTTGATCTAATCAAGTTTCAATCGTCTAGAAATTCCCAAACAATTTGCCTTCAGAAGATTGGGCAAATTCATTTGTAAAGAGAAAAGGTTTGACACTTCGGCAGGCCGATAAGCTTAAGCCTTCCCGTGCAGCTGTGAACGAGGAGATGCTAAAAGATTATTTTGATAATCTAAAAAAGGAAATAGATGGTAATCAATTGGATCATTTGTCTTTATCATTAAAATGAATTCATCAAGTGAGATAGCAATCACCGGACAATCACGATGATATCGTTTAATTTTGTAGGTGTACCTGCCACCAATATTTTTAATTTTGATGAAACCAACTTTTCGGATGATCCCAGAAATAAGAAAGTATGATAGTCTTTCATAATGAAACTATATAGACACTTAACAACTGACACAAGAAATATTGTTAAGAAAAATGTTAACCAATGTTTTTCAGGTTGTCGTAGCCAGGGGAATGCGTCGAGTGGAAAAGGTCTGCGAGCATTCAAAACAGGCATTTTCAATAATGTTTTGTGGGGACGCCACAGGGCGGTATCTTCCACCTATGATCGTTTATAAGGCCAAAAACTTGTACGAAAATTGGGTTAAAGGTGGACCTACCGGTGAGGCATATTTTAAATCTAGATGATTTTATTAATTTTTCGAATTGACTAAAATTTTATACTACATAAATACTACATGTCCTGGAACACAAATTTGTTTTGTTTTTAAGATGCCATGTATTCATATTCAATGAATGGTTGGTTCGAAACACGAACATTTGGGCAATGGTTTAAATTTGTTTTTTTAAAACACGCAGAGAAGTTGGAGGGGAAGAAAGTCATGATAGGTGACAACTTAGGATGTCACTTTTCGGAAGAGGTAACACTGTTTGCTTTTTTCGAATATGCATTTGAATTTTTTCACGAACAAAAAAATTGTAAAAGATTAAATGAGTCAGAACGAAATGAAAATGTTGATGATATTTAAATGACAATCCTGAAGTTTCTCACTGTTTCACACATAGGTACTTCTTCTTTGTCGGCAACATAATGTAGCTTTTGTGCCGTTGGTTGCAAATTCGACACATCTGACTCAACCTTTGGATGTTGCGGTGTTTCGACCGATGAAAGTCATTTGGTTCAAGGTGTTGAAACAATGGAGGATAGAGTCCAGGAAAATAGGCTATATCCCTAAGGACGTCTTTCCTGCTCTCGTAAAGAGGGTTTATGAGCAGATCGAGGGCAAGATTCTTGTTTCTGGTAAGCATTAATATTACCATGAGTGTTTATTGTAGTGAACCAATGATTCCAAATCTTACTCGTTTTCATTATTCACTCAAAGGCTTCCGAACTTGTGGAATTCATCCATGGAATCCGGAAGAAGTGATTAACCGTTTGCCTGGAGGGAACTGGGACGATGGTGTCGGTGCTGAAAGGTTTTTAAATGAAATTTGCATCGAAATTATACAGGAAACGCACCCTAAACCAAATAAAGGTAATTTCCTCTGTTTTCAATTTATGTTGTCGAATTGTATCCAAATCCACAGAGAAAGTACATCAAACATAACGTCTTAATTAATGTTTGCACGTCACTTGTACAAATACATGAAAATATCGAAATATGTTACTGTTTTGGTTGACGCTTTTCCTTTTAATTTAAAATAAGACTTAAGATATTTAACTACTTACGTAATTTATAGAAAAAAACCAAAAGAGGGGCAGGAAAGTAACTCCAGGAGCCAACATTGCATTTGCAGCTGAAGTTAACGATGAAGAAGTGGAGTGGGTGTGCAGTTATTGTGACGAGGCGTATGATGAAGAGAGTGATGATAGGTAAATATATCTTGCTAAACCGAAGTAGGGAAATTAACTTCAGCAAAAAATTAATTGTATTATCAATGACAAATATAAACAAACATAGGTTCATAATGACTTCACCGGACTCATTTTTTATTTTATAGGTGGATTGTTTGCGATGAATGCTCGCGGAAATACCATTTGCAGTGTTCCGGCCATCAATACGAAACGTCGGAATATAACGATGTAAATTTGGACAATGTACATTTTTTGTGCGAATATTGTGCGTGAATGGTTATAGAAAAACGCTTGAGAATTAATTCTGGTTGACTTCTATGCTCTAGGTCCCGAATAGACGCCCCTTCCCAAATACACACACAAAACGCCCTCCCGTCTGTTTGTTCCCCATCTCCAAACGTATTTTATCATTTGTCGTCACAACCACCTTACGTTGAAAGCACATCCCAGAATGCACTTTCGTCAGAAAACTATGTATAATTTTAGTAGTGAAAAAAAACGACTGTGTAAAGTTAGCTTTAACTTTAAATTAGATATTCATGCTTACACGAGTATCATTACTAATTTGCTTAATGACTTTAGAGAATTAACAGTTGCTATGTTTCACAACACTCTTCAACATTTGAGAAAAATGAATCAATTTAAATTAATTTATGTATTCTACGAAAGTAATCGTTATATACGCGTTTTCTGCTTAGGCGCTCCATAAACCAATATTTTTGTGGAAATGGCACTGTTTCAAGTCACCCCCACACGATAAATTTTGAGTGGTGTACTTTGAGAAGTTCTAACTTGAGATGGTATTCATCAATTTATTTGTAATTTGATAATCTAAAAGACAAAAGATGGATGACACAGGCCTGGTCGTAAGAAAATTAGCAGACGTGTGGTCATCGCACGCCTTAATTGACGATATCAGATATGGCGTGCGCTCGTGTAAATTTTTGACAGACGTGCGATCAATTTTTTCCAGTTAAGATCAACGATCTTCATGCTGTATGATAATCAAGTCAAATTTGAAATGTGTAAAAAATAATGAGATTTTAACGAAGAATGAATTAATAACACAAAACATTGTTTACAAAGATTCGGAACGTAAAATGTTAGCTATAAAGATTACTTTGACGGTAAATAAAATTTATTCAAAAATTAATAAAGAGGAAAAATAAAACCTGAAAATATACTCTCCATCGTTTTGGTTTGAAGTTCAAATGGTGTTTGAATTAAATTAAAGACGTTTCCGTTCCATTAACTTGTCACCACCTGGCTGCCTATTATCTTAAATAAAAGATTATTTTTTCGAAACTGCAACCTTGCGCATACTTTTGTAACTTAAAAGAACGTTAAAAAGAAGGAGAAAACTACATAATACGTAATACATAATAAAATCACGTGCATGAAGCTTCTTCTTCATTCCTTAGCGGATTTCGCTGAGTAGACTGGTTTTCTACTACCAAACGAAGAAAATTTTGAGCACTGATTTTTAATTCAAAACCACTACCGTATTCCAGAGCGATCGGAGAACTCACTACTGAAATGGCAGCAAAGTTTCGTTCCGTTATTGTAAAATTTAATCGTAGCACATGAACAATTTCCGAAGCAAAACTTTCAACATTTTGGGACAGATTTTTGTTGACTTTTAAATAAACATTTGTTATTACACTTGTCATTACAAACCAGGCGTGCGATTGCCACACGCCTAAATTAATCTTGGCGTGTGTGGAGGCGTGCGCGTGCGATCGCACGCCTCTTACGACCAGGCCTGATGACACTTTTTTCAAAGTTTGTTAACAATTGAGTTCTTAGATAAAAAGTTATAAACAAAAGTTTGCAAAATAACGGCAAATTTTGTTTCAAGTCACCCCGTGTTACGGTAACATCAGGCCCGAAGGCCCATTCTCGTTACATATGTTTAGGTTGGAGGCTCCGAAGTATTTGACACTCACATGAGTGACACAAACCCAATCAAGGGTCTGTGCTCTCCTGAATGACCTCCTGCAACACCCGATATATCATCTACCCAATGTCCCTCATATGGCATGGGTCGACCCGACGCTAAGGTAAATTCACACACACATAGTGAATCGCTGCTAAGGGGAATTGAACCCCGACCTCTCGCATGAATTTCGAGAGTCCTAATCACTTATACTACGGGGCCACAATCTTTAGGAAGAACAAAAGAATAAAACACCCATTTAAGTCATTTATGTTTTGATTATGCCATTATCAGAACATAAACTTTACCTACCTGCTTTGTAGCCCAATCAGTGATGTGTGACAAAATATCATTATCTTCATCAAACGTATAATAATCACTTTCTTCATATATCGCTTTTCTTGTCCTGGCATTTTCTGGATAATTCGTGGAAAAACGATGGACAATAATTAACTGTACCAAAACAATCAGACATGCAATTGAAATGATTATTTTTACTATTCCAAATCTGAATGCCATGTCATAAGTCGACTGTTTTACACCAATAATTTACAGAAAACTGCAAAAGTTCTACCACTATTACTATATACATGAGCTTTTACTGTAGTAGATAAAGATCTTTCATGTTTATCTAGTAATTAAATTTAATAATATTGCCAATAACAAAAAAATGCTAAAAATATTCTCTTCTCGTAACTGTTACACCATCTTGTTTTTCATTGAAATTTGAGGCCTGGGTGTTAATTCCACGTGTTTTTTGGGTACACTTGAGGATTGTACCAGGGCGCGAAGCGCCTGCAGTGCAATCCCGATTTTATGAATAAAATCGAAGCCAACGATCTAATCCTGGTGTCCGCCCTTCTCGCATAAAGTTCAAGTGTCATCTTCGAAACAACCAAGTGATGATATCTCTTTTAAATATCTCACTCAAATGTACAAGTCAATTCGAGCCATTCAAATTGTTACATTTTGATGAGATACATCAAAAACATTAAAAACACATGAAATTTAACAGAAAACTTTATATTTTTCTTGAAAACACACCAATATATACATTTTAATAGCCTCTGCCTCTTCCACGACTAAATGTACCACGGCCTATAACGATAAACAGTCAAATATAAGTAAAGGGATTGCGGAGGGAGGGCAGGATATTTTTGAAAAGTTGATTCCCGGGACCAATGCCCCCTCTTCAATATCTCTTGAGTAGGGACCCCTGCACAGTTCGCTTTAGATGAAGAAGCCGCTCTTACAGAATGACCCGAAAAAGTCTTTGTATCTATACCAGCTTAAGTACGTTAACTAACCACCTGGAGACAGTACTCTTAGACACTGGCTTATGAGGCTTAATAAAGCTAAGTAGTAATTGATGTGTATTGTTTCTCCATTCCTGAGACCTTTGGATATACTCGTCTAAATGTCGACAGACACATAAATTCTTATTTGAAAAAGAATGATACTTAATTGGTGGCCTGATTTTCCCCTTTCTTGTAGTTTTAGTCACTGTTGAAAACTGAAAAGAATAAAAAGAATCATGTTTCACTAAATATCTTAGGTCTAAGCCACAAATCTCATGAGCTCTAGAGGCTGATGTAATGGCTAAAAGCATTGTCAATTTTAATGTCAACATTTTATCAGAAAGAGACTGCATCTGTAAAGAATCTAAGTATTTTACCACTATCTCTACATCCCAAATGAATGCATATTTTGGTTGAGGACAACGCAAATTATATACCCCAGTCATTAATGCAGAAACTCTTGGGTGTTTTCCTACAGAAAATCCTTCTATTGGATCATGGTAGGCCGATATTGCAGATCTGTAACCCGCAATGGTATTGTATAACAGGCCCTGTTGAAATGCATCTGACAAAAATTTTAATACATGATTTAAAGAACATGAAAAGGGATCCATTTGTCCCGAAGCACACCAGCGACACCACTTACGCCAGGCCGATTCGTAATGTGATGTCGTACCACCTCTTCTTGCTGCCATGATAAGAGTGGTAGCTTGTTTTGATATTCCCTCTGCTTCCAACCTACTCCTGAAACTGTCCAGGCCACCAGTTGCAAGCTGCGATTTAACACCAGAGGGTGATACTTCATTTCCGGACTGACTAAGAGATCCTTCGACCAAGGAAGAAGAATTGGATCCTCTATGCACATTGAAAGAACCAAAGGGTACCAAGCTTGTGCTTGCCAGGCTGGTGTTACTAATATTAATGTTGCTTGATCCAACTGCACTTTTTTCAACACCCTCCCTATCAGACAGAAGGGGGGAAACGCATACCCTTGCCTCTGTGTCCACTCTATTAGAAAAGCATCCCTTCCCTTGCTGAATGGATCTTCCTTCCATGACATGTAAACTGGTACTTGATGGGATACTCGTGAAGCAAACAAATCCATGTCCGGCACCCACCTTATTTTGCATATTTGCCTGAAGACATTTGGTTTGAGCTTCCATTCGCTGGAATCCCTCACCGCACGAGACTCCTTGTCTGCTGCTATATTCAATTTCCCTGGAAGATATTCTGCAGTAATCATGATCTGATTGCATAACAAATACTCCCAAATTTCCTTGCTCAGGGAAGACAGAACCTCGTTCCGAGTTCCGCCCATTTTTAGCAGATAAGATAAAGCTACTATATTGTCCATCTGAATATGTACATACTTCAGATGTGGAAACCTCTGAGTATAGGTCATGATTGCAAATTTTGCTGCTTTCAACTCCAAAATGTTTATGTGGTTTCGTCTTTCCTGGTGAGACCAACAACCCCCCCCCCCCCCCCCCCCCCCCCCCCCCTCTGTTGTTTTTGCATGGCTCGATACTGCAAAGGGGCTGGTAGAACAGCTGAGGCTGTGGATACAAGACGACCTATCAATTGTAACATTTCCCTGATGGTTACATATTCCTTTGAGAGCATCTTCTGACACTGGGATACGATCTTTTCCACTTTCCCCCCTGGAAGGCTGAGAGCCATATTCACAGAATCTATTTCCATCCCAAGAAATTCCAACTTTTGTGTTGGTAAGAACACAGACTTCTTGGCATTTATAATGAACCCTAGGTGTTGCAGTAAAAACACTAGAGTATCCCTGGCCATCAACAGTTGCTCTCTGCTTGAAGCCATCAATAAAATGTCGTCTAGGAAAATTATCAGTCTTATATTCAGTCTTCGAAGAACCGCAATGGGGATCTTTAACAACTTTGTGAAAATTTTTGGTGCCGGCCCAAGACCAAAACAAAGGCAAAGAAACTGATATAGCTGTTTTCGCCACTGAAACCGAACATATTTGCTGGAGGTTTTGTTCAGAGGTACTGAAAAATAGGCATCCTTCAAATCTATTTTGCACATCAGATCCCCTGGTTTCAAAATTTTTTTCAAGAGGGTTAAACTTTCCATCTTGAAATGTTCGTACGGAATATATTTGTTCAACGGTTTCAGATTTATCACTGGCCGAAATAACCCTGCCTCCTTCTTGGGTATCAAGAATATTGAACTTAGGAATTGACCCTGACAAGGTTCGACTACTTGAATAGCACCTTTCTCTAACATTTCCAAGATTTCTTGGTCCACAAGTTTCATATCCTCCTGTTTGGACACTAACTGTGGAGGTAACTGCTTTTGAACTGGGGTTGCAAGGAAAGGAATATGGTACCCTTTCACAGCCTGAATTACCCATGGATCCTGAGTTAGAACCTCCCAGTTTTTTACAAATTCCTTTAATCTTCCAGCAGCTGAGACATCCACATTCGATATTGATATTGGAAAAAGATCCCTTACTGCTGGGTGGACATGTGGAAATTCCTGTACAGACAACATTTCTACAGGACCTTGAAGTAAAAGACAAGTATTTCTTACCCCTTTGATTGGCCAGTCTGGCAAATCCACTGGAACCTCTGGAACCCTGCCCCTTACCACCTCGATAGGATGAGGAAAGTAAGGGGCCTTGACGAAAGGGCTGCTTTTTGAGATGTGTTGACCCAGAACTGCTTTCTCCCATCTTTTTCAAACCAGTGAATAAATTTTTGGTCTTTAGTTTTGCAGTAGAGTCCTTTTGTAACTCCTCCTTAAACTTTTCACCAAATAACAAGTCATTGTCCATAGCATCCCAATCTTTTGCTTTTTCCTTCAACATCTCCTTCACCTTTGTGGAGCTATCAAACAGAGTGCTCAATATATTTAAGCGTCTATGATAATTTAATGTATTCATTGCTTGTGCTACTAAAAGCACGAGTTTTTCAAACATCACTGACATCTCCTCTAAGGGATCTTCATCAGCATTCGAATACGGGGAGCGTTCTTCCTCCAGACGAGTCCATAATTGAGTTAAGGGACCAAAAATGTTTCTCACTTTTTCTGCCACACTCTTAAAAACTTTGTCCTGGTGGACAGTGATTGATTTGCCACTTTCATTGAGCACTTCTTTAATATAACCATCCAACTCCTGTATGGGTTTGATATTTTTAGGAACTGGAAGATCAGCAAGCACTTTTTCCCTCACATCTTTATCTGGGAAGTGAGTAGTTAAATATTTATGAACGTATTGCAACAGTTCATCTGATAACTCCCATTCAGACTCGTCAATATCTGAAAGCTCAAAGCGTCGCATTTTTTTCGGAGGTTTGTCGTTTAACTCCTCATTCTCTTCAATCATTTTTTTCCTCCCCTCCGGTGTATTACCAGGGCTCGGTTGTTCATGTGCTTCCTGCTCTTCATGGAGTTCAGGTTGCTCATCAATAAGTGCTGTGGATTTGGTAGCACTACAAATTAGACGAGTAAACATGTCCTAGTAATTCAAAATAATATGCTTTGGAAAGCAAATATTCATAAAGAATAACAAGGTAACCTTTAGTTATTCTTAGGTGGCGAAACTGTCTTATATTACGTAGAATATCATGAGATATAATTAGATTTAATAACCCTATAATTACTATTTACTTACTTGGCGTCCATCTTGAATGCGAGAATTGACGAAAAGGAGGTCGTTGAGAAGATGACCTTTAGCTTTATGCGAGAAGGGCGGACACCAGGATTAGATCGAGCGGAGATTTTATGAAATGAAATTTCGTTTTCGTTGGTTTTTTACTTCTTGAAAATTCCGGTAGATGCAGATGATGACTTCCTCCTTCCTTGAAAATAAAGGATTTTTGGGGGGGGAGGGGGATCTTGATTTTCCGCGAAATTAAGGCTGCGTTAAATTAAGGCTTGACCGACCTGTGTGTGAGACAATTATGTAACCTACACTTGAGATCGTTTCGCTACGACCAAACAATTAGGCAGTTACACGAAAAAATTTAATAACTGTTCCACAGTAGTTACCTCAGAGATTTAAAATTTTTTGTTGTATCAAAAGAAATATCGTTATGTTGAACGCGCTTATTTCGTTCGAGTGTGTTGATGTGAAGTTTCTAAGGACTTTTTAGAGTAAAAAACCCATGAACAACTCTATCAATCAAGAAGTTGTGTATAAGTTGAGCTCTTCCTCAGAATTAACCTATCTAGTGGAATAGGTATTTATTGAATAGCGTAAAACGCTCGGTCAGACGCGATATTGGCGGTTCTTTCAGGTCCCAGGACCAAAATAAG
The DNA here is from genome assembly GCA_027922465.2 of Turritopsis dohrnii. Lineage (NCBI taxonomy): Eukaryota > Metazoa > Cnidaria > Hydrozoa > Anthoathecata > Oceaniidae > Turritopsis > Turritopsis dohrnii. The sequence goes on along the minus strand of BQMF02000227.1, from coordinate 610,654 downwards.
TTAGGTAAAAAGGGACGTTTATCTAGCTCATAAACCTCAGACTTGAAACTTGGGATATATTACCTTAGGCCGACTTTTTTTTGCGTCGCCTTATTTTAACGATTTTAGCGAATGAGCTTATTTTCGCTAAATTAAAGTTGCGGAAAATTTAAATTCAAATTTTTTTTTTTTTTTTTACCTTCTGACAATTCTCCGTAATTAAGGGGTCATTCGCTAAAATTAGGTTGCGTTATATCTGTGGTCATCCATTTTCGCAAAATTTTTAAGTCGGCCTAAGGTACTAAAAGTAAAAAGTACACGAAAATAATAAATCTGACCAAAATTTCTGGTTCTGGGACCAAACTGACCTAAATTCATAGATGCGAAAAAAGGACTTTATCTACCTCATAAATCCTAAGATCTGAAATTTTGCCCAAGTCTTAACAATGTATCGGACATAAAATCATAAATCTGACCAAAATTTCCGGTTCCTTTCAAGAATCTGACTCCAAAAATGTTCATTTAATAATTAAAAAGGGATTCTGTCTACGTCATAAGCCTCAGGTTTGAAATTTTGACCGAGTATTGAATAAACGTTTTCATAAACTTTTATAAAATGTACTCTTTACTAAAAACAGAATTCTAAATATTGTTCATCGTCGTTATTTTGCGTCATATTGTGCGATTAGTTTCTAGAAAAGAATAATGATGTGACTAAAAAGGATTCATTGGGTTTTTAAATAAGAATATCAAAGCTGCTTGACTTACGTTGTTCAACTATTCTCCATCAGAAATATCGTCCTCGTCTTCTGTATCGCTTTCGCTCGTGTTACCCTCTTCGTCATCTGTAAAATGAAAATATTTCATCTGTTTAAAATCTCACAAAGAGAAGGGACGAAAACAGTATTGAAAAAGTAGAAATGTTTTTGGTGTCATTTAATACTTATTCATAAAAGAACTTTTCATACCACTCTCTTCTGCAGAATCGGTTTGAACAACATCAATGATTGAAGGTGCTGCATCTCCATTGAATCATTCGATTTTGTACTGTCCCTGATCTAGAATCCAGCCATAGTTTGTTGGTGAATCTGTGGATGTTGTTTCGTAAACAACATTATGCCAAACACGTGTCATGTATACCGATCGTTTTATTTTCTCCAACAGAACTTTTCGGCACGATGGTATTGGACTGGAATCCATTCCCTTTTACATTGTTCACCAATTCATCAGTTTGCTTTTCGGGTTTGTATTTTTTCAGAAACATATTGACTCGTCATTCATTGACAGATGATATTCTCTTCTCGCCATACATCTGACATATAAATTTTTCGATTACATCTACGCATCTCCTTGCTCGTACTATTTCCAAGCTTGCTAAAAGCATCGCAAATGGGTTCAGTTTCAATGGTCTCGTCTTTCCTTTCCAGTTAAATGAATCCGTCTAGTCACAACCAGTAAAGGCGTGATAAGCAGGCAGCGCTTTGCAAAGGTTTTGATTGTTGACTTGCCTCGACCCAAATACTTCTAATTGGCAGCTTCTCTAAACAACCCAGCAATATCACAAGAACATCCGTATCAACGATCCTCACAACAAATTCTCTATCTGGTGTAGATGGTACACCATTCTTGTATCTGCCTCTTCATGGGAGCAACAAAATCTTTCTTCTAAGTCTCGATGCCTCGATGTATCTGACCATCTGATTTATAGGAATAACATAAATCTTTATCGTTGAGGTAGAATTTTTTTGTTCCCAAGATTTGAGCAGCCATATCGCTATTCCATTGGTTTGCAAGAAAGGTTACAAGTGCTTCTTTAAACTGATCTTTACGCATTGCAGCTAGCCAGTTACCAGGACGCTTTTTCTCAGGTCCAGTTATTTGATATGAGTTTTCTCTTAAATCCGATCATTTGTTTCTTTCAGCACCATTGATTGACGGAGAGGTTGTTTTATCAAAAACCAGATGGATAACTAACTAAGTAACCGAGAGTTTTTAGCCCTTGGGCTTCCATCCGTAATGGTTGGTTCTTCTGCCCGCCGACTTGCAACTATTAGTTGACTTTTGACTTTTGCAGAAGTTTAGACTTTGGAGTTTTTTGCATTCTTCCATCAACGTGGCTCAACAATAAAGGGAAAGGTGTGAGAGGGTATTCCAATACATGCTATATATCAACCCTCGGTTGCAAAGCATGAAAAAGAGTATGCTGCCAAACACATCTCGTGTAAGTGATACTGAAACAAACTTTTGATCTCCTGATGAAATTCTATACTTTGCACTTTCTGTCGCAAAGGTTTTCACTTTGTTTTTCTTTATGGGTTTCGTGTAACTTAGTGGGTCAGCATTGCAGTCTGTAATGAAAGCACCACGGGCAGTAGAACCAGTACGTTTGACATTGAGAAGAAAAGTTATCATGTTGGTTGCTTAAGGAAGATTTGCGAATACACTATCATAACCGGACCTCGGCTATATCATTGAAACCACACTACAGCTTCCTAAACGGTGTTTGAAGTTCATCATCTGCATTCTTACATGCATTCTTAGTTTTTCAGCCCTAACTGAATTATTGGCCAACTGTTAATATTTATAAGTTTAAGGTATAAATGTGCTTTAAGGTATGAATGTGTTCATACACTGATTGAATTACTGCAGATGATGATATTGATCGAACCTGAAGAACAACGTCTTGCAAATGAAAGTGGAAGTTCAAAGATCTCATAAAAATTATAAGTTATAAGTTAAAGGTTATAAGTTCGAATTATAAGTTATTCATCAGAAGCAGCCTTCTTGCCAGTGGAAATGTTAAAAAGACGTTCTTTATTAATATCAGCATTGAACGGATTCACTGTTTCACTGATCGACTCACGAATAGTTGCCAAGTGTTCATTATTTTCCTTTACACGATGTGGTTTCAGTTCTTCAGAGATATCATCTTTTGTAGATAAATCCAGATCTTCTAAAACTATGGAAATGATTAACACTCCAATGAAATCATCGGTCTCAGCCATCACCAGCTTTTGTTTGCAACCATTGTGGTTTTTGTCTTTCTTTCCGCAAAGTACACAAATGACAAGAAAAATTCCAGGGGCTGTTGAAGGAGTCATCTCTGATTGTGATCTGGTGTTTGGAAGCTTGGTTTGAGGGTTCAAAATAGGTTCAAGGTTTTCAGCGTTCTTTCCAAGTGCTGTAAACCTTCTATAACATGAAATATGATATCCCTATACATCATTTATCTCGTCTGACAGTTTTACGTTGCTGTACTTCAGTTGTTTCGAAACTCTAATTCTGTGGATGTTTTTACATTTCCCCAAGGAGCTTGAATTGAATGTAACGATAGGCCCGACGTTAAAACCATCGCCATCATGCAGCACACAAACTTTACCTAAATTCAGTATGCTATCTTAAAGTGCTCGAATTTTATGTTAATTTCATTTGCTTTTAGAGTAGAAGCTTTACAACTGGAATAATCAAAGTGAGTAGGATCTAGGAAGCTCGGAATAAATTGTTAGGATAAAGAATTATCATATCTTCCTTTGAATTTACTTTACATTCGTTTACGTTCACAATGTTACAGCTTCATCACAACAATTCAAACGACTGAACAAGTTAAAATTCACGAATGAATCGATTTTTTCTTTTTGCAAAATCTTCTGATAAGTTTGAGAAATTCGAACGTTCAAATGTTTTTCTGATCGAATTACTTTATATAAAGAAATCCGAAAATCATGTATAAGGGTTAAAGATCACGGGATAAGATAACGGGCTGTTGAGGTCGGCCGAGGTGTTAATTGGATGTGTGTTATCTTAGATAGATATACCGAAGGGACCGACGAAAACTGTTTGAGAAACGGAAAGAAGAAGGGATAGATCCAGCCCTTTTTGTCCTGAACATTTATTGCGGTCAAGATCCTTGGTAGGAACCGGAAATTCTGGTCAGACTTATGATTTAAGGCATGTCTGATACATTGTTAAGACTTGGGCAAAATTTCAGATCTTAGGATTATGAGGTAGATAAAGTCCTTTTTTCGCATCTATAAATTTAGGTCAGTTTGGTCCCAGAACCAGAAATTTTCAGATTTATTATTTTCATGTACTTTTTACTTTTATTAATTATATATCCCAAGTTTCAAGTCTGAGGCATATATGAGGTAGATAAACGTCCCTTTTTACCTAACTTGTTTTGGTCCTGGGACCTGAAAGAACCACTAATATCGCGTCTGACCGAGCGTTTTACGATTTTCAATAAATACCCTATTGCCACTCAATGGGTTAAAATTCTGAGGAAAATGAGGTACATAGACATGTTGAGAGCTCCTGGACTACATCGCCTGTACCGCAGACCTTAAAAAAAACGTCAGTTATCCCTATTATTAGTTCCCGAGATATTTTCACAAAAACGTCGCGTTCGATTGGAGATGCAAGAATTTTTGTTCGGCAAAATATCGCCTTTTCAAAAAATTCCGTAGAAGAACACGGAACTGTGGTGTCTTTTTGAGACTGCATAACAACAGGAAACGCATGTGCGATGAAAGACTTTTTATGCAATTTACAATTAATAGTAGTTTTGATGGTAACACAATTTGCCGAATTCTTTATGATGAAAACCCTTATTGTACCAGTCAAAAATCTATGATCAAAGTTACTTTGTAATGAAAAGTTTAGTTGTTAACAGCTACTAAATATAGATGCTGGTGGAATATAGCTACGTAAGTCTGGAAAATATTCATGGTGTTAGACTAAAATTCCGTGTTAGACTGAAGCTCTGATACAGATTTTTATCATCAAACCCTTTGGTTAAGCCATGGAAGTCCATGGTTAAACGTCCTAAGTAGCACTTTAATGCTTTCAAGAAAATGTACTTTGATTTTGGACACAAAAGTATTTGAGAACAAAAATGAATTCAAGTAAACGCTATGAAACATAAAAGATGATGGTTCTTTGCATGGTGTAATCATTAAAAAGGTTTGGGTACAAGGTTGCAAGAACGAATCTAAGAAGAGTTATTTGACGTCACTTATTGCAAACATACTGAAAGGAAACGCCCTGCTTCGGACATTACACAAGCAATGCCACATGAAATGTCGGAAAACACTGAAGAATTTAAGTTGAAGAAATGGCGGGAGGATCAAGCAAAAAATATAGCAAAAGGAAGAAACACAAATCACAACTTTGACACCAACACACGGATCAAAAATAATCAGGTAGTAACTATACCCTTCCAGTTTATGTATGCATCAAATCTGTTGTTACTCGACTTTTAAGACTTTAGGTTTATGTGGAAGTTAGAGCATCTAGGAAAGTTCAAAAGTAATGAAACAAACAGGAGTTTGGAGAAGACATTTAACGTTTTGTTTCATTACCTAGGCAAGCTACCAAGACAAATTCAATTTTCAAAGAGAAGAACGGACAATCTGGCTGAAGACAATCAAAAAACGAGAGTTGAGATTCCAAATCAAATTTGATGAGAAAGCGCGACTTCTTCAAGAAAAGATCGATAAGTTCGCTAAAGAATCCCGCGCCGAAGTTGCGAAGTTAAAGGGCGCTATAATGAAAGAGAAGATCAAAACTGAAATTCTGAAGAGGAAATTACGCAGAGTTATGGAAGAGATGGATACTTATTGTAGAAAACAACATTGCCAAAAGGATTTCATCATAGCGAACCAATCTGTACAAATCGACCAGTTGAAGAGAAGAGGGAGAGAAACAAGTCAGCAAATGGACGACGACGACAATCAAGCACGACGACAATCAAGCGACGACGACAATCAAGCGGACAAAACGGCAACAGCGTTTACCAATACAGCTGTGGAAACTAAACGCAGTCTTCAACGTCTTTCTGAAAAGTCCAATGTTGACGCTGACGTCATCGTGACAACAACAGAGGAGATTTGTGGAAAATGTGAAATCTAACATTTCGATCCTTCTTGCTTGATTTTGTGTTTCAAATACAAATGTTCAAAACTACTTCGCCTCCAGTTCGATCTTCCTTCAAACTTAGAAGCGTTGACTTGTTTGATCTGGTGGTAGAGTGTTTATACGCGGCAGTCCTTTCCACAGTAACGGCATGAACGTAGAATGTAATAGTTTTCTTAGAATATTTTAGGAATTCTAGAAGATCCCGCAACCTCTTTTAGGAATAAACTTAAATCGTTCTTCTTCAATTCGATTATAGAACTTTGAAGGTGAAGATTCGAGTATAATAACGATGCATTGTTTTGCATCAAGTGCAAATACGAAGAAATATTAAAACTGAAACTTCTGCCAACCTCAGAATTCCCATCCCTTCTTTCGTAGCAATGATATACACAATCATTCCATTGACTACACGACAACTATGGAGATGCGACGTCAAGAAACTCTACATCAACTACTTTTAATAACAAAGTAGTTTTGAAAGTAGTCTGAATCACCTATGTTCCAATAAAACCTCTGGCAGTTCACACACCTGGTTCCATCATCATAAGCAATATTATCATGATGGGAGAAGGAAGGAGCAAGTGTATAATATTTCAAACGGTGTATTATCAATCTCGGACCCAGGGTTTCTTGCCTTTTCGATATACGGATAAGAAATCCTGGGTCTGAGGTTGAGTGTATTATATGAGTATTATATTATATTATACGCGTAAACATCATACAATGGTTATATAAAATTCGTTAAAAATCATTTTTATCGCTTTTACAATCATGCGATACGAAAAAATATTACTCTACAAAATATTCCAATATTAAACAATCTGTCATTAATAGAGAATATATAAACTTCCCAAAATTTCAAAATAATGAACTATTTTGAAGGTTGTGAGAGAACTGAATCAGCAGTTTTGTGCCAGGGAATCTCCACGCAACAGCCAATCATTTGTTACCTCGTTTGTTCGATATTTATATTATTAATTATTTTTATTATTATTAATTGTCTTTCAGGCACTTCCATATTTCACAATGGCTATTCGTCCTATTAAATTATTATTATATTTTAGCGAGTTGCTCGTCCCAGACCCATTTCTTGGATTTCCAACGCTGACATCAGCAAACTGCAACACTCACGTCTATTTATAATAGTTCATTATCTTTAAACATTGTGTTTTCAAAATGGGTTTTCTCCCGAATACATACTACAACTACCACAATGCAATGCTTCTATGAATAGCTTCAGGATTATTTTAAGCACCGGCCTTAACAGCCATGAAAATATCAGTTCACGAAACTCTCTTTATAATTCCATTGAGGAATTTTAAATGATTTTGCCGCATTGAATTATGGGTAGTTTTGCTACGTGTTCGGGAGACAACTGGATTATGGGAACGGTCAATTGTGCTTATTATCATTCAACAGGGAGTCAACATTGTCCACAGGGGTTCCAGTTTTTTGACGAATTCTGTACTCATTTAATTATACAACTGAAAAAGATCAGGTAGGCAGTAGCAGGGACAAAAGGTTGGTTTATCATCACGAAATATTAGCAAACGTTTGTAAATATGTCATCAGGAGATTATAAGTGAAAACAATTTTCGTGAACCAATCAGATTACGCTATGATTTTCGTTTGACGTCACTACACCGATACGATACATTGTCGATTTGAAACTACCGCATAACAGTTTGTGGTGATCGAGGTAATAACTCTGGAGGTTGGTCTCGCTTCTTCACTGGTTTTTTTGCTCGATCAATGATTGGTGGTGGAGGTTCACTGGTCGAATCCGATTTAGGCTGATTCCAATTTAACGGGCTAATCCTACGCAGCGAGCTGTCTTCCGTTTTGACGAGTGAAACATGGGGCGTCTGTACGATGTATTCCTCCTCATAAACATGAATGAGATTTTTCTGAATGGGCGCAACAAAACTCGGGTTGGGCGTTTCCACCATGTTCATGACATTCAGGCCGACTGCATTTTTCTCTATTACAGTGGTAGTTGACCTGTTGGGCGAACCCGTGAATTTCCTAGCAGAACTGGGCGAATTATCCGGCGAAGAATCGGGCGAATAGTCAGGGGAAGGAATTATGGTTCGCAGTAATGCCGTATGTCCATACCTTATATCTGTTGAAATTAAGTTTGCAGTGTTTTTCTTAGGTTTTGACGAACGATTGATCGTAGGCGGTTCTGGTGAAGAGTTCACCTTTCCCTCTTGAAACGCATATTCGTTGGGTCCATGTACCGTTGTGCTAGGAGAGGATCTCTCTTGAAAATTACAATCTGTTGCAGGTTCTTTCATTTCACAAGTAGCTGTTTTGATATTGTCAATAGTTTGCGTAGCGGTAGATCCATCCACTACATCCTGTACATTTGTCGGCGACATGTCGGTCGTCCAAGCATTTTTCTTTACGACGTTTGGAAATCCCTTTAGTGGCGACTCCGTTGGCAAGCTGGCAAGTTGTTCATCGCTTTCTTCCACCGTCTCACTGATCACTTCAACTTTCTTCACAAAACAAACATTGTTTTGCTTCGACACTGATTCTTTCTTACGAAGGCTTGATCGTCTCGGTCCTTTCTTTGAAGAGGATGAGTCCGACGAATCGCCACCATGCACGTCAGCGCTACCATCGCTGATTGGTCTGTTCTGTGCTGCGTAATCGGGTGATGGAATAGACGGCAAAGCAGGTTTAGTACCATTCTTCAAAAACTTACCGGCTGCCGTCGGCTCAATAGTTTGTTTGGAAGCCGTCTTGAAAAACCTTCCATTTATTTGATTCACTTCTTCGCTTGTCAACGAGATATCGGATGACGAGCAGCTATGATCTCCATCGTACGGTGATTTGGAAGAATGGTCGTTACTGTTCCACAGACTGGGCGTGGGTGAAATAGACTCGATGGGCGAAGGCAGCTTTTCATCTGAACTCTTTTCACTTGATTGTCGATTTTGCGTGATGGCAGCTTTGATGACCATGGCATACAGTGGATCGTCTTCAGTCAGTGCGGAATTCACATCGCTCTCATCTTCAAAAATCAAATTTTTCCCCACTAAGTTGTCATGCAACATACTTAAAAAATTGGGAGTACTTCGGCCATAACCATCACCGAGAGATTCCTGTGCTATTTCTTTACTCTGATTTTCCTGCATTCTTTGACGTTCGTCTTTTTTGTGTTGATAGTCTTGCAGCGTCTCACGAATGGCAGAAGCATACAACGGTTCGCTCACCGACTTCTTTCTCGATGAGACGTCGAAACTTTCAGAAACCTCGGGCACATTCTCTTTCAATTTTTCTTCCATGATGCTGATGAAGTTTGGGCTTTCAATCCTCCTCTTCGTACTCGGGCTTCCGGTACTCCCCTTCTCTTTACGTTTCGCACTGGCCTTCCTTCGTAATTCATACTCATTTAGTGTTTCTTTCATGACCCGTGCATACAAAGGCTGCTCGTGTTTCGTGATCTTTCGTCGTAATTTCGGCCTTTCGTTTTTCTTGCGTTCCTCAACCAACTTAGCTTTGACGAGATTTAAAAATTTAGGCGCACTCTGCGGTGAACGCGACGCACGAATGACGTCATTATAAGCAATGACTTCGTCTGAAATTTCTTTGCCGTTGTCTGCGCTATTTTTTGACGTATGTGTCACGTCGCTCTGCATTTTCCCTGGGGTAGATGACGATTCTTTCGTTTCGTGCACCTTCGTATTTTCGCTCGGTAATGGTTTAGACATCACCTCGTCAACGTCTGTGGATTTGTTATTTGATGCGCAATACTCTGTCGGGGACAATGCTTCTTCTTCCAAGGCTGTTGCTGAACACTCGCTATCGTTTTTGAGTAAATCGATTATCTCTTTACTGGAGCTGATAACTTTCCTCCCCTGCGAAGGAGAGTTTGAAGGAGAAACCCAAGGTTTTGGTGACTGGGATAATGATTTGCTTTTATCAGGTTTTATCTCCACCGCAACCTTCCAAGCATCTACTACCAGCGGAGGAGAGTCCTTATTTATTGCTGACAAGGTACCCTTTTTAGGAATGGAGGATAATTTCTCTGCAATTTCATTCAAAGTAGAATTGTTCATTTCGCGTGTTTGTTTTTCATCAACGGCTTCCTTCTGGGCAGTCAAACTACAAACAGGCAACGATGCTCTCCGTTGGTCTGCTTTTATAATATTCTTACTCTCCACCACTGCACTGACCGATAATCGTTGTCTCAACGCCTAAACAAAACACGAGAATATAAATCTCCACTTCCGCCATGAGGGAATTTTAAAATAGCAAGTGTTTAACGAAATCCTTGCATAGGAAAGGCAAGTCTACGAGAGAGTTTGGAGTACAAGTGAAATTGTACCGATCGCTGTACATATTCTCAACGGAAGGTCATTCTCTCTTGTCACAACGAGTCAATCACAAAATGTTTACATTTTGTTAGCGTCTAAAGCTGGTGTTTGTGCGGTTACAACAAACAGCGTTATCGCAGGGAAATCCTTTGTAAAGAAGCAGAAATGACAACATGGAAGTGCACGGTTGCTTGGGGATTATTGTTTGTTGATTATTAAGTTTTATTGATTTACTTTATTGATTTATTTATTAGTTTATTGACGATTATTCTATTCATTAACACTTACTTTGTTTATGCCATATATGTTACTCTTCGCTGAAACATCTGACAAAAAAAAAAACAAACGAACATAAATCTACCAAATCATGCAGAAATCATAGGAGCCAGGAGGTCTGGGTCCAAAGTAGATTTCCATACAGCGACTCGCGCTCGCTCTCTCAATAAAATGCGCATGCGTATAGTTTCATTAAACATAACATGCTATGCCAACTTTGTTTACATAAAAAGTATTAATCAGTACTATTATTCTTTGTAGGATGGAACAATCAGAGTAGTTGTATTCAAATTGAGTTGACAAAATCGATCGAAATAATAATCAGTCATTGCTTTTTAAATGATCCACAGTTGTGCGAATGAAAGGTAAAGTTTCGTGTAAGTTTAACACCGCTTCTTCGTTTCAGTTCCGTGAGATGACAATGCTATTTGCTTGTATTCTCGAAACACCCAGTGACAATTTTTACGCACACGTTTTTTTTTATAAGCAACCAAGGTCAAACATTAGCAGTAATGTTGCTTAATTTCTTGCTAAGCATTAATCAATAATACATATATGTCCCGTTTTTTTAAAACCTTTTTTTATCTTTTTTAGTTGTTTGATTAAGGTAACAAGTATAAAGTCTAGGACATTCAAATTATTACATAGAGCGTACAACCTAGCGCTACAAACTCGTTGCTTATAAAAATTTCACAACGAGGGAGTTTCATTAACCTGTGAAGTACACAAAAGTACACAGAAGAGAGGCTAGAAAAGCATAGCTACTAAGATGGGAAAGAACTGATTCAACGATGATAAAAATATATAAATACCCGGTTGGTATGCAAGTCTTTTTGTTGGGACTTCAGCAAAGTATCTTTAGTAGTCTAAAGAGAACATCCAATCAGATTCCAATGAATGTTTAATCGTACAAGCCGATACAACTGAAAATCTTCATGAAATAACAATGTAATGAAACGCTTTTTAAAAAAATCTTCAATTCTATGGTCATACTCACTTGAATATGCTGCAAAAAAACAGCGAACGAGCCGAAAAAATCTTCGGTTGTAGCCTTGGTATAGTCGTCACCGAAAAACTGGACTAACTTCTGGAAATCGCATTGCATCTGTGTGTACTGTGTTAACAATTCATGAAACGAATGATGAGCCTCGTTTACAAATTGCTGTGAAAAGAAAACTGTTAAGGAAAACGGGAAGAAGTAGCTTCAATGAAAATATCTTAAACTTTTTGACAGTATCAAGTGTTGGTTATCTTTTGTTACAGCTTTTGTAACAGGTAAATTTCGACTTTTTCCACAAATTTCCTGGGTACAAAAACAAGGTATATAAAACCAATTCACAATGACGATGAGAAGGATACGCTCATAACATTGGCAAATTTGTCTTTATTGGCATCTTGTCGTGTCGTGGGCGACTTCAGTACTTCATTGATATCTTTCATTCCCTTCTTCACCTCCGCTACTTCTTCTTTGATCATTTGAATTGAAACTAGAACAACAAATCGATGTTATTTTCGTGCTATGTAACACAAGTATGCTAAAAATGCCACGTGATTTGAATTACAATTGAAACGTGTTTATTCATCGAATTGACGACACAAACAAATATTTGTCGTTTCTTTTAATACGTCTTATAAGCGTTCTTTTGTCGTGCATTCTGTTTGTTTACTTAATTCACTTTCTGAAGAAGTTTTTCCTACATGACAGAACAAATATTGACTTCTTTCATTCGAGGCCAGCCTGTATTCATATGTAAGTTCACTGCTCACCTTTGGCCGCTGCAGGAACACAGTCTAGCTCTTGGTTGATATCCAAGACTTCTCTTTTCTTCGCCAATAGTGATTTTACGATCACGTGCAGTAAAGTTGAGTCGTTGTCGGATGTTTTCATCGAGACAAGCTACAAGAAGAACTAAGTTGACGTCATCTCTCATGTCACGGCTGTCGTGACGTATCTAGTCCGTCGGTCTTTAGTGGTTTCAATAAAGAAATCGTTAATCTCTAAATTTCTTGGGGTTTTTTCAACTAACCAGAATAAAATGGAAAAACAGAATATCTATCTTGGGAAGTTTGTGACATTTACAGTACATAATGTCAGACACATCTGGATTAATCACGTGACGTTTAACTATCTACCTTTTTATGCATTATAACATTGGGTCAATGTTTCATAAAAACGTATCACCTGCTTTTAACTTTTCGATACAAGGTAGGGTGTTGACACATACAGAAGTTACCTTAAGGGGATTTTTTTTGCGTGGATTAATTTTTGCGACTTTTGAAAAAATCCACGCAAAATTTTATGATCTTATTTGCTCATTTTTTGGCTCTTGTGTGTACCTTTTGTATATTAACTATTTCCTCGTACTTATCAAGCACCCATTGGTTTTGCAATGTTGCAGGCATGGAAATGGTGATTTTTGCTGCTACTTCTAAGCTATATTATAAAATACACGCATTGCACTTTGTGCACATTCGCAAAAATAAATCCAAACATTTTCCTTGAGAAGATCTGACTTGCAAAAATTAATCCACGCAAAACGCTCTCAAACCGTGGTTCGCAAAAATTAGTCCACGCAAAAAAAAAATCCCCTTAAGGTAGGAAGTTTTTAAATATTTATCTGGGAAAGTTCGACCATAGATTCGTGATAAAACAAACACCAATAAAGGCAGTCGTTGAGATCTTAAGAAATAACATGAAACAAGAAAGAAGATCTAATATGACCTTTGGTAGAAGCGATATTTTAAAGCCACCAGCACCAGCAATAGAGTTATAGCTTTTATTCATGTAATTACCAGTCGCCAAGACCAGCTATAAATGAAATGAGAAGAACAAATTTGTTTTTATAGCAGTAAGGTTTATATTCACGAATGAGAAAGTTATCGCTGACCTCAAGAATCTGCTTCAAGTTATCACTATTGCGTAGTTGTTTGCAAGCCTGACACACGCTATTGACATCCTTCAAAAAAAACAGAAATTTTATTCAAAACACCATCAACGGATATCGTACAGGAAGACAACAAACGCATGCAGGCATTAGACAGATAACAACAAAAACAAAAAGGATTTACCATCCTAATCCCCTGCACCTTTTCATGAAATTCAGATCGGAACACCATGACTTGCAAACGCTTCCCGTAGTCAGGAATAAGTAACATCTATGGAAGATTTTGTAAACGTTGTTTGGATAACACTGGAAGCATTACATCATCATTACATCATCATTACATATACACACAACGGTTTCCTCGCCAACACAGCCTCATTGTTTTCAAAGTTATTCTTGACCATAGGTTGAAATGTCAACTAAGCGTTGCTAACATGTTAGATGCCGATAATGATACAGAAACAGAAGCTTTAGAAGGTATTGATTTTCATTTTCCAGACAAGAACACGTGATATCGGAGAGTCATTCTTGTATATGTCAGTATAGTCCTATCATGTCTTACTCAATATTACCCCAACAGAATCTGTTACATGAAAACCAGACTGATAGAGTTGGTTAACATTTTGTTGATTTCTGTGTTGCTTAGTAACAGAAAGTGCCTTGCATGCATTTTTTCAGAAAATAATCAATATTATCGGGCTGTGGAAACACAAACCTGTTTAGTGAAGCTGTCAGCGAAAGTCAGTGATGAACTGTCACTTCTGGAAAGTGCTGATGTCTAAAAAACAAGAATTCATTTACGTATTATCAACATCAACAAGCCGATTTACTACAGTCTGCTACCTCTTTATCATCAGGAAGAGCATTCAACAAAACTTTCAAGTTTTCCTTCGAAAGAAGCGATCCATCCACTTCAAGGAGGAAATCGCGTATCCTTTCCACGGGTAGCTTCAAGTAAGCAAACAAGATATCTATGAAAACAAGGGTCGAAAAAGGTCGTAAAAATACCGAGAACTGCGTAAGAAAGAACTATTGACTTGATATACACCAGTGAGAGATACTCCTCATGATTATCCAATAGAATTCTTGCATTTTTTTATAGGTGAACAACATACTCACCTATACTGTGAGCTTTCTTAGCACTGAGAATTGAGCCACATTTTTTAGGTGTGTTTTGTTTACCTAGAACTAAGAATAAAGATGTATCATAAAGTGACATAAACATATATTTGATATGATACAGACAGGAAATGAAGAATAGGAAGATGTGTGCATACCTTTAGCATTGCTTTTACTGAACAGCTCCTCAAGTTCTTCAAAATTAATCATGTTAGAGATCGAGCCATCCCCCATCTATGAAAACACAAACAAGAACACATGTGCTCCCACTCATTCACAATAATTTAATGATCAGGAAGTCATAAAGAAATAAGGTCAATTACTTCATTCCAAACTGTGTTCTTAAGATCTGCTTTCCGAAGTTTCTCCCAGTTTAAACGTTTCAGTCTCATGGATTTACCAGAAAGCCTCATTTTATTGTGATCAGATGGCAATGGTGGTGGAGGCGGCGGTGGGGGTGAAAAAACGGCAGTGAGTTGTGAAAGATCTGCTAATGGTGGAGGAGGTGGTGCTGGTGGAGGCGTTGGTGGAGGTGGAGGAGTTGCTGAAGGAACTTGTGATGAAGCTTTTAATGGCAGTGAAGTTGAGTGAGTGGAAAGAGCTTGAGGAAGGTCTTCCAGAGCTCCTTTTGTGGTTATTCCTGTGGAAAATGCTTGCGAGGACTCGATCAGTTGCGATGTCAGGGATACCTCTGCAGAATGAGGTGGAGAGAACACTTGTGTTGTTGATATTGGAGATGTTGAAAGACTTTTTGATGAGGAATGGTTTATATTGTTGGATCGAACAACTTTAGAATGCTTGGAAACAGTTCCTTCAATATAATCTTCTGGAGTCCGAACATTTTCACAATCAGCATTAGTTACTTGTAATCCATCCTTTTCCCCGTTCCCAATAGGAAAACGTTTTATGAAATATTCTTTATCAAGCCTGTCGTTGCTACTGGTTACAAACCTTTCAGTTACTGAAGTTTTGTCATCTACCTTACCATGTTTTTTATCATAAGCTAAAACAACAAGGTGAAAATTCATAAACTGTCAACAAAATTTAAAAACAAGGAAAACAGTTGAAAGAAAGCACTGAAAAAAGAGACGGTAAAAATGATGAACACATTTTAAACAAAGCTTTTCTGAAACTATGCTACATTGCCAGTCTTTTAGCTGTGTGATCCATAATTATCTTTTGTAGTTAACAGAAAGATAATAATTTCGAATTGGAAACTAACTTTAATTACACTAGGTCTTTCTGAAATTACACTAACAGCCTTAATTGAGCTACTGAAATCAGAAAATGAGATCAACCTTTCTTTTGTCTGGGGGAGTGGACGATAGCCTTTGTTTCTATCAAGTGCTTTTGGTCTTCTTTTTTCATTTGTTTGACTTTTATATCATCTAATACTTCATCATCTAATGACAGTAGGATATCCAAAGTTGATCCTATAACAATAACATAGTTTGTTATTACTAGATAGTTAGATTCAATCAATCTTGATTCCCTGTGGTGAATACCTTTCTGTATCTCTGTAAGTTCATGCTCAGATATAAGCTTGTGTTCTTTGTTTACAACCGCACTGCCTAAATAAAGGTGAAACAGCTATCTACAAACACGTGCAGAAAAACAAAAGCAAGCATATCGAAAGTGAAATAAAAAACAGCAAAAGTTAATCCTATACTTCATTCTAAAAGTATTTTAGAGTAACAAGCATGATTACATTTTACTTCCTATAAAAATTTCTACCTTTTTAAGGTAAAATATAAAGATACCTTTCTTTCGTTCAGAATGGTAAGCTAGCATTTCCTTTGCATTACGTTCAAATAAAGCGTGACTTTCTTTTGGCAAGAAAGAATATAAATAATGAAGAAGCTGCATTTTATAAGGCTCATCAAGTAAAGTCTTCAAAACTCTGAACAAGTCTGTCAGGTTTCTGGAATTAGAAATAAACAACAATTATATGACAACCATATTGTTTGCACATGGAACTTTCACTAGATCAAACTAATGGCGTACTGATTGAATAAATAACCAACTAGAGCTTGCTTCAGAACGATTTGCTCTCCACGAGTCAGTCTCATTTTCATCTAAAGAAACGGATATGTCCATAAAAACAATAAGATAAAAAACACAAATAGAAACTTGAAATATTTAAAAAATTTTACTACCTGCTGCTTAAACTCAGTGCTTGTCGATTGCATTTTTGGTTCTTGCCACATCTCTTGACGCAGAAAACAAATATTGGTCTGCAATCCACTGCTGTATAAAAGATTAGTTACATCTTCATATCCAAATTTCCTGAAAAATGAAGAGGACAAATCATAGTTATATAAATTTTTCATATTAAAAAAATCATGAGAAATTAAATGAAATCTCGATTGTTTTTAAAATATTTTAATGTTTCGGAGGTCATTTGGTAAACTTTGGGCAAAGATTGTCAAAACCATAGCTAGTGGAGAGCTATTATCGAAGGCAAAACATTCAACTGTTTTAAAAAGAATTTCCACGTGAAAATTATGCCTTCTGGGAATGTAAAAGATTCAGTACACCAAAGTATCTTGAGCATGTTCACATACCTGATATCAATGCCATTAATTTCCAAAAAGACATCTCCACTTTTGATCCCAAACCTATCTGCTACACTTCCTTCAACAACAGAATGAACAACTACAGGTGATTGGTCAAACAATAAAATGCCGAAAGGCTGATCATCTGATTGTCGTGATACACACACCATTCTAGTTAAAAACAAATCCCATCTTCAGGTAATTGAAACACCTTGCATAATACACAAAATGTTTCAAAGGGCTTTATAAAGCCAAATGATTTACGAACCTTTTTCTATGAGATGCAGTAAAGACTTTGTCAAATCTCCTGCGATCATATGTTGACAGCAACAACCTATGATAAACAAATAAGCAATTAGATAAAAGTGAATAGATTTAAAACGGGAATTTTATTTTGAATAGAAATTCCTAACCTTATGAATGGTATTAACTGTCTCTCAATGGGATTGGTTAGCAACAAATTTAAGCCATTGACGAGCTCATTGATATTTCTTGAGATGGTATAATTATGCAGTAAGTGAGCTAACTGATCTTTCTTCTTCTCTTCACCAATGAGGCAATAGTCAACCTAAAGTGAAACCATAAACTGTTAATATACACTTCTCTCACAATTCCATTATGTGCTTCCAATCAAATTTTGCCTGTTTTCAAAATATTAATCTTTTTTTTAATCATTCTGAGTAATTAAAAATAATAACAGTAAATATTACTTACTTTTGACATCATGAAATCACAGAAGTAATAAAAGTACATCGAAACAAGGTTTAGCTCAATGGCAAGGTATCAACACAGTAATCTGGGAATTATCCAGGCACACCCTCCTCTTACGACGCTCCTTTTGCTGAGCACAAACCAACAAGCAAAAAGGTTTGACCTACCTGAAGCTGAAGAGTTCTTTTGTTCTTTTATGGTTCGTAACAAATGTAACAACTTTATTATTAAAGGTAAAAAATTCTGCTCCATCCATTATATAACAAACGAAAGTATGTGAAATGCATTTCACATACATTTGTCCCTTTAAATTAGGTTGTCAAACCAATTCATGCTCAGGAAAAGAAACATGACAAGAGGGTATCCCTGGCTATGTGAGAATATGTGTGAGTAAACTTTTTGAATGTGGTATATACAGTCTCTGTAATTAGAACATCTGCGGGGTCAAAAATGTTCGATTCATGGACGAACTTAGGAGTGACCTATAAATATTGTTCACACTTTTCAAAATTTTCTCCAATCAAGAAATCTCCTACATTGATGATGACTATAAATCACAAATCAAATCACAAAATTATGACATACCATTTCATGAAGTGTTGACTGTTTTCTTTTCTCAGGCTGTTCATGTTCTCGAGTTTTACTAATATTCACTGCTCCTGCTATCAATAAAAGGGTTGCTTTTACATGGGATTCCTTTAGTAACTTTTCAACAAATTCTTTAGAGTAACCATTCACACGAATTCCATTCAATTCAACGAGAATATCTCCAGGTTGTACATCCAAATGAAATGCAGCTGTATTTTTTTCAACAGTGTATACATACACAGGACCATTACCTAATCATAAACAGAACTATGTATGAGAGGGATGAAATGGAATCTTGTTCTATGTTGCAGTATAATGCTTAAGAGCATTTTATTAGGGATGCAATGATGATGTAAAATAGAGATAGAATTAAATAGAATTTATTTAATTTACTTTTATTTACGAATGTTTACTTCAGTTCCTTAACCCTTATGACAGTAAGGTATACCTTAGGTTTACCTCAGGTATACCTAACATGTACCTTTGACACATACAGCATAAAAAAAATGTACCTGAACTGTACCTTAAAATTCAGGTACATAAAAGGTGCATCAAGCAAACTACCTAATGTGCACCTACTATGTACCTAAAATGTACCTCAAGACCAGGTACATTATAGGTACAAAAAGCCACATACCTAAAATGAACCTACTATGAACCTAAATCGTACCTCAAGATCAGGTACAGTATGGGTACAAAAAGCCACATACCTATTGTGTACCTACTATGTACATAAAATATACCTCAAGATCAGGTATACAACGTGAAAACCTTGCGTGCAATAGCAATAAATTTAATACCTAGAATTTACCTAATTTGTACCTATTTACCTTCAGGCCATATCAGGTATTAAGAATTAAGGTATTAATAGGACAACGATCCAAAGTCGTTCATTTCTTGTTATTTCTTGTATTTCTTGTTGTTATTGAATGCTTGAAGGTTTGGTGAATTTAAGGTACAGTTAAGGTCCAAAATTAACCTTTTAATAATGTACCCAATCGATACTTTCAATGTACCCAAACAATACATTCAATGTACCTAAACTGTACCTGGGTCAATTTTTAAAAATCCGAGGTTTGGCGAACACTGTATCACAAATGTACTCTTGATGTACCTGAGATGTACCTTCGTTGGTATACCTTAGGTATACCTAAATGTCCTAAATTAGGCCTATCTATGTACATTTGAGATACAGTTCAGGTACATTGATCTAAATGAAAGGTTTGGGCATAATAATACCTATAACATACTCAAGGTGTACCTGAGGTATACCTGAGGTACAATCATGTGTCATTGTGTATGTACCTGAGGTATACCTCAGGTTCAAAAAAGGTATACCTTAGGTACAAAAAAAAGTATACCTAAGGTATAACCTCATTATCATAAGGGAAGGTACTGTTATTAATGAGGGTCCTATGAAGGAGGTCCTAGAGCATTTAAAGCCCCCATTTGAGCTACGGAAGCTGTAATGACAGGAACCACTCAATTAGACAACCATCTCACTCTCTTGCTGAGTGCTAAGCAGAGAGGAGTGATTCACACTGTTACAGTCGCTGGCATGACTCGGCCGGGGATTAAACGTTAATAGCTTTAAGGGTAAACCACAAATAACCAAAATTGCAACTTTTGTGGTAAATAGTTATAATGAGGATATAAATGGCGAATCTAAAAAATAATGTACCTTTGAAAATCAAACCATAATTGGACAATCCTTCGTTTAAAAGGGTGATGCATCGTATGCGAGATATCACTGACATTGGTGGTGGAACTTGTCTTGATCTCTTAGCACATGCTATCACGTCTTCCTTAGAAAACGACCTTACATCATTGTCATCTAATCCAAGAATTTGATCACCTGGTAACAGGCCAGCTTTTTGTGCAACAGATCCTTCCTTTACTTTGACAACCACAACAGGAAAACCACCACCAATAGTGAATCCATAGATTTCTGGCCAAGACACAGAACGAGATTCCATTTTAACACATATGAATACAAGCTGGAGGTTGCATGGCACAAACAAAGCTATAGCAGCTTTTTAACAGATTTCACTCTCTCTACCTTTAGCTTCGAAAAATAAAAGAATTACTAGGCAAAGACGCATATTTTGCTTATTTATGACGTATTTCGTTAAATTTACATAGAATGTTCATACAAATGAGCATTCACCAGCTTGCATTTGGATTGAAACAAGTGGTTTTATCATGAATATTCATTTAGTTAGCCTAGTAAAAAATTAAAAATAAAAAAACTTTTCAGATTTGTTTTGAAACTCGCGTGCGTTTCAGTAGTGCATTACGGGGAACCAAAGCTTAAACACTGTTGTCATTTTAAAAAATTACTTTCCTTATCTCAAGAGTAAGTTATTTTCAAGATAGCCTTAATCCAATAATATTTATTAGATAAATCAATTATCATTAAAACTTGAAAGTATAAGAAAGATATCGCCTGCAGCAAATGCTTTTTCGACCCCCTGCGAAACGTTATTTAAAGAACCTAATCAATAATGGCAAATTTGCTACGGCTTTTCTTTCTTCTTGCTGCTAATGATCACAGAACACCACGTGAAGCGGCAAACCTAAATTAAACTACTTGTATAAAGTTAGAATATTTCAAAACACAAGCATGGTAAGTCGATTTTCACGAAATTATATATACATGCCTCATTTGCTTTATGTTACGTTATATGTTTTGGTGGAAACTTGTTTTTTTCACACAAAATTATCACCACAAAAAGCCCGCAACAACCATTTAACTGTACTTTCCTTTATAGTTAAGTTGGTTAGGTGAATTTTAGTATATTAATTTGGAGAAATGTCTAAGGATAGGGCAATTCGAAAGAATCCAAAATATTTTTTTTCAAGAAGAGCAGTCCATCCCTGTGCCAAAAAGTCACTCAAAGCTTTCCATTGCTGCTGAATCTAGTATATTTATTTCCTTACTGGAAATTAATTAATTTCAGGTGGGCTGTGATATTGGTAATGTGGTGATAAAAAAACTGGGCCTACACATTTTCAGACAGTCCAACCCTTGCTTGGAGTTTAAAATCTGAGACACTCTTAACTTGGTTTAGTGTCTCCCCAAGGCGCACCTAATGGTTTGCGGCGAGCGAAAATGTTTTGAGATTTTAGTGTCTAAAACGACCTTTGTAATTGCTTGTAACGGTAATTGTTTAATAATTACACCAGTCAAACACTCTATAATATGAGCCATAAGTAAAAATTTCAAGGAAAGTTATTTGGAAACCGGGACACTTTCATAAGAACCCGGGAGAGCGGGATGCTATGACCAAATCCTGGACAATCCCAGTCAAACCGGATGGTTGGAATTAATGGATTTTTGAGGGCCGTGCTATGACATTTGTATAAATGTATAAACCAATGATATAAATGAATATTACATTTTTTTACTTTATGAAAAGGAACAAGAATTCCAAGTGGAATGAGATGAAGTATGAACTAAAAATATGTTGCACACATCCTATTATGTCATAATTATGCCTTGCGTAACTTAATATACCTTAAGGGAAGAAATTTTCGCGGAATTTAATTTCGCGATTTTTGCCCCTAACCGCGAAATTAAATTCCGCGAAACACATCAAAATTGCTCAATCGCGAAATTAAATTCTGCGAAAATTCAATTTTAGTTTTATATATTAAATAATAAAAGAAAAAACGATTCACAACGCAAAAAAGGAGGCATTTTTTCTGTTAAGTATTTGTTTGAAAATCAAAGACCGCAAAATTTAATTCTGCGAAACATGCTAAAATTGGTCAATCGCGAAATTAAATTCCGCGAAAATTTCTTCTCGTGAAAATTTCTTCCCTTAAGGTAACTAAAACGTTGTACTGTTTTTTTCATCCATAATTGCGATATTTTATTTAGACTGATGAAGTAAACCCAAAAGCTTATCCTTTGGCTGATCCACAATTAACAGTTACAATCTTGGACCTTATCCAACAGGCTGCAAACTACAAACAGCTTCTAAAGGGGGCTAATGAAGCTACAAAGGCATTGAACAGAGGCATAGCTGAGTTTATTGTAATGTCCGCTGATGCAGATCCACTAGAAATTCTTCTCCATTTACCCCTTCTATGCGAAGACAAGGCAATCTGTTTTTTTCTTTATTAATATAAGTCTGCTGATAAGTGATGTTAAGATGTTTGATTTTTGACAGTACTTGTTGTTCATTATACGTCCGATTATTATGGTATTGCTAATGATTTCAATTTTATTTTTGTAGAATGTTCCATATGTGTTTGTTCGTTCTAAGCAGGCCCTTGGACGGGCAACTGGGGTTTCACGACCAGTGATAGCTTGTGCAGTTACCATCAATGAAGGTTCACAGTTGAAGAGTCAAATCCAATCTGTTCAACTGTCCATAGAAAAGTTGCTTGTGTAGTACTGTGTAGTATTAATTGTTTGCCTGAAGGTTTAAACCACCCCTGAGTACCTCTAGTTTTTTGTCCAATTCAGTTTGAAAGACATGCTTTCAAAGTTACAAGGTAACTTTGGCTGTTTGCGAAACTAAATTCACGAAATTACAAAATTAATTCTCAGTACTTCTTCATACTATACTTGAAACGAAATCGTTGATTTTAGGTATTGGGTATATGTTTAGTCTCTTTAAAATAGTACACTAGCGGGATTAATGGTTTCCTTAAGGTTTTTACTAATATAATTTACCCTGTTTTGAAATATTACCTACGCTCAATAGTATAAAATAAGTATTAAATTATTTTACCATCCGGGAAATTAAATTCTCACGAAAATTAATAATTTTTCCATCCGCAAAAATTTCTTCCGTAAGGTAACTAGCAATCTAATCAGTCAAACCAATTCCAGTTTTTTTGATGATTTTGTTATTGCATGTGGTTATTAGATGTTCTGACAGAACTAGAATAAATAAATACCCGTACGTGTTCGCTTTGTGCAATTTTCTTCACATGATTTTGTTTTTGGTGGTCGTTTCCAAACATTTTCTCTTCTGTGTTTGAAAATTTGTTTTGGTAGTTGGGTCAACAGACGAATGTCAACCGTGAAATTTACGCGAAAATTACAATTGTGGTGCCTATCCCCGAAATTAAAATTAAATTCTCGCGAAATTTAGGGGGTGTTTATATGAGAAAAATCAGCCCGGTTTCAGCCCGCTTAACCGAGGGCATCAGTTTACTGAGATCTCGGCTGACTCGTGACTTCCACTTAGAAGTGAAAGTGCGTTTACACGTTTTTTTTATAAGCAACACTAGTAAATTTTCACAAAAAGTTAAGCAACAATACTACAAGGATCTTACATAAATTAGCAACATGAAATTTTGAGATGATGCAGCACTAGCATAGCTTAATATTGCCACACTAGGTGGTAACACTAGGTTGCAGTACTATGTCCTACACTTTGTACTCAAATACTTAAGCTTACACAAAGGTATTCAAGACTGGAAATACATATTTTTTCAATTAATTCTTAGCAACAAATTAAGCAACATTACTACTAAAAAATGGTCATTTTTAAAGCAACATTACTACTAAGGTCTAACCTTGGTTGCTTATAAAAAGAAAAACGTGTATAGGAGAAAAAATCAGCCCGGCTAACGAGATCTCGGTTTGCCGGGCTGAGATTTCCCATAAAAACACATTTTTTTGATTCAGCCGGCAAAACGGGCTGAATTTTACATCGCATGCGCATGTTAATGTTACACTTTTTGGTTTTCTTAATTTTCAAGATGGTGGTTAGAAGAAAGGGAAACAAAGTTTAATGGCAATAACATGTGTGCCATTTTGAATTTCTGCCCGCTTAGAAAATCAAAACAAAACCACGTGATCACATCTCGCCCGGTTTGCCGGGCTGAATTTTCCTCATATAAACAGAAAAAAAAGAGTTTAGCCGGGCTGAAACCGGGCTGATTTTTCTCATATAAACACCCCCTTAGTTCCTTTAAAGTATTATGCATTCGCTAAGTATGGAATTTCAATGCACAAACAAAACTTCCTGTCATCAGAATTTCTACAGGACAATGAATATATTTTTCAATGATGAGGTTCTTGGATAAGCAAATTTGAATTTTCCCACTTCTCAACAGTTGGGGAAATAAGAATAAAAAACAAACAATATGGAAGAATTGGTTCTTTCGTCTGGACTGATATCACAAACGTATACCTTATTCGGATTAATTTTGGCGTGGATTAAATTTGGCGATGTCGACATTTAATAAACAAAGTTAGCGTGGATTCGCCAAATTTAATCCGATTTACACTTATTCCCCATGTGTGACGATATTCTTATACTACGATATAAAAAATATCTTCCTCCCAATCACAGCATAAACAATAACAAAATAATACATAGAAAGAGAAAACGTTGTGATATCAGGGTTGTATTTGGCATTCGGTGGTGACTGGTGGCATGTGTGACTAGCCGGCAGCTCAGTGGAAACATTGTCTTCGAACCAGGTGCATTAGTCACCTATATACTCCTGATGTTTAAGGGTACCTTATTCTGCCTGTAAAATATGGGTCAGGAAAGATGTGTATTTCTTCCTCATAATTGAATTTGATCCATGCAGTGTTGCAGAAGACTTTGTAGGAAAAGGAAAAACAGGATTCCTACGCCTCCTCATAACTCCTCATTTTTGATTTATCTCCTCAAATCTTCTCAAAAAATCTTATTTTTGTCGAGTTGTCAAATTCTCCTAAAAACAATTGTGACAATGTGTCTTTTTAATTGAAAACTGAAATATCTCTACCTTAGTCGCAAATAGTCACGTACACAAAAAAATCGCGAGTATTAGTTGTCGCGAGCAGCCTAAACTGATAAAAGTCGCGAGATGCCATTTTGAAAAATCTTTGTATGTACGCATAAAATCCTGTAAAGTACATAAATTGAAGGAATATCGAGCAATTTTCCTCTAAGGGCGTCATTTTCAATAAAAATGCACCCACTTTTTGCATTCACTGACTTTTTGTCAATCATTTATGGGCTGACACAAGACGTTGGAATACAACTAAAAGGATGGCTGGCAATTCTACGAGGGCAATTCTTCAGAGTTCACCTTTCCGACGGAAATGAGAAAAAATAGCTGGAGACTTGCGGAATATTTTGTGTGAAAAGTCGCGAGCACAAAAAGTCGACAAGAAGACTTTTTTGTGACAGCGGCGTAACGGTAAGGTGTTTGACTGGTACACTAGAGGTTTCATGATCGAATCTCCTCTCTGGTTGACTGGTACACTAGAGGTTTCATGTTCGAATCTCCTCTCTGGAAGAACACAAATTCTCTACCGGCCGCGTCCCTGGTGGTACTGCTGCTACCAGCCTGTCCCCGGAAAAGGTTGGGTACGATGTCACAAGACAAAGCTGATTGTTCACTATATCCTATCTACTATATCCGACGACTTGTATGCGAGTTAGTATGTTTTGCGATGACTCGCTCCCTCAAGTACTATCTGCCAGTAGTGATGCAGAATACGCAAAGAAACTCTTGTTTCCATTGTCTGCCATATAGTGGAAACGACTCTTCATATAATCAGGGATATGTTAAACTTTAACATATCCCTGATATAATAATGCTTTCAAAACAATTACAAAAATATTTGAATAAATAGGGCGCATCGTTAACCATCACTAGATCAGAAAAGGTCGACGCAGTAAAAGTGACGGTAGCAACGATTTATCAGTTGGATTATGAAGTCCGATCTGATTATCTAAAAGATATCATCTAATACTTTGTGATATCAGTGAAGCTCTGCTTCTACATACCTCCAGTAGTATCTTTGGCGTAAAATGGCAGAGTAGCGGGCGTTGTATCCTGCAATAAAAGAATGCTCGAAAACCTTTCATGGTAAATTTTCAGAATATTGAGCCACATTGAAGATGTACCATGATCACACTTCAAATGACGTCATGCACTTATGGGATCTGGGACGACAGATCGAACTAGAAACTCTGTTATAAATGACCTGCTGTAACATAGACCTGGATATTTACAATTTGAAAGCATCAAAACTTCATGGTGCAAACCTTGTAAAATTTGCATGGGTTAGTGAGGGTTATGCCTCGTTCTTTCAGACTATTTTAAGAAGCTTTAACCGAGAAGTTTGATGCTTTCAAATTGTTAGATGAACATGAACACACTCCATGAATACCATTGTTGTCCAAAATTTGCATTAAGGGCTGGAAATACAGCAACATAAACACAAGCATTAACTTAACCCAGTGATCACTGCGAAGGAGTGTATTTCTAGATAAATATACACACTATTTCAATTAAAATACTCTTCATTGCCGTGACATTTTCGCGATTTTGCCCATCAGTGGGCACGTAAAATTAAATTAAATTGACAGAAATCAACAAAACGCACTAAGTGTTCTGGATCGTGATTATGAGCAAAAAACTTTTCCTACTTTTGATATCATACTGTTCATCTACCGATTTGAAAGCATCAAAACTTCATGGTGCAAACCTTGTAAAATTTGCATGGGTTAGTGAGGGTTATGCCTCGTTCTTTCAGACTATTTTAAGAAGCTTTAACCGAGATGTTTGATGCTTTCAAATTGTTAGATGAACACACTCATATTAATCAACGGTGAAAATGTTTCAACCACATTGAGAAAATTTTAACAAAATGATGAACACCAGTCTCACTTCCATGTATGGAAGCTGTCACGCTTGATCTATGGAGTTGCTGACGTCACCTGGAAATATTTAAAACATTTAAAATAAAATATTCTTCTGGGCAGGTGAGTTGGGATAGAAACAATAAATGTGATTCTGGACGCTATCTTCAAAACTTTCCGATATATTCGTCATGAAAAATCGGAAAAGCAAGAATCCTTGATGACGAGGTTGGTAAAGCTGTTGACAGATGAACATATATGACGCCGACAGTCAATAAATATTGCTTGTATTATTATAGATTATTCCTTTGAATATAAATTTACAATAAATAAGCCACGCTATGTTTTTTTGAGGGTATTTTTAAAACCTTTCAGCTTCTGCACGAAGTAGCTTTCTAGCACTTCTGCGCACTTGTAAAAGGAAGAATCTGTCGGATTATAGTAACGACAATTATCAAATATACGAGAAACGTCGGCAACAAAATCGGCTAATGTATGATACTTCTTCTGACGTAACTTCTCATTCATCGTCTGTAGATCTGAAAAGGAAACAAAGTTTTCAATCACTGCGAGTGAAGGTTTCCTGGCTTCAAATACAGAGTAGCAGTAGTAGTTACCCATCGGTTCTTTAATCTTGTTATAATAATCAACAACATCGTTTGCATCAACAGGTTTCAAGAAAGGCCAAGCCATCTTATGACTCTATTACAAAGAAAAGTTATCTTTATTGCGGCTATAGTTCGAGTCGTAATATTTGAAGATCATTAATAAAGCTTATGGAGATCATTAATAAAGCTTATGGAGACTACAATCTTTTCTTTCAATTTATGTCTCATTTTTTCGTCATTTCCTTTTCATCTATAGTGGACATTTCTCCACAAATTATGTGATTACATAAATATACAAACAATACTAAAAGTACATACCGTCAAGTTCCGGTGTAATCTCCGTAATCCATCCAACTCTCGAGAGGATAAAGGTTTCATCTCCACTAACTCCGTATCAGCTTTCTTACAACAGTTCGGACATTTGTATTCTTCGATCCCATCAGCCTCTGCTTGAGTGATCCCCACACAAGTGCCATGAAACCAATCCTGACAAAAGTCACAGCCAACATAAAACCTAGAAACAACAACATTTTGTAAGAACGAAAACGCACATGACGAGGGGTTGCCACTAGCAACAAAAAAAACCCCGCCTAAACACAAAGACAACAATTGTTCTTTTATTGCTTGTAATAATCTTATCCTCAAAGTGAAAATGACTAAATTTTCGAAAAACTACAAGTAAAAGTTTAACGATTACATACAACAGAACTTAAGAATGGGCGTTCAAACTAGGGGAAAATGTAAAAATCATCAAAGGAGGAGTGCTTACTTGCTATCATCGTAGGGTTGTTTGCACAGGCAATAAAGTTCTTGTTCCTCCACACTTTCTTTCTGACGTTTGCAGTCTGCACACTCAAACTCGTCGATTGTCATTGCCATGTCTTCCGTGATTCCAACACACGTGCCGTGGAACCAGTCGTTACACAAGTCGCATCCAACATAAAATCTACAAATCATAACACATGCAAAACAGTTTCTCAAAACGTAACGCCATCATTGAAGAAATATCTAATCAGATAAATAAGGCTGGTAATGCAAACATACTTCGTGTCATCATAGGGTGTTTTACAGATGCAATAAAGTTTCACGTCTTTCGTGACGACAATAGGTGTCGCTGCCGCTACTGCTACCCGTGAATTCTTCTTTTTCTTTTTTGCAACTTTCTCTTCATCCACACTTCTCTTGCGTTCTCTCTTTCGTTCAGGTTTCTTAGGAGAGACAGCGACCACATCCAGGTCATCGTCAATCACATCATCAACAAACTGAAGTAGAAGAAGTAGAAACATGACACGTGGTGTTGATATGGTGTTAGAAACGTCACAAATTTACCCGCACCTTTCCTTCCCTGTTGAAGCCTAACTTCATCTCAATTTCTTCCTGGACATTACGAAGTGTAAGGCTTTCCAGAAGTTCTCGCTTCCGCAGTATCTGTAATTTCAAACGATGCTTCCTCTCGGTCAGCATGCCGTTCAGCCTGACCATCTCCTGCTCTCGTTGTTTCATCAGCGTGTTGGCTAGTCTGTCCTTCTTGCGTTGCTCCTTCTTCTCGGCAACATCGATCTTTTTCACAATGTTATCAAGGACATTCTTAGCGATGAAGTAGCTGTGTGAACAAAGATGAAGTAGCTGTATGAACAAATCAAAAGCGACTCACGAATATGCAAAACCCTCAGATGAATAACTCAACGATCCTTTTCATGATGCATCAAATGTTGGAGACCATAAACAGTATATTATAGATAAACACGATTGTAAATCTCTTTTGACTTAAGCAAAATCCTCAAAGTATTCAAAGAATGGGTGAAAAAAAAGTCAAATTAAGAGAAACTTACTCTGGTTCTGTAGTTTTCTTACCAAGAATCGTCACCTCCCGTTTTCGGTTCAAAGGAACAGAACCTAAAATGGGATGAAACAACCACGAATGATTTATCAAGGCTTATAAAAGCGCATTCAAACATTTCTTTTTTATCTTACCATATATAGGTCTTGACATGAGGGGTGAACTTTTCAGTGGACCAGGTGTAAGGGAAGTGCTTGATAGAGTGGTTTTGACTGCTCTCATCGTTGGAAATGATACTGGTTTCGGCTTGAAGTTATTTCTCATGAGTCCTGCTGCGTTGATAGAAAGTTGTGTTGAATTTCCCAAACCAAGCCCAGACACTTTAGACAATGCTAAATTACTCAAACCTTGAGCCTAAAAAGATAAAAAGAAAGCTTGGTAGAATTACCTCGGGTACAAACGTCCACTGACGGGTACAAACGTCCACTGACGGGTACAAACGTCCACTGAATTATGTGCTTTTAAAGCAGCTTTGAAAAGAGTAGTAACAAGACGACTGGGAAGTTGATAATTTCGCTGTTTTATCGAACAAAGATTTACTTTACAGTAGCTAACTAACAAGCTGCTCCTTGGCTGCAAAACTGAGAGAAACAGACCATATAAAAAATACATACGAGCACGTGATAGAATACAAAGTATTAATGTTATTTCATATATAATGGATTATTATCATGCGAATCTATCCGATGGCAACGATGTTCATCAATAAGATTTTTATTTTCCGTTCTTTGGACGAAGAACGGGTAGTACATATATAGAAAGTTGAACGTTTATTGTTAACGAAAGTAGGTATATTTTAGGGGTCGGTTACACGTAGGCGGGTTGAAACTGTCCCCAAGCGAAACGCCAGCCCGGGGTAAAATATTTTTAAGATACACGCAGGCTAAGAGCCGGGGTGAAATTTGTGGATTTTCGCCTCAGTAAAAAACAATTTCATAGTACTACAAAAGTTTGATAAATATCATGCTCGAGTCACCCCGGGACGAACTTTTACGTCGTGTAACCGACCCCTTAGATGTATAGAACACAAGAACATGCATAAGTTAGTTTTTGAACAAAAGATTTATTATTAAGAAAGATCTATTGTTCAGGTGTGTGCGGACATGGCTTATGGGCGAGTTTTAATCGAATTATTTACTTTAGTGAGATCGTCTAAAACGTCACGGAGATACATACATACATAGAACGACCAATAATTCGCTACAACGAAATTAAAAAAAAATTGAACTTCAAGCAGCCATCAATTACCTTAGATATGATAACAGGTCCTTTAGTCGTGGATACTTTCATGGTCGAATCGGAAGTGAGATTTCCTCTAGCCGCGATTTGAAGGCCAGAATTTAGTCTCTGTTTCTGAAGATCGTGGCTTCGTTTTAAATTTCGCTCATTTTCAACTCGTTCCCAGTACTGTCGGATCTCCCACACATCGAGGTCGTTCTGAAGAAGCAAAACGAAATAAATACAAAAAACACAAGAAAACCACTGTGGAGTATGCTAATATGGCAAGATTCAAACATTACATCGTGAAGACGGTTAAAACACTTACAAAAGTATTTGAACAAATGAGGTTAAGCCCGAACCTTACCCTCATCATTAGCCCAGACACATTTCACAAGGTTTACACCGTAAAGTCTAGTGTTTGAATCCTGTCCCATGAACTGTATGGAAAGAATGTTCTTATGTCGCTACATGCAGTCATACCTCATCAATCCACATTTCGATAGTTTTTCTCTCCTTCGGGAATGGTTCTCCACTTTCATCTTCACTAGAACTACTACTCAAGTCGTTATCAAGATTATACTTCGGTGTAACGCGCTCACGTAATTTAATACCTATAAAGCAAAACAATTATTTTAAGCAACATAAAATAACAGGTTGATTTATTTATTGATTTTTTGTTTCTTCGCTTCACACGATACCTGTAGCAGAGCCACGAAACTTTGGAGTGGTGTCAATCGGTTTGGGCGAAGCGGGCTTTTCCGGTTTCACTTTTTTGTGCACTTTGAAGGGTTGGTAATTCTTTTTAACACGGTACCGATACACTAGACCATCAGCAGACAGAGGCGTTCCCTCCAGCACTTCCAATGTTATTATCCCTGTAAAATGACATGAAAGCATAGTTTATTTTGTATTTGAACTCAACATAAAATAATGTTTCCATCTTCCATCCATTCACGAAACAGTTACCTTTGTTGGATGTAATCGCTCGATTCACACCTTTAGCTGGCTTGTTGTTGATGACATCCCACTTCAAACAGCAATGGAGGATCCGTAACAGATGAGCTACCGTCGAAAGATGTTCGCACATAATGAGTTTATGTCGCCATGTCGTTTCAAAGGAAGGTCTCGGCAAGGAATCGGGCCACGAAGGAGGCCAAAACCCAGGACACTTTGAGTTATATAAAAAACCATTGACTTCTAAAAGTCCTCCTTGACGTGCTACACGTTGAATTTGATGTTTTTGTAACATAAAAATGCCTTTGAGGCCGATTCTTCTTCGATGTAAAGATTTCACATGATATAGTAGTAAATGTTCTGGTTTCTCGAACATTGGGTAGATATACTTCATCTTGGTATGAGATTTTTCATAAAAGTCTTCGTCATATTGTGGATAGATCTTTCTAACGTTACTATTAAGTTTTATTGGAACTTTGGTTGGTTTACTGGCACTGTTTTTGTTTACAGCGACTGGGTCTTTTGGAGAGATAGGAGACGCCGTTAATTTATTTATGAATTGGGTTTTAGTGATACTTGCAATACCTGGAGCAACCAGGCGAGTTTTTGGTTGAACCTGAGATAAACCTTTAACATTTTTGGGAGATAGAGAAACTAAGTTGCCCGGTGTAACCATTCGTGATATTTTGAGTCCTCCATGACTGATAACTTGATTGTTGGTAATAATGCCCGACTGTGTTCCAGTTTTGATGACAAAATGACCAGCATTGGTTCGAAACGCAACAATTCCATTCTCTGTACTTTTGATTCCAGCTGCAGCTAAGGCCTGCATTAATGGAACGTTATTTTTGGCCGATGCGATAATATGTTGAGTAGTGTTGGTGCGAGAAACTGGTTCTTCTTTGGCCACTTGTGGTAAAGCGACCTTCGCTAAAAGATCGACCGGTTTACGTTTAACTGGTTTAGACGCGATAGTAACTTTAGTGTCAACGGTATGAGAAGTAGTTGCCACAGTGGGAGTTGAAAGAGAGGTAATATTTTTTGCAGTGGTTGTATTAACAGTTTGAACTTTCACAGAATTCCCTACAACAGGCGTGCAGGTAACAGTGGACTTTATTTTTGAAATGTTAATATTAGCGGGTGCATCATGTGAAAAACCATTGACACTAGGTGTGTTTTGAGATTTAAGAGGACTTTTATTAGTCTCGGTTGCATCAAGACTTTTAGACTTTGTTACATTAGGAACTTTTGTTTTCGTTTCGTTCACATTTTTCTCAACAGTTAGTGATGGAGAAACAGTAACCTTGCTGACGGGATCCACCATACATGCTGATTTAATAGTTGCAACAAGACTGTTCAGTTTGGGCAACCCACAAGCAGGCGGCGTTTCCTTCTTAGATGTCTGTTCAAGTTTCGTATTCACAGAAACTGTATCCTCTGGATGGCATACTTCCATCTCCGTTTCATCGTACCACCCTTGAATTGTTCCATCAACTTTTTTGCCCAAAAATTTCAACATATTAGTATTTTTAATGTCAGAGCAAGTAGGTAAATCCGGTTTTTGAACAAAAATCCTTGGAGATGTTGGCTCCTCTTCATCGCGTTCGTCATATTGTTCCGGTGTGTTATCGATGACATTCAAATCGTCCTTCTTTACAAATTGAGTACCTTTCTTCTTTTTGATATTCCGTAAAACAATTTCAATTCTTTTTTTGTGGTAATCAAATGGTTTTTTTCGACACCTTCTCTTCTGTGATTTTTTAATCCAAAACCACGCCCCTATTCCGGTAAGCCGATAACCTTCCCCTTGCTGCTCCCATACTTTATGCTTAGGCATCCAACTGAATTTAACTGGAACATAAACTAAAACAAAGAATGAATAAAAACGTTTATGGGCCTGTCCATTAAAGGAAAAGTCATTAACTGTTACAATAAAACTGCAATTCTAAAAGAAAAAACAACATCTTCTCCAAACGCAGACATAACTGGGAAAACATCTTCATGAAAAACAGAATGTTTTGCTAGTTCAGTTTCAAATGATTTTCTTGATATTTCTGAAGAAAATTCCAAAATTGTAAGCAAATGCTTTACGTAATTTTTTTCTCTCTACATCTTATGAAAAATATTGTGCAAAGTCGAGAGACGTGTCCAGTTTAGAGGTGCTACAATGCATATAAATACTGATATACATATCATGTATACGATATCAACATGTCGTAAGTAGATTGAAGAGACCGGTTGGCGCTTACTAAACTCAAATCATAACATGACGTTGCTCCAACCTTAACTCAGTTTATGCCCATCTAGAGGATAATCGAGAGTTATTGCCAGGCATTGCGAACTATCATCACTTAAAGTCCGCCGAAAATTTATGCGTAGAATGAGAATTGAAAAGTTACAACAACAGGATATTCGAAATTATCACAGCAGCCAAAAGTAGTGAAATTGAACTATTCCAAGATAATTAGTGACGTAAATCGGAACAGAAAAAAATGTAAAATTTCTCGAAAACACACTTACTTGCAGGCTCTATGATTTCATCCTCATTTCCTGAATCTTCGTTTACATAAAGATCCAATTCTCTTTCTCGTTCTGACTTTCGACCTTTCCCTTTACCTCTTACATCGTTCTTTCCTTTCAACTCTTGTAACGTGCGTGTAAGTTTGAGTGCGCCAAAACCATCTTTCCATATATTCACCAGAACAATTGGCTTAATCATTTCTTGCAGTAAAAGCAATAACGCTGCAAACTCTTCAACGTCATTACACATTCGGACTGCTTTTATCCAATTCGGAAGTTGCTTGTACCATAACGGATGAAGAAATGGGGTGGGTAGGGAACTTTCGAAAGATATGAGACAACTTCTCAATGTTGTCTTCAGTTCAGAGATTCCACTGCAGCAGTCACCGTTCCAACGAAAATCATTTAGACAAAATTTGTAACCCAGTGTGCGCCGTTTCTCTTTTTCACTTTGAAGTTCATTTTTGCCTCTAGCCAAGAAATGTGTCGAAAACAAATTTTTGTACGATGACAAACTGTCTTCCATTCCCAATCGAAAGTAACATTTGATATCGAGAGGCTTTTCTTCACATGCACTTTTACTTGTCTCCTTATCATTTGATTGTAGATTCTGTACTGGGCTCATGACAGTATTATTCATTTCTTGAGCTATTAACAAAAACAACACATTAATACAAACACGCAATTTCTGTAATCTATAAAAAGAGAAGTTTTCGCAAGTTAGAATTTCTCATTCTCATCGAAATTTCACTTTGAAACGAAACAGAGAAGTAGATATTTTAAAATATCCTTAATAGAAGCCCTTGACAGAGAGAAATCTAGAATTTAAGGACTCATTTCCCAAAAAGCCCTTCCCATGGAATGATCGCAATAAGATCTGTTTTTCGATAAAAAAAGATTTATCTTACCTGGGTTATTTTGCATGTAAGTAGGAGTTCTCACTGAGGGAAATATTTCATTGAAGGACACTGGTAGTTTCCTGACTACACCTCGTATAAGCGATAAAATCTCATCATATGAGTTAACTTATGTATGAAAAACAGCGTTCAGTAAAAATTTTAAACAAACAAAATCATGAACATCAAAATTTTTCAGGGATATCAATCAATAGTAATACATCATCAGATTGGATTGGCAAGTGCGATACAAATACTTCCGTTTAAGATGTCTTACCTGCATCAAATGTGTTCTTTGATTTAATTTCCTCTTTAAACTCCAGAAACTCCCTTGCAATTTCTTCTTCTAAAGCATCTCTTAGAGATAACTGCTTTTCAATTTCTGAGATATGTTGCAGACACTGTTGTCCACCTTGCAAGCAGTGCGTAACATGCTTCACACATTTCAGCAAAACATCAGCTACTATGGATTCGACATCATCTTCACTTGCTGTGCAGGATTTTAAACGCTTTCGATCACTGACACTTTTATTGTAGCTGTCTACATCAAAATGAGCAATCTGTGGTACATCTTCATCTGACACAAATGTGAGTTTCAGGCAGGATGCAACTTGTAACTTATGTTCCTCCTCCTCTTTCTTTGCTACTAAGAAAGAAGAATTTACCGTTATCACTTAGTACAAGCTTACAATTACCAAATTCTGCTGACTTTATAAAAATAACCATATGGCACATTTACCAAAGTTCTCTAAAGTGATTTCCTTCATATGTGCTAAAAATTCTGATTTTGTGAATTGAAAACTTGAATCTCACAAAACAATCCATTCAATAAAAGAAGCCATAAAATAATTTACTTTCTGATTCTGCCACTTGTTCTTCATTTTCTCTTTCGGCTTTATACACTTCAAAGTCTTTACTTTCAACCAGTTGTTTGGCATTTCTTGGTCGTTCAAAGAAAGATATCAAACTTCCTGTGATAATCATCAAAACAACGATGATAATTAATTTGTTACCATTAAAATGAAAATAAGGTTACTATTGTAAGTATCTTAAAGGTAACACAACTATTTTATTTCAATGATGTTCATGTGTTAATGACCTGATGACATACATTGAGAAAAAAGGTTCTCTAATCTTGTAGTGAGAAAATTTCGCTTATCAAATTTTTAAAAAACGTTGGTTTTAATGACTGTAAAACATTTATTCATTCCTTCCAATTGCAGATGAACCATCATCAAACAAAAAATGCAGAAAACTCTTCAAGAAATTTTAAAAGAATACCTTTGTTTTCATCATACAACTGTTCAGTAACTTTCATATGCCGTACAATTTCATCGTATCTTTCCTGTATGACTGCAAGAAGTTTGCTTTCCTCCTCGTCATGTTTCAAAGCTGAGATCAATTCATCCAAGTGTTTTTGACAGCTGTAGTAAAAAATATCATACTGCCCTTCCCTGGAAAAGAAATCATCAATCTATCATCTACACAAGTTCAATATGAAGATGTGAATAACAGGCATGAGATATTTTGTTAACTATTTATAATTTCCTGAAAATGGTATTTTATATTCAACTTCATTCATTGTAAGATAAATGAATAATTTGAAACTTTTATTTAAACCACCTGGGACTTTTTTCTTATTTTGAGATATTTTTTTGAGAAATTAGGCCACCTATAATTAATCATTTGTTCATAGTCTTCCATGCACATTCAGAATTAAAATTCAATAATTTTGCATCGAGTTTGATTATTTTTCTAAAGTTATAAAATCATGAAAAAATAGAATTTTTTTCTTCTTTTATTGTTGCGAAGTAACCAATATAATCTTGGAGAGGTAAAATCGAAAAACGATATAAACGTTCACAAACTGCATACCAAAAATTGTTGATAAGCTTTTCACCAACGACTTTAAAAATACCAATGAACTGCTGTTCCAAATTTTATCACATGTTCATAAAACTTTTGTTAACTTATGAAATGTCAAATTTGTTACAGAATGCATTAAGCGCCCTTGGAAAAAACCATTAGTTTTGTTCTGTATTTTATAAATAACAAGTTTTTAAAAGGAGAAATAATAAAAATAAAAATGCAAAATAATCAAATAATCACAGCATCCCACATCGAGATTTTTGCATAAAAAATGACTATGAACGAATGATTAATTATAGGTGGCCTTAGGCATAGCTGCACGCATCTTGTTTTCTAAACAAATCTAAATCAAAAAATGAAAAAAGTCTCTTTCATTATCATTTCATTGTATAACATTCTCTTCGTACTACCAGCGCCAATTTCTACAAAGGATCATGCAAATGATTTTCGAAGTATATAATGTCCACATCATAAACAGCTCACAAAATGATGTTTGATACTTTCTCTAGAAAATCTCTAGATTTGCCACTGTATAAATATTTCAGCTAAAGCTTTCTTCTTTATCTTTTTTCGTTGAAATATTTTTCATGAACGTTTTGTACATTCACTGTATGTATTAACATTTGATTGTCAATATCAATGGTTAAAGTTTATCTTTTAACTTTTATGTGACACAGAGTGAACATTCTTTAAAGGAATGGTCCAGTGAAATTTTAATACAGATATTTGAATTCTACATACAAAAATTAGCTAGAGAAGTATTTTTACTTTTTCAAATGTTTTGCTTCATGAGTAATTAACGGTTATAAATAAGATTTTTATGCCGACTTCAATTGAGAGAGTATTATGTGACGTCATTGGCGAGACAGCTGTATTAAATAACCATTGAAATCATACGTGAAAAAATTATTTCTTTCCTATTTTCGATTGGAACTTTAAGAAAATAGTGAGAAATAGTTAAAAGAAAAGAATATTTTACTTGTATTTACTTATAAAGGTTTATACTGTGCTGCCGTGGACTCCAAAAGTACAACAAGCCCTGATGTAAAGGTGCAAAGGGTGATGTTTGATTTTACAAATTTACTAACGATAAAGTATTGAAAAAAGCTTGGTTAATAAAGCTTAAAAGAAAAAACCTACCAAGAGAAGAAAACATGCGAGTTTACGGAAGATTGTTTTGAACGAGATTTCAAGGTAAGCATAAAAAAATCATAACATAGACAGTGAAAGAAATATTTTTAAAAAAACGTTTTCCCAATTAATATAGTTGAATCATTAATATAGGAATTATTGAGGATGCTTTACGTGGTATAATTGGCGAAACGTTAACATTAAAAAAATGTTGAACACCTGACGTCTTTACATGAATAATGAGTAGAAAACAAGTGAATAATAGCAAAGAGGTAAAGTTAATACTCGACGAGATTTTTCTTACGTGTCACAAGAAATATGATAAAGTAATAATAAGCAAAGTAAAGTGAAAGTAAAAGGAATTAAATGGAAAACGAATCGTAAGAAAACTAAATATTTCAAAGAAAAATTTAAATAATAAATGTATCTTTTTCAAAACTTAATAGCAGATTCCTAAAAAAACTACGGATATAAACCATTAAAAACTTCGAAGAACTCGAGTATATTACCGTTGCATGCAATGTTCTTTGTTTTCATCTGATAGTTCGTCTTCATTTTGAAATGATAAAACATTTTCCTCGTCATTAAATGCAGAGCTTTTCAAAAATATACAACATGTTTACTGATATATTTAAATGCTAATGTGTCGCCAATGACGTCACAAATTAAAGATGTCCGTAAGGTCCGCAAATAATAAGAACTTTGATGGAAAATTCTTAGGGAAATTTACCTGCCAATCTAAATGTACTGAATCATTTTATGACATTTTTGAAAAAACAAAATTTTCACTGGACCATTCCTTTAAAGGGAAACGGAGTGAGTCAAAAAAACTTATTTGATATTATCTGAAAGAACACTTGAAAAAGTAGCAATGGTATAATGGTCTAATGGTCACGGATTCGAACACAAATTCTACCAGCCATTTCCCATGAAATCTTCTTCGGAAGTTTTGGGGTCAATAGGGTTGGATGAGGAGTGAGATATTGTGCCAAAGTTGAGATGAATATCAGCTGGAATGGGAAAGTAACACCTCCCCTCCCTTGTAGTGCCTTTCGGTCAGTCAAATTAGAAAGTCAAGCTTGGGAGGGGTGAACAAGAATAATTTATAGCCCTTCAAAGTTTTCTTGTTTTTCAATTTTTGTGACATCACTTATGCAGCTCCTGTGTTTCAGCACTTCTGTCATTCTTAGCTATAAACATTGATAAAAGTAGCTTCTCTTAATTTTATGTGGAAAGTGATGAATCTTCAAATTATCAGCAGTCAATCATTGGTTTATATGACAATGAGCCAGGGTATGACGAAGAACAAACTAAGCGGAGGAAAATAGACAGTTCAAGTGAAAAAAATACAATGATTGATTTGGACTCCAGCTGTTTAGGAAACCTTCACCAGTGTACTTGTGGGTTTTGTGTCATTATGTGTTAGGTTGAACTTGGAAGAGTGTTATTATGCAGGGAGTTTGATATTGAGAAGTTAGGGGACCTTAAGTGTGCAATGAGCAAAGAGCTCAAAACCATATGTTTAAATAAATCACTTCTCAAAACAGCTTGTATTCAACACCAGAGATATCACAAAAGCTTTCAAAATATAAAGGTTTTTAAGAGCAAGTATAGTTATTTGGGTGTGTTTTTAGTTGACTTCGTTTTTTACATTTTATATGTACTAAGTGTTATTGTGAAAAAATATCTATGTATACCAGTAATTGATGTCATGAGCACACTCAGTTATCCAACACATTGTTTATTAATATTCTTACAAAAAAAATTATTATCAGGGGTCACATTCACGTTTTTCATTTCTTTTTATTATTTTCTTACATACCACTGTTTCCCTTTAAAGAAATCAAGAAAAGAAATTTAAGGAAAATCAGAAAAATTGAAAAAAAAAAAAACAAAACAAAAAGAAAAAACAAATTAAGAAATATTTGGTAGATTCTTATAACGGAAATCAAGAAACTCAAGACTGGTCCTTTAAATGTTTTAATAAAAAGAGAACACATAAGTGTAAACATGTATCACATCATAGTGATTCTATTTCCAGCACTTTTGTAAAAATTGATGCAAGTATAGAACAGCTTTGGTATTTGCATATTTGTAAATACAAGTGAAATTTAGTACGAATAAAAGCATGAATAGGGACAAAGTAAATTTGCACTTACACTATTATTCTTCTAGAAATAAACCAGTATGTTCTTTTGTGCCTATCAAAACCAAGGGGTTCATTGCGATACACTTGAACACGATCTAGTTCAGATAGTACGTCTGTGACACCTTTAACTGCTTGTTCTTCACAAACAGGGCATACCCATTCATCATCAGGAACATTAATAAGAGGCGGAGAAAGGCATTCAAGATGATAAACAGACGGGCAAAGTTCACAGCATAGAAGATCACCCATTCTGGAACATTTTCTACAGTGATCATCAGATATGAATAATCCTTCATTTGCTATTTCTTCCCTGATCAAGTTTAAATTTAGTACACTATCTGCTAATAAGCATAATATTTTAAGTTTAGACTCTATTTTTACAAAAGGAAAGTCTCTGTCATTGACTATGTGAGCTAAATGTTGAAATTGGGTATCTGAATTAATGTAAGACCTAAGTATTTCTGGCCATGTAAACATATCAATTAAATGCATATGTAAATTAACCATGTCTTTTTCTTCTACATTTCCATAAGAAACCTGATTTGCATCATCATCATAAAGTAAATGTTTCATTAAAGCCAGATGTATTTCTCCAAGAATTGTAGATATTTGCTCAGTAGAATTTAATGCAATACAAAAATCTTCAAATCTGAATGGGGATATCTTCAACACACGTCCAAAATGACGCACAACTTCGTAAACGTGAAGTGCTGTCATTATATGTTGCGGCTCTATAAACAAATCACCTGAAGATGCCGGCAGAAGCAATGGTCTAGTTACTTTTTTTTCTTGTTCTGGTACTATTTCTTTGACTACACCATTCGGGCATGGACTAGGAAATGTATCAGCAATTGTAGATATATCACTTTCCAATGATGAAGCTACTGAGTTGATAGATTCATCTGAATCACTTCCACTGCTATTGCTATCGGCGAAATTTCTCGCAAATTCGGAGAATTTTGTCATTTTTGTTTTCTTAACCCTGCCTTTTCTTCGTGGTTTCTTAGACGGAGTGGGAGTTTGGTAAACTCTGGACTGTTTTCGCGAATTAGCCCCATTTCTCGTGCTTCCCCCTCTTGCACGCACCATTGTTGTTGTTTTGACTGTTACACGATTATTTCATTGCACACACACTACTCGCAAACAAAGTTGTACACCAACATTTTAGCGCCATTACTGTTCATCTCCGATAGAATATTAAGCGAGTCACGTGACGAAAAATCCCACAATGCCAAGCAGCAAATTTGAATGACATGAATTCATGTTTGGTGAGTGAGACCATGCCACATTAAATACAGGTTTGTGTGTCCATCACATGATGAGCCAGCCTCCGCGCGCCGCCGCGCCGTGTCACCAGCGCAAGAGCTAGAACCTTGTTCGACGGCTTTTTGAAGCGTGGAATTTCTTTAGTCTAGTCTAATACATGATGATATGGTAGCGTACCTATTCCCCGGTAATAGAGAGCTCATCACCAAAGACAACGAGAAGAGCGACATGAATAATAAAACTTTCGTTTTCGAAGAAGTTTCAAAAGAGAGTCCATAACATCATCGCGTAAACTTTCATTCGAGAATTACGTCATTTACACCTTTACTTCAGGTGGTGGAATGTGGCTAATGCTTTGAAGGCGTTGCTCTGGCAACGGAAATGCGATTATAGTAGTTAAATCTCTAGCATTATTCGAAAATGTTTGAACTTTTTTAAAGAGTCGTCACATTTCACCAAAACAATAAATTCTTCAAACTTTCATTTTTTTTTTTTTTTTTTTTGCTTGTTACTCATGGTGTTACATTGCCGTCACTGTTACGTCAATTGCCGTCACTGTTGTTACGTCAATTGGCGTCACTGTTGTTACGTCGCACTTATTCTGTTGACACTGGGGATTGACCAAACACGTGAAAGGATTCACGAAGCATCATACAAGAATTCTAGATAACAAATTTTATGCATCTCATTCATAATTTAGTTTTCTTATGACTTTACAATCATTAATATATTATGTAACATATAATGATAATTTTCTTTACTTTCCCCTATTAAAATCATACTAAACGTATATACAAATTTCTTTATGTTATCTTCCCATGGGACAGATACTGCTGAGGTACTGCAACCTCAGACGCGGACAGGAGGAACTTCAATGATACCGCTATATGCGATCCTTCTTAAGAACAAACATTAGGTTCAGTCTTTAGAACGCTTGAAAACATACTTCAATGTTTGCAGTACAAACATCTTCAAAGATCAAAACATGTATGAGTACAAAAAATTCAATGTTCTTAAAAGATGGGAGTCAATCAACAGCGATGTGGTAATCTATCCTCTATCACCTACAAAAAAATCCGAATCCCAGGAATAATTATTCGAATATTATAGTAACAATTACAAATCTAATGTTGGTCTATTCGCAATAAAATAAAATGTATATGTGGTTGCATTCACTGCAATATAATGAATAGTAAGGATCAAGGACATCGTTCCTGCTGCTTTCTTCGGGTTAAAAAAACGTAGATTTTCTTCTTAATCACCATAAAATCATCCTTCTGATTCATCCACTAACAGATCATTCTTCAACAGGGATTTCCACAAAGCCATAAGGCGTCTCCAGGCCACTGTGGTAAGAAGAGGCGCAATCCAAGCTCTTTCCGCTTCTTGGGCGTGGACTCACAGTACGTAAT
This sequence comes from Turritopsis dohrnii, assembly GCA_027922465.2. Lineage (NCBI taxonomy): Eukaryota > Metazoa > Cnidaria > Hydrozoa > Anthoathecata > Oceaniidae > Turritopsis > Turritopsis dohrnii. The sequence continues at coordinate 567,828 of BQMF02000227.1, read as the reverse complement.
TGGCCACTGGCTGACTTACTTCGCAAGTGATTTAAATCCTATAACACGAATACAATATACTTGGATAAGGTGGAGCCCCAGATCGGTCGGGCTGTGAGAGATTACAGCCATTCAAGTGAGACTAAATTCCTATGTCTCATCCCCCAGTTCCAGTACAGAATACTATAGAGTATATTATACAATATGTTGAGTGAGTAGAAATGTTTTTGAAATCTTTGTGTCTTACTTTTTTTGAGACGAGCCCACGATAAAGTCTGCCATCCAAACCTTCGATATCGACTTCTCCGCTGATCAAAATAAAACAAATTATAAAACATTGGCGTTACAATATATTGACGCCCACCAAAAGGCGCTATGCTTAAACCCTCACTATCAAGTATTCATGCCGACAGAAAATAATTCTTAGGTGATAGCGTTTCTTGTCATAAGAGGTCATGACAGGCGTTATTTAATCTTGAAGGCGGTAAAATCATGCTCGGAAATTAAAACTTGAGGTTCGTTTACACTGTGCATTAAAAAAAGTCATTGTTCGGTCAAAGCCAACGTCATTTCCACGTCATAATATATAACACATGTTAAAACCAGAGCGTCAGATTATACCCTGACGAAATACATTGTTTTTACTGTCTATATAAAATAATTATGTGGTTTACTGGTTTTCGTTGATCGAATTTCATTAATTTTATTTAAAGGGTTGAACCAGGTTAGCTTTCCGTTTAGCAAAGACATTAAAGGTTTTCTTCTGTTATGCTGATTGTTCATTGACGCATGCGCTAAAATGGTATGAGCCTTAAGCAAGCAAAAACGAAACGTGGTCAAGTAAAAGACAGATTCCACCAAGGAAAAGATCAACTTACTCAAGCAACATTTCATCCGTGTCAGTCATTGACATAGTTGGAACACTTTTGCTAGAACTTAAACAAACAGTCTGTTAGGGTAATAGGGCGGTAATAGGGCGGATTCGCATGTCAGCGTCGATGAAAGAAACTCACCTTATTCTAGCTGTCAGGCGTTTGCCAGAAGTATGCTTGCCGCCGCAAGCACGAGTTGATTTTTTTGGCTTGTCACCTTTTAATCTATTAAACGAAAATAGTTTCCTCAATATGACATGCTTTGTAAGATCACTTTTTTATATTTTCCAACTCGTGTAAACTTACATTCTTTGCAAAAGCCTCAACTGATCCAATTCATACGCGTTTAAAGGTCTACCACGTATCGTTTGCAGGTGGCTATAACAACGAACGTGTATTCAATAACGTTTATATGTGCTTTCAATATACACTCTACTTGATTACGTGCAACACTTACATAAGCACAACAGGTTCGAAGTTACTGAGGAAACTTAACATCACCCAAGACTCAAAATCATAAGAAAGAAAACCCAATTGTCTCCACTGTGTTTTCGACCAATCAAAGAACGAAAACATCATAGGTACAACTGAATCGAGTCAATTTTGTCGTTCAACAAAATCAACGAAGTTGAGTTGTTCTGTAACCCTTCCTTAGTCCTTCTTCCCGTGTTTAAAATGAAAGGTAGATTCGGATGGTTTAAACGATATTGCGTTGTGCATCTTTACACACCAGGGAAGCTTCGAAATGACAAATAAATAATCAGCAAATAAGACTATTTTTATTTTATGCTTATAAAAAATAAAGGGGTTCAGATTTTTATTGAGAGTTTCATAAAAACGTGGAAACAAGGCTGGTTGATATGATTGAGATGTTCGTGAGATGTTCGTGACTTATTTGACATAATCTAAAGATACAACCAACATCACAAAAAGCGAGACGAAACGAAATTTTCATTATATGACAAATTTTGAGAGATTTTTGTAAGGATTCATGATTTCTCATGAATTTGTTCGAACTTACGCTCCCTTCGAACTTAAGCTCCCGTTTTATGCATTGCGACATGAAAAAACATCACAAACCTGTTACTTTGCATGGTCAGCGGTCGGTCACAAGACAAACAGTTAAATTTCATTTGCCTAAAGAATGAATGAATAGATGAATGAATCATTGTAAGAATGAAGTAAAATACGTCATGACAGCCTCGTCTTCAAGTTGAAAGATAATGTTTTATGTGTCATCCGCGTAACGGCAACTTAGAGAAAATTCTCTTAAGATTTTTTTTATCGCCAAATAATTGTTAAAAATGGAAACGAGACAAGAGCTACAGTGATGTCGCCCTTCATGGATAGAAGTATTGTTGAACCCAATCAAGTCACAAAAAGCTTCCGGCATCAGTGGAATTCAACGTTTCATCTTCAAAATTAAGAGGACATTAGATGCTGCTAAGATGAAAGACTTTCCTGTGTGACCAGGCATACATACGTTCGGAAAACTGCTGCTTCTTTCTTAGCCGGAAGGAAACCACCATTACCGTAGTGGGGGTGGTAACACTCGGTGGTATCAGGTACTGAATTATGGGTAACACGCCTTGGAGTGGAGTAGCTTGGAGGGGAAACCTTTCGATACTCCGTTGCTCCGTCATGCGGGAAGGATGAGGGTGAAGTTTGGAAAGATCCTCCTCGGTGGTTGGAAGGTCTGTTTACGCTGAGGTCTGGACAAACATCTTTCTTCGCTTTGTATTGCTGTTGATCATCTTGCTGCGATAGGACATTGTAACGATTTTCTATGAGAAATGAAAAAGAGTGATAAAACTATTGATATGATATTATCAACATGAAATGAAATTGTGAAGAAAATAAAACCCCGTTTTATTATATTTATTCAAAACTTGCATCGATTTTGTTTAAAGTCAACTGAGCTGATTGCAACATAAGCAACATATCAAAACTGTGAAGAAATTATACCGAGATATTCTCTTAGTGGCTCAAGCTCTGAACGATCCAATTTATCGTCTAACTGATCCATGATGGCAGAAAGTTTCTTCTCAAAGTCACTTTCCTAGTAACGAATTTCAAAATGACGGAGACAATACAGGCTTCTGATGACGACACGAAATTGTAAAAAGAAATATAATATTTTGAGTGTGCTGACAACATAAGATCGCAGTATTCACACTAAACAAATGTTCATTCAACTTGAATGACACTTACTTGCTCAAGCAGCTTTTCCAGCAAATCTTTTAAACGCTTTCTTAAGTCGGAAATGTCATGATTAACACCTTCATCGAGGGTCCTGTTAGAATCATGTTCAGCTCTCCCATCAGTTATCTAAAAAAACAAACAAACTTGATGTTTCTCTTGTTAAGGAGATGAAGCGTAGAAAAGGTGACCTACTCACATCTGGTGAATTCCTCCTAGAATCAACGGTTTTGTTGGAATCTTCTTCATTTTTACTTCGTCCTTCAGTATTGTAATAACACAACGAAGGGTCGTCCTTATTCAATTTTTTTTCTTCCAGGTCGTTGATATCGGACAACAGATGCTGAAATGTTCAATCTTACTAACAAACAAACAAACTACGAAAGGTTGATCAAGAAAGCAGAATAAATTAAGTACGCCTGTTTATCAATTCCAAAAATTTGGATGTTTTACAATACTTTAATGGATATAATTCATTTTGAAAAATAAAAAATGCTTCCCCAGAATTTACATTTTTAAATCACCACCCCTTCCGAATAATCGGCCATACTCTAATGTAACACCCAATGGAAATTTATATTTTTAAAGAAACGCCCACGATGGTTAATGGGGTCAGTTTACTCAAGTTTTAGTTCTCTCAACAAAATAAATATCATTCAAGAATGTACTAACGCTTAAACTGTTTTGCTGTTCTTTGTTTTCCTTCTCAATATCTTGAATTTTTGCAGTGCAGTCAGCGAGCTGATCCTCAAGGTCACCTATCGCTTTGTTTATGTGAGGAACTTCTTCTTTATCGATCTATAACGGAGATTAAAAGAGGGTAGTTCAACACACAGGTGTCAAGGGAATAAAAATATTATCATTTTGATGAAATTTCATATAAATTTAACAAAACAGCATACAACTTCTTTCCAGTCCTTCAATCCATCCACTTCCTCACGAAGACCACGTAGCAATCTTAACAACTCTTCTATATCTTCTAAAGCAGAAAAAAAAAGCATTGAAAATAACAAACTGAGACCGAAAAGTTCCACAGAAAGTTTTTTTATTAAACGAAACATGCAACATATACGAAACTGTTATACCTTGTCTCAACATTCCATCAAGATCAGATTTGTTGGCCTTCTCTTCGAGCTGTTCCTGGAAATCAAAAAGAAAATTTTGCATAGGTACGGACACAGAGAAAAAAAATATCAATTGAATTACAAATCATTGCAAATAAATGAAAATGGACGATTGAAGAAAATTGTTAAATGCATACTCTTATTTTCTCTAAAGCATCCATAATGGCATTTTGCTTTTCTCCAAGCATTTTTAGGTCACGAAGTTTTTTCAAAAATGGTTCTGTAGGATATTGTGACTGCTGTTTAACTAGGTCACCTCCCTTCAGGTCTTGTTCTTCACCGTCAACTGATCCTGCAGAGCTGGCGGAATGACCTTTTTGGAGCTTCCCTTCACTGCTGTGACCTTGGGAACTGCAGACAACATACGGTCGTTGATTGCTTATTTCAGGTAAGCTAAATTGTTTATGCAGATCATCTTCAGTTGAGCTGGATGTTGATGATCTACTTGTTGGTCTTTCATTTTTATGACTGCTTGGTCGAGTGGCAACATCATTTGTAATGGGTAACTGATGTAGAAACGCTTCTTCAAGGTCTGGCCAATTCACGTACGATTCAAGATCTGGAAGTTCCTCTTTTGAAGCGGCATTTTTCAAACGCTCTCTAATTTCATCCTAGAAAATAAAAAACTTTTTACTCATATCAATAAAAATAAACAATGCATTCAATCATATTTTGTGGAAGAACAATCACAGTTTCAAATTTTGTGTAAAAGTTCAACTTTTCCATGCAGCTGCTTGTTAGTTTTATCAGTCACTTTAAGTGGACAGACACATTTGGTTTATTGATAACCATCAGCTCGTTTCTGATAGCCCCATTAGCTTAAAACCATTTTACAATTACTCCAAAACAGTAACATCATCAACTATTATTATAAGACATTGCTGGTTGACACTCAAAAAGAATGTTTCTTATTTGTGAAGAGTGTTCTTCACGACTCACGAAGATCAGCAAAACATGAATACGGACATGAAACAGTCACTGGTAGTAGAATATTGAAAAAGAAGGTACTTACAATTTCATCATGCATAGTTTTAAGTTCATCTAGAAATAAAATTCATCAGATTCTAATCAGTCTTCTACTTAGGTAAAAAGTGAAACTGCACATTGTGAGTAAAATCTCAAACTTGCCTTTTGAAGGGAAATTCTCCATCATAGATAGAGGCACCTTTGATGCAATATCATCCTAAACAGATAACACACCATGTGGGTTGAACAAAATGGATCATTCAAAAACAGATTATTTCCATCATATCAGGTAAACCGTGGTGTCTGACCTTCAGTTTGTCTGCAAGTTCTCTCGCTTTATTCTTTTCATCAATAAATGTTTCTCGCAACAGAAAGTCCTCTAGATCCATCAATTTTGCATATCCACTCAACTGATCATGTAAATTTTTCTATTGCAGAATAACAAAGATGATTAGATCTTTGACATTGATTTTCTCTACGGTTTAGGCCTTCTCTTGATGAGGGTTCTGACCTTAAGGCATAGCAATTTAAAATATACAGATAAGTTACCAGCTCATCATTAATATCGTTCACTTTATGTTGTGCCTTTTCACCTAAACATAAAAAGAAAAGTTTATAAGGCTAAAACAATTTCTCTTTGTGGTTAAATAGAGCAAAAAACATCATCAAAAGCTTTAAAATGGAAACACAAAAAACGCTGTCATCATGCTGACCTGCTTTATCAATTCTGTCATCCACATCTGCAATACCTTTTGTTAAATCTTGTATTTGCTGGTTCAAATTATCAATCTATAAAATCAGTTCATTCCTATCACTACACAAAGTTTTTAAAGTACCTCTTTTGACTCACTAAGCACTCCATACTACCATTTTCTTTAAAGAGATGGACCCCTACAGTATAATCTTTACAGTTTTACATCAAAATCGCTCAAGTTTACTGTGTATTACAGTGACAACTATATAAATACATTAGACTCACTAAGCACTCTTTAGTTTCCTCAAGGTAGACTTACATTATTTTGGATTTGCTTCTGTTCAGCGTTGAGGTTTTTCAATTCAGGAATTAACTTGTCTACAAGCTCAGTTAACTATAAAAAAGAAAACGGTTATCATTATCATAACATCATTTCGCAAATGTTTAAAAGAAGGAGAAATTAGTTCTTCTTGAAAATTATACCTTTTGTATTCCTTCCTCAGCACCTCCCATTCTGTGACTAAGATTGACAAAATGCCACAAATCCGTAACCACTGTATCTGGATTAGACTTTTCTTTAGCCCAATCACGCAGCTCATCAACAGTAGGAAAGTCTTGAACAATTTTAAGTTTTGATTCGAGGTATCTAAATCAACATAATTATCACGAATAGTGTTGACACAACCTTATACATTTAACAATACATTTTATGTTTATACGTTTAATGATGATACCTACCTGATTCGATCTTCGATATCTTCCGATATAAATGACGGTGGATCATCAATAACAAATCTTCTTCCAATAGGACTCCTGGCGTAATCTGACACTATCATAGAAACTTTTGATCGTTCTTGATTCTGGTTCTTGACATTTGTTTTCTCTGGGTGTTTATCAACTATGTCTTTCATGAACGTGTATGCTTCGGAAAACAGGGGATCGTTTTCTTTCACCACTAAACCCTCATCAAGCAGGTTGAACTTTTTAAAAACAAGTTTCATTAGACCATGAAGCACGTGAAGATTTGACTGGCCAATTTCAGGACCACCCAGTGCAACATCCAATACAGTTTCAAAGTTCAACTCCATTGTTAGCTGTCTAAAAACAACACAACTCTTCAGTTACGTTACAGGTGAGTAATCATACATCGTTATATATCTAAGTAAACCTCGCATCACAGAAACTTTAACGACGCTGTAAAATCTACTTTGAACTGACATTTACCTTGTTGGACATATAATTGTTTAGAAAATGTCACCCAAAATATAATCCCTTCCCTCTTGAGGAAGTACAAAATTCTAACTCCATGTTATTTTCATTAGCAACCTTTTGGTTGCAATCTCCTGAAAATGTTTTTAAAATTTTTAGGCCGTCAGCTGTCAATAAGAAAACTTTCTTAAAACTCCAAGGTTTTAAGCACACAACAGGAAGTGGAAAATGCAAGCAATAAAGAATTAACAAATCATTTCGAAAACAGACATGGGTATACAAAATCTACTAAAGATGTTTAAAACTTTAAAAACAACCCCAAACTTTCTGTTCTAACCATACTCTACAAGCTGTATAACCATTGGTTTATCCATATTGTGTAAACTCTCTAGTGTTTTTGAACAATCCAGGTTTAAATATGAAAGTTTTTTTCTTCTATAAAAGAGCTTCAGATTTACAAGATTAACCAAACAAGGAATTCAGACTTAGTCACTGTCTAGTTCTATGGTGTATAATGTCCTTTGAGGTAAAACATTGGACGAGTTATGATTTTACAGGGAAAGAACATACACGCTGTTGTTTTTATAAGAACAATTTTATAAGAACATGAGCCTCAGATTTGACCAAAAAATAAGAACAAAATAAGAACAACACGAGACTCAAATCATCGGTCTAAAAACTAAGAACAGTTCAGGATGTGAATATTTTAGATATTTTAGATATTTTATATTTTAGATAAATAGTTTAGAAGTATATTTTTTTCACTTTCTGTTGTTTTTTTTTTTCTCACCTTCAATAAAGGTGTGAAAACATATTTATGTTGGTGCCACGTGCAGCCTGCTTAAAAACTTTTTATTTTACTGGAAGTTCCACAAATAAGAACAAAATAAGGCTGAAATTGGAAACTGTGTTCTTAAAGCCAAGAACAAAATAAGAACAATTCAGGCTGAAAAGGGCTCAAAAAATAAGAACAACCAGCCTCAGGTCAGATTTTACTGGTTCTTATAAACAAAACGTGTAGAGAAATATAAAAAAAATATTTTTTCCAAAAGATCATTTCTGTACAAGATCTTGTTAATTACCATGGTAATGAGGTGTCTTTGTTATATGTTAATATATTCACAAATTTTTCATTAGTTTTATATTAGCTTGAAAATAATGATACAATTCAAATTAACATCTCAATAATAAGCTTACGATCTGAATTTGATGATGAAGGTTGATGATTGACATAATAGAATTTTCTGAAATTGATGATGTCATGGTGATTGAATGTTGAGAATAAAAATTTTTAAGTTGCTATATTCAAAATTTTTAATTTCAAAAACTGTCAGTTTAATCTCAAAAATTTTTAAAATAAGATCTCACAAAAAAACAAACAAACATGGAGCGAGTCTCTAAATGCCTGTAAAATTTAGTTCAGTGGTGAATGTCAATAGATATACCTATACTTCTGTGAGGTAAGACCATGTTGGGTCGTTTTTAAATTTCTGTAATCTTCCAAAGGGAAACAGAATTGAATTTCTAACAAAGAATATCAATATAGTCACCAGTTACTGTTATCACTCACAAGTATAAATTTTCACTATTAACTGTCCGTAGCTCATAATAAATCAGGTTTCTCCTTGTCATTCATTTCGTCATTCATCAGTACTGTTGTCAAATTCAGTTCTGTAGCATACTATGTTAACAGACATTCCAGGAATAATTCATAAATATATTTGTAAAGATATTGTTACTTGTTGTGGCAGTATATCAATTATTCGGTACAAATTGAAACAATTGAAGTTCTAATCATGCTCAAAGCTTGTGATTTGCATTCTATAACCATCACTGGTATTAAAAATATGTTATAGTATGTTATAATTAGTATCTAGTGTAAAAGCATTTATGGGTTATAATCAAAACTGTTGCTGAATATTAACAGCAAAAAAGATGGTCACGATCACTATGTAAACAATATCTTTCTATAACTCTGTTAAATTTGTTTTCACATTTCCAATGAAATAAAAACCGTTTCCCCGCACCCAAACTTTGTTAAATCTAACGCATAACACTTACGTAAAATCATTTTCTTCAAATTATTCACACTTGCATGTATCACTTATTTCAAAACGTAAAATGAAAACTTTGTAACAAACTAACATAGTTTCTATCATTTTTTGATGACATTTGCCAATCAGAACAATTAATTTGCAGTCAAAACAAATGCAATGTAATAGTCTCCTCAAAAAACTAATGTCGTCTCTGTATGGTTTTAGATGCTGCTATAAAGATTATTATTACAAAATATGTGAGCATGGCAAATCTATTATATATATACATAATAGCGAGTGTGTCACACTTTCATTTTAGAGAATAACTATTTTAAGTAAATTTTACAGTCAAGTTTTCTCATGTGAGTGAGGCCATTTAGAGGTGAGAGTGTTTCTAACGACTAGTATATAGTAGCACGTGGCATGACGTCAGTTTTTTAGACAAAATGAGGGAACCATTGCATCCTCAGTTAAATGCAATGACTATGGGTAATATAAAATGCTGACAAAAAATTTGGGTCAATATACATTTTTTTTTTTTTTTGGCTATGACGTCATTGAAATCTTTCATTGACAATATCTCTGTAACAGTTGGTCATAGCAAAACGATCCATTACATTTTTTCATCAGTTTTTCCAGCTCTGTTCGTAATTTGATAATAATCTATATACTGATATGCGCTGTGCACTCACTCTTTCACTCTCTAAAATTTTGGGTCATTTTTGCGGTCACTTATTCATAAAAGTGTGTCAACCACAGCTAATATTTTTCTACAATTAGTATAAGGAGAGATACCTTCACATTGCATTTTTTTCGATTGTTTCAAACGTCTTTATTGGTTCTCGAGATCAAGAAATGATAGCAACATTCGTTTGCCAGCAAGTTTTCAGTTCCTATTTTGGAAAGCCGGTAATGATACATACAAGAGTAAGAAATCCCAAGACGACAAAGTTATTAACGAAAGTATTGCATGATTTATCAATATTTTTAAGGAAAGAAGTGGTTTTGTTTTTCTTATAGTATGAATAGAGTTTCTGCATCATTACTTTTCCTTTAGGTAAGACAAATAAAAACAATATATACACAATTGAAGAAATGTCGCATGGTTTTATTCATGACGTTCTGGGTTGGTGAAGAACAATATTCTCTCAATATTACTCTGCAGGCAGCAATTTTGACTTAGAATTGAAAGAAAGTTTGTTAATCCGTAGGGACAAGCCTATCCTCAATGGAAATATAGCATCACTGCCATTATTTCTATTTTCGGATGGTTGATTTGTCCCTGGTGGAATTTCTTGATCGTATGATCGTACAACCTTATCGTATCCTACGACTTCTTGTATATATTCTGTCACACTTGTATTGTTTTCCACTTGAAAATGGCCGTCGTACGGCCGAAACGTTGTTAAAATAAAATATATTTTCATAAATTTACAGTCTTATTATTTCAAATTTACAACATTCTCTATTGGTATCTGATCTTACTTTCGTACAAAGAAAATCACAAGAAGGTAGAGATTTGTTTACAATTCATATTTTGCCATGTTTACGACTTAGGGTTTGGCTTTTGTTTACGTTTGGGTATGGATTCCTGTACCCATAATTTACTTTTTCTATATATACGGTATTGTGAAAGGATTTATTATGAATATTTTGATGTTTCAGATCTTCCGAGTAAATAGACTTTTCTGTTCAGAGCTCCAGTGTTAGTGAACACGTAAAAACGCTTTAGCTGGAACATCTAGAGAGTTTTAAGGGTGAAGAGTGTTTTTTCCTTATTGACGCTAGATTTTTTAATCATGGGGAATCTCGAACAAGGCGTTTTTCGGAATATGTCTCGAAAACGAATAAAGCATATGTATATATATATCGAACATTTTTTAGGGTCTGCAACATTGGTGAACAGCAGTCTTGGAAGTATATTTTTTAGTAGGTGCGTTAACAAAGAAGCACGTAGGGCCTTCTTGGCGCGCTATAAACGCGCCAGCAAATTTTTTAAAAACAGCGCTCCTCAACCTGTTCTAGGCGCTTTGCGCACCTATTCTGCACACCATCACGCGCCATTTAAACACTGAGAATGCTAGCATCGTTTTCGTTTATTCAAGGAGTACAATCACGCGTGATAATGATGATAAAATACTACCAATTTCGTCGTTAGTAAATTCGTGATAAGTTAAAAATCTGTTTATATAAAGACGCTTGTATATCAAAACTTATATTATGAAAAGTTATGTCAGTGATACGTTGTTTGTATTGATAGGAAGCTCATTAATTATTCATAAGGTTGTGTCTGTCGTTGGAAAAGAAAAAATTTTTCCAGATGTTTTATTGTAAAACATATCGTTGAAGATAAAAATACAACATGATGAAGTAAACACCTGAACAACTTTTATTTATTTGTTCACTGACCACATTAAAACGTTTGCAAGTTAGTTTGCTTTGATTTGCACAACGCAAAAAAGTTTCTTCAATAACTTTTGAAAAAATGAATGAACATTTTCAGACGTCACGATAGTATTCCCAAAGGCTGTCGGCTTGTCAACATTTTCTCTACACAGACATTTCCTGCGTTTTATGTTTTTACATAAAGAACTGCTGGCGTACTTTCGAAAGCCCAATTTACAAAGAAACTTTTTCTTGCGAAGAAATTATGTGGATTGAGTTTTAAAATATCAAGCAAACTGGCAAAAACATGCTCAAAGTCAGTAAAAATTAACATTAGAACGTTTGAATGAACGTTATTTTGCTGACTTTGAACAGGTTTTTGCCTGCTGGGAAAAAACGTAACAGATGTTCAGGCGCGCGAGAAGAAGCGCTCCATAGTCTTTCTAGGAGCGTATGGAGGTGCGCGAGCGCGATAGCGCGCCTTATTCTTCCAAGACTGGAACAGGGCTGTGATGTTCGACCGCCGTATCTCCGTTACAGGGTTACAGGGTATAGCAAATACATTTTTCAGATCAGATAGATGTACTTCCTATGCATCATTCCCTGATTAAAATTTTTGTTGCTATTTTTTTGAGAAGTCTTTTTTAAAATCAAAACCTGTAAAAATATTTTACATGGGATACAATTTATTTTAGAGAGTGAAAAAAGTGGATGCACAGCACGTATTATATAATTATTTTTGATGAGATTCAAATTTTTATATGTCCTGTGTTGATTACAAAGCTGGAAAATGTGTTATCTAGATGATGTCTGTTTAAGTGAATCTTTTAGATCAGAAGAACCATTCTATTGCCTCCTCAATTAGATGCGAAATTATTTGGAAAATATCTCTGGAGAACCTAGAAAATAACTGACATTTTTTATGGTCCGCGACATTGACAAGGGGTGACGAACAGAGCTTTGACGTCACAAAAATCCTTGATCGCTGATACTTGGGTAAGCGTTGGTTGCCTCTTAACGATCCCATGCATGTTTTGGTATATATATATGAGAGTTCAGTATTATATACAGCACTGATACCCTTTCTGTTCGTCATTCTGTGATTTAATTTTTGAACACCATTTTTTAAAATGTCACTTTCAGAATTAAACCCCATAAAAATTTTTTTACACAGGATACTAGTATAATATTATTAGACACTGTAAAAGTTTTTACCTGGGATGCTAGAATATATATAATCAAAATAATAATTTTGTTAATAATAATCTTGTCAGAGATATTTCACATTGCTTAACGATGGATTGCAACAGTGCTAGTGTTAGGGTCTACCCTTACCTATCATGGGGTCAATGGCCATTCATATGTTACAAATTACTTCACATGCCTTGCAAAGCTTTCCATGACAATTGCAAAAATATAGTATGTACAGTTAGGACCACTCGACCAGAATTCGTCGCTAAAATAATCGTGATTTATTCTAAAGAATTGCCTCGATAATTTTATTTTACTCTCCTATTTGAATACATCCGATTGAATGATGACGATCTAGCATAGCAACCGCATAGAAACATAGCTCTAGGGAAAATTTGACACGGTAAATTTTTTTTATTTTTGGGGTGGTGAAACTTTATGCAAAAACAAAACTTTTTACCGTGTCAAAATTTCCCTTTCAGCTTAGTTCTTCAGAAAATGAAGAAAGAAGAAAACGAACAATTGCTACATCTTCGGAGGAGTACCGCTTTTCTAGCGATACATTAGCATAAGTTTCAATAATGGTCGTAAAATTAAATTTGCACTATTGTGTGGCGTATCGACAAAACGATTATTAAAATCATTAACATAACAATATCAAACATTGCGATAATAAATTTTCGGGAAGCATTCGGAATGAATAATTCAAACGAACAAATGGCTATTACATTACTTCACCAGAACATATATTTCTTATGCTCAGTCCTCCCCTTAGCTTAAACTTAGTGTTCTAGAAACGTTTGGTAGTATATCGCTTGAAAAATTGCTTGGTAAAAAAAGAAGGCCAACTAAATCCAAGGGTGATGCGATCGCACCCAAAGCAACCCCCAAGAGTAGTTACGCCACTGCCTACTTATTTTGGGGATCTGGAAACGAAGTTATTCAATCTGAATATGAAAATGAATAACACAAAGTCACGAGCACCCTTCACTCTTCAAAAAAATGGCTGCAAATCTGTGAAATGTTTTTTTGTGAAAATATTTAAAAGTCGCCAGCATATTAAGTCGTGAATCCTAAAAAAAGCAAAATGTCGCGAAAGTCGCGAGAATTTTTGTGTTCCCGATCTTTTGTACCTACGATGAACTTCCTCTGTATCTCGACGAATTCTATTCACATATTATCGGGCTTCATAGAAAAATCACAAATAATTTGTTCTGGACAATTTATTTATATCAACGTGAATGTACAAAGTAAAGAGTCCTAAGTTACAAATTAATCAGATTGATAATTACTTCTTTCACGATTTTACAATACATTTCTCAATCTTGTATTCTCTTGTATTCTTATTGGCTGTCATAAAGTAGTATGAAACGCTTTTTATTGCAAGTTTTGGTCGAGTGGTCCTAACTGATGTAATAGTGCACTAGTAGAGACCAAAGTTGTAACACTAACAAAATCCAGCAAATTTCTTCAACAAGGGTAATCAATTGTTTTGTGAGCTCCTGATGTATCTGGCGTGTCTATGCAGTATTCTGCATTAAAACAAATTTGTAACAGAAACTTTGCACATCTTATAAATTATTGTCAGAGCTGCTTGGGGGGAGAAATCATAATAGAAAAGCATCTTCAAAATATAATATAAGAAGTTGCTACAGCTAACCGAACTAAAAACAACAAGTTGATGGTGATCGATGGTTTTTAATAATACATTTTACCTGATACAGATTCACCAGACTTTGTTACAACCTCATAAGTGTGTTTTCAAAAAAAATTAGCAATACACACATGGTTTAAGAATTCTTCAGCTGCCATGTTATCAGGACCAACTGTTCTAAATTCGTACTCTTTTTCAAAACACTTATTTTATAGAAGGGAAATGTGACCATACATAAACAAATCGTAGCAACACAACTATTTTCATCACAAATAATAGTGACGAAAGACTCGCATGACATGTTTTAAGATTTTAGAGAAATCGAAGACGGAAATTCGCGATGCAAAAACCATTGTAATTCATACCCTAATTCAACAGTTCTGACAGATCTGTTATAAATTCTGTGAAATAATTTTGTTTTATCAACCAAGTCAACATTTATAAGCAGCTTGTGGCCAAAAGGATCTTGGAAAGCCACATCATACGATGGCATTTCTTGTAGGATATATTCGAGGTCAGTGACTGCGCGGCAAGCACTTTAAATCTCCATTAATCACATGGTTGCGTGAAATTTGATTGACGTGGTCAATGGCGTTTTTCCCACTGTTTTGTAATTTCCCGCTGATAATTTGTAATTTCCCGTGTTTTCTTTTTTCAACATTCGAATAGCCATCCGATCACACATGAAATTGACAACTTTCGAATGTTTAATGTGATTAACCAGTAATCACATGTTTAGTTTCGTGAAATTTGGGGTAAATTACCCTCGTTCATTTTTGAAATGAAATGAAATTTCAAAAAACTGAACTCGGGAAATTTACCCCAAATTTCACGAAACTAAACATGTGATTACTGGTTAATCACATTAAACATTCGAAAGTTGTCAATTTCATGTGCGATCGGATGGCTATTCTCACCATTCTCAAGAATGAAAAAAAATGACATATTCGTAGAAGATATATATTTCTCTCATTAAAAAAACATTACATCAGGATATAAAACCTAGATAATTTAATTCTATAAATCATATAATTGTTATATTTGCTAGGAATTCTATTTTTTGATTGCTTTCTTGACACGAAATAGCTTTGCGATAAGTGCTGAAATTTTTTCATAAGCCAGAAACATTAGAGCTGCCGTGAGAACAGTCTGAAACAACTTCGATTCCATTCCCTTGTATAAACCGAGCAATCCGGATTGTCTGAAATTACAACAGAAAATAAGGTTATCAGCTAATCTTGTTTGACTTGTCAAGTATAATGCAGTTGGTAAATATTGGTTATTGTTCAAGGAGTAAAGCTTTAACAGATTGTAAAAAAGCTTTTCCAAAAACAACAAAAAACAACAACAACAACAATTATTTTTCACATCAAGCAAATTAAATTTCCCCGGCCTTGAAAGCTATGGTCGAACATATCAACAGAATACATGAAGAAATAACCAACTGCATGGCTTAGTAAAAATGTAATGTGTTTGTGTGTAAGAACTAACCGGATGACCTCATTGGCAATGTGGGCCATCGTAACCTGAGATCCAGCATTTCTTTTCGCCTGTACAATAAAAAAGAAATAAAGAGATAAATTGAGAGCAGGTGTAGACGAACCAGTATTAACAAGATTGGCTTGAGATCTACAATAAAGCTTATTGTAAAAGAAAATTACAAGTTGTAATGTTTTCGTCTGTTCGATAATTCACGTCACTTACACGCTGTCTACATTGTATCAACTGCAAAGGATACGTCAACACTGTGGCGACGGCTTTGGCGAAACCGCCTAACAAAAATGATTCCAATGAAGACAGAATCTACAAAAAATAAACAGATGTTTGAAATTTTCATTCCAACAAGCACAAGTTCATGAAACTCTAAGAACGAATCATTTTTACCGCTTTTTTCCCCTTAGCCAACTTAGAGTTGAGTACAAGCCTCTTTAACGCGTCGTAAACCATGAAGTGTATGGCGGGATTGCCAGACAGTATGAAGGATGTCTGCAGGCCATTCCATAGTGCACCTATACCTTCTTCCTTCGCAATACGACGCAAACCATCTGAAAGTGGACACAATACACGACATATTCATCACCAGGATCCCAGAAATAATTTCAAAACATATGAAGGATATGTTACCTATTAATCCAGTCAGCTGCTTGCCGTCACTAACGTCGGCATTTCCGGCATTGTTGCCACTTTTCACAACGCCTTGCAACTTAAGCCGCGTGTTGACGACCCACAAAGGAGTCGTGACGAGAGCGTTCACACAACCTATAACATAATTTTGGACAATGAAAAATGAATTCACGTCACAAGTCTTCGAAATCCACGTCGCTTACCTGACAAGTATCCGAATATCAAATCACGTGGAGCAGAGGCTTTAATGCCATTTGCATCGCCCATGGCTTTCATTCCATTGAACGTATAAAAGTAAACAAAGTTCGAGCAATACAAGCTCACTAACACCGGCTTCAAGCCTCGATATAACGTCTCGCTGAAAGTGGAAACAAAACAACCTTCAACTACTGAAATAAAAGCAGCGATTAAAACATGTTGAGCTATCACTATGAGCAGGTCATTTCAAAGTAAAGAAACGAGCGGAATTTCTCAAAGTCCTTACACTCCTTCTTCTTCTGATAGCTGCTTCATTGCTTGGAATGGCCCAATAGCTTTCAGATTATCATCAGCTAAAAACACAAAATCATTTACGAACAACTGGGACATGAGAAATAAAAACAACAAACAAACAAACAAACAAGTCACCTTGTAATCTGGTTCGAACAGTATCAAGAGGGTAGAATGTCGTCATGCCAACCACACTACCTGTTGCCCCTGACACAGCATGAGTGAGATTCTCATAAGAAAAAAGATTAGCAAGAGAGAAGCCAGCGGGTGTATCACCCATGTTATATTTCCTATTAAAACAACAACACACGTCATTTCTATATAGAACAGGACGAACACTAGCGTAAGGGAACCACCAGTCAGACAAAAGAATACGCCATTCAGTTAGAAGAGGCGCCATTGGGATAAAATAAACGCCTTTAAAGTAAATAATGAATTTAATATAAACAAAACATTACAAAGTAATATTGTCATATAATATTTTCTTTATAGTACACGTTTTTTTATATAAGCAACCAATGTCGGGTGTTAGCAGTACTATTGCTTAATTTGTTGTTGAGCATTAATCGAGAAGATATACATGTCCCGCCTTGAAATCTTTGTGTACGGTTTTATTTTTTTTTTTCAATTTAAGTATCTAAGTGTAAGACATTCAAATCATTACATTCAGCGCGCAACCTAGTGCCGCAACCTAGTGTGATGATATGTGCTTTTTAGCTATGCTAGTGCTGCATCATTTCAAAATACAGCTGTCTCGAATTTTCTGTTTAAACATCGTGTTATGGCATAGCCAACAAGTATCGTCTCGCTTTAAAGACTTTAAAATTAAGATCATCCCATTGTGGGATGGAAATAATGTTACTAAGTAATAAGAGATGTAATGAGTGAAACAATAGAATGTATAGAAACGAGGCAAAGCTTGATAGCAACACGCTGTTTAAACTGTTTAAACAGAAATTCGAGACAACTGTATTTCGTGTTGCTAATTTATCTAACATTCTAGTAGCACTGTTGCTTTTTGAGAAAATTTATTAGTGTTGCTTACATAAAAAACGTGTATGGTAGAAATCTGTAAATACAGGCTGGGGAGAACCCACAGTTAAATCTTTCAGTCGCTCACACCTACACACACACACACACATACAAACACACGCACTAGTAGAAAAATCAGGAACCAAAACATCTGACAAATAACCTATGAATATGAGAAATAAATGTATCATTTGTAGACGTTTGAAACTAAAACAGGTTCTCCGAGTAAATCCTGTGAAATGCATTGGACCAGCGAGAGCAGGCAAGGTAAAAGGGAATGCTTTAAAAGCATCTTTAAGGAACTTAATAAAACGATATCTGTGAACGTTGTAAAGATGCTGCATCAGTTGCGTGTGGTCTGTCAGCTGGAGAGGGACTGGAAGTTCTCTATTTTGGTGATTTTTTAAGTACACATAATGAACTTTCACATTATCAGGTACTAGTCAACAGTTTCAAAAGAAAGGTTGTGTATTATATTTGAAAAAGAATTGAGGATAATTCCTATGCCTTCCAACAACGGTCAACCAAGCCCAACATCCAAACACATCATGATAATGAAGCCAAGCATGCAGCCCCATGATGCAACACGGCCATTACCACTATAAAATATTGAAGAAAATACGTGGTTCAAATTAGGAGATTGGTGACGAAGTTGTAAAAGATATGTCCAACAAACATACCAGATGTTAGCCTCAGGTATAATGTCATCTACCACAACATATATCATTGCACCAGCTGCAAATGCTAATGCATAAGGTAACAGAGGCTCGGCCACCTAAACACAATAGAAAAATTTTTAACATAACAAACCTTTATACTATAATAATGATAACAAATTATCTATAAGAAATACTTACAATAACGATTAGAGCCCCTAATACTCCAAAAATTGGTTCTACCATTCCACTTAGCTGGCCATACCTACCCAAAGAAAATCAGAAAGTCAATGCCCCCTTTTAGTTAAATTGGAAAAATCATCCTGAGATGTTAATTTACTCCAAATTAACTTCCGGGTGATATCATCAAATTCGAAATCTGTAGAACATTTGCAAGACATAAGCATTCATTTAGGGGTCTTCAGGCTCAATAAATTTATGCAAGCATAAAGCCAAATACTGCCAGAGGTGCAGTAAGCGAGAAGACTATACTGGTGTTTCCATGGAACAAATAAGCCAAGGAGAGTACCAGAAACTTTTCAAAGGTGAATATCCAGCTGCACATAATGGAACACTAACTGCCATGCCCTCAGGAAAATTTTGAATACCTATGCCAATAGCAAGATTTCTAAAAAAAAACACATACTATATATTATATACTATTAACAAGAACAATTTCAGACTGATAGATGTTTTCATTGAAAAAAGGTTATTCGAACCGTGCTGATTGAAAGGTAGCTTCTTTCGATGAGCCAATAGCTCCAAACGACACCCCTACAGCTAGTCCCTCTGAAATAAAAATATCATATTACACCAGACTACTAGTCTAAACTAAAAATAAAATGATTCAATCAAATGAAATTATTTTAATTTCATATAAACAAGGCAAATCAGACTCAACTTGAACTGGCAGATGGAATTTACAAACCTGGTATGTTGTGGACGGTGATAGCGATAATCAAAAGCAGCATGCGTTTCCAACTTTCGAACTGTTGCATTCTCTTAGTCTTCTTATCAGTTCCAGAATTGATTTCATACTGCAGAACGACCTGTGAAGTATCCTTTGTTACTTTACGGTTTCGTACTTTCAATTCAACTTCATCAGAAATCATTTGTTCAGATGGAGATGGTAGACTTTCAGATTCCGGTGCTCTCTCCTCCGAATTTATTATTTCAATCTGTGTGCTGAAGGATTGATCATTATCAGCGTTGCTTTTCTTGTCATGAGATGATTGATGCATGGCCAACGATATTGCTGGGTCCTTGCCAGCCTATGTTACACAAACAATATCAATATTTAAATTGGAAATCAAGACATTCCCTTAACAATAAATCTTCATACATTTCATACCAAGTGGGGGATGCATTTATCTGAGATATAAACAAATAACCCGCCCAATGCAAAACCAATAGCAACTGGTCCAAATGCAAATTTTCCATCTTTGCCATAATAACCAGAATTTTCAGCTTTCTCTATGGCTGGTGCCAAAAGAGACCAGAAGGAAGCAGCCGTCATTACCTAAGAAAGAAAAGCCGAGAAAATCCTAATCCGAATGTTGATAGAGCAAACTATAAACAAATAAAAAAATTTTGTTTATTATATTAATCCTGTAAGATTTGATAAGAACTTACGCCAGCAGCAAAACCTAAACTTCCATCAAGGATCTTTCGCTAAATAAAATGAAATATTATTAAGCAATGGTATAGTTGGAAACACTTCATTATGAGACTTTCACCACAATTGCGCATACCTTCCCTGCAGAACATCTACCAGCACTGAATACAAAGACCAACGCTGATCCTGCAGCAGTTAAAGCCCATGTCATCAAAGTACCAAGAAATGCTTGAAGAACTTTGTTCTCACCTTCGATCATTTCATATGCTACTATCAAATACAGAAAGAAATCAGGTTAAGAGGAACGTCTTATATCTGTTCTTTGTTTATGTTGCTCTTACCTATATTTGATACACAGGCCAAAGGAAAGAAATGCTTGTTGATCACAGAAACTTAACAATGATTGAGTTGAATTAAATAGTTTTAGCAGACACCAGAGAAATGTCTATTGACATTTTCAACTGTTTTTGAAAATGGCAAATAACTTTTCAGCAAAGTGTTTTATTTAAAAAAAATGTTCTATTTCCACAGCTGCTAGTATTTTCATGAAACTGAAGATTTTAGAGTTATGCACCCTTTACGGCTGTTTGTGACACAAGCAAATAACATTTGCAAACTGTTAGGTGAAATTTCGCTTGATTGAAGTTTTAGAAGAAGGTTTTTACATAGTTTTTACATGGTAATAAGAAAATCTGCCAAATCATTTTTTAATGACTAAAGCAGAAAATGGAGGGAAAGAAGAAATTTCGTACAACATAAATTTGAATTATCAATCAAAACTAGAGTACAAGTATTCTGTCAATTTTAAAATCAATAAAAAAAAGGTTAAAATTTTGTGCAAAAAACACTGATCTATTTGTAAATTACTTATAAGCTTTTTAAGTATTATTTACACATAAATATAAATATAACATCACATAAATGAAGAAACTACAGTCATAAAAAATCATTGAAAAAAGATCAAAAAACAAAACACAACAACAAACAACAACACTGCATAATATTCCCACTCAAATTGAAATCTGGTTTCATGCACATTGAAATACATAATCATGGAATGCTGTTGAATATTTACAAATTCGGTCCTCCCACAAAAC
This sequence comes from Turritopsis dohrnii, assembly GCA_027922465.2. Classification (NCBI taxonomy): domain Eukaryota; kingdom Metazoa; phylum Cnidaria; class Hydrozoa; order Anthoathecata; family Oceaniidae; genus Turritopsis; species Turritopsis dohrnii. The sequence goes on along the minus strand of BQMF02000227.1, from coordinate 546,506 downwards.
TTGAAAACACCATTTTTTTTTAAAAAAATGACATTGCTTATCATTTTAAAGATTTTCATGGCGAAATAAGTTGAAGGAAATCTTATTAATAATTTTACCATATTAAGTTTACAGACTTCACAAAGTAAAAAAAAATTCAATTACAAACTTTTGAAAATGAGAAATGTTTGGGGGAAAGGTAGAGAAGTGCTTATCATTCCATTATTTAAATTCAAATGTTAAATTCAGAACTATCATGGTAAATGAAACTACTGCAATATTAAGCTGAATTAATCAATAAGTTTAGAGTATATTTTTTTTTTTTTTTTGCCCAACTTCATGTTCACAATGTCGCACCTTATTTTAGATGCATTTATTTTAGCGATCTACATCTAAAAACAGATTTTGCCTGTATTTGATTTTGCAAAATAAATTGAAATTGGTTAAAATAAGCCCTTATGGTAATTACATACCAACGTAAACCTCACTTCTTCAAAACTCCGCTGACCTTATACACAAATCACATCATAAACTTTTAAAAAAAACTTTCTTCAATCTTCTACATAAAGTTACAGGCTTTTTACAGTATTTATTTTGAAATACAATTAAAAAATTCACAAGCAACAACCATGGATTCAGGGAATCCACACAGGGAATCCACGCCCAGGGAATCCACACCACAAAACAATTATCCTGCTTATGTTTAATAAAATTTATTAAAAAACATTTTACTGTTCCAACATCTATGACATTTAAAAAAAAAAGGTTATTTGAAAGGTCTACTCTTAATATGATTCATATTGAAACAAAAAAAAACTATGGGAGACCTCAATACGTTGGGTTATCTCAAAAAATGTTATCCATGTTTCGAGACAGCAAAAGATTATCTTAAATTCAAAATTAATTTAAAATTAGGCCCAATTAAGAAACCCACTCAAAAACTATTTAAAACAAATAAAGAAAAAAAAAAGGTGTTCGAAGGTTCCAGCCATACTTTTTTTAAGTAAGCCTAGAAAGTCACACTGTCGTATAAACACTACACCAAATGAAATTAATAGAAGTATAGACTTTGCTTCTCCAAAAGAAGATCAAAAAATAACAACTAAATAAAAAATAAATACTGAACTTAAATATAATACAAAACCACGAAGGCAATATGATGTGACATTCTACATATTCGTTAAAAAGAATTATCAAACTTTTAACACTTGATATGTAACATGACTCCAAAGAGATTAAAACGCTTTGAAAGAATGTATGTTACAACGAATTAATACTTTGGTATAGACTACTAATTGTTGACTAGTAATTATTAGAAGTAGCATGAAGAATAGAGAAGTTTCAATCAAGCAATGTCTACCGTTATTAAAGATTCCAATTATTAAGGATTATTAAGAAGTGCTTAACATAAATTTCTATTCAATTAAATAGGTCTGGAAGTTTCTTTGGAAAACTATTCAGTTGACTTTCTCTTTTACTTGTATGCCATCTTCAAACATAACGTGAAAATATCACGACCAAGGTCATGTTAAGGCAATTCTTGAAGAATTGATATCTTCAAAATCTTGGTCATCCATGATCGGCCTTTCATCAATGGCCTCTTCCATTTGCACTTCAGAAAAATCGGTGGTTGGATCGTCGGGAAAATACGACAAACTTGTGTCATTCAGACCACGCTCCACAACCACTGTCATAAACTTGAAATATGACATGATCACATAACCGAAAAATAACTCCAACATAGCAAACATGGCAAAGAGTACTATTTCAAGCCAATCCTTCAGGGCAAGGGATATACCAAAAGAAATTGTATTCAAAAAAGCCATAACAAAACCCCACACCGCCGCAACAAACACAACAATACGATAATCATATTTCCGCATTAATGCAACATAAAGCAAGAAAGAAGAGATAAATAAATCAATGCATCCCACTACAATTATAGCAAATGCTGAGTCATCATACAATGATCCCTTTCCAATATCTTCAACAGAAACAGAAGTGCCAGTAGAATTTATTGAGTGGGTACCATTATGAATTGTCGTATTGTGATGAGTTGGATTTTTGACTGCATGAGCCGATCTGTGCAAATCCATGAACACGCGTACCCCAAAATCAACTACTTCGTAGATGCCGAATACCTATAAAAAGATTAAACAATTTTCAATTTATAAACACCTATATGGTCTACATCAGGGGTAAACTTTGGACCACGTGATTTAGTTTCATTAGATATTCAAAAGTCTTTACTTGTTTCTATAAGAGACCATCAAATCAATTAATATTAGCTATGCTGTAATCACATTTTTCACCATTGTGAACAAATGTTAGTAATACCATTAATCCTTATGCAATTTCTAGTAACTTGTTACTTTTGAAGGCTTTTAATGGACAGTAAAGAAACTTTAAAAAATCATGGCTTTCAATAATAACTTCCAGTAGGTGTGAATCTGGAAACACTATAACAGTTTTAACGACTTTACCCACACTTATTAAAATGTTATACTATTATATTTCTAAATTTGTCCTTACACGATAGCTTGCAATCACTGAAAATATTCTAAAACATTTACGAAAGCAATCTTGAAGAAAATATGTTTAAAATTTATTAGTTTTGGCAAGTCCACCACTTTCATTTACAGCATTTTACGGACAGTTAAGAAAAGTCAATGCTTTTTAAGGATTTCTTGCTTATGAAAAAAAACAAGGAATTAGTTAAATTTAGCTAATCTATTGTATAGTAATTCAAGGTAGCAGTCATTTCATATTCGATTTATGATTACCCGCAGTGAAGTGAACTAAAACTGGTTTGAGATTTCCTATCACCTTGAATAAACTGGCTCTATTATTGAAACCCTTCGCCCAAAGCGAAGGCCATCTTAACGGTAACAAGAGGCCATATAGCACACACGGTAGCAGCATTTCAAAATGTATACAAATACATACAGAAGACCAAATAGATCTAAACTTATTTGTATGAAATTTCATATTAAACTTTGTTACCCTTTGTTAACTCCTGGGGTCAAGTTACACTGGTGCCGATATACCTTTTAAAAAAGAGTTCGAATAGGCTTAACTAAGAAGCACCAGAGACTATTGCTACAAACAAAAGAAATATGCATAATGCATGAACAGTAACCATGGATACTTATTTCACATCAAAACTTGATTTTTTAAAGAACATATGTAAGAGCCAAAAGAAAAAACGATACAAAAAAAACAAACTTCTTCGAAAAAAAATAAATAACATAAAAGGGAAAAATCCATCAAGAAATGCTGTGTTCTGATTCAAAATAAAAAAAGGATACAAAATGTTCATATAACAAACATAATGCTCTTAAGGCTGAAATACACAATAAGTTTAATTGGACCAGGTAAAAGACTTAAAAGTTTATCAAGTAAAGAAATGTCATTCTACAATAACATATTCTTTCAGAATTGTGGAAAATTGTTGGGTGTTTCAAACAAATTAAAACTGAATACTGTTCATTAAATTCATATAATTTACCAATTTTCTTTCTGGAATTCTTAACTTACCTTACAAAGAAACAAAATGTCTTTTTTGATATATTTCATATTATTATCTATGGAGTACTAAACATTACATAATTGGAATTTTGGCAAATTCCGTATTTCCAGCTAGGTTTTAAAGACTTTCTTGCTATCCAGAAATCCAAAAAAGTTTTAAAAAGTTCAAGTCAGAACCTCTTCAATGAATATTAATAACTGTGAGAGCTTTGAAGCACATGACATTATCAACAACAAAATTATAAGTATCATAAATTATAAGCGATGTTTCAAATTCTCCTCATTGTATTCAATAGGAGTGAGGTCTATTTTTTTGTGGATAAAAAGTAAAATACCCCAAAATACTAATGTTTTCATAGGTTTTTAAAATTACTAGCCTCTGTTCTTTCATTGCAATTTACAGTTGAATCCAAAGGGATTGCAACCTGCAAAGTGTAGGCTAAGTGCCAGTAGAGTAGTCAGTCCAAGGGTATTTTAACATGGTACTCACTTTCGCTGCTACCGTAATAAGAAACACACTAGCGTTCAAATACAAGTTTTCATTTCAAGTAGGTTTGAGTTCACTTCGGTTAACATTTGTATACTAAAGAGAACTGATAAAAAGATATAAAGAATAATAAAAAAAAAATGCAAAGGGTTTCTTCGCTCTCAAATTAAATTATTAGTAAATCTTACTATGTCTACAATGGCTACAATAATAACCCCAGTCCTCAATTCACAACAACCAAAACAAGTCCGCATGAAACTTATCTTCATGATTCTAGCTACTAAAAAGAGAAGAAGAACTTGCTACATTATGGCAAAAATGAATGAATGGCACACTGCAGTGGAATAAATACTGCTGCCCTTTGAAAATTAATGTTCATCCAGTTAAAAACAACATAACAGTGGAGTCACCTACAAAATTCATTATTCAGAAAAAAATGCTGTGATACCAGTGACTTTTATTTTGCAATGTTTATTCCAATAGTGCACAGTTGGTAACAACTTGTTTTCTATCCCCTCTTTTGTGACTACTACGGCGCCTTCTATTTTGATATCTCTCGATGATTTGAAAGATACACTACATTGGAAATGTATTTTTCTTTGATCGAGTACCATACAATGGGATGACTTGCTGTTTTTTCTAAACATTTGCTCATAATTGTAATTGTATTGTCATTCATTTTTTATTTTGGATAACCAACAAAAATGGTGCATACCATCCCAAGTTATACCTTCTCAAAGTACACCTACTGAAATTTATTGTGTGGGAGTGATTTGAAACAGTGCTATTTTCACAGTGCTGAAGCAGAAAATAAGTGACTTCACTTCTTTCCTTAGCATATTTTACTTATTTTAGGATGTATATATTGCACTTCACCAAGTTCAAAGGATTTATGTCACAAGTGCAAATGCCAGAGTATGGAATGAAATACATGCTAAGTTATCAGTATATTAGAATTGTTGTGATAAAGGAATAAGAATAAACACAGATATCATTCATTTTAAAGCGAGCGATCAAAATACCAGTATACGTTGCCGAGTGATTATATATTATGCATGTTTAGTTGTAAATTCTATTAAAACTTTAAAACGCTTTTTCGACATGTTCATTTTTGACTGATACATTTGAAGCCCCAATGAAAGAACAAAAAGAGCTCTGAGGTGGAGATCTAGCAATAATTCAAGCTGAATAACGGTTTTTTATTATTTTCGTAAAAATGAACGGAACTTGAGTTATGATGTTAACTTTGATAAAAATATACAAAAAGAAGTGAAAATATCTATAAAAGTACACAATTTTAGGAAAAAACAAAAAAAATGTTTTTAGATTGACATGTTATGATTTGAAAACACCAATAAGTATAAGTGTAGCTTCAGCCGTTTTGACAATGAAGCTTCGAATATAAAATACACACCCCTTTTTATTAGCCTCAACAACCTGATATTATTACTATTTCAAAATAATTTTGATATTATCTGATAGAGCAGTCGATAGAGGCAAGCACTGCACTTTCTCTAAGCAATTTTTTCCTGCTCTGCAACGAGATGCATAAGTGAATTGACAAGCAATTATTAATACAGGAATGTCATTTAATGCATTGTTCTAAAAAATATCACCATCAAAAATCCACCCTCGCATTAATAACTTTTTCTAAATTGCACCACTCTGACGGTATTTATACGCACAATTGCACTTCTAGCTTTGTGTCAGTTAAGCGTGCAATGGAGTTTCTAATCTCAATTCAAGATTGAGTTTCAACTACAGGAAAACGGTAGTTGAAAATTACTTGGAAAAATCCCTGCATTGATTGATCATTAAACCATCAGCGACGTATCCAGTGGGTTTTTGATACCGGTATACCGGTATGGGCGCCCAAACTCCGACGCCCAAAAAATAAAAACGTGAAAAAAAAATTATAATAAAGAAAAAAAAAACGTTAATAATAATTCTTCCTGACTACAAAGGAAAGATATAAGCTTACTTGCCGTCACAAATATGACCAGCTGGTACATACAGTGTTTTTGAAATAAATTCTTTCTTTTTAATCCTTTAGAAAGTTAACTGCTTTTGTTATTATTTATTTTTAACCATTGAATTGATTTCATTCAAACCAGCGTCACGGAATATTTTAATTGATCGAACGATCTTTGTTCGATCGATCGATCGATCGATTTTTCTGTGTTGCACAATAAGCATTCACGCAATGAAAAGTTGTTAGCTGTTCAAAAAAGATTATTATAAGTTATAAAGATTATATTGTACTTTTTCCAAGTTTTCAACTAGCGTTCCTAGATTACGATCCATTTATTTGATACTTTCAATTCGTTCACTTCCAAGTTTACTGTTTACAAGGTAATTTTTTAAAACCATTTTTATTACTATCGTAATCATCAATGAAAGTTTCAGACGAACTACTCTAAAAAATGACCTTGATAAGTACAAGGATGAACATCCTATTCAGGCTGATGTGTATAGTATTATGGTCCATGATCGACAACAGTATCCAGAGATAATGAAATTGTTCAAGCTTTCATTACTGATTACACCTAGTACTGCCAATGTTGAGCGTCGTTTCTCTGTTCTGAATTTGGTGTATACGAAACAAAGAAATCGTTTGACCGTAGTATCTCTCAACAGGTTATTGCGAATTGTTTTAGTTGGTCCCGGTAGCTTTTCTGATGATCAGTATGAAGAGTTAATTGATCAATACAATCTAATGGCTAACAGGCGTATTGAACTTTAAAATATTCTCTCGCTGAGTTGAAATAAAAAATCGCCGTTCGACAATGTGGAGGAGGAATTTTAGAACTTTGTTAAACTGTTTAGTTCAGTTCAGTTCTTTTCAAGATTGTGTTAAATTTCGAATAAAAATTACTTTGCTTTGAATGAAAAATTTCCCCCCGTCTAGACAATGTTTGTTTTTTTCTTGCACATACGCTAGTTAAAATGGCAAACATTCTTCACGTGGACATATCGGCAGCAATATGACATTGAGATTCCTCAGCTGTTATGTTCTTGCTTTGTTGTTTCTAAACAGATGGAGAGAAAGATCAACCACCTTGTCTACAGCGCTTCTTCTCTCTAAATCGGAAAGAAATCAGAAGTTCCATGGACGCGGTAACAATCTTTCTCTCCGTTGTTTCCAATTTTAAACCAGAAGTTCTGTAGCAGTGACAGTGATAGCTTCTCCATGAAAATAAATGCAATAGATCCATAAAAATACATGCACTTATGGCTATGGTTTAATAGGATAATTATTCACAAAGTTAGTGTCGCAAATGCATTTTCCGGCGATCTAGAAACACGAAATCTCAAAATTTTCCCCTCCACGCCAACCATGGTGGCGCCTCACGGAGATCGTGTCTAAGCAAACGGTATCCCCAAAAAAACTCTGGATACATACGTCACTGTCCATTTCCTCCCCACTGAAAAAAATCTGAATTTCATTGATTACTCCTTGAAAAATAGTGTTTTTTCAAGTCACCCCATTTTACAGAATTTTATTATTAAAATCTTAAAGGAGCAAACAATGAAAAAAATTTTAACTTTGAGGGGGTGGGGGTGGGGGCAGCAAAACGCATTCAATGAAAAGAGAGGAATCGTGAGTGCTGTGTGTGACAAGCAAAACAAACTCTGGAAATTAAGAATATTTAAAAATCTCAAGGGGAAAGCAGACAATAAGTTAAATAATTATTGAAAAATTGAATAAAATTTCTGATACACAATGCCAAAATCAACCAAATCCGCTACCATTATGAATTTGTAATCCCCCAGATAAACCGGACTTTCCGAATTTTCAGTAAGCACGTGTTCAAGACGCCCACTCTTCAGTTCACTATTCGTTTACAAAAATAAAAATTTATTTGAGATGAAGATCAATTAAACAATATACTTGAAGAAAATTATGATAATACACGAAAAATTAGTTATCACTTAAATCAACAGAAACTGAACAAAACGCAACGGCTGCAAAACGCCACGACACCCAATTTGACAACCTTTTTGGCGCCCCTTGATGGTGGTACTCTCCGAGTTCGTGAACCGTAGAAAAAATGGCGGGAAGTTATGATGAAAATTGAAAAATGGGTAAAATTCTTATTCGTATTTTAGCTTTTCAGGGAGATTTCCCTGCAAGCAAAATTCCTCTCACGGGGCATTTGACATTATACAGCCTAACGTACAAAGGCATATAAAAGAACTTCTTGTTGTTGCCTGCTCCTCTCTCTGAAATTGCACTTTCTCACAAACACTTTTTAGCTATAGAGTGCCTGCTCCCCTTACCGCTATGTGCCGCTTGCCGCTAACTTTGAGTTTGATGTTTTATTTACTTCATTTAAAGACAACAAATCAAACTAAACTAATTATTATCTAAAAGCATATTCATTCAGCCATCATTATGGAAAGTTTCAAAGTGAATTGCCAAATACTTACTGATTAATAAGGTAAAATCTAACACCGGGTCGCGATCATTGTGAAAATAATATATTAAAAATGGCTTCCTCGAAAAATAAATGCTTCAAAATTCAGTGTCATAAATAACGGAGCATATCGATTCCTTGTTATTCCTCTGCTGTCTTGAATGCTACCAACATCTGAGATTTTATCCACACAAACAGTTTTCTTGTATATATCGTATACGCGAGCAAATCATCTAAAATTTACAGCAAGGTAATTCTGTAACTATGTGTCCTTTCTCCGCTATAGCAACAAAATTTGTTCTTGTTAGCACTGATTTCAGCTTGATTATTCAATCAGTTAAATTTTTTTTGCAGACATTCAATTAGCGTGAAATCCCACGTTGATAATATCACCCATAGATTTATCGTTCAAGAAAACGTGAAACTTGTTTCGTAGACCTTTTCACCCAACCTTTTCACCAACTGTCATTAAAAATTTTTTATTGCGTTAACGCTTTTTAGCAATTGCAACTACGTTGAATTCTATAGGATCATTCTAGCGTGTATCCTCCGCATGTTGAAAATCTCCACCACAAGTGTAGAAACAATTGATGTTGCGAGTGTAAAAAATAATTCAATACATGTTGATAATTACATTCGCCGTTCATGCTTTTAACAAATTAACGATGTCTGTGTTTACTGTATAATTACTCTAGGCTCACAATAGGCCAATTCCCATCACGTGTCTAGATTTTTGCGATCAAAAGTTGACTTGTCGAGACGGCACTATTGTTTTCTAAAAAACTTCGCTCATAAAAATATGGCTGCCTTCGATTTGTAAACAGTAAGGGCATGCATTTTTATTAAGCCTGTGGTTGTCTTATATCTGCAGAAGCAAAGGAGGAAAGCACTTAAATTGAGAGAAAAGGGATTAAACTGTTATTATGAACACTAAATTCCATAAAATTTTGTTATTTGCATCACTTTTGACGAACGTGAAATTAGTTAGCGGAAAGAGGAACAAGTTAGCGGAAAGAGGAACATCACCCCGGTGATGTTTACGATTACAGTATTTGTTATCAATCTTATTCTCCTTGTTTGTTCTTGTTGATTTAGTATCTAGGATGACCATTTGTGGTGCTAAATCCATTTAACTGTGTTTTTACGTTTGCATTGACGAAATTTGCAACATTATAATTAAAGTTAGCGGTAAGGGGAGCAGGCACTCTAACTGAAAAATATAACGTACGGAAGACAAGTTTCTTTCTTTGTCTCTTCTAGGCTCAAAAGGTTTCCATTGCATTCTCAACATAATTAGTTAAAAACATAGACTGTACATTTCCATGTCTCTGTTTTATCAAAACATCTTTTTTCACATACAGTCAATCTTTCAAACTTCGGACATCCTTCCAAACTTCGGACATAAAAAAAACATATCCACAAAATACAAACCACATCAAAAATAATCCATACTGCACTGTCAATTAAACTATATTTAAAACTTCACAAAAATCAAAAACGGCAGAACTGTTATAATGTGAATTATAATTACGTCTCTGATTTAAGGCTCTATCTAAACAACGGATGTAATATCTAAAATCACTTTTTTCTTCACGCTTATTGCGTTTCACACTTCACGCCTTACCGTAAAGCGGGGTGACTTGAAACACCCGGGGTGACTTGAAACAGCGTCGAAAAAACGTTATTTCTCATGAAATAATGAATGAAACTCCGAATTTTTTTCAGATTCCGTTCGGAGACTATCTAGCGCAACATTCGATGGAAAAAGTTTTTCAATCAAGGAAGTTCTTCGGGAGCTGAAGATGAAAAAAGCGCCGAAAATCAGTGATGCTGTAAAATAGCTCGTCACGGCGATACAGCATATCGCCAAATATATATTTTTTTATATTTGTAAAATAGAAAGGTCAAATGGCGTAATTCCAAAATTTTATTGAAAAATGTTTAAAATTGAAAGAGATATATCCCATTAAAATGATTCGTTTTTTTTCACTCGATACACTTCGTCTCTTCGATTATTGCATAAATATTCTTATCAATTATGATGTAATCGAATCATTGATGTGTGATAAAGTTCAGCCGATGGAGTTTCAAAGGTGGTATAAGTCATTTGGTAATTATTATAAGTTCCATAATAGAAAGGGTCAATAATCTAAGAATTGAACCTCAATAGACTCGTTTTACTAAGTACCATAACTGAATACTAATCAGAATTCTGAACAAATCGGTGCTGCAATTATATCCTCCGTTCAAGGCTATGGGCACACCATACTTATTGTGAAATTGGCGATAGACGGGCTGCATGTTGTTACTTCTACAATTTCATACTTAACCTCGTTACCAGGGCTTCTTCTTGCCTTTTTGATATATGGACCCCGTTTCATACTCCATATACATGTCATATGCAATGGCGCAATAAATTCGCGTAATCCGGATGAAATGAAGAAGCGCTTGTGTGGAAAAAACAAAGACGATGGATCAATTTCTAAGTGACATTTCTATTGAAATGGTAAAGTAAATATATCCTAAACTAAGAGAGGCACGAAAAAGAAAGTTGGATACTCTGAAACAGGAATTTTATTATACATAATTCAATTTACAAGTTTTAAAGTAAGTACAGTCGTGTAAACTAGCTATAAATTCAAATTCATCTTGCCTGCGTTCGATATTGTTTCTGAAACAATTACGTTATCACACGCTTAATGATTTTAATGGCTTCAGATAACTTATTTTTTACAATGTTTTACCATTCTGAAATTTTGAGTTTTCAAAATTTACTAACACTCTCCATCGCTTAATAAAAATGAAACTGGCAATAACAAATTATTTTAATTTATGTTTTATACGCAAGTAATCGTAGATCACACGTTTTCTGTTTTGGCGCTCTATACAACAACATTTTTGTGCAAACAGCACTGTTTCAAGTCACCCCCGCACGATAAATTTCAGTAGGTGTACTTTGTGAAGCAATAACTTGAGGTGGTGTGCATCAATTAGTTTGAACACTTCGTTATCTGAAAGACAAAAGATGAATGGACCTTTTTTCAAAATTTCATAGTAATTACTTTCTTAGATTAAAAGTTATGAGCAAATCTTTTCAAAAAACGGCGAATTTTGTTTCAAGTCACCCCGTTTTACGGTACTTATTGCGTTTCAACATCTCCTAAAATATATCTGCTTCATCTAATATTTAAGTATTTTTTGTGACTTGGTTGAGTGGTCATGTACATTTCATTTAATAGACAGGTCTGTTTTATTAGCGTGTCTGGTTGTACCGTCAATCTTCCAAACTTCGGACATTCTTCCAAACTTCGGACACGCTAATAAACAGACCTGTCTGGTAAACAAAATGTACATAACCACTCAACCCAAGTCACAATAAATGTATATAAATACTTTATACAATATAGCATAACATGTAACCAAATAGTCTTCAGCCTGATACGAACTCATTATTATAACAGCGTGATGTTAACAAGTCGCAATGAACGGGATTGTCGTCCAGCATGATCGGCGCGGCAGGGAAATTAGAAACATAATAATAACGAGGCGTCTCTGGCATGCTGTTTTGCATCTAGATATAGAAAGTTTCTGGTATCCAAATCATGATGGAGTAACAAAGACAGTGAAAAACAGAAAAACAATTGTTGACTCAATTGACTTGACTCAATTGTTGAGCAACTTCTTAGGATTTGAGAGATTTTCTTGAGAATCGAGAGATCGGGAAGTGAATGCTAAAATTGGGAGATTTGGAGCATATGTTGATGATGCCGAATTCCCCATTTGGTGAAGAAGGATTTGGTTTCCTTAGATGAAAACTGTGGACCACCATCCCTGCTAACCAAACCTCTCCAAAGGTTGCGAAATTTCTATGTAAAGATTTGATGAGACCAGAACCGCCGGAGTTGGTAGAGCTCGGTTTCACTTTGATTACATCAGGCCAGTTACTGAATCTGTGTGTTGGTGTGCAGAGTGAAGAATTTTGCAAATGGTTGCCGCGAAGGGGCGCTGGAATCAGAGCACGACCACCAATGAGGATAACGTCATCCACAACAGTGAGAATCTCATGGTACTTGAGGAAAGGTTCCACAAGTGATGACATCAATGTCATTTAGAGAATTTTTGATTGATGCAACAATATCTTCCTCTATCTGGTTGGCTTTTATCAAGGTTTCGAGGGGGTTTGGGTTGTGAGGGGTTGCATCAGAGGCAGGAATGCATTTGCCTCGGATGTAAACGACTTTGAAACACTAACACAATGCCCTTTGCTTCCACTGAGATATTCTAAGATTAGTGTTTTCATCAAGTGCTCTATCACCCAAAACTTTTACGAGCGGCTCATTATCAGTTGCGACTATGAAGTCGTCACATCCAAGAGTAAAATATTTTGTGTCCTCCAGTGAGTATGAAATAGCCAGGCCTTCTCCTTCAATTGAAGCACAGCGTTTTTCAGCAGCCTTTAGTAATCTCGATACAGCTAGTGTTATTTTCCACCCTGTTTCACAACAGTCTGGTTTCTCTGATTCGCAATCACAATATTTCTGTCGTAACTAGTATCCGATACCAGTTTTTGACCAATCCGGGCATAAGCAAGTGCGACGTTTTGGGTAATAAATCAAGACTCCTTCCTCAATAGCGTGAATAAGTTCAGTTTTGGATTTCTCAAAAGCTTGGTCCAACTCCTCTGTCCACACAAAAAGTGTCTTTGGACTTAAAAGTGGGCGAAAAGGCTCCATGATGTCAATCACTTTGGTAAAGTGACTTGATTTACAAGTCCAAACCATGATCTAATGGTTGTGATAGTTTTGGGAGTAGGGAACAATTTGATAGCATTTAGATACTTTGCGAGAGGTTTTACTTGATCTGAAGTTATTAATTGAGAAACCTCTGAATTCAATGTCACGTTGGACAGTATCGATAACGACCAAATTCAGTGATGAAAGTTAACAAGTGACAATCTTCTGGGCGGACTGACAAGTGATATCCATTCTATGCATCTGTGACTGAACAAATTGTTGAGGTTAGAATGACACGTGCTTGTTGGAGAGGAGGATTTGGATGTGGTTGTCTCATTCGGTTGGTGGATAATCAGCTAAAAAACATTGAACAAAGCACTGTTATTGTCCTTGTTTTTGTTAGAGTTTTTAGATCTCCAGTATTTAATACATAAATCAAACTTTTTCAATTTACCATAGCGCATTTTGAACTTTTGAATTTCCTTTTCACAGCTTTTACACTTAGATTTTAACTGAAGTTTTTTGTGATGATCTGCGGATTTCAGATCTCCCAGACTGTCCTAAAATCCTAAAATGTCCTAAAATTATGAATTCTAGTACTTTTGTCCTAAATTGTCCTAACTTTTGGTATATTGTCCTAAATATCATAAAATTTAGGATAAAGTTCAAATAAAAAAAACAATTCCTGTTTTTTGACTGTAGTTATTGAGATATTGAGATTGAAAATACACATGATATATTTTGAGTATATTTTGTTTCAGCTTTCGTTGAATTGTCCACTATCATTCTGATTTTTGGCTGAATACAACCTTGTAAAGGAGATATTTTTTTAGCAGAATACAAAAAATGCCAAAAGGTCTTCTCAGTTAATAGAAGTGGTATATCACACACAAATCAGGAGTCTTACAAGTAGCAAGCTGCATTGTACCAGGGAGAAGGAGGAAAAAGAAAGTACCACTTAAGACAGGACAGTGACGATGCATTTAAATTAAAATGTCCATAAATAACGTTAACTAGAGTTGAATTAACCTGGAAAACAGAGATTGTTCCGGCTTTAGAATGTGTTGAGTCTAACTTTATTCTCTTCAACTAATGAAGATGTTTCCAGATTCAGAAATTGCGAAGCTGTAAAACAGAATACACTATTCAGTTTGGAATGTATCCTTATTTGAAAGATCTTCAGGAAGTGAATTAACGGGAATATGTATGATCGCGAAAATATTAAGCGCGCCACAGGCAAAAATTTTTCGTTTTTCACGATCTGTTTTGCTCTAATCGCGATCTATTTTTCATCACTTCGCTATCCACTAAAAGTAGATATCGCTATCACTACAAATCTATATTTCTTCTTTCTCTCTTGTAAGTGATTGCTTTTTCTCTTGACGTTGTGATTTATTATAAAGTCTTTTACATGAGTCTTACGTTGCACTTTTTATGGCGCTCCACATATTAAAAAGTCTATCAAATGTCTTTAAAAATGAAACGTGTCTGGAAAGAAAAAATCTGTTTAAAAAAAGATTATGAAATTAATTATATCCATGCACCAAATGAATGGGGAGATCAAACACGTTCACCTATCTCTTTTGTGTTAATGTTATTATAAAAGTTGTTTGTTTACAAAAACTGGAGTCTTGTTATTAAGCATTCTGAGTAAATTGGATTAAATGAAAAATCACTAACGTGTATTCAGTATATTTTCACTTCCTTGTCCATTATGCAAAATTTACGATGTCGTTTTCATTTCTTAACAAAAATTCCATTCCAAACTTGGAGTTGAACATAAATCGTTTTGAGTATTTCGGCATATGTAAGTTAATAAATTGTCGACCTGTGGTAGGCCTCAGAACGGCAATGCTGACCTATACTATAGCTTAGGTCGGCAAAATTTTGCCGGCCTTCTGCCAGTTATAGACGGCACTAACGTACCGTCCTCACTTATCTTGGATTCCGAGGACTGTTTCCTTATGCAGCCATATTGAGTGAAAACACGGAAATGCAGATTTGGCGGCATCTTTGCTTATTGCAAAGTGTGCAACTGACTTTTTTTAAACTGGATTTTGATCATTATCATAAATTTGAGATCGCGATTTAACTTTTTTCAGTCATTTCGTTATCACGACTTCGTAAAAACAGATCGCGAAATGACTGAAAAAGGTTAAATCACGATCTCAAATTTATGATAATGATCAAAATCCAGTTTTAAAAAAGTCGGTTGCACATTTTTTAGGTTTTTCCGCACTTAAGGTATACAAGGTTTGATAGTTGTTTATGCTTATTTACACTCACTAAAATTCGAAGCCAAGGGAAACTTTATGTTGTTCTTCGTTTATATATATCTCTACTTTTGACTATCTTTTGATGGTTTAATTTAATGATATGCTTAAATAAAGATATGTTTACTGTAACAGGTCCATAATTTGGGAATTGTCCTAGAGTTGTCCTAACGTTTTAGTCTTTGTCCTAAATTTTCTCAAATTTTGCCCTAAAATGTCCCAAAATACTATCTGAAATTGTCCTAAATTCATAAAAAAAATTACTTGATTTTGCTCTGGGAGGTCTGCGATTTGTTTTGTTGCCTCTAATAAACAGCTGAGGTGCTGGTACTATTGTGGTGACCGGTATAAGATGACATTGCACAGACTGCCGTCTCTTTGTTTTCAATGAGCGAAATTGTTTCATTATTAGAGTCAAATCATCAAGTCTTGAATAACCGAGAATGTCTTTTTTAATTTCCTCATCACATAACCGGAAATGATGATGTATTTCACAATGTCCTCAGTGTAATTGACATTTTGATTACAATTTGTTGACAGGCACTCCTTGGCAAAGAGCAGACTAGGGCTTTACCTTTGACCTGGGCAGAAAAAGATCGAATGGGTTGTCCATGGTCCTGCTTTAACAATAACAGTTCAGTTTTGTGGATACTGGTAGCTGTGGAGTTGACTGCAAGGTGACATATAGCTGCTAGGAGTTGATCCTCAGATACAGTGTCTATATTGTTTTTGTCCTTGAATAATTCATCTTCCAGTTCGTTATCGCAACATTTTCAAAGCTGGGTTGTAACTTGACTAGCTGGAATGTCAGTTCCATGTTTAAAGGGGTTCCACTTTTTTGTGAAGGTGTTTCATTCTTCCTTCGTTGTACCCCTGGTGACGGAGGGTCTGTCGATACGAGGAAGTGTTTGTTTGTCGGAATGTGCTGTTGCCCTAGTAGAATGTGTTAAAGCATGAATGTTCAGTTGGGCAGCAGCAGCAATACAATCAATGTCATCGGTTTGATATTCACAAATTGGGCAATTGATTGGAGGCATTCTGATTCTTCTTCAAGTGCAAGAATAAGTTCAAACATGAGCAAGTATTGCGTTTATTAGACTTTTTCTTAGTTAATAAATGTTTGAACTGAAACAACAAAGAATATAAGAAATATATAAGATATAAGACCCATACATTACGCATGAAGGTTAGTAATGAATAATAATGAGAACAAATTTTGATTGGCTGATACTGACATTTCAATTATCAAAGTAGAACAAAGTTCAACTATATTTTTTTCGCATACAAAAGAAATATGTTTCTCAAGAAATAAATAATAATGGATTTCATCGGTAGTTTGGCAGTAGTTTCAGCTTTTTTGATTTTTTCCCGATTCTATTAATACCCCTAAAAACATCTGATGTAAAGCAGTGCCAGAAATTCAATTTTCCAGAAAAAATTCGCAGGTATTAATTTTCGCGGTTTTCAAAAACCTAAAAATTTTGCGGGTACAAATATTTGCGGTTTTGGGAAAAAACCGCGAATAGCGCGAAAATTAGTACCCGCAAAAATTAGTACCAGTAAGGTATTCTTACTCTTTATACGGCTAAAAATTCAATGAAGTGAAGTTTTATTGCGCAATCGGCTTTTCCAAACAAATTAACTTCGCGTGAAAAATTCGCTGTGTGTAAATCCACCTTTAGTCTTAGATTTAGTTTAATTGACAGTGCAGTATGGATTATTATTGATTTGTATTTTGCAGATATGTTTTTTTTTATGTTCGAAGTTTGGAAGTATGTCTCGAGAAAGAAAAATCCTTTCTCTGCGAAGATTTTTCTCAAGAAGTTTTATAAATGGAAGTCCTTTAAGAAGACCACTTTCCACTTCTCAAAAATTTTCCACGGTTCAAGAAATACATTTTTCTCTAGCATTTGTGCATTCCGTTTTTTGGTTTTTTGTGAATCCTCAACCAGTAAAATTCCTGGGAATGAAGTGATATTTTGTGAAAAACAACGGCAAAACCAGAATCTTACAAAGTGCCATTTTGTGTGTTTGTGACACCAATTCATTATTAACCTTCACATGTAAGATGATTGAATTCTGGCAAAGTTACTTGTTTTGATGATGCTCTAGGGGATATGGAAGTTTTTGTAAAAAGAAATGCAACATTAACATAACAGTGATTATTCCCACTTATTGTGTTTCAACATCTTTTATCTGGTTCATCTAATATTTTAGTAATTTATTATGACTTGGGTTGAGTGGTTATGTACATTTCGTTTACCAAATAGGCCCGTTTATTAGCGTGTTCCAAGTTTCAAAGGATGTCCGAAGTTAGATGATTGACGGTACTAAACAGTCAGGCTACAAAAGCAATATTTGAGTATAATATTTCTGTTTTTTGTATGCATGTCCCCAGTTGAGCACAATGTTGAGAAAGGCAAATATCTTTACCAATTAGGGATATATATACTATTTCTAAAAAAATGGTGGTGTCCTCAAAAACCTTTTTGCAATGAAACCATAATGTCTCTGGATGACATGTGAATATGTAAAATGTCACAATATAATTAAATGTTATACCACTGACCATTATTTCCGACAATGTGTTACACTATATTCATAAGATTATTCACGGTCACAATTTACCAAATTCATTTAAGCTGAGTGTCCACCAAAGCTTCACCAAAGCGCCTATGATAAACGCAAATAATTAGATATAAAATTTATCGCCGGCGCCAGAATGTCTGGCGCAAAAACTAAACGCAAACGTGTCCATTGAATTTTATTAAAATGTTTTAAAACGATCAAGTATAGAGAAACATAGCAGAAATGAATTGTGAAGAGGAAAACAAAACGCACTTGATATTTTGCTAGTAATGTTGCTGCGAAAAAGACGTCGTCGAAGAACAAATGCTCATAAAAAGAGGGCTTTCTGGATACAGGATATTTACAAGGACCAAGAAGTGTATGATGCAACAAGACTTTTTAATAAAATGAGAGTTTCGAATAGGGAGGACTATTTCAATTATTTTACTTTTAATTACTTTTTTTCTTCCCATGTTTTATTTTTATCGTTTTTAGCATTATTTTATCTCACATTTCCACGAGTTTTAAAAAATATCTTAAACGCATTCCCCTGTCACAATAGATTTTTTGTTGTTGAATAACACCACATGCTAAAGATCATCGGCATTTCTTTGACTTCTGAATATTTTTTCGTTATAACCAAAAATAAGAAATGAAAAAGTTTTCATTTCTTATTTTTGGTTATAACCAAAATTTTGGCGTTTAAAATTTGCGCGCGCCTAATTTTTTTTGCGTTAGTTATTTGCGTTAAGGTGTCCATCTACGCGCGAATCTTTTTTTGGCGTTGATCATTTGCGTTAATGTTTTAGCGCGTTGGTGGACACTAGGCTTTAGATCACTTTTACGATCATTCACTATTTTCAGAAGTTTTCACATGCAATCACAAAGATGTTGGCTATGATAGCATTTTGTGGCTAAGGCCATAGTTATTTAATAGTTTGTTCAGCGTAATAGACTTAACGAAAATAACGAAATAATGACATACAATGCTTATTTTTTCTCGATACTGTACTACAAAGCGGATTTTAGAACAGACCTTTCTATAAATATTATGAAGTATTACACAATATTAATGACACATTCTCTATTTATTTATGTTAAATACATCAGGTGTGTTTTTTGTTTCTTTTTTTCATTTCACACTATTATTAACATTTGTCTAGACAGTTAAGTAAAAGAAAGTATCGTGTCACAACATTAGCAACATTTATATTCAAGATGATTATATTATTCTAAGATTTTAGTCACCGCTTATGTTGATGACAGTTTTATTCTTCTTTTTCATTAAGGAAATAGTATTTCTTCTTTATAATGAATTATAGTTTCAGTTTTAATTTCTTTATACATCTTTAACATGTAAAGAAATCAAAACGGCTACTTATACAAAAAAAATAGAAAATATAAAAGGATACATTAACTTGAGCAACAAAATAAGAGGACTACGGAGACATGTACACTAAAACAAAGCTTCGTTAAAACGAAAATATGCAAAGAAATAACTTTTTTCTAAACCATTGTTCCATTGAATTTGATTTGAATATCTATTTACAATTTTGTTGCAAAGAAGGAGGAGAGATTTACAAAACCAGGGCATAAAAATCTGAGGAGTTCTAATCAAATAAAAATATGTATTAAAATAATATTTATGGCGAGGTACTTTTCACATTTAAAACATTCATAATGTACGTGACGAGGTTTCTCTCTTATATGTCTTTAATTTAGTTTTAGTTTGATTTTAGTTTTGTTTTAGTTTTGTTTTTAAAGAGCACTTAAGATGTAAAAGTAATGTATTTTAATGCTCATTTCAATGTCCAAAAAATGATAATTCAGGCGGGTTACACTGAAGGAAGTATTAAATAACTATTGCCTAAAGACATTTTGGTTCAGTTCACCTCAAAATAAAAAGCTAAAAATACACAACTTAGATTTCCATACTCATACAATCCATGGATACACTATGAAAGTTTTGGAAATACTTCAATAAAATTATTACCTATTTTTAGCCTGGCAACAGCCTTACGTCAATTTGTTCAAGAAGTATGGAGTTGGTGAATGGAAAAAATGTTCTAAAGAGGGAGATGTCATCAAAGCCATGGTATATAAGCTTGTAATTTCCATGGATAATGATTATGTAATCTAATATTATCTATTACAGGGTTGCCAGCGGACCTTGAAAACCTTGAAAAGCCTTGTAAAGTCATTCTATGACCTTGAAAATTTGGGAACTTTTTCTCAATTGTATTTTTTTTCAGAAAAACTTTGATGACATAATTTTGAATCTACAAAAGGAGTAAATGATTTTTATGATTTCAGGTTTTCTCACAGAAAATAAACTCAATGTCTTGGATTCCTGTGTCCAAAATGATATTTCATGGGATGGTAGAACTCGTATAAAGTTGTTTAAGAACTCTTTTTACAGATTTTAGAAATTCTGTTTCCTTGTTAGCTACTATCTTATTACATCATAAATATGCATTGCATAAATTGAATATGAGATTTTAAAAATGAAATATCTCAAAAACGATCTCAAAAATGAAATGAGACTTGTTAAAGACTTTAGGACTCGATCATTATTTGTAAATATCTTTTAGGACGCATGAATCCCTTTAAGATTCAAAGTGTAACAGATTACTTACCTCAAGTTGCATGCTAGTGGAAGGCTGACAGAGGGAAACAATTTTGATAATAATTTCAGTGATTTTTAGACATCCTTTTGAATACAGGGTTGACAGAGATTGATAAATATGTATTATCAATACATAGACCCTGCTTACATAGAATTTTGTTTGATCTTACACATTATTTTCTCTATGACTTCATTTGCTGAACAGCAAAATTACATTATCATTTACAATGAATTGATTTTCTTTTTAGGACCGAAGTGTTAAATGTTCTGTTTACAAACTAACTGGTCAAATCCCGTCTGGAAACTACATAAAGATTCCTCATCCAAAATCCCCTCCTCTTGGTTTGACTGGTCACAATTTTTACTTGTTATTAAAACCTGTCGAGGGGAAGTACTTTCTGATTCATTTACAAGTTTGCACCAGTGAAGGTCTAGTGGTCAGAATTTCTTTATCCAACATGTTTAAAGAATTCAAATCAACATTTACCTCGATACAGTTTCCAGTTACTGTTGATACATTGCCTTCAAAACTGAGTGACTCAAAGTCTGAAGGTCTGATAATTACTGAAATTATAGGGAAACTCGTTTGGTGTTTTGTATTTTATGAGTTTCATAATTATTATTAGATGTGAAGAGGTCATTAAAAGCGTGCACTCGTTGGACACTGCTACACCTCGATCTTCATTATATTTTATCCGTTTACCTGAACAAACATTTTATGTGTGTCAAGGGGCTACAGATCTGCTCAACAATGTTCGTTAAAAATGCTTTTACCAGTAACTTACAGTATCAGCCTGGCATTAAAAAGCATGACAGAACAGGTACGCTTTGTATTACATTTTATTTTCTTTCCCTGTTTCTCAGTTTTGCCCGTTTAGTTTACGTATATATGTGTGTTGGTGTACTACAAAGTCTTTGTGGTTTGCAGTTTTTCGTTATGTCATAATGAATGTGTTTTTGTTTTTGTTGTTGTTGTTCCAGGTGTTCATGTCCTTCCATCAGAAATGAGTTTCCCGTTGGAAAAACATGAAGAATGGCATGAAAAATATGATTTTATTCAATTCCCTCCTACGGCCAACATTGAGAATGACAAAGAAAGAGTTTGCAAAAGTAAACTTTTATTTTTCTTCAGACTCAGTGGAAAGAAGTAGTCTTTTTTATTTTGTTCTGCTTTTATCCAACATCTAAAAATTCAAAATTCTTCTATATTTTGTTCAATGAAAATTTTAAATAAAAATCTTGTTCTTCTTACTTCGACAGTGTCATGTTGATTAGAAATCAAAAAGTATATAACTGTTTCCTTCAATGTTATGTGAAAGTGTGAAATCACTTTCTCAGTTTTCAATTTGATTGCTTGATCTGTATCGGTTCATTTATTTCTTTATTCATTCACTCTGGTGTAGCTCCGCCTGGTACACTGGCCACACAAAAAACTGCAAGAGAACTAAGCAGTAGAGTATGTAATTGTGATTGATTTGCCATAATTAGTTTTGCTTCACAGGCATCTTTCCAATTTGCTACAGCATTCAATAATTTTGTTTTGTTAGTTAGATGATATTTCCTGTGAATTGCCATCAGTAAAAGTTATTTGTGAGTCATCAATATCAAACGAAATTAATGATGAAATTGATGAGGATTTATCAATCATCCATGTAAGTTTGATAAGAAAGTAGTTAGCAGGAGAGATTTAATGTGTCTTCTGACATTTCGTACGACAGTTCCTTAATTTGCTCAATTCTATGACAAAAGTAAGTAAGCAACTGGGTTTTCATCCGTAATGGTTGGTTCTTCCGCCCACCAACCTGCAACTATTAGATCAGCCCTCGTAATTCACTTCGGCAGTCGGCAATTGCCGAAGCAAAAGCCTCTTTTTGCACCTTCACTTCGGCAAAATAATTGCCGAAGCCAAATTCTCTCACAACAAACCTATTTTCCCTTTTAAAAATGCATTTTCTTAACTTTTTTGCAAGCTTCGCCACCATATTTATTTTTATGTTTCTGCGTTCGATCACAAATTTTTTCGCTTACAGCCCGCTTTTTCATTAGTCAGCGGCTTTACCCACCTGGCTATTTGAATAGGGTTTCGTCGTCGTCGTCGTCTATAGTTAATTTTCACGTGATCACTTTGTTTTGAAATGATTGAGATCAATTTTTTTCATAAAACAATTTATAGACTTTGTTTACAAATACCATGAACCTTTTTCGATGAATTTAAAATTTTATTTACAGAATGTGCGTGTTACAACTAGTACTATTTAGGAAGTTCCTCTTTGTTCTACATTCGTTGTTACGAAACTTCCTTGCGTCACGTGGTTTTCATAAGAACATTCTTTTAGTTTGTTTCGAACGATATTCGAAGAAGAGTATAAATTTCAGAATTCATGCTAACTATAATGAAAAAGATATGTAGAAAAACATGCTCAACTTATTACATTAGTGTTCGTGCTCAATTGACAACGAAGGATAACTTAGGTATATTAAGTAATTATTCGCCAATTTTCTGTTGCTAGGGAAAACGACCACCGTTGCTAAGGGAATTTTGAAATTTCCTTCATTCTACGAATTCATTTCTTCACCTAACGAAAGAATATGAAAACATAAGTGGTACCAGCAGGACTCATTTTCGTGTTACTCAATGAAATTAAAAAGCAAATTAGTTTCCAGCTCTCTACATATTGAGAAGACTGGTTTCCTATCCATATTGAAAGCCCTAAGTAACTTTACGATATTTTTTCTAGGTTTTATGATAGTGTTTCACTTTTTTGTAAACAAATTTATGAAATTTACAAGATGCAAGATATTTGCTTTTTTTCTTCACCTTACCCACAATTATTCAGGACTATACAAATCCATTTATTCGCGATGGTCATTATTATGAGGCAAAAATCAATTGACAAGTTGTCATTGAATTGAAATAACTTTATTCCGAGATACTTTTGCGGAATCTGTTAAGAAAAATATAATATTTTTTAAGTTTAATACTTCAAAGATTCGCAAACTTCCCAGGTCACGAAAGTTTCTTTGCATGAAGACCTTCAAGTCTGTCTATTTTGGTGGTTTTTCAGCTATATTTATTAGGTAAGGGGCAAAGTTAAAAGATAAGAGTGATTTAAATAGCGGGAATGAATTTGCCGAAGCGTTGCCGAAGCAAAATACAATATTCCAGTTTCGCTTCGGCAAAAATTTTGCCGAAGCCAAGAGAACCGAATTACGAGGGCTGTAGATAGAATTTCGTTGTAGAGTTTGACTTCACTTTTCATGCTAGGTTTGAAAGAAAAAAGACGAATGTTGAACCTGATTAATTAGTGTTTTCACGCTAACCCGTGGTTTAGTTTTGCATAGTAGTCTAAGAATTTTGTTTTGATTTGATTTTAGGAACAAAATGTCAATATGAAGGAAAGAAGTGATGCAGGGAAAAAACATTCCAAGAAAATTGATGACCCCTTGGTAACTACTAACTATACATTTTTATTTTTGATGTCAAAATGTCAACTGTTACCTCTTCCATATAACATCTACACTTTAAATTTATATATATTTTTTTAAGAGTGGTCAACCACCAGCACTGCTCAAACTAAAAAAAGTTCTTGGATTTAATGGTGGATTGTGCAAGCAAGTATGCTACTTTTCCAAAACAAAAAAATCAAATGTTTCTTGTCTTTCACAACACTTTGTTTACAAGATGACATAAACGCAGGATTTTTAAAGTTGAATATTATTGGTAAGAAATTTTGGCGCCAATAAAATGTTGAATAATGTTCCCTTTTATGGAGTAATTTTTTATAGGCAGCTTGGTCAGCCGACGATTTGACAATTATTTATGCATGTCAACAGTTAGTGGTTTTATATAATGTCAATACGGGTAAACAAGACTTTTTACTTGGACATACTGACAAGGTTAGCTGATCATATGTCACTCTCCGTCTTCTTGTGGTGGTCATATATCATTCTTCATCGTCTTGGTTTGATGTGGTTTTCTTTTATAACAGATCTCTTGTCTGGAACGTTCATCACATGGTTCTGTTCTTGCAACTGCACAAGTTGGTTCAAATTCGGTCATCCGAATATGGAAAATAAAATCCAAAAAATGTATAGCTGTTTTCCATCCACAATGTTATAATGTAGCATTCCTAAGGTATGAACATTGGACTTTTTCCCTTAAAATTTATTCTGAACATCAGTTTTCATCTTTCATGTATACTCTTAAAAGTTCATTTTATTCACTTAAATCCATCTTAAATCTTTAAATCTTAAAATTTTATTATTGATTATATTTTTTTGGTGTTCATTGAAAGATATTATTGTCTTTTTGTTCTCTTAAAATTTCATTTTTTGTTATTTCTTGTGTTTTTTCACTTGAAAGCGTTTTTTCTTCCATCCCCTCACTTCTTACCACTCCTATTATGATTTTGTTAATAAACTTTTATGCGTTATTTAAATGTATTTATTTCTTTTGACTAGTTTTTCAATTACCTTTTATTTATGTTACAAGAACTCTTCTGGTTCAAGTTTTAAAATGATGATTGACCATGCATGAGCTGAGAGAATGGTGATTAAATTAAGAAAAATTTGGAATAAGGAACTCAAAAAAAATATGTTTCTGTTTGATTAAGTTTCATCCGCATAATTCTGAATAGACAGATGTAATTTAAATATTTTTCATTTTAGTTTTTCATTGGATAATGGAAAGTTGTGCATAATTGGTGATTTATCTGGCAAACAGGTTGCCGTATGCTTTCATTTCTATGCTTTCAATCCTGGCTGTTGTTAAACATGACATGCTAATCGTGGTCAGCTATAAGATGTTAAGGAAATTGATATTAATGGAAAAAGCTTGTTGATATAATACTGATATTTTATACCATTAGAAAATTACTAAGAGCACTTATTAAGAATTATGCACCGTTACCATATAATGCAATAGTAGTCCTCTGAATTTAGGTTGGCACTCGGCAAAAGCTGACCTTAAACCGGCGCAGAATTCCAAAAGCTGACCTGACATTGCTATATTTTGCTGACCTATCTTAAATTAAATTCAGAGGGCTGCAATAGGATATGCAGAGTTTATAAAGACTGTTTGCGTTATTTTTTATGTGATGCAGGTGATTAGTGTATGGGATACTTCATTGCTGAAGAAGAATGGATTGATATCGTTGATTACTAAAGTTCACACTGACTCAAAGAGTTGTCATATCAATGACATCAAGTTTCCTCCTTGTGATGGCACGAGGTATGTTTGAACAATGATCAACGATGATCTGTTTGTTGAAAGTGATGATTGTTGACATTTTACTATTTGATAAATTAAGAATGGTATCATGTGGGAGACAGAATATTCGTGTGTGGAGAATCAAGCCGAACAGTTTACGGTCTTGCCCCGTTGATTTACATGATTCTGTCAATGTGAACTTCACTGCATTTGTTTTTAAAAAACAACAAGGTGAAGACAGAATTATGTAAGTAGCATTATTATGCGCAATATTTTTTTTCCTGTCATAAAGAAGAAATTGTTAATCTTTGTTATAATTCATCACTATATCGAAGAGCAGGAAATGAAAAACGAACTTGTAACAGTACTATAAGTTTCGTGTTCATTTCACTCATCAGTTGTAACGTAACATTCATAATAATGTAGTATAAAATTCAGTTTAATATAATTCAGTATAATATAATAATTGGTTATACTATTCATCACTATTATAGGTATTTCGCCAGCAAAGGTGGCGATATATATACCATTGATTTTAAGACATTACAGATTCTCAAAATCCACAAGCTAATTCCACATTTGAAACTGTCAGAAGATATTGGGTTGACTAGCATTGCTTGTGGAGACACATTTGTTGCAGTCGGAACAACTGATGGATTTTTAAAACTATGGTCTCTCGATTTCAAGTCCATGTTTTTAGAGGCAGGTAATGATTTCAAAGAAATCAAGGGGTTTTTGCAAAAGGGGGTTCAATAAAGAAATACGTTTATGGAAGCCATTTCTTGTTTTAGAATATGATGATTCCATAGTGGTCACTGAAGTCAGTTGCAACAGTAAGAAAGTACTAAGTGGAACGAAAACGGTATGCAGCGATTATTTGTTGATTTCACGTAAGGTCCACCTGTGTTCTGTTTGAAGTGTTGCATTTTATTTTGCAGGGTTCCCTTGGTATCTTAGATATTGGGAAAAACACATACAGTACTGTGACCAGATCACACGAAACGTCAATCATGTCATTTTCATTTGTATCTATTCATGATAACATTGTGTCAATATCTGAAGGCTCGTCCATCAAAGTTTGGGATAGGAAAAGCTTGAAAGAAATCTATGAATTCAATGCTTTCGAGGGAAAACCCTCTACTTTATGTTGTCATCCTACTAAAGCAATGTTCGTTTGTGGGTTTCAAAATGGTCTGGTTATGTTATTTAACCTTGCTACACGGTCACTAGTGTTTCAACTGAAAGAGCAGCTGAGTAAAGTCAAATGTTTACTGTACAGTCCTGGTGGAACAAATCTTTATTCTGCTGCAGAAGACGGGACTTTATTGATGTACAAAACTTCAAGCAGCTCATATGATGTACTCCACAGATTAGCAGATGTAATTACGAAAGGCACAGCTTTGTCCAATCATATAATGGCTGTTGATTCCAACGGAAACTTATTTGCAGTCATCGGCCCTACAGAGCATCTGATAACTGTTTTTAAAGCCAACACGTTAGGAAAGGTGAACTGGGTCTAAGCAAAAAGCAATGCAGAAATGCAATTTAAATCAATTAAAAATGATGATTTGTTTGATCTCGTGTTGTAGGTGTTAAACATAAGCATTTCTTCGATGAGCGGTCACTACCACAACTATGTCGTGGACGAAGCCGTTGGCATTTGTTTTTCACCGCCTTTTATTGGACACCTGCTGGTTCTCACTTCAACTTCCAGGTTGCTCAAGTTCGACTGCAGCTCAGGACAGTTACTGAGTGAGGTTGCATATTAGTGTTGTGTTTGTTTCGCAAAAGTAACAATACATCTTGTTTTTGGTTTGAAAGTATCACATTTGAAAATTTGAAATCCAAGTTACTCTATCCGTTGTCAATGCATTCTGTGCAGGGTGTTTATATTTTCTGTGGCTTTGTATCTTTTTCTTGTTTTAGTTTTCAGGACTGACTCGAAATGAAGGTGATTTAACAAGTCTTTGTGTTAGTGTGGATGGCAAATATATTGCTGTTGCCGATGGTAACACCATCAAGGTGTGTGACTACCACTTCAAGAATGAGCAAGCCATACAGGTAGGTTTTTTATCTGTAGTCACTGCTAGTGTGTATAAGTTCCACAGTACGCTACGGGGAAAGCACGTTAGCGAATCTAGGTTCCACCTTATGGGATGAGCTTCCCCGAAATATTAAAAGTGTAGATACGATCGAAGAATTTAAAAAACTTATTAGATTATGGAAACCAAGTAAATGTCCCTGCCGACTGTGTAAGGTATATGTTATAGGGGTGGGTTTTCTGTAATAGTGTATTGTTCTGAGTGAGCCTAGCTGACCCATCTTATGCTAAGTCTATGAATATATTTCATCGGTGTAAATAAGCCAGCCTTAAGCTTGGCTTCTTTTTATTTTTTGGTTAACTTATTTATTCCTTTTTTGCTTAATTTTATACTTTGTAAAATTTTTTACCGATGTAAAATAAAGAAACAATAATAATAATTCATTCTTCCAGTGTTTCTTGGCATCACACAATTTATGATTGATCTTGAGTTCTGTTTGTTTGTTTTTACGTTCCTAGGAAATTGAATTAAAAATGAACCTAACTTTTTAAAATTGAACTTTGATGAAGAAATTGTGGATTTTTGGATTCTCCTAAGTCTCGATAAATAACTACTCATTAAGTATTTGTCGTTGATTTCAATTAAATTTGATTTTAGGTTTTTGTTGGTCACTCGGGTAGTATAAACAAACTACAATTCACACAAGATGACGAATTGATTTCATCTGGCAATACACTTTTCATTTGGAATGTTCAAAAATCTCAAACGTAAATCAACATTATTTTTATTTTAAAAAAAAATGTCAACTTGTTTCAAGTTAGTCATTTCGGAATTATTTCGGAATAATTCGGAATTATTCATAGTGTCTTCCCCCCCCCCCCCCCCCCCCCCCCAGAGATGAGGGTGGGGATGGCTTTTGGGCTTCTGTTCCAGGATCGGGGGGGAAAGCAGTTTTTTCAAAGGCTTGGGGGGGGACACTTCAGCAGGGGGAAACCCCAATTAACATGATATTCTAGGAGGGGGAAAGGATTCTTGTCTATGTATCCATCCTATATTACCTTATTCGGACTATTCGAATTTTCCTTATTTGGTCATTTTCAAATACTTCTGGTTTTCCCTTATTTGGAATATTAACTTTCCCTGAAGTCA
Organism: Turritopsis dohrnii; assembly: GCA_027922465.2. Lineage (NCBI taxonomy): Eukaryota > Metazoa > Cnidaria > Hydrozoa > Anthoathecata > Oceaniidae > Turritopsis > Turritopsis dohrnii. Next base: position 517,494 of record BQMF02000227.1, on the reverse strand, counting down.
TTGCAGTGGTTTGTTTTGATTTTGATCTCGCTGTTGTAGAGGGTGATGAGATAGTTCAGAGATATATATAAGTGTAAGGGCGAGTTGATGTTTTGTATACACACTTTTTTTATAAGAAAGTTAGTGAAGGCGCCTAGTAGTAAACTTTCTTAATTTTTTGGCACTTTTTAGTAGTAAAATAGACGCTGCATTTAAAGAGACGTCAAAGAATGTTGTTGCAGTGTAAAAATAAACAACAAAGAAGTCAACATTATCTATCTGGACATTTTACAAAGGGAATTATGAATATCTGATTGCATCTCTAAAATTATCATGCTGTTTCTTGCTGTTTTTTATTCTCCATCTATCCATAAGATTTTCTCATCTAGTAAAAACTAAGACAACTCAAAGTCACCAAGCTAAGCTTAGTCAATTTAACCTGACTTAATTTTGAAAAGAGAAGGGTTCCTTTGAAATTTTCTTCCAGTCTGCAAACAGTGAAAAGTCTAACAGCTATTCTTCACAACAATCTATAAAATAATAATATTAATAGTATCAAAAGAATGCAACAATTGTAAAAAAAACTTTGCATGCTTTACTAATCTCAAAGGACCTCTACAGGAACAATCCTTATCATTCTTTTCACCTGTTTTTACTGTTCAAAACAAAATGAAACGAAATCAGTCTGTGTGCTGGTCTGTCTGTCTACTAAAAACGAGAAAGCATATATGTGCATAAAGTCAACAGTAGATGACCCATCTTCTCAAAATTTATGAATTCTGGAAAATAGCCATTTCAAGGGGGGGAAACCAAAATTTTCAGATCTATGGGGGGGACATCTCAGAGGGGGGAAGTGAAATTTTGCGATTTTGCTTGGGGGGGGACCAGACCCCGATAGACACTATGTTATTGCTTTTGAGGGTATTGGCAAAACCTTTATCTAATAAGCAAAAAGGACAGAGTATCTAATCTGTCTGAATAATAGAACGCTGAGTACACTTTTCATTGGAGAAATTACTATTGAGTGCTACTTGTCTTGCATGTGAAAGTCGTTATGCTTGTTCTAGTAGCACTCCTAATCTGTCATCTGTCATCGTAGAAACGGGATTACTTGTCCTGCTGGCCTTTTCGATAAAACTATCCGTCCTTCCAACCCAAATGCCACAATGTTGCCACGTTCTCCAGTTAACTCAGTGAGATCTCCTGAGCGACCGATACCTTTCGAATCATCAATAGAAATCAGTGACGCAAAGGCTACCTATAGCGAAGATGTTTCCAACAGAAACCGTCAGGAGAATGATCACTGCAAGGTAAAGACTTTTTGTCTTGCCATAAACACTTATGATTTTGTCAATGTGTTTGACAAAAAAGCGTTCTTCATTTTCTTGTTCAAACGACAATTGTTATACCATGTGGAATGAATACTCGACATGAAGGTGTATTATTCCACAAAGCTTCTGCCTTTTCTCTGCTCCAATCAACTAATTTGTTCTTTACAGACAGATGTTCAAAAAACGAAAAAGAGTGGACAGCTCTTACCTTCGCATCATGCACCCCCTAACATCGTCACCCACTTTAAAGCGAGGCTGAAAAAATCTCAACTGGCTAAAAAACAATATGTGGCTCCACCACAGAAAGCTGGAATGAAACTCTCATCTGTTATTGGTTGTCATGGGAATGGAAGACGAAATGTTACCTGGCAACCAGAATCAGGTTTTTCATTTTGTCACTTACACAATCGATCCCCTAAAAATATAGCATACGTTTTTGTTGTTTTTGTTGTTGTTTTGGTGGTGGTGGAGGTGTTCTAGTGGGTGGGCGCCGCTTCTCATTCTGACCTATTGTTTCTGTTGCAGGTCTGCTTGCTTACACATGCGGTTGTATGCTCGTGGTGGAAGATTTACCGAACGGCAACCAGCATATCCTGACGAAACACACCGAAGAAATATCAACCTTAGCGGTTCAACATGACGGACAGGTTATGGCGACAGGTGGGAGTTTCAGCAAGTCGTTAGGTTATGGAATGATCTGTATATGGCATGTTCAAAGTGGTTTCTGTCACAAGGTGAATCTCTGGAAACTCTTCATCTTTGCAAATGTTTGAAAGGAATAACTTGTCCACGTTCACTTGCTCCTTTCCTACTAAAAGGTTTTGGAATTTCACCAATGCAGCATTGTTGCTCTGGCGTATTCTCGTGACGATCGGTTCTTGATCTCGATCGGAGACTATCGGGAATGTTCGGTTGTCATCTGGTGCTCGCAGAAGTACGTCGTTCTGTCACAGACATACACTTCGTACCCAATCCATGGTGTTGAATGGAATCCTTATGTTTCTAACGAGTTTGTAACAGTCGGTCGAAAAATGTCCGTGTCATTTTGGCAAATCGAAGATATTGACATGGATAAGTTACTTGTGCGGGTGAGGTGATATTCCGATAAAAGAAAGTTTGAAACAGCCGGATGGTTGATTTTTGTCTTTACCTCTTTTATAGGTGGAGGCAGGCTCGAATGGATTTTATGAAGACATCGATGATGTTACTGGTATTGCGCATACTGCTACTCATCTGCTGTTCACGGCTTCTTCGCAAGGTGAAATCTATGCATGGGACGTTCGACACAGGTCGTGCATTATGCATTGGCAGGCTGACCATGGAGAAATCGGTACCGTAAATTTAGTTCTGTGTTCCGAGCAAAATGGTTGTCGAAATTTTAGCATGGATGAACTTCTTGTTCTTGCAAGTGTTTTTACATTCCAATGTAAAGTTTCAATTAATTGCGACGGTAACATTCGTGCTAAATTGTCGGGTGGTCATTATTTGTGTTTCCATTCACGTCCGATCAACACATAGATAATTTAATGAGTGATAGCTGGTTGATTTTCACCTCGAACTAGCCAAAAAATAATTTCAAACTTTGCCCGTAGATGAAAGCTGTAGCTGTCGAAACGTAGCCAAAATAAACTCGCTTGTTCATGACGCGATAGATTCTTATTTATGTAAGCGGGAATAGTTTTCAAGTTGATTTTCAATTCGTTCCCAGGCTTGTTGGTTTGCAAAGGTACAAGGTTGGTCACTGGTAGTGTCCTGAAGAACCTGTCAGTTTGGACATGTGATTCTCTTTTCGATGAGAATGGCGCTGTACAAAGGTTATAATCCTATTTCCCTGAGACGACATGAGGTTAATCAAATTTATTTTCTTCTTGATGTGTTGATAAACTTTCATGTTATTATGTAGTGTTGGAAAGAAGCAATTATCGCTTTTAAACACTTTCAAGTTAGACGCAGCGATCACAGCCGGCGTGTTTGATGATAATCTGGAAATGGTATCTCACTAATGTTTTTCTCGGCGACTTGATGACTGAAAGATTTCTTTCTTGTGTCTCCTTTCGTTCCTCGTGACGTCATAAGCTCTCAAATTCTTTCGTCAGGGAGTCGTGGCAACAGCCAATGGCACGATTTGGTTTGTCAACTGGGAAACTGAGGATTACATCAAAATAATTAATGGTTATCATGAGAAGGTGAGGCGTGTCGTTTTCTTCGGTAACCTCCGCACGCGACGCGACAAAATTAACTTGCAAGTCCAACGCACCGACTGACTGAAAAAGATGAGCTTCAAACTCGAGGTTACTGTAACGCTTCACACTATGATTTCTTTCAAAATCGATATAGCCGTGGCTGATGTGGTTAAAGACATTTTATCCAAATTAGTCTTGATAGCGTTATAGGTTCTGCTTGAATCAAAAGTGCATTACAGTAGACTCCCGGTTATTCGAAGCTCCAAGGGGGATAAGAATTTACTTCGAATAACCGGGAGTTCGAATAACTGAAAAATTCGTTTTCCCGCCAGATTTTCAACTTAACCTTAATGGGATGGACTTTTCTGAAGTAATTGAGGCATTGTGGTTCAGTTGAGCGTAATAAACACAAAGAATTTTTACTTTTTGAAGAAAGAATGAACTTGAACAAATTGTTAACAGGTTTTAAAATATGAAAGTTATAAAGAAAATGTATCTATTAAATACAAGGAGTTCAACTCTTAAAAAAATCTTTAATGCTACATTGTTTTTTACTATCGATGTAGTGTTTTTGACATGTACGTGTTATCATGTTTAACTGCTTTCTGATTTCAAGACCATTCTCGTCAAACAAAGACCATCTTTCCAACAAGTATGAGTATGATGTTGCGTATGAGATGTTGCGTATGCAAAGTAAAAGTGACAGGGAAAAGAACTAACTTTGGAGATGATAAGGGATTGAGGATCCCCTGTTTGCTTCAATTCTCTGGACCGAAGGAGAATATTGAACTTTTGAAGAAATTGCTTGAAGAGTGTAAATAGCCATGAACATTGAAACCTGATTTTTTGAAGAAAAAAAGTGTTTTAATCGCAGAAAATCAATGTTCTCACTCGACGATCTCCCAATAAGAAAAATTCGAATAACTGAGGGTGACTTAGCCTATAATTGGCCCCGGGGAATAGAAATAATAATAATGGATTATATTTCAGTTCCAAGATGGCTTCGAATAACCGAATTTTTTTACTCGAATAACTGAAGTTCGAATAACCGAGAGTGTTTTTGCCTGAGTTCGGTAAGCAGATCCAAGGGGAACGCCATCTCACTTCGAATAACCGAATTATTCGAATAAGTGCAGGTTCGAATAACCGGGAGTCTACTGTATTCAATTGTTTCTGTCTTATTTCGTTTCCTTTTTTGCGTTTAATATAATGTTTCTGTTTAACACCGTGTTACGTGCCAACTTTGGCCTCGTTTCTATGTTTATAACAAGGCAACACTTTTGTTAGCCATAACACGATGTTTAAACAGAAATTCGGTCAAGGTCTAATGAACCTTTAAAGATTACATACCTTATCGGGGATAATTTCGTCGGGGAAAATTTTTCGTCGGGGAAAACTTCGTCATTTTGTAAAATTTTACTAATACTTTCTTATAAATTTCACTTTTTCAAAATTTTCGTCACTCTTCCCCCGACGAAATTATCCCCGATAAGGTAATGTATAATCACGTGATCTGCATCGTGTTTTGGTTATGTTAAAGATTACCCATATATCATTGTGTGATGGTGATAGCAGATATTGTGCTGTTAGCTGTATGGATGGCAGTGTGAGATTGCTGAATGTGGAAAGTAAAGAGCAGATCGGACAGTTCCTTGTTTTGGGACAGGTAAGAATTTACAATTGGCTTCATGTTATACTGTGTCCGACTTCCCGATTCTACAGCCCAGCTGGAAGAGCAAAATGTTCAACCATTTCAAACTGTTCATAAATGACGTCATTTATAGCCTCGTTTCTAATCTTACTAAATACTGTATACTTAAGCTTTAAGAAAGATTTTTCCCTAAGGAATCGTTTCCTTTTTTATGAATGATTCAAACGACATCGATATTCTTGTAGAAACGAAATATTGTGATGTAAGTTATGGTCTGTTTGAACCCAAGGGTTAGAGATTAGAGCTACCAAATAGTTCGTCGTATGTACGACCATGGTGTTATCATTTTTCCAGGGCTGTTGTTGTGTTTCGTTTTATTGCGTACAGCATAACGAAGTAAGAACTGACAATGGGAATAATTTAAGTAACTCCCTTGAACAACCTTCGAAATGTTTTGGCGGTTACCAAGATGGTACCATCCGCGTGTTTGATTTCGCTCATATGGTGATGGTCCTGAAAATGAAGCCGCACACTAGCGCCGTCACTGCATTGACATCCACCAATGATGGTAGTGCTATCTTCTTGTTGATTGGGTGTCGATCGAGCTTCACATCACACCTCTATTGATGTGTTTTATCGAATATTTCAGGAAGACTTGTTATAAGTGGCAGTGCGACTGGACTGGTGATCGTCAGCAATTCTTTGACTGGGATGACTGTTCGAGTGATCAACGATCATAGAGGGACAACGATATCGACTATCAAGAGACAAAAGGTACCATCTCGTTTACTGTCCTTATGAAAGGTTACGTCATCTCTGAGATGATACAATCGGCTGGGTGTGTTCTAGAATTTTATTTTTTTCGAGAATGTTGGAGCTTCTGTTGCTGATAGCATTTCGTGCTTATCATTGCATTGCGTTGTACCAAGGTTAACCTTATGTAATTCTGGCTGATCTCAGATATTCCAAGTTGTCTTGAAGTCATACCAGACTTGTTATGAATTCATGGGTTTCATAACTATCGACACCAGTATGGGAATCCACGAAAAAAAAGCACTTTTTCAGCATGAATAGAGGACCTGTAATATAGGGCGTATAATATAAACTGTATTTGCGGTAATAGAGAAATACTTCGAAACATTTTTGATTTTTAATTTTTCTGGTCTGATTAGTTTTTGTGTGTGTCTGATACGTACAGGTTTGTGAAGAGCATTGAGAGGAGCGGCTATCACATGCACTGTACCTGTATGTGAAACGTTTGCAGCCTGTACATATCGACATGTGATTCGAATGACTTTGTTAACAAGAGGAAACACGTGTGAATAGATTCAATGACGGTATTGAGTGGACCGCTTTTTCAGGAGAGAGTTCAACCAATCATAGAATAAGTTATGGTCGTGTGACCACTTTAAATAATGAACATGTTACGTGGATATGATTTTCGTAAGGTTTTAACTTTACTTGAATTTTCTCTTCAGTTGATCAGCAATCCTTCAGCTTTGTGGCTTGCCGCCAGTAACGACTGTCGTATAAGTTTATGGACGGCTGAATGGTGTAAGGACGAGTGTGAACTTATCGATTGGATCACCTTCTCCTGCTCGAAATCTCTGCAGCAGAAAGATAATAAGGTGGCATATTTTAAATGGTGTGTGTGCAGTGAACTGTCAATCTAGTGATGAAAGATGAAAAAAGTGTGTCAGCAGTTTTCTTATGAGATAATCTCCACGAGAGAGCCAATCATTTTTTTAATTTGTTTGAGCGCTTTGTTTATAATAAACAGCTGCTCGTTCCCACACCATTGCTCAATTGTTCTATTTCTACTGACATCAGCATAGTGCAACCCTCAGCTCTACATATAATAGTTCATTATCTTTAACGGGATTTCTTAATAAGAACACGAAGATACTGTCTCGTTAGATCAACATGTTGACTAAATCGTATGTTCGCAATTGCTTTCCTACTAATATTTAAAGTTTATGGATTGACCTTACAGGGATCGAATGATGATCTGCATCCTCCAACCCTAGCCTGTTTCAACAGCAACGACCAGGATATGATCATCTATACTGGCGGGGGATTGGTAAAGGAAATCTGTCTGTATAGCATCCAAAAACGAAAGGTATGTGCAGCACCCCTGTTCCTCTGATGACATTCGGTGAAAATGTGTTTAAGTTGCCTTCTATGAGGAGGATAAACAATTGCTTGGACCACATGAAAAGTCTGCGTAGGAGGTTGAATGAATGGCCTTTCAACTAAGCCATGTTGTCAAAAACGGTCAAGTAGAAATTTAGCGTGCGCAATATTTTCGCAGGTGATGAGAAGCATATCGTTGACTGACTTCGCTGTGAGCATTGATGTGTCACCTCGAGATAACTTGTTGGTTATCGGTTGCCAAGGTAACCTCTAGAACTTTTCGTTTGAGTAGTTCTGACAAATGGCTTTTGGAATTTTTGTTGTTGTTTTTTTTTTTTCTTTTAAATAATCCTTTTCATTTAGAACGACTGGTAAAACTCGTTGACGTATTATCGGGTACATTCCAGGATTTCTGTGCGCATTCGGATTCTGTCCATAATGCCAGATTTACGTCGAACGGAAAAGAACTGGTTACTAGCGCAGATACGGAATTATTTTTATGGAAAATACTGATGTAAATATTCGTGTATATAATTTGTGAAGTAAATTATTTTTGAATGCATATTGCTATTATTGTCCATTGCAAACCTTTTACACAAGGTCCATGAAGCCACTGATTCTTCTAAGGATAATTACTTGCTTTGAGATCACTTTAAGTATTGTACTGAATAGTTTTCAGAATATCTGTTTTAAATCTGCAGCAGCTATCCCATGGTGCACTGGTAACAGGAATAACATCTGCAGAAGATTTAAGTTTAGAAGTTCTTCTCAAACATCTCTCTTCCATAATGACATAAAAGGCAAATGATCAAAACGTTCTCACATAATCATTCGATTAAGAATAATGCACAACTGAGCTACCATGTTGACTAAATCGTGAATATTAAATCCGAAATATCTGTCATTCGTGTTTATGAAATCGGAAATCTGTTCAGCATTCATCATCACTCCAATTTCCCATGTCAAATCATTGGTGATCTTAACAAGGAAAAGCTGATTTTTTCCATCTTCCAGTACCAACTGAAGTTGTTCAGATACTGTACAGGGCTCCCACTCGGCATAAAATCATAAAATTGGCCTAAAAGAATAAAAAATCATAAAAAAAGCCATGTGACATCTCCCAGTAATTTTCTGCTGCTATGAATAAATAACGTCCTTGAATAGGAGATGCATTTCAGTCAGGGAGCAGATCTTTTTTCGTCATTCTGTGCATATGTACTTTATTTGCAGTATTACTGTGCTTTGCTTCAACGGGATTATGAAATTATGTTTTACTTTAGATTTAGTACAGTATAATGTAGTGTTCTGGGGTTCTATTAATCTATGAAATTATGAGACTCTTGCTATGTTGAAAAAGAAAGAGTGAATTTTAAACTTGGATGCCAGATTGATTATTTATATCTTGTATTCTGCGTCCTCTGTTTTTAATTTTTATGGTATTTAGTTTTAGTTTTATATTTTTTGACATCTGAATACAATTTGTGCTTGCTGCAATTTGTGTTCTTATTGAATTTGTTGTTTCTATGTCACTGTGACATAAAAAGCTTCCTCATAGATGTCGAGTGATTGCTTCATTGTTTGTGCAATTTAGTGTCGAGTTCACCATATTACCGAGAGAGCCACATATAAAGTTTGCGATGTTTTAGCATAACAGTGTTAGGCTTAGGGTAATATGGGGTAAGATGGGTCGGCGGGATAAGTCGGGTCATACTAACTTGAAGTGCAGATAGAGCCTTAGAAACCAATATTTTTAACATAATAACCGTCACTACTCGCCTACCATTTTGATCCGATAAAAATATCAGTTTCTAAGGCTTTATATCTGCACTTCAAGTCATTATGACCCTACTTACCCTGCCGACCCATCTTACCCTACTTATAGATGACAGTCAGTTATTTTTAATAGAGTAAGCAAAGCAATTTTTTCACAATTTTTCGCAATTTTTAGTTTTTGTTGCTTACTTCAAATGAAGCAGTTTCTTCCGAAAAACCTTCTCTTATTTATATAAAGAAATAAACGCAAAAGTTTTTTAAAAATGTATTTATTTATGTATTTTTTAAAAAACTTTTGCGTTTGTTTCTGGCTAACTGACAATGAACTTCTCTTATTTGTTTTATTTTGTTCTTATATTAAATCTGGAACTCCATATCTTTTTTTTAATAATGGCTATTACATTAAGCAATCAAGAAATTTTAAAATCTGGTTTAAACAGTTTAGAAGTTTTAAAGTTTGATTTTCTTGTTACATTGTTATTGATTAGTATTTTTATTATGACCATCTCTGTTCTTTCTTTCCAAACATGAAGCTTCTGGTGATATTTATTATATTCCACTGCCTTTTTTTATTGATTAGGTAATCACTTAGAGTGGCTTATTTCCTGCCCTCTATATTTGCTATAGAGACGTAAAGAAAACCTAACTTTTTATGGTCTTGCCTTCTCTGGCCTGGAAAAGTGGCATAAAAAGGGCATAAAATTTTGTCCTTCAGCATAAAAAAGCATAAAATATCGCATTTTTTGGCATAAAATCATAAAAAAACGTTTGTTGCACTGTAACCGATACTTACAAAGTATCCCCTATGGAGTCATGGAGCGACTGTGGATAAACCTTCTATGAAGTCATGGAGCGACTGTAGATAAACCTTCTATGGAGTCATGGAGCGACTGTAGATAAACCTTCTATTTGTTGAGTGACCGTTTCCTGTGTAGATTGATATTTTAAGTTTATATTTTGTGCCTTCCCGAACCTAAATTATGTTTTAAGACATATTTTGCAGGAAATAATACTTAAAATTTTCTCCAAAGTGAAAAGCTTGTACCTTTAGGTGCTAAGCAATCATTGAAAATTAGGACTGTCGTGTAACCTAACCCTAACCACCGTAAATATTATCAAACCGAATGTCAAACTCGAAAGAGTTAAGAAAATTTATAATCGTCTTTCAATATTACGGCCGGTTTATTCGCTGTGGTCACGTGACTGAGCGAACACCGTTTACATTCGCTCAGTAGTTCCAATGATTTGAACTACCAGGTGAGTGAGATTGCGTCAGCCAATCAAAAATCAGTTCGCTCATTCGTGCGACCAACATGAATGAAATGGAAACCGGCCTTTACTTAAATAAAAAACATTCTCTGTAATTCGCAAATCGAAGGGGACAAAAAAATGTTCGATTTTTTTAAACGGTCGTTATACGAAAGTTCAAGAAAAGCAAGAAAAGATAATCTTTAAATATAAAAATTATGGAGATTATCACACACTTTTTGTCAATTCTGTTGAATGCATACAAGGACTGTTTTGTTGACATTACAACAAAGATTGAAATTGTGGCCTCCTTTTCCTCTATAGCAACTCTAAGTTATTGCTAGTATGTTAAAACATGCACGAGTAATATTTTAAATCAAGTCAAACAGTTCTTTTTAAAGAAAACTGAAAAAATGAGTAAAAGTTCGAGTTTTGGAGAATTCATTCAAGGAAACGAGCTAACAAGATGTTCGAGTTTCGAGTGCTCAAGATATCGAAAAGCAGCATTATATACAGATTTTATATAAAAAAATGAAGTGTAAGGGAACAAACCACCTGAGGCAAAGTTGTACCCGTGTTCATGTATAAAGACTAGCACTGAAACAAAACAATTCCTGGGTACTAAGGTGTCATAATGGAGAGTCACAAGGAGGGTTCATACATTTGACGTCACGTATGTTGCAAATTGAACAATAAAGTCCTGCGTACTAAGTTGCAGTACGTTTTATAAAAGGACGCAACAATTATATTTGACGTCACTTTTTTAATATTAGATGAACTGAAAGGTGGCGGACTTTCATTTGCAAAATATTAAAATTGTATCCATAATTTTTATTAGAAGCTGTTTGATATGAGCGAGCATCCAAAAGAAGACAAATTGAGTACATGGCAGGAGTTGAATGGCGGCAACTCACTACTCAACATGGCTCGTGGAGGCGCAAGGAGGCGCAAACGCAAGCAGGCGGCTTCTAATATCGACAATTTTGAATTGACGGCTACCGATCTGGTATGACAATTTACTTTTGTGATCATCATGATAGTACACTTCTTATTTGATAAAGAATTTCAATATTCTAGTTTGTAAGACTTTCCAGATTTCGACTTTCAAAACTGTGGATATACTATACTACTAACTTTTAATATAGGAGCACATGATACAAACACATCGTCGATTATTTAACCTGGCGCATGGGGGAGCGGTGGCTGTGGACCCTGATAAAGATCATTCGAGTTTGATCACTACGGAACAGGTTAGTATATTAACTTTTGAGATTATTCTTATTCGATCAAGAATTTCAATCTTCTACTTTACAAGACTTTTCTTTCCAGTTTCCGTCTTCCAACATTGTGTATATTCCGTATCATTATTTTTTCATATAGGATAGCACGAATCAAACACATTGCCTACTCAACGTAGCAACAGGAGGTGTGGATCTTGTTGCTGAAAATTTTGAGTTGAGTACTACCGATCAGGTATGCCTTTTAACTTTTGAGATTATCATGATAATGTACTTTCTTATTCAACCAAGAATTTCAATTTTCTACTTTACAAGACTTTCTTTTAAGTTTCTGTCTTCCAATATTGTGTGTATTCCGTATCATTATTTTTTCATATAGGATAGCACGAATCAAACACAATGCCTACTCGACATAGCAACAGGAGGTGCGGATCCTGTTGCTGAAAATTTAAAATTGAGTACTACTGATCAGGTATGTCTTTTAACTTTTGAGATTATCATGATAATGTACTTTCTTATTCGATCAAGAATTTCAATTTTCTACTTTACAAGACTTTTCTTTCCAGCTTCTGTCTTCCAACATTGTGTATATTCTATATCACTTGTTTTTCATATAGGATCACATGAATCAAACACATTGCCTACTCAACGTAGCAACAGGAGGTGTGGATCCTGTTGCTGAAAATTTTGAGTTGAGTACTACCGATCAGGTATGCCTTTTAACTTTTGAGATTATCATGATAATGTATTTTCTTATTCAACCAAGAATTTCAAGACTTTCTTTTAAGTTTCTGTCTTCCAACATTGTGTATATTCAGCATAGCATTATTTGATCATACATGATTAAAAACACTATGAACCAGAAAACAAACAAAAATAATTAGTGAGGACCTTGTTTACTTTTATGCAGGCAATCATCGAAAGCAAAACCAGTTTTCTAGAAGAAGAAAACAATCGCGTGCAAAAACTCATTTATGAACAAGATTCAGAGATTCTAAAGACAGGATTTATGCTGAATCAGCTTGATTTGTACCTTGATGAAATCACGGATGATTTTCACACCACAATTTCAGCATTGGAAAACGAAATGAATGATCAGGAGAAAGAGAATATTGTTTTGATGGACAAGATTGATGAGATGTCCAGAAGCTTGTTTTCCATAATTCATGAATCCTATAACAAGGATGAAATCATAGCGAAAAAGAATCAAGAACTGTTTTCCCAATCCATAAGAATCGAACACCTTCATGGAGAGTTGAAAGAAGTTGAGATGAAGTGGCAGGATTTGGAAAACCAGGAAGATGAAACAATGGCGAAAGTTCTCTCTGAGCAGGCAATTGCTACTGCACAAATGGTATTGCCCACGGAGTTACAATTAGAAGATTCACAACAGGAACAGTTCGAGCTAAAGGCGGAATTGGCTCAGGTGAGTGATCACAATGACAAACTGGATATGAAACAGCAGGAATTAGCAACAGAGAAGGAGGAAATCAAATCAAGGATAGAGGAAGGTCGGATCAGATCAAATGCCGAAATTGATAAATTGAAAGAGGAAAGTGAAAGACTCGAACGTGTTCTGAAGCAGTTAAAAGTAGATGTAAGCGGTTTAAAGGAAGATATGACTACCTCAGAAGAAAATCATACCCAGGAAATCAATAACATCTCAATAGAGCATCGAAATGTCATATCGACATTAAAAAAATCCAATACTGCTGAATTGAAAAGAATTGAACAGCAAGCTACGTTGTCACTAGACGAACTAAAGGCACAACAAGATGATGCATTGGTGCGATTGAAGAAACGATATTTGACGTTTTTGAAAAATGCCAAAGAGGCAGAAGAAACGCTGCACGATTGTCTCCTGGAGATCAGCTACTGCAAATGTTTTTTATTCAAACCGAAAATGAAAATTGACTCTGCCATAGAAGAGCTCAAACACTTGAAAATATACATTAGGGAGATTTCCTTAATGTAAAAAATAACATTTTTATTTATTTACTTATGAATTTATTTATTTATTTATTTTTTTAATATATAATTTTATAAAAAACGTTTGCGTTATATTTGTAAACTATTCGAATTGTTAATTAGAGGCATTGGCGCAAAATACCAAAAGTATGGAGCATTAAGAATCATCCAGTTGAAAAATAACTTTAATTCGCGTATTTTTATGAGAACTTTGATTGATGAATAGTTTATCAGAAATAGTGAATCTGGGTATCACACAACAGTTAAAAAATAAACCTTATTTTTCATAAAGATTTGGCATGAAGTCAAGATACACATTTGATTTTTTATAAAGATCAAAGTATATAAGAACATAACGCTTCAGAGGGTCAAAACTTAAGAACATGCTAAGAATATCATAAGATTTCGTTTTGACATTTTCATTTATAAAGCCGGTGCTTCAAGGCACAACAAGATGATGCATTGGTGCGATTGAAAAAACGACATGAAGCCTTGTTGAAAAATACTAAAGAAGGAGGGAAAAAGTTGTGCGGTGATGTCATTGAAATCAACGACTGCAACTGCTTTTATCTCAAAGCAAGAGTCGAAATTAACTCCTTTATTCAAGAAATCTTTAAAACATACATTAAGGAAACCTCCCTAAGTGTATGTTTTCACATCTTTAATCTCTTGTATGAGTCAATTTTCACTCTTGGTTTAAGAAAAAGCATTTACAGTTGCTGATCTCCATGAGATCATCGTGCAACCTTTCCTCTCCCTCTTTAGCATTTTTCAAAAATGCTGCATGTCGTTTCTTCAATCTCCCGATCGCTGCTATCAATCGGATTACATGATTGGTGTGGTGTTTGTTGTACTGATGTTAATCTGTGCGTCCTAGAATACTTGAAGTACACGAGCAAGTTCTTCTTTAAGAAGGTATTTGGCATCATTTTTATTTCTTGTTTGGAATGCTAAATATCTCAATCGATTTCTAAGGAACAGATAACATAAAATCTTCAGTGTTGCTAAAAAAAATTACTGCTGTTGAATGTGAATGCGTGGATGATGATACATGTTGAACTTTGTACATCAAAATTTCGAAAATTCTTCAAAAAAAAGTTTCGCGTTGTAAAACCTTTTGTATCTTGTGCATGTCGAAACTCGTAAGCAATTGTTGACCTACTGACGTCATCAAGCCACGTGGTTCTTGTTTACTCACACCGACCAACCCGCGCAAATATAACGCCCTACCACACAACGCCCTACCACTTAAGAATTACTCATCCTAAGTTTGTAACTGTTGAGCCAAAAAAAAACCCACGATATCAATCATGATGATACATGTTTAGCAAGCAGCCAAGACCAGACGTTAGTAACACGTTACTTAACTTGTTGCCAAGCATTAATCGAAAATATGTATATATGCCGTCTTGAAAACCTCGTTTAGCTGATCACTAAATTGTCTAAGTATAAAGTGTACGATAAATCAACTGTTCACATAGAGTGTACAACCTAGCATTGCAACCTAGTGTAACAACCTAATGTAGCAATTTTAAGAAAGGTGCTGTAGCTATGCTAGTGCTGCATCATTTCAAAATTTCATGTTACTAATTTATCTAAGTTTCTTCTGTTACTGTTATTTAACTTTTAGAGAAAATTTACTAGTCTAAATCTACCTCGTCTGACGACGATGAATTTGAGCATATTGAAATAAGATGGTATTTTGAACAATACACCTTTCCCGAATTTCTGTTTAAATGCCGAGTTAATGCTTAGTTATCAAGTTTCGCCTCGTTTCTATGTTTTTCATTGTTTTTCTAGTTGCATAATGTTTTCAGTAAGTAATAGTTACTCGTTCTTTCAGTTCCCCAGTGGAATAATTAGAAGTAATTAAGAGTTTGAAAAAGAGGCGAAACTTAGAGGCTAGGCTATAACACCGTGTTTAAACAGAAATTCGGGAAAGGTCTATAATGATGACATATAATGATTGAATATACTTTGATTCACCTGAAGCCACTGAATTTTAATTTAAAGAAATATAGATCAACAAATGTTTACCAGGCATATGTAACCAAAGTTTAGAGAGAGAAATGGTTTGGAAGCAATTGTTCTATGTTTTTGTTACAAATGTGCACCATCACGCTACATTAACTCCTTTGAAATTCTTTGTTTTTACTGACAATCTCCCAGGAGGGTCTGTAACTTGACGAAAGATATGACGTTGAAATTCAAAAGCTGATAGTGCACATCTATTGTATTTCAACATCGAGTAGAGTCATTAGGATTTTCTTTGAAGTTTACCGCTAATTTGATTGACTATCATGCCGCTTTCCAAACCATATTTTCTATAAACTATGATGTAACCAACGAATGCTTTACCAGTTATAAGTGGTTTATGTAAGTATGCATAAGACTGATTGGTTCTTGTTGGTTGTAAATATTATATCCTTGGAAATAGACGAGTTTCCAATGTTAATTACACTTTTATACCTTGTACATATTAAAAATCAAATACAATGTATGAAAATAGATAGGAAGTGCTAATGTGTATTGAAACTTTCTAATGTCGATTGTCTTTAAGGGGACTCCAGAGAACCAAATAAAGTGGCAACATTTTGAAGTGTATAAAGAGACTTTTATTTCCTGCGAGGCTGCGTGCGCATACTCACAGGAAAACGACTTGATTAATGATATTCTATGTTGCAATATACCGTAATTATCGAGCAAAGAACACTGGTGTTTATAAACATTACGTCACTAAGAAACTCATCTATTCCCTTATTAGATTTTGCGTGTTCCCTGCTAAACACTTGTAATACTTTCATAAGCTTTTTCAAATGAGCCATAATTTTTTACTCAAAAAAATCTAAGGGCTGGTTCAGACTGACGATTTAAATTCAATGATATCGTCATGATCGTCTAATGTGAACACTTTTGTAATCGTCAGAGTAGTCTTAAACGCCTGGCGATTACGACGATGAAATATAAAAAATTACTGATTGCTTACAAATCACTAACGAAATACTCGAGGTGTTCACATCTGCCGATTGGCGATTAGGACGATAAAATTTGTTTTGTAATTAATCGATCTGAACAGCAATAAACAGATAATATTTGAGATGATTTTTTTTCTTAGATATAAAAGCATACCGTTTCCCATTTTCTATTATTAGAATAAATCATAAGTCATTAATAGTTACTTCCATAAAAATAGCTAATTAAGTATACAAAATATTTCAAAAGATGTTTTTACATTACATTATATATAAATATAGAATACGAAAATATGCAGCTTCCATCACCAAACCACTGTTCTTCATTATCACAAAACAAACTTTGTTAATCTTCCGCAAAATCTGTAGTATACAAGCTAACAAAGAGTACTTATCGAGACACGAAGCTTATCTACGAGATCGGCATTTGTTTGACGTAGGAACTTATTAAAGATTGCGGCCTGGCTTTGCGTACAGAACTGTAATGAGTTGCACTAATATTTTTTTTCGTGTGGTGAAAGTAACCACTGCTCGAAGAGAGCAGATATTGGTGTTATATGCGAATAATGTGACGTCAGTAGAAAACAGAATAATAAAATCAAGAAGAAAAAAATAAGCTAAACTAAAAATGTATTACTTTTTTTACAATTATCAGTAGCAAGATGAGTAAATATATGCGATACAAAACTCAAAAGAATGCAAAAATGAAAATAACGATAGAATATGATTGAATAACGTTGCGGGGTGTTTCCCTACCCCTGTTAGTCGTGAATTCAGACAACGGGAGATATAACAGGTTCCGGCGTCTGTCGGTCATTTGTCGGCATATTACCTTTCTCTTCTGCGGGTCTTTGTCGTCGCTTGCCGAGCTTCTCCTTGTAGTCTTTTTCCGCTTCGCTGGCCAAGAAATTTTCACGCTTAATTTTCAACTCCAAAGCTGAATAAATATAAAAATTACGTATAAAAAGCAGACCGGAATTTCTAACGCAACATATACTAAGAATCACAACGAACTTACATTTAGGCATGTCAGGTACCACATAAGCAACAGCCCAGGTTATGACGAGAACAACAGCTTGGAATGCAATTATAAAAGCTAAGCGTGCAGCCAAAATCACCCAATAATCCTTGCTGCGATCGTATGGAGAAGTTGGATCGTGGTACCCAGGATATCTGGATGAAAAAAAAATTTATCAGAAATATCAAAAGAGAACAGAAAAGCACAAAAAAAGATTGAAAACTTTCTTGAACTTTAATCGAAAATTACGTCACACTCGTTTCCATTCCACATCGGTTTTGATCGCGAGTACTTTACCAAAAGAAAGAGAGAGCTGGTGACTAACCTACAATATGATTGAGTAGCATTTGTTTCGGATCTTGAATTGTCAGAGAAGTCTTTGACGTTAAAATACGACAAGCTGAAATTCGTGTAGCCGACCAAGTCACCTGCCGGATTTTTATAATACATGTACGTCAGTCGGGGAATTAATTCGGATGTGAATGCCAGCACGAAAGCATTAACAATAGTTGAAAACTAAAACAAAGAAACATTCATCGCACGTCTCATTCTCCCAGGAAAAAACAACAAAATTCTGACGTTAAACTGGTAATCAGATCAAGGCGTAAAGTTACCGTTGTGAGTGTAGCGAGAATTCCATACCACGCCCCAATATCCTCAGCTCTCTGCGCAACAGGTCGCCGAAAGTTGTGAATGAAGTTCACTGCATCCAAACGAATTTCAGCCATATTGTTTAACAGTGCGAATAATGGCGCAAGAGGGAAAGCGGCCACAAACATGGTCACAAAACCATACTGCAAAACTGAAAAGTGAAGGGACAAGTTATGGTTTGAAAAGATGATCATTTTGTTGATAGGAAACGACAAGAACACAAAACAACAACAAGCCCTTACCGATTTCAAGATATTGCCAAAACAAAGAAAATTTAGTTTGCATTTCGCACTCGAAATCGGTCACCCATTGCGGCTCTTCTTCACCATACGCCAAGTTCTTCCTGTTCTTCCAGTCATTGTATGTATTCTTCAAAAACCTAAAAGAATTCGGCATGATATTATACCGTTCCATCACTAAAACATTGTTTGAAAACTCAAGCCACACAAACGTCGTGTATTTATGACTGTTTGAAATTGGTCGACGATCTATACTGTCTCTCTCGAGAAAAAAAAAAGACTTTTCAGATACTTACGGGACAACTATCTCCATAATGTTGCCGATAATTTGCTGACCGACCATGATAATGATCAGTTGGACAGTCAACTCCAAGAAACATCCCTGAACTGAACACCCATCCATCCGAATACCCCGTTTGGAAAACCGCTCGTACTTACCGGGCGAACCGGTAAAAAACTCACTCTTGAAGAAGGCCACGTAAAAGATGGAGGCGTACGTGTTACAGAATTGAAACCAGAACATCTTGATGGTGAAGCTATCCTCGTAGTCGGTCTTGGTGCGAGGGTTTTCCCAGTCTGTAAGTTTCACGGCGATCCGTTGATAAACGAATTTCAGCAAATTGATGGCGATCAAGTTGATGACGGCAGCGACGGCAGAATTGATGATCTTCGAACGTTGCTTGATCACCTTGTTCTTTTGGCTGATCAAGATCGAGTAAAAAGCAGCACGGAAAATGGTCACACCGATAACTGTTGACAAAACCAATATAATGAAAAACGCCACAACACCGAAAACGCCAAGTAAACGCCCAGCTTTTTGTCCAGGCGGCATGTAGGGTTCCATTTTCTGTGTAACAGGATTTTCTTTCAGCCTGGTGACTCTTGCTAGATACTCTGGCCTAGGGCGTTCTTCCTCCTCTTCGAAATCCATGGCGTGCCATTCATACGCCAATGTCACCTGTTTTCTCTTCCAAAACTCAAGGAAGAGTGTCGCCCATATGGACATGAACAAAGCAAAGAACAGCGTTGCTTGATTGTCAAAGAAATGCGTGATCTTGCTGTACATGCAGCCTTGTGTATTTAGCTGGTAGTAGGGACAAACTTTGTCACAGAGAGGGCACATGTAGAACAAATCCGTGTTATTTGGTCCTTTGGCGTCTGTACAGATTTCTTTAATTGGTTGATAGTTGAAGGCGGTGATTACACCATAGAGAAAACACAAAAACCCCACGATAGCAGCAGGCACCAAGAAGCTTGTGTACAAGCCAAGCCAAGCAAAGTAAAGGGCCACTTTTTCTCCGAAATAGTCACGGATAGCGGGAATCGGTTGGTACTTGAAAATACGTCTGGGTGTGGCCCAGTCAGCTTCCAGCCTTTGTCGGTCATTCACGGGAGGCAGTGACTTGTCATCGAACGTTGGACCATCGTGCAGGGGGTATGCATCGACAAAAATACCATCATGGATCAAGTGAAAAATTCCCAAGTCTAATTCTTTTGGACCGAACTTGGTCTTTTCCAAAATGTAGTACACAAGCCGTCCACGTTCGGCAACCGTAAAAAACTCATCTGGTTTGTCAGAATTAACATATTCCGATAATCGCTCCTTGTCAAATCTGGCAACGAAATAGTTTTTGTACGATCTAGTAACAGGATTTCGGATCACAAACGGGTTCAGTCGTTGAAAAGCATCGTAAATTCCACATGGAAGCTTCTGGTACCATTCTTTGATGACAATGTCATTTTCAGCGATTGGCATTTTCATGTTAACGTCTTCAGCAATATCGCATAACACATCAAATGGAGCATGCACTTTGACATAGTGGATCTCTGTTTCCTGGTAATATGAATGGACATACTTTTTTATACTTTAAAAGATTGATTCTGCAAGTTCCTTGCTCAAACATGAACAAGCATTAGGACAGAAATATAAGCCATCACAAGTTGATTTTTCAACAGAAAGACAAACGAAAGACAAAAATCAGAAAATTTACCAACCTCTTTTTCCTTATCTTTCTCGAAAGTTCCATACTGGTCTTTTCCCTAAACAGTAAGTAAGTAAGTAAGTAAGTAAGTAACGGGAGTTTTTAGTCCTTGGGCTTCCATCCGTAATGGTTGGTTCTTCCGCCCGCCGACTTGCAACTGTTAGTTGACTTACCGCCAGAGATACGTATAGCATTGCTCTAACTTGCCCGAAGGTCAGTGTGCATACAAAAACATATTCTGACCTCAAAAAATAAAAAATACCCAACAAAACAAAACAAAACAGAGAAGACAGTTGATCAGCAGTATAATATACATGAAAAACATGAAAAAGAAAAAGCATTTCACAAGCACCTTAGTAGTCGATGGGCAGTCATGTTCAATTTGTAATCCTTTTGCTTGAATGTTTTGCAAGAAGTGTGATCGTGACTCTTGTATTTCATTCTCTTTATCATCCTCAGAACATGTACTATAGACTAGTACAAAATCAATTTTTCTTATGCCATCCGAAAATAGATTCATTTTACTATTTTTCTCCTCATTTTTATGATCAGCCTTATACTTCGCCATCTCAACAGACATTTTGTAATCTTTACAAAACAATCTTGGAGAAAGATTTTAAAGTATAGAGCAGCTTTTTTTATTATTTACATTATATATATCTTATAATGGTTCACCCTACCCTATTCACGTTATTCTATTCATCAGAAATTCTACACCACAAAGAGGTTTTATGCATTGAATTTTTACATAAGAAAAGTTCACTTTACAAAATATAAAATAGCTCACTTTACAAAACATAAAAATAATATAAAAACTGAATTTTCACACAGTCTTTATAAACTTCTGAAGTCGTTAAAAAAAACAAATCACCTTTGCTATTAAATCTGTTGTTAGGCAGTGCACAATCTCTAGCCACTCTTAGAAACAATCAAATGAAGCGTGAAAAGATTTGTTTTGATAACATCTATTATTTACTGAATGGTCTTTGTTTAGTATGAACACATGTGATATTATAAAATTTTAACCATATGTTGTGGAAACGATTTTATGAGCTACAAAAACAGCAACAATGAACTTAAAAGTGCATTTGTATCCGTACTAAACTCAAACCACGATGAGGTTTTAAGCTTGGTTTCCACTATGAGTTAACTTGAGTTAACTTTAGCTAGAATTCGTGGTTTAGAAAATTAACTCAAGTGGAAACATCTTCAGAACCAGCTCAAAAATTTTAACTCACGTTTTTTATCAAATTAAACCATGAGTTAACTTGATCTTGGAAACAAAACTTTTTCGTTTCCAAGATCAAGTTAACTCATGGTTTAGAAAAACATCAAAGGATTCCGACTACTTGCAGCATGTTTCTGAAGTGTTGAAGAAAATATTTTCAATGAATAAGTTAACATACCAGTGTAGTTATCGTAGTGGAAGATAAATATGGCGACTATTTTAGCTAAGATTGTGGAAGAACAGTTAAGTGAAAAGGTGAAGGTATATCCTTGTTTATACGACAAAACGTCTAAGGCATACAAAGAGAAAGACGTTGTACAGAACTCAAGGAGTTGCAGAAGCTCTTGACTTTGTTGAAGATGGCGTGTACCTTTTTGCGTTTTATTTACTGCAGTTCTTTCTCTTTCATCATCAGAGCTACTGTTGTCATTGAAATCTTGTGTTAAATTGAACAGATTAAAATAGCTCACGTCTTCATAGTGGGAACTATGCATACTTAAGGCTTATGTAAACAAAAAATTAACTCATGGTTTAGAAAAATAAACCAGCTCAAGTTAACTCATAGTGGAAACCAAGCTTTAAGATCAAACAGACTTGTGTTTTCAGTATGTGTAAAAAAGCCATACCAACTTAAAAATATTTTCCAATTCCTGGATTACATGTATCAAGCTTATGGAAATTTTTAATCCTACCTTTGAAATTTCAGCATGACTTGAAAAATTGTGAAATATCTCACACTTTGTAATACGCATAATTAATTAATTGCTGACACATGTAGAAACAAAAATGCAGAATTTGTTATCTCTGTGTAAACTGTTAATGTATTCAAACCATATGTACCGTATTCTCTGTAAATTTTTTTTGGAAATTAGAAGGGTGCTTATTAGAGAGGGGTGCTTATAAAGAAATTTTGAAATGGTCAGGCTAGCTGTGAACGAGGCATTGCTTTTTGTCATAAAAGAATTAAAACAACTGTATTTTTCATGATAACAAAATAATATTTTGTACTTTTCTTACATTTAACCATCACAAAAATATAGTCTTCCGTTTCTATTACAGAATATTCGCTTTTTGTTCAAAGTTCTAATTACTGTCGGGACGCTATGTAAAGATTTAGAAAATCCTTATCATTTTTCCTTTTCCTCTCCACACAGGTATCCTGAGTAAAAATTTCTAATTTAATTAGAAAATCACGAACAATGAGAATTTTTGTCTCTATAATATGTTTTTAAAAGATCAAATAATTTAAGTATTTATGATCACAGCAACTATTGTTCCCTATTTCAGTAAATAATTGGCACTTCAAAATACTTTAGTTCCTTGTGTGACAAAATTAGAAAGAAAGTCCTTGTTCTTACAAGATTCTACAAGATAAAAAGATTCCAATGAAAGATAATATCAATGAACTACAATAACAAGAACATAATATTTAATTTAAAAGTCAATTGGCATAACTTTATAATTAGCTTAAAATCTTGGAAACTCTGCTTTCATTTTAACTCACTGTTTTAAAAATTGAAAGCTAATTATTATTTTCATTAACTCTGTTCCCTCAAGAATTATGCCAGCTCACCAGTAATCACAGAACAGAATACTCAGAAAATTGTATATCAACTGTTCACATATTAAAAATAAGTTTGGTCTGAATTTTTTGGGGGTTGAGGCTGTGATGCCATTAAGTCGTAGCGAAACGCTTCCATACCTTTTTTGATCAGTTTTTATTTTTCGTTGACTTCAGTCTTAGTCATCATCTTCAAATTAAAACCCATAAAAACTTTTTAAAGGGGATAAATGCTAAATGCTATTATCGAATTACATTATAATTATGCACTATAAATTTAATGTAAGATTTTTATGATTTCTCGACCTAGAAAGAATAATGAAATATTTCAAAAGAGAGTTTTTAAGCAACTCTGAGCTTTAATCATAGTTTTAAATATTATATTGGACACAGGAATCATTTTTAAGAAATTATCCAGAACATTATACATTAACAAACCTTCACTCTAGAAGTCATGTAAATGATCCTTCTTTTATAATTTTTGGATTCAGGGTTTAATCTAGAATGGAAGGGCAGCGTGTGTCGGAAGGGAAAAAGGGCACATTATGAACATCCAAAGGGCAATCCAAGCTTTATTTCAGTGGGTTAAACCTGTGACCCACCAATACAAGAGTGATTTTTGAAGCTTTTAAAGTGAAATAAATTTTAAAAAAACAAAAATGCAGAGGGTAGCGTCAAATCAACAGACCCCCTTTTGGACCAGATTAGACCCTGGGATTTATTCATCATATACATATCTTATTATAATAATCCGTGTTATGGATACCACTTATCTTAGGGAGTGACTATTTTAATGAAATTTTTAGTTGAATTTCTCATGTTGAGCATGTATGAATAAATGAATGAATGAATGAATTTTTGTAAAGCCACATAGAGGCAAAGGAGAAGCGATTACAGGATTTGCACATAAATCATTTTTGAAATTAAAACTGGCAAGGAAAAAAATAGGTTGCACTTAAAGTTAAAGAAGCAGAGATTTTTTCTGTATCAAAATATGCTACAGTTGGTTATGAGCAAGTGTTATATATATAGTACTATCTTTTGGTAACTTTGTCTAAGATTAATTTATATTAATTTTAACTTAGATTGATTTAGACAGAACACACATTCATTGATTGCAGGTGGCAAATGGCGACGCCTTGGCAGCTAGTTCCTTTACATGTTACTTTTAAAGAGGAATATGTAAAACCATGGTTTTTTTTATATTAGTACATTAGCGATGCTTTTTGAACACATGCAAACTTTCATGACTTATATGGGGTTTCAAAAACATGGGGATTTATCACAAACCTAGCAATATATAAGAGTGCATTCATTTTAGCCCAGGGGTAAAACAATAACCATAGAAAGCAAAGTAAACAAATGCTTTCATGCAAATAAATAATATATCAAGCAAATGTTTCGATCGAAAATTGATAAAAACAACCCTTAATTTTGCACCTCTTTATTGTGATGAGCAACTTCTTCCAGAATAAGTCCCTTCCCTTTTAAGTTCTCCATGAATGCTTTACGCTTCTCTTCTCGCTCTTCCCGTTCATTTTTTTCGTCTTCATCTTCCTCATCGTTGTTACACACTTCATAAGCAAGCATGCAATCGATTCGAGAATTCCCATCTTCAAGGAATAAGTTTTTATTGAAGTCGCTCTTTTTTTTCTCCGCCATTTCAAGACTTGTAAGCAACCCAGATTTGTCTGTATTTGAAGCCATATCTAGCAATTGCCCCACCTCCTCGACAGAGAACAGCACTACGAGGAGCAAAACTTAAATACAATTTATAGCTGTCTGTCATGGTTCTTTGATAAAATGACAATAGAATTCGTGTAAGCGTGACTACTACGGTAATTATGAAAATCAAAACATTTACATGTGACTTTTGAACTCGCTATTTTACAAAACAGAAACTGAGAAAACGGTAAACATATTCGACATTATTTTAGACGAGATAGCATTTCTACTGCGACACAAAGCTGAAGATTACCCCCTGGTATCTTTTTAATGTTCATTATTAGATTGTTTTCTCGCGAACACAATATAAAAATCAAAAGTTCATTTCAAAGAACAATCTACTATGAAAAAATCATTCTTGGTATCAGGATCCGTGTCCAGGAGAAGATTTTTTTAGGGTAACTAGGAAAAATATTTTTTTGCTCTTCTTGGTACTTTAAAGGGATAATTTCGTCGGGGAAAAGTGACGAAATTTTGGGCAAGTGACGGAAATTTTCCCCAACAAAATTATCCCCTTTATTGACCTTATCCTTATCGCCTTCTATTGCTTAATAATAACACCCTCCACAATAAGCGCATATTAGCTGCTCCGATCAATAACTATTGAAAAAGAAGCAAACAATGTTTTTGTCGTCTAGCAATATTTTGTCTTTGTGTCATGGGGAGTCATAAGCCAAAGCATAAGCCAAAGCAATTCTTTCTTTCATTTTGCTTTAATTAAGAAGGTTTTTAAAAAATTTACGTGCCCACTTCTTTTATAAACCGCCTCAACTCAAATACTAGAGCTACAGACTACCATTAAAAATTGAATACACTCAATAACTTCCACACAAATAGACCTTTCTCGAATTTCTGTTCAAACATCGTGTTAGAATGTATAGAAACGAGGCGAAACTTGATAGCAAGGCATTAACACGGTAAACAGAAATTCGGAAAAGGTCTATTGACTAGCAAACACTATTCTATCTAATTATCGATTAATGATCGAGTTTCCCCAGCTTCGTTTTTTTATAAGCAACCAAGGTCTGACGTTAGTAGTAATGTTGCTTAAAAAATGACCATTTTTTAGTAGTGATGTTGCTTAATTTGTTGCTAAGCATAAATCGATAATACATATATTTCCCATTTTGAAAACCTTTTGTACATTCTAGTTGTTTAATTAAAGTAGCAAGTACAAAGATCTAGGACATTCTAATAATAACATAGAGTCCTACAACCTGGTCCTACAACCTTGTGTAACAACATAATGGAACAATTTCAAGAAATGTGCTGTAGTTATGCTAGTTTTTCTCTAAAAATTATACGTTGCTAACTTATCTAAGATTCTGTCGCTTAAGTTTTTGAGAGAAGTTACTAATGTTGCTTATAAACGTGTTGCTTATAAAAAAAAAAAAACGTGTATTCTCATGGTGATGTTTCGACCACGTGTATTACAAAATCTGAGCAACACTTACATACCAGTGACGATGTTGGACAAAACTCCAGCTCTAGTCCGTACTTTTGCAACGTTTTAAGGTACTTTTCTCTTTTCCGCACTTTGTTAACATCTCTGTCGTTTCCGTGATACGCTAACACGATATCAGCGCTGTTCGTGCGACGTCTGAATTCGACGTCATCCTTTACCAACAGATTCTCCTGTTCGGTAAAACGAACCATCTCCTCGATGTCTGTCATACTGTCTTGAAATTTGTACACAAGCATCTTTAAATGAATTTTCACTCAGGTCAAGGAGGTCAAGGAGGACAGTTTTTTTACTAGAGCGTCCGAACATCTGCTTCAAACGTCTTGTTTTCTTCACACAGTTAAATAAAAATGGAAAATGACCTACGCCAATTTCTCAACTTATCAACCAACTGAATTCAGACAACACAGCAGAAACGTGAATAGCTATCAATTATTCAATAAATGTATGAAATGTTCTCGAAGAAACCACCATCTAATTTTTTATTAATGTTTCTTGAAAATCTTTATTTTTTAACCATCAATTCCAGGTCTTACAGTTATGATGGAGGACTGTCAGGGGCGAATCTAGAAGCACGCAAAGCCTCGTGGAGGAGTGCAGGTTGTCCAGATCACAAGAAACAGACTGTCGAAGATTAATAACTTGCACTCCATATCCTCTGTTTTACACATACGCCATTGATCAGGGCGTATTTTGCGATGTGTCACGTGATGTGTCCTCAATGGAAGAAAACCATTTAGTTTGAATTTCTCTAATTACCACACAGGTTTAACTACCACAGAGATGCAAATAATACTTTAAAGTTAATACATCACTTGATCATAAGTTTCTACCATTTTGATTTACCAACTTAATCCCTAATTCCTGTATTCAGTTTTCAAATCACGATACCATAACTGCAGATTAATGTTTCAATGTTGAAACTCGTGAAAATAAAGATCGTTAAAACCGGTTAAAACCGGTGAAGAATACCATAAAGCTCAACAAGTTTACGCTATAAATAAACAAATAAATTTCTTGCTTCAATAAGTTTATTTGCCTGTAGTGCTCAAAGCTGCAGGTTTTATGTTAAGGCTGGTTCACATTTGCTCATTTTGAGCTTTTTTAAGAAACGACTACTCCTTTAAGAAGACCACAAGCCGTACACATTAGCGCAAAGTTTTATCAGTAATGGAAGCTGTGATTTTTGAAATTCTAGATCCAACCTTTATTACTTTATCAACATTTATCATCACAAAGTTCATATCTTTTTACCCACTTTATAAATATGATTCTGTGGCTGTATCCTCCCATGCAGGTATTTCCTTGTTTTTGATTTCTAGAATAATTGCCCTGCTTATGTCTTACAAGGTAGGATAATTTCTTGCTGTTTCAGCTAACTTTTTTCCCTTTTCAGTTAACTGTGGTTTAACTACTTTTCTTTCACTTATTCCATTTCTTTCATTAAAAAAATAATGGAAAATGGTTCTTGCGCACCTTGTGCTTGTGTGTTCGCATTACAAGAAAGACGAGACAAGAGTGCAGCAAGGATGGGTGAAATAAGCGACGCAAGAGTGCAACGACCGATGCAACAATATCATGACCTACCTTACTTTGTTTAAGAGGCTCTAGATCATACCATACTGTCACTGGACAAGATATGGATGACATGGATCTCTCAAACACAGTAAGTATCATCGGAGAGTAGAGTGCTATGACAATATCATGTTGTTTTAGGGCATAATCTCGTTGTGAAAAAAAAACTTTATCAAGAGGGAAAAAAACAAACATGAATTCTTTTTATTTCAATATCTCTATTGATATTTTGCGTCATTGCGTCACCCTTATTGCACTCTTGCGTCACTTATTTCATCCATGTTCACACAGTGTGCAAAGAATGACGCAACATAGCGCAACACAGGCGCGAGCAAGTGTGAACCTGTCTCATAAAAAAGAATATAATGATGGAGAGGAAAAATATAAGTTTTACTAACCTTCTGATCAGCAGCTTCGATAGCCAAGCCCGCCATCTTTAGGTTACGAAAAAAACATTTCTGCGTCTGTTCGTCTGTTTCTTGGCTTTTCGATCGATAAGCGATGACGTAATCAATTCTACGCACACCATCTTTAAAAAAATTATTTTTCTCTTTGCTACTCTGTTGATCTCTTTCTGGTTTGGCATCGTTGCTTAGCAACTCAACATTCTCCATTTTTTCTAGTATTGACTTTTTGATTTTAAATAGAAGAAGGAAAAGATAAATAATTTGAACAAATTTGAAACAAGTAAAGTTTTTATATTGTCGACAGTGTGTTTGTCTCACAAGATGTAAACTTTAATGGTCGAAAGTCTTCTTATTTTCGTTGAATAAACGAGGTAATATGCAATGATTTGCTCGTTAACTCCAAACAGAATTAATAGGGTTTTGACCACAAACTTTGATGATGATATCGTGTTAAAAAAAACATATAGTTTCCGTTTGTTTGCATTTTTGAAGCATAAAAGATAAAATTCCTTTCATTCTGCAAAAAAATGGATTTTTTGACCGCATCGATAACATCATGAACAGCCCTTAACATGCATTCATCTCTCGCAAGTTATCGTTTATTGGTGGTTAGTAAAAACCGTACTTTATGAAAGCTGAAGGAGATGGAGGTAGATACTTTTGTCCCCGCCTTCAAAAATTTAAAATCAGCGAAACATAAACGTTTTTACGCGCGAAATTATAGATTTTAAACCGTGAAAAGTTTTTCCACTTAAAATAGAATCTCTGCACTTTAAAGTGACCGTACTCCAGTTTTAGCAACTTTCTTTCCTTACCCCTAAACTGGCACCAGGCCTTTAATATCATGTTTTATATTAAATAGGCTCCGACATTCAAATGAGCATAACTTTGTAAATATTTGTTTGTTTATTGTGATTTTTATACCATTATACCAAAAATGTATAATCTAGTCAATGAAAATAAATATTTTAGAAGCTATAATCTTTCTTTTTTGTACCTGATATGATCGCTAGTTTCAATAATGACAAACGCTTTTTAATGGTCAAATGGGATGGTGTGAACACCGTCACTACTACCGGCACAACTACGACATCAGAAAACGTCGACGTTGACGACAGAGCGGTGTTAGCTGATGTTGTCTATTGTCAAGCATAATTATCCAGCTAGTGGCATAATCTCATGCCAACAATTGGAATAAGTCTTGAAATTTTTAAAAAATAAAATTTATATATTTTAAAAGTTTAAGTATGTTTTTTAGTGGTATAAAAATTGCAACGAACAAACAAATATTTAAAGTACGTTTCAAATGAACTTGCATAGTTTTTATAAATACTTGGCAAATTTGAAGGTTATGTGATATTTCAAAAATTCTTTTTGCGCTGTGTCAAGCTTAAAAAGCACTTTTTCATGATATAAAAAGACTTGGAAGAATAATGAAAATGGAGGAAGAAAAACGAAGATGAAAAAAATGAACTTTTTATAGAAATAAGCAAAACAGCTCAATGTTTTGTGAGACAAACTTCAATCTTTGATCGTACAAAAGGCGAAATAATTTTTCAAAAAAGTAAAGTAGATCGCAAGATATAATCCTTCAAAGTCACTTAGGTGGAATATTTTAACATATTCACTCTGTTATGATTTCATTAACTTTCCGGAGGTAAGCAATGATTTTTCCACTAAACGACTCTATTCAACAGAATAATTACAGTAAACTTCCAGTGCACAAGTCATAAATTTTTATATTTATCCCAAAGGGATACTTTTACAGTACAATGAATGCAATAACATAAAGTTAAATGCGTAGTCATTATATCTAACGTATTCCCAATGATATTAAATGTTAATTACCTTCGCAGTTGCAAAATCTATCACCCCCGGTTTTCATCAAATCCTTACAAGTTTGTAAACACGAGAAACATGCAACCTAAGTGACTTTGAAGGATTATATCTTGCGATCTATTTTACTTTTTTGAAAAATTATTTCGCCTTTTGAACGATCAAAGATTGAAGTTTGTCTCACAAAAAATTGAGCTGTTTTGCTTATTCTATAAAAAGTTCGTTTTTTTCATCTTCGTTTTTCTTCTTCCATTTTCATTATTCTTTCAAATCTTTTTATATTATGAAAAAGTGCTTTTTAAGCTTGACACTGCGCAAAAAGAATTTTTGAAATATCTCATAACCTTCAAATTTGCCAAGTATTTATAAAAACTGTGCAAGTTCATTTGAAACGTACTTTAAAAAGTTATATAGGTCGAAAACTCGGGGTGTCTTTTTCCGGACACTTCATTGTAAAATGAGTTAATTGACTTTTAAGAATTTAATGAACCAAATCGTTGAGTTTTTCTTCAATATCTTTTCGAAGAACAAATATTTTGACAAACATTTTATATTAACGGATGAAAAGCTCTTTCTTGTGATATAAAATTCACAATATTTTATCATACATGTAATGAGATATATGCCTTGAAAGTTGGTGGATAAGACATTTTGATACACACTGTAGTTTAACTAAGACTTTGATGAGTTTGAATTCTGAATCTCCAGAGACATCGTATTTTTGTTACGATTCTTGCTAATACATTTTATATCAAAATTCCCGCTATATCACTATTGTTCAAAATCTTCAAACGTATTGCATTAAAAATGGATTTTCGTATTTTTCATAAACTTTGTTATTATCAGAACTTCTGCAATTCCTTACCTTTTGTTCTCTTCCTAATCTTACGTCTTTTAAGATCTCAGAGTTATTTTCAAGAGAGCGAATGTCACCCCATTCTTTTGAAACACTGACCAACGAGGGATTGACCTCTCTGTCTATCCACCTATAAAATTTATTGATGAGGTGCGAAAGCCTCGTGAAAGATTAACTAAGATTGACATCTCTTCTGTTATCTTAACACGTCACAAAGGTTTGAATGGTATCTGCGTTTTATTAAAATCTTATTGAAGTATAGCTATCAAGATTTCATGTTATGAAAAAAAAAACCTACTTTCAGAAGCAAAACTCACGCGAACAGAATCCAAAAAAAAAATAAAAAAAAATTGTAATACACCTTTCCGGAATTTCTGTTTAAATGCCGAATTAATACTTAATTTTCTAGTTTCGCCTCATTTCTATGTTCTTCATTGTTTTTCTAATTGCATAATGTTTTCAGTAAGTAATAGTTACTCGTTCTTTCAGTTCCCCAGTGGAAGTAATTAAGAGTTTGAAAAAGAGGCGAAACTTAGAAACTATAACACGGTGTTTAAGCGGATATTCGGAAAGGTCTCTTTAGTTACAAAATTTAAGACATCATAATCTTATATGAACACGTCATATAACAGTTTCCATGTCCAGCCTCGCTTTCAGCACCACACCTCTTTGAATGTGAAATTATCAGGAAATTGAATAACAGAGACTTCACGCATAGACATTTATACATTTTCAGGCGCATAAAACAGTTCAGAAGGAGACAAAACCCAACCCGTATCGTCCCCTCCCCCCACCCAAACAAATTATACAAGGTTAAAAAGGAAAACTTGTTCTATTTCTTGCTAGAAATCATAAGAAAAAACATATCTCATCGGACAAAACTTCGTCGAATAAAATTACAAACAAATGTGTACTTCGGAAAACCATGTTCTCTAACTCAATCCACTGTCCGGCATGTTTCCATTTTGGACTTTTTATTTCTTTCCCGTTTTACTTCGCAGTAGCTATCTTTCATCGCAAAAGCTTTTTCATCTTTTCATATAAAACTCTTTACAATTAGATTTTTGTTCACAAACCCATTTTACAGAACAGTTGATTTTTCGCACATGATTGTTTGCAATGAAAGTTTATGTTGTATTATGAAGTCTGTTATTATCAGATGTTACCATTCATACACAAAAGAGATTAAAATATGTATTTTCTCTAATTAGCGCCTGGGCGGTTATTGTAGCTAAATTTAAAGAATTTTTGGGAGCTTACTTCATGTATGGCGCTATAATGTAATGGCGCTAAGTAAAACAAGCAGTGGCGTATTTGAGTTGTTCTTAAAAGCTAAAGTGCTCTATGTCTATTTCCTCATCCTTAGCCTCATTTACATTGTGAGTGACGTCACCATGTTTTTTTTTTAATTTTTCGCACCTTAAATCCGTCTGAGAATAAATTCGAATAACCACCCAAGGCGCTTAATAGAAGAGGCGTGCTTTACCAACACCAAAAACAAACGCCTGAAAATACTACGATGATGAAGTACACTGATCCATAATCAGCAGCACCCTAACTCATCGAAATATCTCTTTACCAACTTTATCTAATAGTCATGAAAGCAAGCATTTTACTGGTCAAGGGGTACATGATGAGCCACAGTAAAGTTGCATTTAAGTTTCAATGACATTTTTCCACCTTGAATTTAATAATTGATCAATTTTTACTTTCTATTTGAACAACGTCAATGTGCACTATACATCTTGGCGGTGGCGTTAATGTGTACTATACATCTTGGCGGTGGCGTTAGTGAGACCTACAGAATATAACATTTTTTGTTAGCCTTGGAAGAGCCAGTATTCTTTTCACTTAATGCGTTCATTCTCTCAGCATCCGCCGCAACCAATTTAGAAGCAGCCAACCCTGCAGCGTGCTCAAATAGCTGTTGCACATTACGCCCCGTCTTCGATGACGTCATAAATTGAGTGGGCTGAGTTTCGAATACATCGAATTACTCGTAGTCGCTATTGGAAGTAGTGTCGTCAAATTGGTCGTGTTTAGTGCCGGCAACCACGATGAAGACGTTCTTGTCGCTTATGCATTCCTTAACGATCTTATAATAACCACCCATAGACTTAACAGATTTTTCGTCCCCAATTTCATAAACGAAGATGATGACGTCAGAACTTTTGCTGCAATGTCTAACCATGTCCAAAAATTCGCAGTTAACCTCGATAGCCCCAACTTTAAATTTTCTGTCGGACCAAACAAATTCCTTACAGATCAACTCGTCTCCAGTTGGTTCGTACCCTTCCCGAAATTGGTCGTGAATCCATCTATTGATAAGTGCAGTTTTTCCAACTTGTGTGTCTCCCAACAAACTGATATTAATAGTGTCTTTCGAGTCACTCATGACTGTAGAATAATAGAATCATACAGAATCTGAAGAAATTGAGAAAATACTGTTGCATTGGATATAAAATGGGCATCTTGCAAAAAAATGATTTTTAAATTCAGGTGAGAAATGAAGACCAAATGAAGTATGTTACATGTTGATGCGATACTGAATAGTAGTAGTAATCAGTCAAAGTTCAGTTTTCATGAGTCCGTTACACGAAGAAATCTACTCACTTTATGAAACAATTTTTCAACTAAGCAGAGATTTAAAATTACACTTAGTGAATCAATATTGTGACGTGAAGATGACGTTGTAAGGAACTCTACCATGTTTACATTACATGTTTACATTTACATTAATTCCTACAAATGTGATAAGTAAATAAGTAAATACAGTTTTTCGTGTAAACAAAGCATGATTTCTATGTAATGGGCTATTAACAGAGTCTTTAGCAACAAACGTGTAGAACTGTATTTAATTACCTGTGAAGATCTCTTTGCATCTAACAAGAATGACTTGATGGATAAAATTTTGTGTTTAACGGTTAACAATTATCGAGTAAAGTTCATTAATGTTTACATTGTTAGTGCGTGATTTGATTGACATTTCAATATATTCTGTCAATCAATATGCATGCTCCATACTTACCCAGCAATAAAAATCGTTCAATTTGTAATTCTTGAGCCAATCACGTGGCAGTATTTTTATTCTAAAACTAATGCAGATGGATGTTTGTACCACATAATTGTAATACAATGACATGTAATGCAAGTAATTCCTTAAAAGGATGCCAACATATGCAAGTCTTCTACAGCTAGCCACTTGAAATACCATCTGTTATAGAACAAAACACATCATTCACATTCTTAAGGCCTTATTATTACTCCGTTAAATTCTCCAATTAATAATTTTAGTATAATGTACAATGTGTTGTAGGTATTTCCAGTACACGATACTTGCGACTAAAAAATCATTCTCGGGACAAACTAGACCTTGATCATTTTTTGATAATTTGTCAAAAACAGACGCAACTTAATTCTGTATCTTGATATCAAACAAATTTTGACGTCAGAATCCTAATTGCAGCGGAGTTTATTTTTTTTCCCGATAGAACACGTCATAACTATACGAGGAAGACATATGACATTATTATATGTATTTTGCCATGATAGGTTTCATAGCTAGTGCCAAACATCAGTGGCGGATCTGGAGGTATGTCGAAATTTGTGTAGGAGAGTGTTAGCAATCTAACCATAAAAGAAAAGCGTTCAAATAACCCCATTGGTAATATAAATTGAATTCACAAATTATGTTAATGCTCTCCTACACAAATTTCGACATACCTCTAGGTCCGCAACTGAACATGGCTGAGAAAAAAGTGTTAACCTTTAAAGGAAAAATGGAGACTTTTTCCATATTCAAAATGCCAAAATTCCTGGAGCACGGTTTTTGAAGGTACTAGGAACCAAAAACTTTCTTTTCGCTTGTTTCTTTATTTTATGTTTCACATGTAATCGACGCATTCTTCCAAACTTCATAAGAAATAAAATGTCCTCCGCCAAGCTTTCCTCTTCACCAGTCATTTCCGTTCATTGTTGCTCTCTTTGCTTCAAAACAAATTTCTGTGATTGGTTTAGAATCCCAGTGGAAGCCATCTTGGTTTAGAATATTAGGGTGGTTTACAGAAGGATGTAAATACACAACTTCGAACTCAGGAAGCCAAGAGGCTTTTATATATACTGACGACGCCACCATCCAGAACCTGTAAGAAACCCTGGGTTCGAGGTTGGTAAGTACACATTCTAAAAAACCAACTTTTTATCAGCAATCACTTGACTTGCACTTTGCGTTTACTTAAAGTTTGAATCAATGTTTATAGTAGAGCGCCATTGTGAATTTTCCAGGCTTAAGTATATTAGGAGCGTAAAGGTCGTTTTTCATTCAAAGCTCTCAAGTACGTGAGATACGACAAATAAAAAAAAAAGTCCTGGAAAAGGGGTTGAGAAGGATCATTATCTTAGCAGTCCTTACGTGCAAGTGTGAACGGCTTGCTTCATGTTTCAATTTGTGCTTAACACGCATGCTTACTTCGCTCGCTTCTGCATCTGCTTCGTAAATGTGAAACAGGCTTAAGTGTTAACCGGATGTTTAAACGGAAATTTGGGAATAGTCTCTCAAACGAAACGAGCTTATCGGAAATCTTATTTTTATAAGAAAATTGTTAATTTACAGAACAGAAAAAAACAGGAAACATAAAGTGTGTTCGGTTTCCAAGTGATTTGGATTTGCTTAAGACAGAAGGCAACAATTTTTCTTTTGCTCGGGAGATCCTGTGTCTTTTCTTAATGCAAGCATTCTCTCTGCATTTGGAAATAAGTTATAAGCAACCAACCCCACGGCGTGCTCGAAAAGTTCTTGTATATTGTGCCCAGTTTTCGATGACGTCAGAAATTGACTAGGTTGAGATTCAAATTCACTGAAGTACTCTTTGGGAAGTTCGTAGTCGCCATAGAAACCAGTGTCGTCAAATTTGTCGTGTTTTGTACCGGCTACCACAATAGAGACGCCTTTCTCGCATATGCATTCCTTAACGATGTTGCAGTAATGGCTGATTGACTTGGCAGATTTTTCGTTCCCAATTTCATAAACGAAGATGATGACGTCAGACTTTTTGATGTAAAGTTTATCCATTGCCGGAAATTGACTTGATCCAGCGATATCGACAAGTCCAACATTAACGTTTCTACCTAGCCACATAAATGTTTTGTTGAAGAACTCCTCTACGGTCGGTTTGTATGTTTCCAGGAATTTGTCGTTCAACCATCTATGAATAAGGCCGGTTTTCCCGACTTTTTCGTCTCCTAGCAACATGATACCAACAGTGTCTTTTCGTTTCAACGACTTCAAAGCGAATCTTCGTCGTTTGGTGGAGTCACCCATTACTGCGTTCTATAAAAAATGAAATTAAACATGGCAGTTAAAGAAATCAAGGAGTTTTACGAAGGGGAGACATACTCCAACTGAAAAATTCCTTGTTTTGTGGTCATGGAATATCCTAATCTTCTTCATTTAGAAAATTGCTTTATATATATCAGTTAGTCTTTGTGGCTAAATAAGTGTCCAGAATGCCGTAAAAACGGTAACCTTATCCCTAATCCTTACCTTAACCTGTCTGTCTGCGGACGGTGGCGCTATTCCTTTTCCTACCCCTTTAAAACACTAAACCTAGCCCTAACCCTGATCCTAACCCTACCTCCAATCCTATAGGAGGTACGAAAAGGAAATAGTGCCCTTTAGATGGCCACAAAACATTATATTTTACGGGATAATCGCATAGTTGACAGCTGGAGTATGTCTCCCCTTCGTAATATTCGAAATCAAGGCATTACTACAAAACCTGTTTTGGTTAATTTTCTGAAGAATGAATGGTGCCAAACAACCCCCCCTTAACGACCTTCAGAAGAGTGGCATGAAATATTTTTATTGATTCATACTGATATAGTCATTAGCATGACAAATGTTGGACCCAGACCTTCCGTTCTGCCGCCAAACATTTTGCCATCTAGTGCCAAGACTTTTTACCTTCGAAGAAAACACCCAGTGTTACAAAAGTACTTGTTTTATGTCGGACAGACAAATCGATACTTAGGGCTATATAAAAAACAGCACGTTTATTATACAATATCAAGCAAACGTTTTTCGAAAGTATACTAGAATAGACTTTACAAAATTCCGAAACATGATTTCTACAAGGATGATAGTCAAAAAATATTGAAACAAACAGTTATCGTCTTGGATGGACTCAATGCTAATACTTTTGTAACAGACCCCAAAATATTTATGAAAAGAAACGTTTCCTATTGTAAAACTGTATAGAAGAGATATACAGATCATTCCCCTTCCGTTATAGATGAGATGTTCAGATCATTCCCTTCACGTCTTTCATAATAAGCAAAATACAAAATACTTAGAAATATTTTGTCTCTAAAGCAAACTTCCATAAAAAAATGATTCCAGTTCTTACCGTTTCCATACATTTATATTGTTTTGTAGCTAATGAAGCAAAAACTAATATTGTACTAATATTTCATTTTTTTGTTTGGTTTTTAATCATTAATTTCTATCCTGTTACTAACTCTGTAACATATATTATTATTAAAATGGTTTTTCTTTCGTCCTCAATAACAAACGTATATGAGAAGACATTTATAGCATTCTACTTTCCTTCAGATATTTGAACGAATTCTCCAGTTCAACTGTTTACATAATCATTTATCGTATTTGCGAAATCCTATGGAAAAGAATTGTGACAAAACCTTAATAAAAACCATGCAGAAATGATGACGTATAGTTACCCTAACACACTGGAAAATAATTTAAAGCGGACACTTACGGGACCAGAGATGTTGTCCGCTTTAGAGAGGTGTCCGCCTTGGAGAGGTTTGGCTTATTTTGGCCAGAAACTCGGAAGAGATTCTACTCGTAAGTCGGGAACCCATTGCCCAGTTAGGTAACAATCATTGATGAAATTTGACCAGAAAATAAACATTTGTTTACGTATCAAAAAACCATTAGCGCTGGGGAGCTGGTTATGGATTAGAGTTATCATGTATATTCCACGTTAGTGGGCAAGAAAAGCCTGTCACTTGGCTAACAAATAAAATAAACCTTATAATAAAAGAAAAAGAAAATATTGTAAACAGATGTTTACAATAAAAAAAAAAAAAAAAAAATACTGAATTTTGATGTTCTTGTCGAAATCTTTCGATGTCCGCTTTATATAGGTAAATTTTAGGGGTAATTGCCGCGCGGGACCTGGAAAAGATGTCCGCTTTAAGGAGGTGTCCGCTTTAGGCTGCCCGCTTTGGGGAGGTTTCTTTGTAAGAGTTTATTAAGGATTCGTCCGGGACAAAATTTTTTGTCCGTCTAAAAGAGGTTTCCGCTTTAAGGAGGTTCCATGGTGCGCTCCATAGCTAGGATAACAAAAATTATTTTCGAAAAAAGTGCGCATTAAATTAGGGTACATCAAAATTATTTTCATAGTCAGGTGCGCAATATCAATTAGGGACACTTTCATTTAAGGAACCCTTTCATTGAGACAAGGACAACTACAGGTTGAAAATAGCGCAATTTCCCGCCGTAAAAGATCTCGTCTTCTTCCTTATACTTGTTAAAAAATATCATTCACATTTTGATGAGCTTTATTTCCTGAAATTCCATATCCCTCCTACTTACTGACAACTGACAAAACGATGATACCGGATAATTATTTTCATATTTGTTTTTGTTTTGTAAAATACATAACACTGTTGGTTTTTGTTTGTTTGTTTGTTTGTTTGTTTTGCGTAAAAAGCTCACCTCACCAACAAATTAAAAATTCTAATTCTAACCGAAGAAAGCATTTTCAACATAAGCGCCCTATTGTCGAGTAAGTTCCGCCCTACGTGTTCGCTATGATAGGTTACTAATAGTTACTGTCATATCTCCATGGAAAGTAACATCACATCACGTTGTTTTCCTGGCATTTAGACGACAATTCAAAATGGTAGCTTTAACGCTGGTAGAAGTGGTGGCGTGTTCTTACAGTCAAGTGTTTATGCAAACCAACTTTAACTTTAGCAAACCCCTTTCCCCCGTGACGTCATTTTTGACCAATCTCTAAAATTAACGTGGGTCTGTTAGAATGAAGTTGATGATGATCGAATGATGATCGAATGAACCGTTTGTTGTTATCATGACTGTGACCGTAAAATATATCATCAAGACAGCAACATTAATATATCATCAAGACAGCAACATTAATGTATCATCAAGACAGCAACATTAATGTATCATCAAGACAGCAACATTAATGTATCATCAAGACAGCAACATTAATGTATCATCAAGACAGCAACATTAATATATCATCAAGACAGCAACATTAATGGAGAAAGGTTGGGACAACAGTTAGTAGATAGATGTACCTCGTTTCCATGTTGAATAATTTTTACGTAGAATTTCGTGAAACGTTTTTCCCCGAGTTATTCTTTTTCTTTTCAAACAGAAAAAAAACGACGTCGTCAATCTTCAGGTTGAAAACGACGTTCTTTCTAGATATGGTGAAGTAATTTAGAAAAAGGTCTGTTGTAATTTTAACACATCGAACTTGTATTAAAAGATTGTCACTTATCACAGTGATGTAAAAAGTTCACTTTTTTATTCGTTAAGTAGGCGGAAAATAACCAGAGAACTGCAAATGAAAATAGTTGAGCGTTAATATTTGAAAAATATTCGAGATAAATAAACAATGTTATAATAAGGAACAAGTTTGCGAGAGAGCAGCTGGCTGAAGAATCGCAAGTTTTTCGCAAGTTTTTAAGAAACTCTGTTCACTGAGACTCGACCGTCAGAAAATATGCTAAATAACTGATTTTAAATGTGAATGTAATAAGTTACGGTGGATGGAAGAGGTACGCTTGTGTCTAGCACATGCATTTATAGCTGTCACTCATATACACCACGAACCCAGCGGGCACAAGACGTCTTTGAGACGTCTCATTTTAATCGTAAAATGGTCGTTTGCTTTCCAGATCATTTTGCGACGTCGTAGGGACGTCTGAAACGGGACGTCGCAATTGGGACTCTTTTATGACGTTTTTGGGACGTCTTTATACGGATTGAATAATGACCTTCGAAACAATTATAAACTTAAGATCATTTTGGGACGTCGTAGGGACGTCTGAAACGGGACGTCGCAATTGGTATCCTTTTACGACGTTTTTGGGACGTCTTTATACGGATTGAATAACGACCTTTGAAACAATTATAAACTTAAGATCATTTTGGGACGTCGTAGGGACGTCTGAAACGGGACGTCGCAATTGGTATCCTTTTACGACGTTTTTGGGACGTCTTTATACGGATTGAATAACGACCTTTGAAACAATTATAAACTTAAGATCATTTTGGGACGTCGTAGGGACGTCTGAAACGGGACGTCGCAATTGGTATCCTTTTACGACGTTTTTGGGACGTCTTTATACGGATTGAATAACGACCTTCGAAACAATTATAAACTTAAGATCATTTTGGGACGTCGTAGGGACGTCTGAAACGGGACGTCGCAATTGGGATCCTTTTACGACGTTTTTGGGACGTCTCTGTGCAGATTCAATAACGATCTTCGAAACAATTATAAACTTTCAAAAGCAATCAGTCTGTATAGAATAATTTATTGTAAATGTTTTTAAACGTCTTGACAACAAGCAGCAGTGGCATAACGGTTACGAGTTCGACTGGCACACCAGAGGTTCCAGGTTCGGGTCCGCCTGTGGCCTATTACAGTTTTTGAAAGAGTAAATTTCATAATCCTGTGACGTCGTTACGATGTCGTTGGGATGTCATCGAGACGTCTCAATGAAGATGTAATTGGGACGTCTTTTGAGATTCCCACTTCGCGACCATTTTGCGACGTCTTAGGGACGTCTTGAAAAGACGTCTTTACGACGTCTTTACGACGTCTTTGTGCCTGCTGGGAATATTTGGTGACGAAAACAAACTGTTTTGGTCTGTAATCGAGCCAAAATGTTTTCCGACTCCAATTTTATTCACAAAAAAAAACAACACATTTTTAATTGAGTCTGTAATCTCACTTACCCAAAATCCACGATGTAACAGTTGTATGTAGTACACATATGCGTAGAGACCATTAAAAAAATGTAAATCTAAATGCACGTTTTCTTTATATAGTTGGAATTATTTCACACCGTCATCAGATTTTATCGCGTATGTGATAAAACAGGCGATTAAAAGTTTCCGTACCTTTATATGTAATTACAATTAATGATAAGTAACGTATTGTATGAAGGATATGATATGTAAAGGCCTGTTTCCACGATCTGATTTCTTCAGCCAACTTTTACACAGAAATGTTTACACAATACGTAGGTAGTGCTTTCTTATTTGAAAAACATAAGGAAGTCCCTTCGTGTGAACATACCTTAGAAGTATTGTGACTAACCGTCATTAAATAATAACGATAATTAGAGACACAAGGTAAATATAATGCGAATGGACTGCAAAACTTCATTAAATGGAAATGAATCAACAACACGAATAAATAATTAAACAAAACAAACAAAGAGATTAATAAACAAATAAATAGGATAAAACAAACAAGATGAACAAATTTGATCACACCGAAACTTCCATATAGCGAAACTTCCATAAAGAAACCCTGGATTCGAGGTTGCTCCATATAGCGAAACCTCTCTGTAACGGATGTCGTTTCAGGATTCCAATTGACATTACCAACCTACAACTAATGCCTCTATGGTGGACACAAAGGGTGGTATTAAACAATTCTTATAAGAATTTTCTTCTTATATATTTTATTTAAAGCAGTGTTAACTTTCTCTATCACAATAGTTGCAAACATTTAGATGAAGTGCTAGGTTTTTCCAGTCAAAGCGATGATTCATCACTCGCGGAGCTAATTTCCCAAGTAACTGACAACTTTCAAAATACTGATTTGTCTTTTTGTAAAATCTTGAATCGATTTTTCTTGTTTTGAAGATACCTTAAGGGAAGAAATTTTGACGGGAAGAAATTTTGGCGGATGAGCTCAATATATATTTGGCGGGAATTTATTTTGGCGGTTAAGGAAAATGTTTATATTTAGCGGGAATTAATTTTGGCGGATGCCCCCAATAATCAAATTTCAATTAAGTGGTTCGATAGAATAAAGAGACAAAATATTTAAATGAGAAGAGGAAAGTCCAACATATGGATGGTTTTTTCAAAAAACAAAAACATTACAAGTTTTTATTACAGTAATTTATGAATCAAATTCATCATCTGTAATAAAATCGAAAGCGTTTCGTTCAAAGTCAATGTTATCATCTTCCTACTCTGATTTTTCGTCGTCGTCATTGTCTTGCACGTTGACGAAATCATCTAAAACATCTGATCTGGGCAAGAAAAGAATTGGAATTTAAGACATCAGAACCTTTTTCTCACCAGTTCAGAGAGAGCCAGCAAAAAAAGGAAGGGTCAGAAGAGACCAACAATCGTTAGTAGATTGATTTAAAATGAAATAATGATGTGCAATGCTGAAATTCTAGCATTTTATACCTTTTAATTCCTTTTGAAAAAAAAAAATTGGCGGTTTACGAAAATAATCAAATTTGGCGGGAATTAATTTTGGCGGACGAGCATTTAAATCAAATTTGGCGAGAATTAATTTTGGCGGATCCCCAAAATAATTATTTTTGGCATTAAGAAATATTGGCGGATTTTGGCGGTTTTTGAAGCAATCCGCCAAATCCGCCAAAATTTCTTCCCTTAAGGTACTCATATACTCACAGTATATTGTCTTCAGGCTCTTTCGTCTCCTAAAACCAATGTTATTAGAGTCGATTTTGCCATACTCTAAGAACCAAAAAAAGCAAAAGAAGCCAATTATAGCGGACACTTATTTGAAGTCTCGACGGTGTCTACCACAGAGAGGTTGCACGGTATACTTATTGATGTTTACCCGGGGTTACATCGGTGAAGCAGTTGTCACCAAGCAACCAATGAATAGCGCTTTAGATTATCTTACCATCGTAGCTACTTATTGGTAAGGGAAACAACATCTCGAAGCATCAATCTACATGCTGAGTTGATTTGTAATATTGCCGATAAAAATAGTTTCTGTTACACCCCGCAATCCATTTTACAAGCAGCAACAACGCTTTCGATGAAGCTTACTTTCAATCTGACTTTCGATGGAACTGACGTCAAAAGATCAGTCGATTCCTTTTATCAACCAATATGTCGATCGAAATCAAATTCTTAGTAAAATTAAGGGCTATTTGTTTAACTTATCTGCAAAAACTTTGTCGGCCGAAAACGGCGACGAGATATACATTTAGAGAACTATCCAGTAGTGCCATCCTGTCTGAATTTCGTTTGTTTATGTTCTAGTTTGATTATTCTGGTTAAAATCAGGATGAATTAGGTGAATCAGAGAGGTGGGTTTAAAGGCATGTCTTATACGATTGCTTTTGATCATGTAGGTAACCTAGCAATCAGACGGCCTGCGTAAATCGTTATCATAAACATGAGAATGAAAAAGCTAATGAAAGTTCTACAAAAAGGTTGAAACACGTAAAGAACCATTTCACGAGAATGGTAAAAGTTTGTTGATGACTCTTATCGTGTAAACCCGTGGTTGTCAACTAAGGAGTTCGTGAAATTAAAACATTTTTTGTGGATTTTAATTTTCTGTAGAATCTTATGAAAAAACAAACAAACGGGATGCTGGGAAGGACACTATAGTTTTTAAGATTTTATACAAAAGTGTCTTCCGTTTTTTGGAATTTACAACCATCCAAAAAATTCTGGTTTGAAAGACAGTCTTTTTTTATCGTCTGGATAAATTCATTTCAGTTGATTAGGAATGAATTCGCCAAAGAAGATTTAATCCTCCATTCCGCCACTACCTTCCCTCTGAAAACTGCTAAAGAGGTATTGAATCGAGTCATTCGATACGATAATTGCCTCACTTACTCAAAAAAGAATTGTTATGTAAACTTTGTCAGCCAAGCTATACACAAAACTTCCTTATCTCAGTTGCTTCAAAAGAAATTATTTTGGTGTCCACATATATATATAACTATAGAAGAGA
Source organism: Turritopsis dohrnii (assembly GCA_027922465.2). Lineage (NCBI taxonomy): Eukaryota > Metazoa > Cnidaria > Hydrozoa > Anthoathecata > Oceaniidae > Turritopsis > Turritopsis dohrnii. The sequence goes on along the minus strand of BQMF02000227.1, from coordinate 473,447 downwards.
GATCATTTCACCTTCAATCTTCAATGTATTTAGACCAAAAACCAACAACGCATACAAATGACATTATGAAACCAAAAAAGCTCCTCCAGTCACCCACATATTAAGGATTGGAAATTGAATTTTATATTTGACAGATGGTGAATTTTGATTGGACAGTGAAAACAATCCTGTCGAAAGTGGTTGGCCAATTAAAAGCGTTATTCCATCACGTGAGATGAAAATACAGAAGTCTGCTTATTCTCGAAGCTTCTGCTTATTCTCGAAGCTGGATAAAGATGTATGCACGAGAAGTATTTTAGTGAGTCAGTGGAAGTATTTTCGAACTTTCCAGGGATATGTTAAAGCGTAACGACGCTGTATTTTTAGATCTTCTAAATTTTCTTCCCAAAACTGCGCTTTTAAAGAAAGTTTTTTGAAAAATCTTCGGATAAGTGGAACATTCACGAAGTGGAACCTTATTTTTCGATCCCTTGAAAGTTCCACTTCTCCAGCGGCAACTGTATGAAATACTTTAGCATGATAAAAAGTTTCCGAAAAATCGGGATTTCCGAAAATCGAAAATCTACAAAAGAGAAAAAACCATTATATCCCCATATACACTTTGTTTGGTTCCCAACCTCGTCCCCAGACCATTTTGTTTGGTTCCTGATCATCGTCCTCAGACCATTTTTTGAACCAGACCTTTAAGCTTACCAACAGAAAGGTTGGTAAAATACATCGTTTATGACAACACGGACAAGCACCGCTCATGAAGTTTCATAAATTTGAATTGGCTGACATAAAGAAGGGTGTTTTTCCACAGATCAGACAGCACCTTTTCGATTCAAGTTGGTCCGAAATGGATCTTTTTTTAAAAGTTACAAAACGTTTTTCTAATCAGTACTGAATGTAAATTGGATTGATATTTTCAACCAATGAACATTAACTATTTTGGTCACATGGTCACCAGAAATTTCAAAAGCACACTGGCTGCTATGTTTATCGGATATTGTTTAGTCTTTTGTTCGGATTGGATTTTGATCCGATCTGATCAAACCAAGTGGAAAACAGTCTATGTTGAAGACAGGAATATATAGTGCATGATCATATCTTACCTAAAGATTACAAAAAAGACGGGGATGGGCGTCTTTTTTTATGGTTCTTCGATTCCAAAACCAATCTACTGCATTCCCGCCCTAAAGAGCGCCTGACATTTAAGGACGCCTTGCGTCTTAAAATGGAACTATGCACATCATGTGTTTGTTATAACACTATTATGATACATCACTCTTATCATGTATTCACCTTAGCATGAATCTTGTCATATGACTAACATTTACATGGGTATGCCAGCACATCCCCACAATCGTTTCACTTTATTCAACGACTTTTTCCTTGGTTCTTTCACGCCATAATGCAGATGAGCAATATTAAGTAGTTTCAAGACTGTCACCACTTGGTGGATTTCGGGTTCTGTAGCTGCTGCTAACTTCTCGATCAACAAAACTCCATGGTAAAAACCTTGTTAAATTAGCGTGGGCCAGTGAGCATAAAATTGTCTCAATCTTTCAAAACCTTTCGTAAGACTTTCCTGCGAAGGGTTTGATGAACTCAAATTGTCCATGAACGTACTGTAAGGGAGGTGTTCAGAAGATATTTCTATATAACGATGCCTAGCAGCGTAATGATATATTAAAGGTTGCTACTGGTAATTTAAAAGGATTTCGTCAATGTAGTTATGATGAATACAATAATATCTCAGTATTGCATTCAGGATTGAAACAATAAAGGAACATGAAGTTCTCAAGGAAGATACGAAATTCGATAAAAGCTAGTATAACAAGTAACAGTACTGACAATTAATGACAGAAATGAAAAACCTAGTAACGTTAACACGACTCATCTCTTTCTATAACAAATCTTAATACGTCATACTCTCTATTAAAATAGAATTCATTTTTCTTTTTTTTTCTAAGTGTTCTCGGCCTATGATCGCCTCTGTTCAGGCGACACAAACGGCAAAACAAGTTGCTACCGAACATTCTCCGCCGAGTCTGTTTCTTAAAGTTTGGAATACACGACACGGTAATTTTGATCCTACGTACTAGTGATGTTAGCCGTTTTGTGGAATTCCTGGTCGCTAGGAAACACAATCGGTTTGATTTCCGTTGAGTCAGGGTGTGATGTTATTGAGTTATTGATCGTCTTCAAAGTTTTGGGCATTGAAATAGTGACGCTAGTTTCCAGACCACGTGAGTCTGAATCACTAATTGTTTTAATTTCGTTCACTTCAGAAAGTTTCATTTTCTTCGTTTCAACATAAGAATCTGGATAGGAACGCTTAACAGCCAATAATGTTTCTGTGACAACGGTCTGTAAATTATCAGGGTAAGATGTAGTGATGGTTACGCCTGGATCAGTAGAGGCGGTGCACGACTCAATAGTGTTACCACCATTCATAACAGAAAGAGCTGAAAAGATTGGAAAAATATAGCAATTCAAAGAAGTGCTTCAGACAAATGACACAAAAAGGTTGGTTTTTCCAACAACACATAATTTCTCAGAAGATTAATAATGCAAAACTTGTGTATCGTGGTTGTTTTCAGCAGCATTTGCAATAAGCATTCCTAACGATCCCAAACAAAGACGTATTATTGTCGTCCAGATGATATCCGTAATGAATAGAATTACGAAATTGCAAAGGATGGTCAAACTATAAAATAAATCTCACCCTTTTGTATCTCGGCTTTCGAGTCCTTGCCAGAAAGGATGTCTGTAATGGAGGTAAACTGCTTGCCAGGATCACGTCCAGCAGCCTGTAATCCAAATAACGTCGGTTGCTTGATTACACTGACGGTTTGCAGGGCGTTTGTGGCGGCGACAGCAGCAACGGTAGCAGATAACTGATGGATATGTCCTGCTGGATTGCCAGTAATGCTTGAAACATCAAGTGAAGGTGGTTGCTGGGCGGCTTGTGTTAAGGGGTTCAGTTGGTTAGTTTGGTTACCAGTAACAACAAATTGTTCCGTTTTAACGATAGGAGGTATCTGGTGTAGTTGCTGCTGCTGCTGTGACGTTTGAATTTTTATCTGATCCATGTTCAAAGGTTGAGAAAGCAGATTCGATGGAACCTGCTGCACACCAGGACGAAACAGCAACGTTTGGGAGTTCAGAGAGGATCCCTCTGTAACACGACCCTGAGGTAACACAAACGTGGTTTGTACTGATGCTGGAGGACTTGCATGCACCACTTGGCCAGCTACACCACTTGAACCGACAAATTTAGCCGTGGTAAAGAAAACAGATTTGGGTCCATGGTGGCCACCGGTAATCATGGCGGCGGCTGTTTTTAAGGTGGTGGAAGCAACTTTCAATGGCTGAAGGTTGGGATGGAATCGTGAAGTGGGCGATAATAAACGAGGTGGCTGCGATGACTCAATTGATGTTGTTCGTGTTATTCCTTGTTTTTGCAATGAATTTTCCTGCATTGTAGGATCAGTGTTGTTTCTCTGCATCAACTGCTGGGACATGTGAAGTTCTTCAGTTTGTGTATCACTACGAGTCATCGGCTTGAACGGTGGTGGCATCATCATACCGTGAGTTGGAGAAGCAGGTGCTGACCTTAATTTAAGGAAATGCAATTTTTTAAAAAATAATTATCCTTTTTTTACAAATCAAAACAGCTTGGTATGGAAATCTTACCTGGACGAAATATAAGGAGGCCTGAAACATGGTACACCCCTCTGTCTCCTTTTCCTGAATGCCTGTTCCATTAGCTTTGACTCGCAAGACGGATCTATTCTCCAAAAGGAACCTTTGCCAGGCTCATCTTGAGATCGTGGAACTTTCAAAAAATAACGGTTGAGTGACAGATTATGGCGTATTGAATTCTATATGACAAAGAACAGAACAGTTTGATCAAAGATGTCTAATAACCACAACCATGCAAAGCCATCAATAAATCCTGCTTACCTGCCACCCTTTGTCATCTATTCGGTAATAAGGGTAGTTTTTCATGATAAATTGATAGATACCATTCAAAGTAAGCTGTCTTTCACCAGCTGACGTAATTGCTTGCACTATCAACTGGGCGTATGAGTAGGGTGGCTTTTCACCAGGGTTCCTTGGCTTGCCGTCAAGAACAACAGGTGACGTAACAGTTGGTGTTGTTGCTTCATCACTCGAGTCTTGCGACTTTTCAAAGAAATCGTCAATATTCTCCTCATACTCCTTTTCTTTTTCTTCACGTCCTTTCTCTTCTGTTTCCCCATCTTCCTCTTGTTTGACATCATGGTTAACCACAGTGGCAGCTGCAAGTAATTCTGAGGTGAGGTCATTTTGAGAAGTGGAAGACATTGGTGTTCGTGATGGACTTACAGGACAGGAGTTTGGGACGCTAAGAAAAATGAATTAAAGGAATTAATGGACATTTACAAAATATGTTACATACATTTTAGAACAATAAGTCAATTTTCATTGAAATTTCCTAAACAAAATTAAAAAAATTTGCAAAAGACTTGAAGAACGTGAATTCAGACCAGGCAAATGATGATAACTCCATCCATAAACAGATGGGCTTCAACCAGATAAAATACTTCAGAAAAATACCCCTGATTTCCCAAATTCAAATTTTCAAGGCTCTTTAGGTAATTCCATAGTGATAGAAAGTAACATATCGTTTCACAAAAAAGTTGTTTTGTATTGTCATTTACTTTGTTTATATTTGGTATTTGAACATATTTTAATAAGTCCATTTCATCAGTCCTTCAGAAGAAATTGCATATGTCATCACATTTTAAACATTTCAAAAAAAGTGCCCAAAAGAAAATCATCATTACTGGGAATTGGATTTTCAGAAAATATTGGGAATATTTTCAAGTCTAAAGTTACAAAGTTTTACAAGTTCCTCTGAAGGGAAGGCAATGAAGCAGTTGTTTATAAATATTTTCAAATTCAAATTAATGAAATTCACATTGTGCAAGTAGACAAAGAAATATGAATATAAATGAAGTAGATAAAAACGCTTTAGAGACTACAGTGTTATGAAATTATCTACAAACATTCATTCTAGACAGAGCTTACCTGATAGTTCCAGATGGTGAGGGAACAGGTGAAGAAGAATAAGCTTGTTCCACCTCTGGAATACTTATACGTAATGGAATTAATGGTTTTAATCGTGGAGGACTTGGAACTCTTCTGTAAGGCACTGAAGAATCAACCAATGAGGAAAACCAGATTTTCATATTTGTTGACGGGAATCGAATAACACATCTGTGAAAAAATAATTACAAACGTGAACATCAACCTGCTTAACTACAGTTAAGCCTCATGGTGATTTTGCATCAAAAACACATGGCAAAATATTTCCACTCATTTTAAAATCCGACAGCTTGAAGAAGCATGCAATCGTTACACAACTCAACTGCAAATAAACCCAAACTTATGGCATAAGTTAGGCCTTTTTCCAGTGATTTGTTCATTCAGCATCAGAATGATATGGGTCTCTATCAGGAGCATATAACCCAGATTTTAAGGTATAACTTTATCCTTCCTGACTGACACCGCCTTATCTATATTATTAGCATTCAAATATAGAACTTGTCTTATAGTGTTATACTAGCCGCCAAGGCGGCGTCGCTCGCCGCCCATATCCACCTGCTCTGTATCACTCTATCAATAAACGTCAAATTTCCTTATAAACGGCTCGTACAACTTGTGCTCAACCAGAAGCAGATTCGAAGTCACAACCTCTGGTAAAACCAATCTTTTATCAGTGTAACAATACACTCAAAACGTAGAGAGAGAAAACTTCAACTTTTTATTAGCTTTTGTTTTAAAAAAGTTACGCGCTCTAACATGGGTGCTATCAAACAGGGGGAAAATGGTTTCTCTTCTTAAAAAGTTCACACGGAGGAGAGAAAAAAGGCACGTGCTAAATGAATAAATAGAATAAAAAAAACGTTCGATTAGAACGCTTAACAATTAAAAGAAGAAATTAATTTATCAAAAGAAAAGCAAAAAAAAAAAAACATTTTGTTTTGATATGATACTCTTTTTTTACCTATCGGTTTTTAAACATTTTGATTGCTCAAAAAAAAAGTTCACCCGTCTCAGACAGTCAGGCAAGAGTTAGTGGCAAACCGAACATATGCTGCCACGTTCTGCCACTGCTGTTTTTTGTCCAAAATGTTTAATCAGTTAGTTTCTTTGTATTTAGTTGATGTACTGTTTTCAAAGCCAAGTCAACGTGGAATATGAAACTAACAATAATGATAAAAACAAAACGTTATTCCTATTAGTTCATCAGCCAAAAAAAGTCACGTTCGATTGAGGTTGCAATGTATTTGCTTCGAACTCACGTCGCACACAAAAAAAGAAATAATTTCGCTCACAACTCAATCTACCATTTTGCGTGACTTACAAACAAACAGACAGACAGACAGAGAATCGGCTATTAATATATAGATTAGTAACAACAGTTTAGCTCCACATCAGTACTTGTCTTAATAAATGACGAAATTAGCAAACCCAGGGTGCTTATTTAAAGTTTATATAAAATTATACAGATGATTTACGGGTGGTGACAATTCTGTCTAGAGAGTTAGTCTAGAGATAAGTTAAGAAAAAATATACACACTTTGATCTGTCTTTTGACTAAATTTGTTAAGACTAGTTTTAAAATGATTTTTTTTATTTTTTAATTGTGAAATACAGTTTAAATAACAACTATAATAATAACTATATTTATTATTTTTCACTAGTCTCAAAGCACCCCTACCGATTACTTTATGGCAAAATAACCGCCCCCTTTTGTTCTAGGGGACGATTATTTGGGCAGGGGTACTTACTGAAAAAATACTCTTATCCCAGGGCACTCATTCGGACAGGGGCGGTTATTTGGCAGGGGGTGCTATTTCTGTCATTAAAAGTATGTATAATGTATACCGTAATGCTTCGATTAGACACCCGGGGCGTTTATTAAATTTTTTGAATTTTTAGGGGGGCGTCTATTCAAGGGGGGCGTCTATTGAATTTTTGTGAAACTCTTCTTTTTCGTAAATATAAACTAAATATAAACATCGACAAAAAATATACAAAATTAATCTTCAAGATCATCGTCAATAAAGACAAAGTTTCCAACAGTTTAAAATTTAAAAAGAAAGGCGTCTATCGCAAATTTCCATATTTTTATACAAAATGAAAACATTGAGGCTGAAACAATGCAATGTAGTAGTTCTACATGCCTTTAAATTAGTGGGTCTCTAATAAACGCCCCTCTCTAGAGAGGGGCGTCTATTCGAGGGGGGCGTCTAATAGAGGGAGGCGTTTATTTAAAAATCTCCTGAAAAGGAGGGGCGTCTATTCGAGGGGGGCGTTTAAAAGAAGGGGGCGTTTAATCGATGCATTACGGTATATTTCACCACTTTCTTTACCAAATTAATTAATAACATGCCATTTTCATTCAGTGAAAGGATCGGAATACCATCAGTTATCACCTAGTTTGGATGTAAAATTTAGCTGTACACCTATTGCAGTGATTTAATAATATTAACACATGCTATATTGAGTTTTGAAGTAAAATAAAATTCCATACGTCAAAATTTATTTTTTACCATATTTCATGTTGTTTTCACAAATATGCTTTCTGATAAGATTAATAACCAACAAAACATTCATTATGTAACATTCTAATTTTTTTAAGAAAATATAAATTAGCCTATTCTCAATCATTAACTTTCACTTTTGACATCCAATCACTTGTTGACAAACAAATGATGTATTCCAAATGCACTGTAGATGTTGCAAATTGCGAATTAAGAACAGCAACAGTTCTTAAAAACTGTATACAAAGCTGTGAATATGCCATTGCCTGGTGTAAAATATCGATTGTGTAAATTCAAATAGTAGGTATATATAATAAGAGTAAACAATAAAACTGATTCTTGTGCAGACACATTGGACAATACATGTCAAGTAATATACATATGAATAATTATATAGTCAACATGATTTCTGCTAATTAAGTTAAAATTACAAGAAACTATAAAGTTCCTACTTACTTGTTAGTAAGACGTACTTTTTCTGATCCCTTCCTATGAAACAGTCCATCGACAAAAACGCCATTCTTTCCTCTCGTTGTAAGATAAAACTCAGGGGGTTCATACTTTATTTCTAGGTGTTTTCTTGAAATAAAACTAGAATGCCCCATGTTAATGTCTACATCACCTAAACGACTATTACGACCAATAGATATTCTGTTTTGGCGAACAAGATATTCAAATTCTCGTCCTTCTAGTTTTGCAATCGGTGCAATATTTGACCAAGCAGATTTCAGCCTTGCAGAAGGTGGTTGCCCTTGTTGCAATGATAACAAAGCAAGGGCAGGGTCCTCATGATCCTTTGGGAAGTTTGCCATGTTTTGCCTTTCCCTCCAAAACTTCTTCGATCAAGAAAACGTGTTTTGGAATACTCTGAATATATGTTGTATCTTCGCTAACAGAGATAATCGTTTTCACCAGCGACAGTCATGTATTCAAATTCTTGCCTCATCAACTTCCTTATTTATCTCCAAAATACCGCGCTAATAGTTGATGGGGGACTGAAAACAACAACATTGGTCTGTTTATCAACAACTCGCGTTGGCTCATGGTCTAAGCATTAAAAAACATTGGAAACCCATGGTATGAAATATCATTTACATCATCATTACGGACACAAGACATACAGCATCTAAATGATATATGTGTTCAGCAGCAGTACACAGGAGATTATTATTAACATAACCAGCTCGTGGAGATTACTCGAATTAAAAGTTTCTATTACGAAGACAATGACACTATCTGCATCCAGTTTAAGAAAGCTGTTTTTATTTTGCGGATGATAAAAAGGAGGAGAAACCATGTAAAGCCAAATGTAAGAATCGTGCAAGCACGCACGCAGTTGTGGGTTTCTGGAAACAAATCTACTAATATCAGTAATTTTTCAATTGTCCGTCCAAGAGCATAAGTTGAATTACAAATACAGTGGAACTCGTGTAATTCGAATTCTCTCTCAGGTCCAGCAGGGACTACACAATAGATATTTGTTTGAATTACATGATTTTTACATGAGTTTTTAGGTTCTTATGTTTTACGATTCAATTTTTCACAAACAATGGTTGAGAGGGGCGAAAAAAGAAAATGGCGATTAATATTTTGACGCGGTGTCTTCATCACGATATTTAATTGGCAAATGGCTCTTTGAATTTTATTACCGAGAACTGATAAACACACCTCTTTCTTCTTTCTTTACCATCGTAAAATCCCGGATAGAGACCTTGGGTTTATATCCGGAGAAAGATCTTTTGGCGTGGACCTATATGAAGTAGGCTTACTACAACCTCGAACCCAGGGCCTCTTGCCTTTTCAATAATACGGATATCCATCCGTATATTGAAAAGGCAAAGAGACCCTGGTAGGCTAAAGCGTAATGGATTTACTGTTAGAACCAAAATGTCCTTGAAGCAGGGTAGAAACACAGTTGGACAATCAAAAGTGATACACTTTTAGATAACCTGATAGATAACCTGAGGCTCAAATCATTGTTCCAAAAATTAAGAACAGACTGAGCCTGAATTTTCTTGTAAAATAAGAATAACTCATGATGTGATTTCTCTCACTGGGAAATGGTATGGTTTAAAAGTTTATTGGGATTTTTTTCACCTTCAATAATAAATGTGCGAATGGGTCATTACTGAACAGCAAAATATTTATTTCTATTTTACTGGAAGTTCCATAAATAAGAAAAAAGTGAGGCTGAAATTTAAAACTGTGTTCTTAAAGCGAAGAATAAAATAAGAACAATTCAGGCTGAAAAAGGCTCAAAATTATTTTTTTGTTAAAACAAACATAAACAAGACTTTAATTCAGCTAAAGTGTTGCTTTCTCCCGCTAGAAAATTGAAATTGTTCATAATAAACCTCGTTTTCATGTTTTTACGAAATATGAATAGCGTATTTTACCGAACCGGAACAGATATGGAAAAGAGCTTATTATTTTAAAAAATAAATAAGTAACACATCATGAAATTTGGGTTTTTTTGGAACCATTGTTTAAACTGATATTTGATATTTGATTTCGAATCTGCCTCTGGCTGAACACAAGTTGCACGAGCCGTTTTTCAGGAAATATGAGGTTTATTGGGGTCTCCGGGGTGACACAGAGCAGGTGCACATGGGCGGCGAGCGACGCCGCCTTGGCGGCTAGTATAATCAAAATATAATAATGCTTAATAAGCTCATGGCCTTACATCTGTGCGCGCTTAAAACCGACATGGATTTTACATTATAACCAGAGTGAGCATATTATTCGGGTGAGCTTTTATCAGGGACTTTACGGCAGACTAGGTTTTACTAATATATGAAATTTGATTGAACCAAACTTTACGGCGGTGTAGGAATCAGTGTAGTGTAATAATGGTTCAACACGTTGACTGACGTATCTACTGTTGTTGGTGTATTTTATCTTCCATCTTCGACAATAACGAGTCCAAACCAGCACGATTTAAAAACAAATTGAATTTCGTCAGCAGTTTCATTGCTTCATCAACATTTGGAAGATGAGTGTGCTGTAGGTTGTCTTCTTGATTATCGCTATCAACCCTCACGATTGCTTCCACTGTTTGTAGCATCGCCAATCCATGTCTGGGTTTCTGTTTGATCTGTCCCTTTGTTAGCCACACATACCCAGCGGAAAAAATCGTCAAAAATCACTGCGATTAAGAGCATTTGTATCAAACTAGTGTGTATTTTTTATAGAAATGCACTCCTACGCAAAGGATTTTTTATCAAATTTGCCACACACATATGCTCTCGTAGAAATCGTGTTTTGTTTAGTAGACGGTACTATATGTGCTAAGCATTTGAATAGATTTTTATACAGCATTCAACGGCGGATCTCGACGATAGTCGCAAATTGTGTAGGAGAGTGTTAGCAATTTAGCCATAAAACAAAAAACGTTGGTATAATCCCATGGGGGAATATAGATTGAATTCCCGAATTATGTTAATGCGCTTCTCCACAAGTTGCGACTACCCTCTGGATCCGCCACAACAAACTGAAAATAGTCCTGCCATTAGAAACTTCACTCCAACTATTATATTGATTCATTCGAAATAGATGTGCTGAAAAGGAATGTGTACATCTAACAACTCCAGAAAATCAAGCTATTCTGTGAAAACTCTCAAAATGGAGTTAGAAAGGGCGAGGCAAATGCTATTTATAAACTCAACAAGTCAAACAAATTTTGTATGGTTTACACCGTGGGAGGTTCCGATAGTCTAGAATTGTTACATGAACTGCAGCGAAAGATTTAAAAATTCTGAGGGAACTGTTGAGTTGAAACAGAATTTGAATTTTTTGTTCAGCGAAAATGCCGTTAAAAATTCCGACAGTACTTTCAACAGCAATTCCCTCTAGAGACAAGGATATAGTTATTATTAAAAATCTGTCTTTCTTTTCAAGACAAAATAATAAAAAAACCGTCATCTGTAACTCATCTATGTTACAGCGGACATTTTCTTCTCTCTCCTTACAAAACCGAGACAGCTATGTATTTCTGATGTTTTTTTCGTTCTGAGTTTTAACGCTGTTTTAAACCTAAAAAAACGACACTGAAAAGAAGAGATGGCTCTCCTACGTTGAGCTAACTAAAGAGATGACGTTAGATAATTTGACGTCAAATATTTATATTAGAAAGCTGACGATCGTTGAAGTGAACAGCTTCTTATTTTATTGCGAAAGATTTTACTTTATTAATAAAAACATTTCTTTAAACATACGTAACAATGTTTACGAGGTTTAAAGGTGTCAATCTTAACATTTCGAACATGAGGACATGCTCTGAATGTTTCGAAAAACCGCTATTTTTCTCGGGTGTAGATTTAAAAGCACACCATCAAAGGTGCCATACAAATAGCGATGAGGTGGTGGAGTTAAGAGAACAAGTTGCAGCTTTGACCGCTGTTCTTCGTGGGGAAGAACCCGTGGTTGGTTTTCGCAAGGTCAAAAGAAACCCAACGATTAAAGATCTGGAAGACAAAAAAAATAAAATTGAAAAGATTATCATAGGGATTGAAGGAGAGGTATACCATTTGCAAGAACAGGTCACTGCCCGAGAAAAGATCGTTCTGAGAATTCGTGATGAGTTGAATGTTCTTGCTGAAAAGGCAGCGTATAAAGAAAGGGAGCTTGCACTGTTACGACGTGAACAACGGCGGATTGATCACGAGTATAACCTTAAATACAAACACAAAGACGTTCTCATCACACCGATGGAGTCATGGCAGAGTGAATGCCAAATGGAAGCGAACACAGCAATCTGTTCATTAAAGAGTTTTGGAAAGATTGGTGAAGACACCTATGCTTCCTTGCAAATGAAGCTTGAGTGTGTGATGAATAAAATCAACACCTTAGAAGTGGAACTGAATAACATCCAAAGGAAACAGAGTCAGAAGGCGAACGACATAGTAGATGAAGAAGATGATATCAGAGATATCAAACAACAGCTCGTTACAGTACAGAACAAGTTGAACAAAAAGGAAAAAGAACTAAGGGAAAGCAAGGATGAGATCAAAATGTTGAAAGATGACATCTTACTGAAAGAAGGAAAAATCAAGGATTTAACTAAACAACTGGTATTTCAACAAACTGAAGTGCAGAATCTCACAACACGAATTCAACAGAAGGAACACCGTGTTGCGGAAATTGAGGAGAGGTTGGAGTCGATGAATGAAGAGAAGAAAGATTTGGATGAAAAAGTATGCAAATACAAGTTAAAATATCACGAAGTTCAAAAGCAGTTGGATAACCAAATACAGAAAACAAAGAAAGATAAATCAACACAGGGAGTGTTGGATACTGACTCAATCAGTATTAGTGAACAGTGCTCTGATCTACAGAGGAGATTACTGGATATGCAGAATGGAGAGGTAAAACGTCTCAAACAAGTTGATATATTGCAAAATATGATAGATCAGCAAGAAAAATCGAGAAAGGAAATGCAATCACTTCTAAATGAAAGTGAGAAATGTAAAAAAGCAAAAGAGGAAGAAATATGTTTTTTAGAGAACATCAAACATGAACAACAAGAAAAGATCAAGGAAACCAATCAACTGTTGGAAGAAACAAAGAAAGAACTGATGGATGAAAGACTGTTAAAATCCCAAGAAAGTGATGAGTGGAGAAGAACGTTAATGGATATGCAGAAGGAGAAGTCAGAACATGTAGATCAAATGAATAAACTGAAGAAGGAGTTACAAATACTCTCAAGCCAAAACAAAAATTATAAGGAAGAAAAGGAAGAGGAGGTAGATCGGTTGAAAAATATCAAGCTTCAACAAGACGAGAAAATCAAGGAAATAGATGGTTTGTTGAAAGAAAAGAATAGAGAACTGGCTGAGAGAAAAGTCTTGGAAGCAAAACAGAATGAAGAATTAACAAAATTCGAAGATCAGTTAAGTCACTATCGAAATATTAATCAGGAAATTATGAATGATATGAAATTGCTCAGGAATGAAAACAAAATTGCCGCCCAGCAGATTGCCGAAGAACGTTCCAATCACGAAGAGGCCAAAGCAATGAACATGAAAGCCAAAGAAGAACTTCATGTCGTACAAGAAGAACTTGAAAGCTTGAAATGTGAAAAGAAGATGCTTGAGGAAAAGTTGAATGAAGAATCAAACGAAGCATCAAAAAAAATTCTTGAAGAGCTTAGCAATCTAAAAAAGGAAAATGAACAGCTGAAGAACGATAAAACAGAATTGCAGAGAAAATGTGATGATACTGCTAAACAGCTATCAGATCTTCAGAAGGAACATTCTTGCTGTGGTCAGAAGGTTCATACGGAAGTATCTGCATTACAAGAGAAAGTAAAATCTAGAGAAGAAGAACTTTCCACGCTTCGAACTGATTTGGAAAAAACAAAAAAGTTCCTAAAACTTCGACAAGATTCAGGTCATCGCGATTTTAATGAAATACAAAATTTGAAGAAACAACTTGAGACGACAAATAAAAAGTTGAACAAGAAAAACAAAGAAGTTGATGAGCTAAACACCAAGATATCAGAATTTGGTGCTATTATTAATACTCTGCAAACTGACCATAATGATGCAGATGTGGAAAATTTCAGATTAATGCAAAGATTGGAAGAAAGTGAACAAGAGAACAAGCGTTGTTGTGGAATCATCGAAGACTTGAAAACGAAAGGATCTGATGAGATTGAGAAGAGATATGCAGAGCAAGAAAGAAAGATTGCAAATCTGAAAAGAAACATTGATGATTTGATCAAAGAATCAAATGAATTACAAAAACAGAAAGACGCTTTGATTGCAAAAACCGAAACTTTACAGCGCGAGTTGAATGATGAAAGAAAAACATCTTTAATTGATAAAAAGGTCGAGGAATATGAAAAGGAAATTCGTAGACTGGAGGAAGACCAGAAAAGCAAAGACAATGAAATCAAAGAGTATGTCGACACAATTCAAAATCTTCGAAAACAAATTGAAGAGCAAGATCATGAAAGAAATGATGTAGTTTTACTAAAATCTTTGATTCAACAAAAAGAAAACAAGATTAAGGAATTAGAAGCATCAGAGGAAAACATCACAAAATTAAATAAAAAATTAGAGGACGTTAATGAGAAATTAGCTCAGACGGAATTGCAGTTAGCAGTAGCTAAAGAAGAGTCTCTTAATATCAACAGGAAATGTCAAAGTTACGAAGAGAAGAATCAGATGCAAGAGAACGAAATCAAAGAATTGAAGAGTAAGATCCAATCGATTGTTTGTAGCAGAACTGAAAATGAAAATGAATATAGAGAAAAGATAAACATGCTAACGAAGATGTTAAATGAAAATGAAGAGAAAATGAAAGAGTTTGAAAGTCATGCTGAAATGGATAAGCAGAAGCGTGAAAAAGAAATAAACAAACTACAAGAAGAACTGCAACTTTTAACAGACGAACTTGAGAAAGACAAACGCTCTTTAAAAGATATGAAAGATCAAAATCAAACGTCAGCGAATGAAGAGAGAGATGTAAACACAAACCATGCACAGTAAGTATTGTTCTATTGTCCTGTTGCTATGATTGAACTGAACTCAATAATATGATTTTCATGTTTTTTAGATCTTCAAATGACAAGACAATTGATGAAACAGTCAGCGATATTGACGAAATTTCGTTCGATTATGGAGAGGATGCAGTTGCACCTGAACCACGATCTACTGAAGAAACAGAAAAATCGAAAGTGTAAGAACCTTTCTATATTCTACTGATGGCCTGACTTTACCTGAGTCTTATCGATGGAAACAGAAGATTGTTAGCTTTCCGTGTTTTGTTTTTAGTGAGAAAAAAACAATGAAGTTTGAAGAAGACTTATCGGAAGACTACGGTGATGACTTTGAAGAATCTGTAGCCAGTCTCTCTACAGATTCTGAGGATGAAGGTGACAAGAACAATCCCGATAGTATGAGTGACCATAGTCATGAATCTGGAAAAAGTTCAAAACATGAGGATAGTGATTCGATTAGTTTTGGTAGTGAATTGAGTCTTCCTGACGAGTCCGCAGTGAATAAAGAAACCAAAAAGGATGAAAAAAATCACCATGACAACGATCTCAATCAACAACATGACAAAACTGCGAAACGCATGTCAGATGATGAAAAAACAGAACAAGAAAATATCTCACGCAAACCTATTGGTAAACTACCTCCCCTGCGAAAAAGATCAAGTGGAGAGCTGAGATCATTGCCTTCTTTAAAAGAGAAGTTACCAATGTCAAAAAATAGCAATCAGGAAACGATGACAGCTCAGTCAGACCCTAAAGATGAGTTAGGAGGAGCTGTGAAGAAGGCGTCATCAAAAAGATCGTTTCTAAAATCATCTTTAGAATATGGAAGAAACGAATCAGAACCATCGAAGAAAGAAAATAATTCACCAACCTGCAGTAGGCATTCAAGCTTAGAGGATTTACCTCCATTATCAATGCAAAAATCGTATTTTAGTTTGCCGCCACAAAACAGCAATGACAAAGATGACGTCACAGATAAATCTGATTGCTCATTGGATGACGACATTGATGCATTGTTAAAAGGGTTGGATGAAGTTGACGTGAAACCACCATCTTCACGTAAAAACGCGCTGCCTAAAGTTCAATCACAGGCTGCACTTAAGAAGTGCTAAAACTTTTAAAAATTGTATTTATTATTTTTATTATTATTTATTTATTTATTTATATGTTTATACTTAAATACTTTGCTTTTCTTTGTCCTGCGAAAACCTCTCAACTTTATAATTTACTATGGTGTCGCAATTATATGGAGCCCATTGATGGGTTTTGTATATTGACTATAAAAGTATATAAGGTGTCGGTTGCATGTAAAAGTTCGTCCCGGGGTGAAATAGGGAAAGTTCAACCCCATGTCTTAAGGTGATATTTAAAATTGTGTTGCAAACACATGAAAATTGAGAAGTTCACTCAATTTATGACAAAGATTATAACAGATACATTCCAAATTTTAAGAAATGATTGAATGCAACATTCTTACATTATGAAAAATCATACAATCCTAATTTGATAAATAGCCTAATTTCCACGGAGAATCGAAAAGCCCATTTCAGTTAGCTTTAAATTGATCGCCAAGGCTTTGGGATAAGCTTTCTGTTGTCATTTTTTGCATAAGAGCATGTCTCAATCGATGCATTACGATTGGAGTTAACGCCTTCAGAAATTTAAAGCCCTGATTTTATTTACAGAAAACTAAATATAAAAGCAATTTGAACCTTACAAAACAATACACAAACCCCTTGCTACATATAGTCACCCCCGTCAAATAACCCTTCGCTTCTATCGCTGTGATTACATCTTATGAACAGGCGCCCCTTTAAAACGCATGAAACCAGAAAGTTCTTACTTAAAAATCAACAGTAAACTGTTAAAAATAGAACAAGGGCCTCAGTGTGCTGATGCCAGCATTATGGGAATCTCTCGTTTGAACGATTGGTCCAGAACGAGCAGCTTGACTAATATCAAAAAGTAAACAAACGAACCAGACAAAATGATTGGTTATCGAGTGGGGATTCCCTGGTAGAAACCGCTGACTGAGATTTCTCACGACTTTTACACTATTTGAATTTCCGCGTAACCAAGAAAGAAATACATTACAACCATCCCATCGAGCAAATTTGTTGAATGTCGCTGCGGAGGAGTACTTTTTTAAAGAAATCTTCACACAATCTCAATGAAAATGCACTTTGCCAATGCATTTTGCCCACTGGGATTATTCAATTTCCGCGCCTTAGCGAAGGAAATTGTTTGATTTAGACATTCTATCTGTCTCTTTCTTTCTCTCCGTAACAGTTTTTTGGCGTTTTCGGAAAGTCCGTTCGGATTTCGGATTGTTTGTTTATTCAGAATAGTTAATGACTGACCTATGCTAGGAACTTAGGACAGGTTTTGGGCAATTTAGACAAGGTGCTGATTTAGAAGTTGACGGTCATTTTGTCAGAATTGACTAAAATTGGACAATTTGGGCCAAATTTGGACCAAATTTCGAAAGTTCTTCAAATTTCAAGAAATTTTGCATGTATTTTGCAATTGAAAGGTACTGATTTCAAATTTGACAGTCATTGGTCAGAATTGACTAAAATTGGACAATTTGGGGCAAATTTGGACCAAATTTCGAACGTTCTTCAAATTTCATGAAATTTTGCATGGATTACATTTTTAAGGTGCTGATTTCAAATTTGACAGTCATTTTGTCAGAATTGACTAAAATTGGACAATTTTGGGCCAAATTTGGACCAAATTTCGAAAGTTCTTCAAATTTCATGAAATTTTGCATGGATTACATTTGAAAGGTGCTGATTTCAAATCTGTCAATCATTTTGTCAGATTTGACTAAAATTGGACAAGTTTGGGCCAAATTTGGACCAAATTTCGAAAGTTCTTCAAATTTCATGAAATTTTGCATGGGTTGCAATTGAAAGGTACTGATTTCAAATTTGACAGTCATTTTGTCAGAATTGACTAAAATTGGACAATTTGGGGCAAATTTGGACCAAATTTCGAAAGTTCTTCAAATTTCATGAAATTTTGCATGGATTAAGCTTAGGTCAAACGTGTCCAACATTTCATCCAACATTTGATCTTCGTGTTGGACGTTTGTTGGACGTTTGTTGGATAAATGTTGGATGGAAATTTTGTGCCGGTCAAACGATCATAAAACATTTCATCCAACACGTTATCAAAACACCTATGTTCATTCATTCTCTCTTTTCTCTCATTCGAAAAAATTTCAAGATGGCGACGGACATGCAAATGCTTTATCCTGTTATTCTTTCAGAATTAATTGATTCTGATGATGAAAGGCCCAGCCGGGGAAAAACTAGGGAATGGCTCAAAAGAAGGAGTGAGCTAGGCTTTCCCTGACTCATCAACCGAATCAATTGAGCTATCGCTGGTCATGCTTTCGTCCGCCATCTTTGCACCGAAACTACGATTTGTTTTGTTTTTTAATCAAAATTCGAATCTTTGATATCCAATTTGACATTCGATTGCAATAGAATGACATCATCTTATTATAATAATCCGCGATTGTGCATCCCACTTTTATTTTAGAGAGTGATATATTTGTTTAATTTTTACGGTCATCGTCCTCTTATGTGCGCGTAAAACCACGTAGAGGCGAGAGACACTTTTTTCACGATCATTCCAAAAGCACGTGGCATCATTTGACGTCAGTTTTTTTATGATCACGGGGAATCATTGCATTGCAGCCCCAATCGAACGCGACGTTTTTGGGGAAATATCTCGAGAACCAATAGGGAAAACTGACGTTTTTTAGGGACCGCGACACGGGTGAGCAGGTGACGCAACATTTGGGTCAAAATTTTATTTGGTACTGCGGATATGACGTCATCAATATCTTTGATCGACGATATCTCTGCAACAGTTGATCGTAGCGAAACGATCTCATACAATTTTTTGATCAGTTTTTCGAGCTCTACAACATGGGTGCACTTTTGAGTTGCGATTCTGTGATTTATTTTTTCGTCACGGGGATCGTTCACGGGAAAGACGATTTTGACCCATCCTTTTCGAAGTTAAGTTCGGTAAAAAGTTTTTACCCGGGATACTAGTTTTTACATATTGTTGGATGAAAAAAGTGGTCAAACGAATCCAACACGAAAAATGACAAAAAATGTGTTGGATGAAACTGAATCTGTTGGATGAAAAGTTTGATCGAGATCAAACTTTCATCCAACACATTTTTGCTTCATCCAACACATTTTTTTCTTCTTTTTTAAATTCTGATTTCGGTCAAACGTGTCCAACATTTCATCCAACACCGAAAATTATCGATGTTGGATGAAATGTTGGACACGTTTGACCTAAGCTTTACATTTTTAAGGTGCTGATTTCAAATTTGACAGTCATTTTGTCAGATTTGACTAAAATTGGACAATTTGGGCCAAATTTGGACCAAATTTCGAAAGTTCTTCAAATTTCATGAAATTTTGCATGTATTGCAATTGAAAGGCTAGTGATTTCAAATTTGACAGTCATTTTGTCAGAATTGTCTAAAATTGGACAATTTGGGGCAAATTTGGACCAAATTTCGAACGTTCTTCAAATTTCATGAAATTTTGCATGGATTACATTTTTAAGGTGCTGATTTCAAATTTGGCAGTCATTTTGTCAGAATTGACTAAAATTGGACAATTTTTGGCCAAATTTGGACC
Source organism: Turritopsis dohrnii (assembly GCA_027922465.2). NCBI lineage: Eukaryota > Metazoa > Cnidaria > Hydrozoa > Anthoathecata > Oceaniidae > Turritopsis > Turritopsis dohrnii. Next base: position 453,690 of record BQMF02000227.1, on the reverse strand, counting down.
AAATTTCGAACGTTCTTCAAATTTCATGAAATTTTGCATGGATTACATTTTTAAGGTGCTGATTTCAAATCTGTCAATCATTTTGTCAGATTTGACTAAAATTGGACAATTTGGGCCAAATTTGGACCAAATTTCGAAAGTTCTTCAAATTTCATGAAATTTTGCATGGATTGCAATTGAAAGGTACTGATTTCAAATTTGACAGTCATTTTGTCAGAATTGACTAAAATTGGACAATTTGGGGCAAATTTGGACCAATTTTCGAAAGTTCTTCAAATTTCATGAAATTTTGCATGTATTGCAATTGAAAGGTACTGATTTCAAATTTGACAGTCATTTTGTCAGAATTGACTAAAATTGGACAAGTTTGGGCCAAATTTGGACCAAATTTCGAAAGTTCTTCAAATTTCAAGAAATTTTGCATGGATTACATTTGAAAGGTGCTGATATTTCGAATTTGACAGTCATTTTGTCAGATTCGACTAAAATTGGACGATTTGGGCCAAATTTGGACCAAATTTCGAAAAATCTTCTATTGTCATGAATAAACATCATGCGTAAGATATTGGTGAACTGTTTTTCTGGCCCCGAAACATCATAGTGAATTGCAAAGCTGTCAAGATTAAGTTAGAAATTAAAGAAGTAAGTAATTTGATGAATTCCAGACTGTATCAAATTATTAGTCAATGCACAAGTCATTCAGATATCTTGAAATTTAGCCTAAAGCAATTTTCTCAGGGGCTGATGCGGAAATTGTTCAAGCCTAATGGCTTCTAGTTATATTTTGTAAAAGACTAGAGATTTGAAGATTAAATAACTTCATTCAATGATTCACTCAACCGTTTAGGTCCTAGATTTCTTTATAAACGCCCTGGGGACAAGGGTGTCCCGTTTCATGAAAATTCACGCCTCATCATTATAAACTAATCTGTTAATAATATAATATCTGTTAATACAACAAGATCAGTTACCACGAGCAACCAATGGATATATACACTGATCGACATACAAACTAACACCTTTTCCTCAGTTCTGTACAAACCAATATTAACACCAAACCAGTCCAGTTAGGGTCCAAAAACTATTTTTAATAGTATAACCGATTAAACTATTACGATAACGCTCAAGAAGGTATGATTACAGTACAACCCAATTAAGTCGGACACCGTTGAATTTTGTTAGCAGAGTCTGACTGAAGATTTCGAAGTTCCGATCAGTCAGACTCACGTTAAAACGGACCGATTTTTTCGGATCCTTGAGAGTCCGACTTGACGGGGTCGTACTGTACTTTCTGCAACGAAGTGAAGATTATGTTAAAAATAACAGTTATTCTGAAAGTAACGAAGACATCTTTTGTCAGCTTTAACATCTCCAAAACAGTTCTTTTCTAATGAAACTAACGAGAACAACATAATAGATGATGATACACTTCTTCAAATGTCAAACTGGTATAGCGCCATTATGGATAAAAAGGTCCGTTGATCTTGCAAAGATGGAATCGCCTTTGAAAAAAAAAAAATATAAAAAAAATATGAATCTTGAAATATGGAAAAATGAATATTAGATTCGATAATCTTTTTTATTAAAGACGAGGGCAAAAGGAATATTATGCTGAGTCAGCAAAAAACCTTATTATGGCTGACGTCACACAGTCAGGAAGGAAAGAACCCAAGGTTTATATTGAACTAATGATTGCATGCCGCATCTTACCAATTGCAACTAAGACGCAAAGATAAAGCTAGAATGAATAATCTTACCTTGAAATAGATTTTGAACCGTTCAAGAAGGTATTTCCATTTCAGTTCTGTTCTGCTGGCTTCACTCATTGCACAGAAGGAGATCACCTAAACACCGACAAAATAGTTCATCTGACGCGTCATGAAATGTCAGAAAACGTCGTGGCTAATGACGTAGAGTTGTTTCACAGGGCCGGCGACACCGGGATGGCCACTTTTTTTGCTGAGGGGTTTTTTGCTTGCGTATAGAAGTAAACCAGAGAAAAGTTTCAAGTGCACGCAAAATGATTATGATTTTTGTGATATGTAATCCGTGATCCTCGAAGAAGGTTAAATCTGGCTCATTCACATATTATTTTCGGCCTCTCCACTTCGCCTTATTTTTCTCCATATTTTTCACCCCCTTACAACTTTTATGAATCTATTGAAACAAACTTTGCCTCGATTAGTTGAAATTTTCACAAAAGCAGTTGTGAAACGCCCTCAAGTACCGTTAGGGAGGCGTGCTTCTATTGCCCTCCATGACCGCAGCAACCAATCAATAATGATTTCAAAGATTCAGGCGTCACTTACGACATTATTTTTCTGAGGTCAGGATGTTTTTAAAAACTACAAGAGCCAGGTGGTGCAAAACGGTAGCAGCAATTGTATTTAAAAAGTTATGAAAAGTTACTACAAAGCTCTTTTAGGCTTGTTTTTTCTTTATATCTCACTGATGGTAAACAGGCATAAACCATAAATATATTAAAATGATTAGTTAGTGTAAATAGGGTCTAATCATTAAGCACTAGAAATTAATTTATTAAGGGGCTGTTCATATGGAGGTGAGCTGGCCCGGTTAGCCGGGCTAGCTCACTTATCAGAGATCTCACTGTTATTAAGAAATCTTTATAAAAAGAAATTGTGTTCATATGAAAAGCGGGCAAGATTTTAATCCATATGAACAGCCTCTAAAAAGACAAAAGAATTAGGGGTCGGTTACACGAAGGCAGGTTGAAAACTGCCCCGGGGCGAAACTTCAGCCCGGGGTAAATTTTTGTTACGATACAGGCAGGTTAAAAACCGGGGTGAAATTCAGCATAAAAAGGTGAGTTGCGCACATTTTAAACCTGATTTGAAAGCAATTTTGTGCATTCACGTCAAAATCATGCTCAAATCGCCCCGGGGTGAATTTCGCCCCTGTCTTATGAACAAGGGTGAAATAAGCCCTGGGGTTGTGTTTCACCCCGGCTATGACGTGTATACAGACAAAGTGATTTCTTCACAGACAAGGTTGGACTAAGGGGTAGGTTACACGTAGGTTACACTTACAATTTCGCTCAATTACAAGAAATTTTTTTAAAGACCATATGTAGAAAAAAGCCACGCGTTTTGAAAAAAATATATATATGTTTTTAAAATTATAATTTCATGAAACGAAAAATGAATTCAAACAAAATAACTGCCTTTTTAAACTAGATCTCTGAAAGTCTACACTAAACAGTGTTGTAGCTAACAACAAACGAGGTAATAAGAAGTTTTGAACTGATAGGCTTTACTAACAAGAAAAATAATATAACCAAATTTGAAGTATCGATGTATTTTCAGCAAGCGTAAGTAACTAAAACTTCCATTTTTATGCAGACCTATTTGATTAATATTCATTCTTTCATGAATTATTACGGTAGCAGCGAAAGCGAATACCGTATTAAAACACCCGCGGACTACTACTACTACTACTACTACTTACTACTACTACTACTACTACTCCTCCTCCGGCCGAAATGGCAATTAGTCTGCGATTTAGAGTCTGCGGGACTCTATCAAAAACGCAATGTAAATTCTAATGAAGGAACGCAGCCTTCGTAATTTGGAAGCTTTTTCATATCGAACATTTAAAAGTAGATTACCTTTTATTTTAAAAGTACATAACCTGATATTTTATAACTTAATCCACGAAATTAGAATTCATTCGAATTCTAATCAAATAGGCGTACATAAAAATGGGACTTTTAGTTCATTACGCTAACTGAAAATATATACTTGATATGCTGCTTTTCTTGTTAGTAAAGCTTATTAGTTCAAAATTTCTTATTACCTCGTTTGGTTTGTTAGCTATTACACTATGTTTGTTTATTAAAGTTTTCAAAGATCTAGTTCAAAAAGGCAGTTTATTTGTTGGAATTCAATTTTGGTTTCGTCAGAAATTATTATTATTATAAACAAACTTTTTTTTTCTACATAAGCTCTTAAGGCCCCATTACACGAAAGAATAATCACGAAGAATAAGGCAACATTTTGAGCGCACCTGTTATTTTTAAAAGATTTTTTAAAATTCTTTCGTGTATTTTTATATACGAATAAAACTTGGGGGTTTCCACTTTCTTTGTTTCAATATTCTTCACATCGTGAATTCATTTGAACTGATTCAAATGAATTCACCACGAGAAGAATATTGAAACAATAGGAAAGCATGTGAGTTAATTGTGTTTTGAAATTTAAAGAGATGTAAACGAAAAACGAAGAAAAAGTAGTGATATATGTGACTGCTGAGGAGAAATTTTAGGCAGACTCATGGTTTTATTTAAAAAATAGATTCATGGCAAGCAACAACGGGGCAACAATTGAGCAAGAAAAGTTGTTCCAACGCGATTATCCAAGTCATCACTAAGTGTTAAGCCAAAGTAATAGTAGCACAAGTGGCAATTATTACTTCTTCTTCTTCTTCTTCATACATCATTGCAAACTCAACTCTTGTAAACACATAACGTACTGCGCGCTCTTTTTGTTTTGATATTTGATTTGATTTTTTTAATATTCTTTGAAATTCTCTCGTGTATTTTTTTCAAGAATTATAAAAGAACTAGCCGCCAAGGCGGCGTCGCTCGCCGCCCATGTCCACCTCCTCTGTATCACTGTATCAATAAACGTCAAATTTCCTTATAAACGGCTCGTACAACCAGAAGCAGATTCGAAGTCACAACCTCTGGTAAAACCAATCTTTTATCAGTGTAACAATACACTTAAAACGTATAGAGAGAAAACTTCAACTTTTTATTAACTTTTGTTTAAAAAAAGTTACGCGCTCTACATGGGTGCTATCAAACGTAAGGGGAAAATGGATTCTCTTCTTAAAAAGATCACACGGGAGGAGAGAAGAAAAGGCACGTGCTAAATGAATCAAGTGAATAAAAAAACGTTCGATCTGATATAAAATAAAATAGATTAAAAGAAATCGATTAAAGACAACTATTATGACAAAAGCAAAAAAAAATATTTTGTTTTATGATATTTTTTTTTTACCTATAGGTTTTTAAACATTTTCATTACTCGAAAAAAAAGTTCAACCGTCTCAGACAGTCAGGCAAGGATACGTTAGGATACACTGGCAAACCGAGATGCTACCACGTTCTCCCACGGCTGCTTTTTGTCCAAAATGTTTTATCAGTTAGTTTCTTTGTATTTAGTTGATGTATTGTTTTCAAAGCCAAGTCAACGTGGAATATAAAACTAACAAAATAATAAAAACGAAACGTTATTCCTATTAGTTCATCAGCCAAAAAAAGTCACGTTCGATTGGGGTTGCAATGTATTTGCTTCGAACCCACGTCGCACACAAAAAAAGAAATAATTTCGCTCACAACTCAATCTACCATTTTGCGTGACTTACAAACAAACAAACAAACGCACAAACAAACAAACAAACAAACAGAGAATCGGCTATTAATATATAGATAATAATCAACACTGAATTTCTCAAACGTGTTATTCTTATTAAATTCCTACGTGTAGATTTTGAAAGAATAAGAAAAAATAACAAAATATCGTCTTATTCTTCACGATTATTCTTTCGTGTAATGGGGCCTTTACGAAAAAATTTCTTATAAAAAAAACACACAGCTCACACATGTATAATTCTTTTGTCTTTAAATAAATTGTTGCTGGTGTTTTTGGTTAGACCCTATTTACACTAATTAATCATTTTCATCGAATTTATCGTTAATGCCTGTTTTCCACCAGTGAGATATCTTAGAAAACATCCAGTAAAGAAGTTTTTAGTACTTAAAGTAAAATTTCGAAAGCATTTGCGTGAAAAGTAAACTTGCTGCTACCGTTTTGCGCCATCTGGCTCTTGTTTCATATAATATCAAAGAAAATGTCTTTTTAAATGTTTGATATGTAAAACCTTTCGAAGGCTGCGTTCCTTCATTAGAATTTGGATTACGTTATTAACGGAGTCTCACGGACTCTAAATCGCAGAACTAATTGCCATTTCGGCCGGAGAAGGAGTAGGAGTGGAGTCCACGGGTGTTTTAATAAAGTTTTAATAAGGTTTTAATACGGTATTCGCTTGCGGTGCTATACCCAGTTAACACACGATGTCAATACAACGTTGTTTTATGGTTGGTTTAACGTCGTAACCAAAAACGACCATTAACCGACGTCTAAAAAACGTCGGGGTTGGTCGCAAATAATTGCGACCTGAAAAAAATCATTTCAAAGTCCTACAATGGTTGAAAGCTTATGTCGCGACTAGAGTGGTGTATACTGTAAACAAATAAAATTATTGAACTATTTAAACTTATTCTTGTTTAGCCTTGTTTCCAATCAAACACTACTTTTCAATATGCAGCGTTTATTAGAGGTCGGCGTTTATTGCAAATGTGGGGCTATAAGTGTGGCGTTTATTAGAGGAAAAACGATATAGACACAGGACACCAAAGATAAGCTGTATGTTATAATTATGTTAAAGCTCTTACAAGTACAATGCTTATAGTCCAATAAAATTATTTCAACACCATATATATTTGATCTCTATCATAAAACGATGATAAAAATCGATATCAAGCTATACTCGTACAATATTCTTAAATTTTAGACCAATCCGAGCCTGCATATTCTTACATAGTGTAGCTACTTAAAGAGAGTGTTAGGATCTTGAGAGAACTAAAGTCAGTAGTTTTTTATAAAGGAGATCTCCATGAGGGAATCCCCATGAGAATTATTTGTTTACTTTGTTTGTTTGTCATTTTCTTTTTTGTTATTTTCTTCTTTGTTATTTTCATATTTGTGAGCTGCTCGTTTCCAAAACGAATTGTTATTGTTCAGTGGGAATTTCACTTCTGACATGACAGTTCATTATCTTTAAAATGGAAAAAAATCGAATTTTGGTTTTTGAAAATCATGTTTGTTATTGCCACGTGGAATCCTAACCTCAAATGTTCACGTAAATAGAGGGCCTGCTTTCGACAATTTACAGAAAACATATTTTTTGTGACGTACAAAGGAATTCGAACCATGCGAACTGCACATGTTATGATTGAGAAATAAACAACAAAATCCTCATACTAACAAAAGACATTTACGTCAGATAAACAATAGTATTCCTACTTACATCCGTTCCAAGGACGTCTTCAGCTGCTCCTCGTGTAAGCGAGAAGCCAGCCAACCCGTTTGTGTGATCGCTTAATGAAATGCGAATCTCAAAAGCTTTGCTGCTAACGAAATCTCCTCCACATCGCTGCTGGTTGGTGCATTCTTGTGCAAAGCTTTCAACACGTTGTTTACAAGAAGCACTAAGGGGAAGAACATCACAAGACATAAGTGTGGGAAGAAGTATAGTCTGTTCACCACATTCATGGCCAAATCGTTAGTTTCAGTCTGATAAGCTTTCTCATTATCACATAAATTAAAAAATATAAAACATAAAAAATACGACTATACAGTGTCCCAGAGAATTTCGGTCTGAGATTTTAACAGCTCATAACTTTTTACACACATATCAGATTTCAGCAATTTTTACACCATTCGATAGGATTTCATTCATAGATTTAAAAAATATACATTTTGTTCTCCAAAACCTTTTAGTTTGGAAACAATTAAGAATTTTACCATGAAAAAAGCCACTTTACTTCTTAATGGTTAACTAACACATCTTCCAATAACAGCTATCAAAGGTCATTATCAAAAACAATAACAAGTCAAGTGACTGTAAAACATAAGAGTCATTAAAAACAACACTTTAAGCTGTCTCAACATGTCCCCCGTTTCTCTGGACACAGCGATTTGCTCTTGCTGTCACAAAGAGTGGCGAATAAAATTTTGATTTTGTCAAAGATTATTTGCTGCGTCAACAGTTTTACTTCTCAACTCTGATAGACTCTGGATCTCAGTGGAGAAAAGTTTTTGTAGCAACTAAAGATTACTCATATGATGTCAAAAACATTTCGTAGAAGCCCCCGTCTCACAATTTTTAACTTTGTGATGAGATTATAATTTTAGTGTGTTCAATAACACCACGACATGTTCTTAATAAACAAAAGAATAATCGCACGTGGAAACTTACTTTTATTAACCATTAAGGAGTTAATGACCGTGACAGTTTAAAGAAATCCTTTTTACTACAAAGATGTTGGACTAAATTATTTAAGATATAGGTTTTTCAAATCCTTGAAAGAAATGCTATCGAATAATGTAAAAATCTCTAAAATCTGATATATGTGTGAAAAGTTATAGCTTGTTAAAATCTCAGACCGAAATTCTCTGGGACACACTGTAGTATGTTTTGAAACGGAAGTTGAACGTATGACTATATAGAAAAAATGAACAAAGATTATTTTTTCCATAATTGCTACATAATTGCGAGGTTCGGAATTCCCGAGTTACCAAACCGAGTTACAAAACCGAGTTACGCATTATGACGTCACAAACCGAGTTACTAACTCGGAAATTTTTAAGTTTTAATTTTTCTCGAGTTACTAACTCGGAAATTTTATTTTGTTTTATTTTTTCCGAGTTAGCTACTAACTCGAAAATTTTATTTTGTTTTATTTTATTTTTCCCGAGTTACTAACTCGGGAATTTTATTTTGTTTTATTTTTTTCGAGTTACTAACTCGGAAATTTTAGCACTGGAACATAAACCACAAGGAAGGATAACACTATAAGTTCACCAAAGGATGCATACACTATAATGTATTAAAAGTTATTAGTGGATAGAGATCTAATCTAATAGTGGCACTAATAGTTTGGGTGAAATAAAGCAAGAAGAACAATGTTACTTTGATTTTGAAAACTTGTTTTTCGCATAGTTTACATGGTTTCTCTGTGCACGCAATCATTTCAAAAGCACACTCCATAACAAATTGCTCTCATGGTCTATTTGTATCTGAACGGGTTTTTAATTTCGAACTGTTATTGTTATAACACTGGAATGACTGCGCGACATAAACAAGAAGACTTGTCTAAACGTTTAACAAAAGAAAGCAAGTTAACAAAATTCTACCATATTTTATTAAACAGTAAGATTGTTGCAAAGTTGTTTTCTTGTACTTGCATAGAAAAACTATAAATACGAAAAACCGCAGAGTAACGAAATGAAAAACAAAATAAGAAAAAAAAAAAAAAAAATAGAGACACTTATGGTACATCACAGCATTTCTCCTCTTCTGAGAATGCACACTTTCAAAATGTTTGTTCTTTTCCTTGTGAAAAGGGGATTTAGAAAACACTCAATGTTACTGACATATATAACTTTACATATACGAGTCAAAGTCACAAAGGTAAGCCACGACCTTTTAGTAGCTAATAACTTTTCCTCTCCGTTTAGTTTTGAATTCGCAGCACCTATAGAGGAACAGCAAGATTACTCATGAATGGCTTCTTGGAGAATTTGAAGCTGAAGCACTTTGAAAATTAAGTGCACTCAGGCACAAATAGCAAATTCGTAACCAGCATAGTCAAATTTTCAATTTTTTTTGGAAAATTTAGGCTCGTAATGAATTGTTTGAAAATTTGGTCCGAAATTCTCTTTTAATTTCACTTTCATTTCAAGTCATTTTGTGATTTAGTTTTTAGCCACTAACTCGAAAAACATAAAGCAAACTAAAAATTAAAAACGTATAGCAGATAAAAGTTTCCGAGTTATTAACTCGGGAATATTTTACAAGAATAAAATTTCCGAGTTAGTAACTCGGAAAAAATAAAACAAAATAAAATTTCCGAGTTACTAACTCGGAAAAAAATAAAACAAAAAAAAATTTCCGAGTTAGTAACTCGAGAAAAATAAAAACTTAAAAATTTCCGAGTTAGTAACTCGGTTTGTGACGTCATTATGCGTAACTCGGTTTTGTAACTCGGTTTTGTAACTCGGGAATTCCGAACCTCCATAATTGCTACATCCTTTAAAAAATCTTGTTCTTTTGAATTTAAAGGAGTGGTATCGTCATTTCAAATTTTATGACAAATTTTAGTTTAAAAAATGTATAGTTAACCTGCGTTAAAGCTTTTTTAAAAAACGTTTTACTTCCGAAGATATTGAGTTTTTAATTTTTTTATAAACCCCCGTCTTTTTTTCTGATGAAAAGCGTGTGACGTCATTGAAGAAGTTTCATTTTATTTTTACTTGTTATGTCAGTGCAAAGGAGCGTATTAGTTTCTCATGTTTTAAAAATCATGAGTGAGAATTCAAGTGAAGAGGAATCAGATGTTCTCAGCGAAGATGAAGAATGTAGCAATGAGTTTTATTCAAGGATTTCAAAGAGAATTTTAGCGGTTTGAGCAATATAGTTTTGACCCAGTTGCTGTAAAGAACATGAAGAAGTCCGGATGATGATTTTGATGACAAAAATGCTTTACCGGAGAGAGTTGGCAACAAACAGTGATGCAAATGTGTTGCAAAGAAGTTTATGCGATCGAAGACGATAAATTTCAAAATAATTATATATTTCCCCGTAGGACGAAATATATGTTAAAATCGGCATTTTCCTTCTCCTTCTTCTCCTTCTTCTCCTTCTCCGTTCGCTTTTATAGCCTCGGTTCAGTATTGTACTTTGGCCTAGCCAAGATAGGTAAGAATAGAGGCTAGTCTTCAGTGAAGTAGTGCGCCATTTTTTTCAGTCAGTGCAGATGGGCAGTCAGCAGTGGAAGAGTTTTGCTTTGTCTTCCAGCTTTTAAGATGATTCAAGAGATTCAAACGTTAAATGATGGAAATAAAAACGTTTTAATTCAATGTTTTTCTAAAAGTTTTGTTAACATTTTTGAATGAACGCAAGTAAAAGAGAAAAAAGCGAGATATCAATATGTCACGGGTATTTATGTTTTTGTTGATATGACAATGTTATGATGAATGGTAATTAAATGCTTGGAACAGTAGAACATTGAATCTGTGATTTCAGTGCAAAGTTGAAAGTTCATCATTAAAAGCCAAGCTGAAGACTTATTTTTATTTTACATCCTGATTATAATGTAGCCCAACTGAAAACACATATAGATGTACAACCATATCAAGGAAACCCTTTTTAGGTGGACAACAACCAGTTGTTAATTCAAGGAGTACATATAACAAGAATTGCAAGTAAAAACGTGATGTTCGTTGTATATGCAAAAGGAAGTTCAGAAAACCAATGATACGTAAAATATTAAATACACACAGACAGGATTGATACATAATAATGTGAAAGAATCTGGTTGAATGTGACTCCTGAGATGTAATCCAACAACATTCATTCAATTCCATGATTACGTATACTGTTTTGATATTGTATAAATATATATGATATTTTATTTCGTAGAAATTAAATATATGTCAATTTTCCTTACAAGCAACGAAGGTAAATCAAAACACATTCCAACATAACAGTCTGTAATTTAATAAATCAAGCCGAAACAAAAACTTCTACTTCCAAATATGCAGTGATTTGGTTATGGATGTATATTTTCACTAGTGATATATATATGTGATATATAGTGATGTATTATGATGTGAACATATTTTTTTGAATCAGAGATGTTTATTTTGAAAACTTGACACATAATATTTTTAGTAGAAATTGGTTTTTGATTGCTTTTGATAGTTATTTGCTTAAAATGCCCTTAAAATCCCCAAAGGTTTGACAATTTTCTTTTCTTCTTTTGTAAACCTTTATACAAATTTGATTTTATAATTTTGTTTTATCTGATAGTTTTATCTGAGTTAAAGCAAGTGTTCTGTTGAATAGATGAGTTTCTGATGTTAATTACCAGTTAAAGATCTGTTTAAACTAAAAATTTAATAAACTTTACAAAAATAGATTTTGAGTGCTAATGAGTATTATTTTTAATAATTTTTTTTGTCTTAAAAACGCCTCCTCCCTGAGAACCGGTTTAACCGACAGTGTGCAGAGAGCATCTAATTGCCAACCAAGATGCGTGCGCATATTGGTAGGAAATTGACTTGATCTATTAAGCATTTATGTTGAAACTCACAGCAATTATCGAGCAAAAAACACTAATGTTTATAAACATCACGTCACTTAGAAACTCATCTATTACATTTGTCCTGTGATTTTATAGTTCAGATTGATCTGCAAAAAGACTATTCAGTTGTTTAAGGGGAAATATTAGCCGCATTTAGGTCTTATAGTTTTTAGCTATGTCCATAGTAACTTCAAAGTCACTTTTTAATTCCTTGGCAAAGATTGAGAAAAATCTTATCATTTGGCCATGTACATTTTCATTTCATAAACTTCAAAATAAGTCGTTTTGTACTATTAAGTTCAAATCCACCCTGATTGGTATTGACAGCGTTTTTATCTGAAGATCAGTTTGATAGTAGATATACCACTGTAATTATTTAATGATACATTTTTCTTGTTATCAATGTACACACAATAATTGATAAAATGTTCGCAACTTTGGGGAAATATATAGTCGCATTTTTGCGAATCTTGTTTTTTGTACAAATCAAAACGAAAAAAAAAAAAAAAAAATACATGCAATATTGAGTTGATCATTGATCGTAGTAAAATTCATATATTGAAAGTTAACGTTTTTCCAATTTTCCGTTTTCCGTGCAGGAGTTCAAGAATCAATAGCTCATTCTATGAAAACAATAATGAAATAATCGGTGAAACGGAATAATATTCAAATGCCCAGTTCGAAGAGAAACACGAAAACAAAAATCGAAAAAACACTTGCACACAGAAAGTAAAAGTTCACCTATGTATAACGAAAAGTGTAGATAAAACATTAAAGTAAAACTCCTTATATTATGTTTACCACCAAATTTCTTCCAAAACATGACTCTTTAAAATATAAGTGACGTAAAGATGGAAGATTGGCCTCGCTTCAACTTTGCAATCCATATTTTTTTTAAATATGAATTTTAGGTAATCTAAGCAAACTAATGTTCTGCCCTTTGGTTGAGTCACTGTCACATCCCACAGCAGCACAAATAACCATGTTTTTCATTAGATTTTAAAAAAATACTTAGTTATTGCTTGAATTTCAAAGAACACTCGCTCGATTTGAATGTAAAACATCGCATCAACACTGAATATAACTTCTTCAATGACGTCACATAATTATTACTAATTTATTCAGCGTTTTAAGCCTATGTTTTAAAGTGGCATTTTATAGCGAAAAAAAGACTTTTTTTTTCCAAATTAAATTTATTTTGTAGTATCTACATTAAAACAAGGGATATACGAAGAAAAAAATTTTTTTCAAATTTTCATGATACCACTCCTTTAAATGTACGGTGTGTTTCATAATGTTGGAAATGGAAATTTTAAAGTTGTTTTTTTAAATGAATATATACCGAATTTTAAAATAATTTTTACATCAATGGAAAGCCATTTTCAAGCTCTTTCGGCTAGTTTTTTTTTGTGAAAAATGAATAGGTGGATTGTGTAAAAATAAGGAAAATGTCTTGGAAAAATGTAATTAAATTTTTAATGGTCGATTAACACGTAGTTTAATTATATCGTGCTTGTTGTTTCAAAGCCCTCAAAGATTTCCATTCCCGACATTATGAAATACACTGTATTTTCATCAAAACAACTTATGCGCACGATGTTTTAGTATTATCTACGATGTGTGTATCCAACCTGCTGAACACTCAGTTCAGACATAAGAGTTAGCTTTATTTATGATAGCGATCACTAAAATTTGAAAGGTCACTGAAGCATTCAGCCGTGTTTGTACATGAATGTAGTGAACAAACTTTATTTCTTTGATTACTTGATGAAATGTATCAAGAATAGGGAACTAAATCATTACAAACTCAAAAATGTCGTAATAAACTTTAGCAAACTCAAAAATAGAAAGTTTCATTCATTCATCTTTTAAAAATTAAGGGCATTTATGTTGGAAAAAAATAAATCAAAATTCCAACAATACGTTCAACACAAATAGAAGATGAAAGGTGAAGCTTTTTAATATTTAATTATTTGTGTTTTAGTTTCTCATTTTGTCAAATTGCAAATAAAGAAAACGATGTACTTTGAAAAAAAAGTAGAGTTTCTTTCACACGAGAATATCTTGGTTCAAAATACACACGCATGAAATTGGACATGATGTTGGCCACAATCAATTTCTCTAAAATAGTCTTCGAACAATATTCGAAATGTTCAGTATCAAAGAAATCTTGCAAGGTTTGACATGAATTAATTATGCAGGGTTTTAAACTTTACGCAAACAAATTTGTGCTCTCCATTTTTTCGAATGTCTCCAATATTGTTTCTTTACTATTGAGACGAACAGATTTCAAGCACGGTGGAGAGATAGAAAACATCCATTTTTTTCGTTCAGAAGCCAACATATTGATCGGCTTATCAGGGCATCCTTTTTTGGTAAATAAAGAGAACGAAAACTATGTTAAGTATTTATGGCAAAACAAAAAAATAAAAAAACAAAATCGAAATCTCTTTTCTTCTCAATAAAAACATTAATGTGCTTAAGTTTCTTTCGACATAATTCAATTTGTTTTCTTTAGAAAACTGTTACATTATTTTTTTGTGACTAACTCCCTTTCAATTTTTTCAGCGTCGATGACACATATGCCGGAGAGTCGCAGCTAGCACTTCAACAAATATGACATCAAGAATATGTGGTGTTACTTATCAGTTAGTCTTTCTTTTACTGGTATTTGGTCATACCCACACTCAGGCCAAAACAATAACTTCGAATTACAACAACGGAACCGAGACAAACAGCGATGTTAAAAGCCAATATGAAAAAGTTCAAAATGGAATAATCGGTGCAACGAACGGCAAAAAAAAGGAAGATCTGAAGTATCAGCGACTTCGGGTGAGACACATATAACATTTTGAAAGTCAGCATTTAAGCGCTGGTCAAACGAGCGAAACATTTCATGCAACATTTGATGAAAAATGTTGTAATCGTTTGAGGGGGTAGTTATTATTTTTCTTGCAATATTGCCTAAAACATTTCAATTTCTGAAACGAAAAGTCTTTTCAAAATAGGATATCCTCATGTTAACCATTGGATTTGACGTTCGATTTATCATTCCACATCCAAAATGTTTTAAGAAATGATGTTTTGATATGTCAAATGAATGCAACATCATAAAAAAGACTGCAACAGTATTGCAACACGTTACAACAAAATGAACATGTTCATTTTGTTGTGTAGTTATGCAACACTGTTGCATGGCCGTGCAACATCACACAACTTGGTGTCAAATGAATGTAACAATTGAGGCAACTGTGTTGCATCGAATGTTGCATGAAATGTTGTGTTCGTTTGACCAGCGCTTTACACAGTACATTTTTCCTCTAATAATCCCCTGAAATAGTTTTGCCCTCTACTAAACCCGCCTTACATTGAGCTCCCCTACAATTCAAGGATGACAAGTGATGCAGCAAGTGATTTTAAAGTCATTATTTCATTTATCATCATCATAACGAGGCTGATGGATAACGAGCTTTTCCATACACTTTTCTTTCTGCACGCGCGTGCAAGTCAAAGGGCGGTATTTAAAACAGAAAATCCGGAAAGATTGACGTATATTGATAAAATGAAAATATTGACGTTTAGATCAGCGGTTACATCTTTGCGACGTGTACGTCTGTCGGCGTCATCTGGATGATCGTGTCGCACATCAAAACAAACAAAGCACTGGAACAACACGAAAAGCTAATGAAATTACGAGCATGCGCACAACTGGATAAAAGATTCGAAACCCTTCCGAGAAGATACGGTAATTCCAGTAACCGAATGTCAATCATCGTTACGAAAGACGGGAAGGTCCTAGTCTAAACTTAACATGTTTTAGGAGATACGAGAAATTTTTAGTTGAAATGAACGGGAAGCAATAAAAGTTTACCATCTCGTGACGACACAATTATCGTCGCTGTCGATATCGAAACTGTTGACGTATGCATAAATTATGCCTTGGAATGGACAGCGGTCATTAGCATTGTTGAGCCTCTCTTCCAACTCAAGTAATGTATAAACGTCATGAATGGAAGACACTAAAACAAAATCACACTCAGTTAGAAAAACAGGGGGTTTTGTTTTGGTTTATCAGATATTGCTTTCAACTTCGCTTTCAACTTTTTTATGAGCATCACTTATTAGCTTCAACTTTTACGCTTGTCATTGTTAGGGTTATAATATGCTCGCGATAAGGCTTGATTTAATCATGACTGTTGGATAGCAAGGGAAAACTGTTGCGATGAAAATATGATGTTCAAGTTTGTAGTTTCGTATTCATGCTACCTAATGATGGTATCCGAAGGGATGATCATATGGAGTTTTTATCCTGACAGAAAGGAATGAAAATTTCCTCGGGACAGAATTTGCATTGCGATCAACTGAGATATTTATCCTGCCATGATTCCGGGGTGATAATCACCCCCGGGATAGCTTTTATTTTATTGTTTATATGAAAATTTTAATTACAGCGCACGCGTAAAATATTATCTCATCCCGGGTACACGGGGTAATTGTGATCATACGCAAAAACCACCTCGCTTAAGCGAGATTTCGGCAAAAATAAACGAGATCTCGCTTGGCCGGGACACGGTGATTTTCTTTATATTCCATATGATCAGAAAAACTAAATCTAGTGAGTATTTTAAGGGCAATTTACACGTACGGTATTTTTTTTGTATACATTAGATTTCTGATTTGCTTTTTTTTACAGTAGCAGCGAAAGCGAGTACCGTATTAAAACACCCGTGGACTCCTACTCCTCCTCCTTCTACTACTACTCCGGCAGAAATGACAATTAGTCTACGATTTAGAGTTGCGAGACTCCACAAAAGCTCATATAAATTCTAATGAAAGAACGCAGCCTTTTGAATTTTCGAAGGTTTTAGATCTCAAACATTTAAAGCGTTTTCTTTGATATTTTATCACTTAATGCATGAAGGAATGGATATTAATAAAATAGGTCTACATAAAATTGGGACTTTTATTTACTTATGGTAATGAATTTACTTTGGTACTTGAAAATATACATGTTTTTATTGTTAGTAAAGCTCAGTCCAGACCTTCTTATTAACTTATACGTTTGTTAGCTATCTACACTGTCTTTGTGGATTAAGGCTTAAAAGATCTAGTTTTGTTCGAATTCAGTTTTGGTTTCATGAAATTATTAGCCTATGTTTTATAGTTTACGAATGTCGCTTCCGAAACTGTGTAATTGGTAACAAAAGAACAGAGGCTAAAATTTTTACAATTATCAAAACATTCTTTACCGTATTTCCTCTTTTTAGCGCTCCCCCTCATCCCCTCACAATTTTATGTAAGGGTTTTATGAAATAATTTTATAAGCGCCCCCTCTTTTAAACGCTCCCTCCAATAAACGCCCCTCTCTTTTTCTAAAAAATTTAGTAAGCACCCGGGCGTTTGAAGTTATTTCAGTATTTTACCATAGATTTGCTATTAAATAAACATGACTCATATTAAAAACACAATGGAGAACTCCATTTGTACCTATTTGAAGCATCGCTTGAAATAAACTTATGATTTTAAAAGTTTGTTTTTGGTGGTAACGTCTTGTGCTTCGAAGCTCTCTTTTTGCAGTAAATAAGATTCATCGAAGTTCATCGAACTTAAACTTTTTCAAAGCTTTTTGCATTTTTTTATGCTTGGTACGTGAGTATTTTGTCTGTTTTTTTTGTGTCTTGGATCAAAGTTTAAAACGCTTTTGATTTACCTTATTACATGAAAATAAGTAGGCAAGTATTTAACGGCCTTGAAATTAACACGACATGAAATTAACACGAATGGCCAGGTGTAAACTTTAGAGTGAGTGGTAATTAACACGAATAACACCTTTTAAGAATTCAAATGGTACATAATTAACACGATTTTGTCAAAAAGATACTTAAAACAGAAGCAAAGTAAGAGAGCTACTGAAGGAACAGACAATTAATGAATCTCCATGAAAACTATGTTAGAACTAGAAAATGCATCGGAACTCTACAATAAAAAAATGTTAACAAAAATGTTGCAAAATGTTCTACAAAAATGTCTATTGAAAAGGATTCTTTTTGAAAGGGTTTCTCTTATTCTTACGGGCTTGATCGAGGTTTTCTTTGATACCTGCTGCTTTCCAACCAGATTCGATGACCTTTCTCCCGTCTTCAGTTTTTAGGTAGTCATACAACTCTGTCATGACCTTTGCATGTCGGGGTTTTAAGGTTGATAGACGGAGATCAACTTCTATAGAGGTCACATCTCGGTCTGGCTCCACTTCAAGGGCCTTCATTATACAGCTTGTGAAATATTCACTGAAAGCTCGTTTTTCGATCTTTTTAAACGTGGCGTTGGTTGTTAAATCGAGGGGTTGGAGCAAATGCGTCATGTTTTTCGGCACAGTAACTACCTCGATCTTATTGGCTTCAAGTGAATCCTTGACAACTTCTGTTGATTGGGCTTTGAAAGCATCCCAGAGTAACAAACTTTTTTGTGTCGGTGGCAACGATTTTGCTTCCTTAATCTTTGTAATGTAGGGGACCAAGACTTCATCAATCAATCGCAGCGTTTCAGTTTCGTTGCTCCAATGTTTTGGATTGTATGCAAGGCAAAAGCCTTCGGGAAATTTGACACTCGGTAACGATCTTTTGGTTTTTCCTGTGTAGATGAGCTGGAAAGGAAGAATTTCACCGTCTAAGGTTTCGGCAAGTGTAACAGTAATGGCGCGCTTATCAGTTGCACCAGCACGGGAAATATGCTTCTCCCCTTTAGCAGCCATGGTAACATTATCTGTTGCCACAAACTTTGATGGCGTTTGATCAACATTTATTATTAGTTCATCAGGAATGTCATATGTCAGAGCTTTGTCGATGATTTCGAAAAGGTATTGCGATCTTACCTCTGTCCACAGTGATCTAGTGATGATTGGTCTTGATGTTGTTACTGCTCGGCGTGAAAATTTCATTCTCTGATACAATGATCGAGTCCACGATCTTGTAACATTGAACTCGACATACCTTCCATACTCGATCGGGTTAGCTCGCACCAGGCCATTCAAAACACCGCGAACAACATGAATGTTTATACCTGCACCGGCCAAACGTAAACTTGTCAACATTGAGCGCAACTTATGGTCAAGCGATTCTTCTAATAAAAGTGGTCTGCCTCTTTGCTTTCCAATTTTTAAAACAATATCATCTGAGTTAGTTTTTTTTTGCTCTTGTAGCGATTTTCTGTAGGCTTTTACCCATGGTCGCACAGTGCCTTCGGTCAGAGAAGGAAATTGTTTACGATATTTTCTAACTGCAGCAGTAGCTCCAAACATCATTGCAGATTTTGCAATCTCTCGTTTTTCAATTTCTTTGTAGGTTGTTCTTTTACCAGATTTTCGTTCAACAACTTGCAAACTTTCTTTAACTTTTAAAAGTTCCTTGTTAGAAATGCTTGATGGTAGGTTTTGGCCACTCTCCATCGATTTAATGGCACTTGCAGCACTTGCCACATCACTGCTATTGGCACTTTTAAAATAATTCAGCAGTGACATTTTGAACTGTTAGCTACCCAACGCTCAAAATGAAATTGTAAACAAAGCTACGATTCTAAAATCGAACACAAAACGTTCGAATTTGCATTCGACGATTGGAACGTTTCCAAGTTCAAACTTTTAAGGCTTTGAAAACATTGCATTGCACTTTGCAAAACAAAACATAAAAAACGCAAAAGAATTGACGCAGTCTTGTCAATGTTTTCGTTTGCTGGTTTCGTAAGTTTTTCGTTGAATAAGATGGCAAACCACTTCGAGTTTTACTCAGGGTTAAGAGGATATCATGTTTACAAGAACAGTGTTAATTGGAAACCTTATGAAAAAGAGAAGGTGACGCTCAAAAGAGAGGAAAACAATGAACACGATAAATTTGCAGTAGCTGGTAGAGTTACAATGAGAGGAAGATTTGGCTGGATAATTGTTGGTCATATACCGAGGGAACTATCACGATATGTATGGTACTCGATCTTGGAAGGAGCCAAGTATGAGGTAGAGGTTTCCAAAAAAGAACCCATAGCCTCCCCCTTGCTACAAGGTGGGTTGGAGATTCCAATTAAAGTATCGGTCACTTGGGATAGCCCAGAAAACCTATCAGTTTTAATGGAAAAGGTAAAAGATGTACAGTATCCGATAGCTGGAGCTTACATAGACAATTCAAAAGAAATACTAAAGGAATTAGTAGGTGATGAAATGGAAAACAGTGACTGTGAGATAGACGATGGAGAGAGCGAAATCGAATTGATTGACGAATAACGGCGTTTTTAGGAACACAATGAAACAAGAACAATATTGTAGTTACTAATATAAAGCAAGAAAGATAATTATGAATTTGCCATAAAATATCATTTCCGGTTCAATCTAAGGGTGATTTTGAAAATTAACGCTGGGAATAAATTAAGGGAGGTTTTTTAAACATATCCATTAATTAACGGAGGGTAAATTTACACGAGTCAAAAATTAACGGGGTTTTTATTAACACGAAAATTTTCCATTCGTGTTAATTACATGTCTCGTAATATTCGTGTAATAAGGTAGAATCTATTTCGTTTTGCATATTGCGAGTTGAAATGCTGCTACCGTTTTATGCCATATATGGCTTTTGTTTTTTTCTCGAAGAAACGTGTTTTTTTCTACAAATGAAAATGAAGCAAAAACGAAACGTAAAACTATCTGTATATTTCGGATTTACAGCATTCCAAAGACTTCATTTCGGATTTACAACATTCCAAAGACTTTCTTCATTTCGTAGAGTCCCAATAAAGTTATCAGATTTTTGTATTTTATCATCTTCTTCACTATTCCGTGTTAAAGAGAAACTTCAAAAATATAAATGATTTGTTTGCTTGTTTTTTTTTCTTTTCTTCGATGTGATTGGTTAATTTCATATCATGTCTTATGAATGAATGTTGAACATCTTTAACATTTTTTTTTATCGTGCACGACACCATAATACGACACATTTTCGCACGACTTTTTATGTTTACACAGTGCGATACGACCTGTACGACAAAAATCGTATGAAAAATCGTACGTTCCAAATTGGCCTTGAGGAAAACTAGGATCACATCATAACATCTCGTCTCGTCTTGCCGGAATAAAAAGCTCCATATGATCAGTCCCTGAGCTTGCAGTATATGCTTTCTTCTGGATAAATTTGATCTTTATGTTTACAACAAAGGGTGTATGCTTTTATAACTCATCTCTTTCGCTCTTCAGAGGAAAGAGTTATCGTGGGAAAAACGTATGTAAAGTAGAGAAAAAAACCCGAAGTATATTTTCAACATGATTGATGGTTGGACTTACGGTTTGTCTCATCTGCAATAACGTCATCACCCAACGTCTTGACCGATTGAGCATAGTTGAAAAGATGATGAGCTTCAGGAGTGTCTGAAAACATAAGAAGAATGGGTTGGAGTACATAGAAATCAAGATGCTACCTAACGAAGTTCGAAGTTTGATGCAAGTATACACGTGCTAATCACATGGTGTTTGATTGACGTCTTTGATTGACGTCTTTGGTAAATTAATCAGAAATTTCCTGCCCAAGCGAAAACGTCAATCAAATTTCAACCAATCATGTGATAACTAGGAAGAACATTAGTCATTCGTGAAATTTGCTTAAATTTCCCTTAAAGCCATGTTATTAGCTACTATACAAATTCTCACCAGACGCTGAAAAGTATAAATGTGAATAGGAGACATACCAGGGTTGGTAATGATGATGGTCTTCGATGTGCAGGTCGCAATCATCTTCTGACGAAATTCATCAAACGTCACTTTTACGTCAGTTGCGAACAGAACTAAGAGGAATTTTCGAAACTACGACAATTTATTTTCGAAACTACGACAATTTATTTTATCACGGTTTTTTGTTCATCATCAGTCCTGAATTCAACTAAATAAATGAAAATAAAACAGCCCTAAAGGGCGGTAACTCAGCACTAAAGGGCGGTAACTCAGCCCATATCACAATTATAATTGCGATTAAATTTTGCTCAATGTTACATTACAGGGAAGCCCTTTGAGATGACGCTATTAGTACGAGCCTAGTACGAAGCAAGGAAGACTAAATAAATTGCAGAAGTATACCTAACATAAATTATGTAACATTATATGGATCGAGGACTTTCACAATTGCATTGACTTCAACACTATTAAATCTATTACAATTTGAAAGTGGCCTTTTTGTATTGCATTTAGCATAAAGTTTTGGGTCTGTCATTAACTATTCTGAATAAACAAACAACCCGAAATTCGAACGGACTTTCCGAAAACGGCAAAATTTAATGAAGAATAATGAAGAAAAACGCCGATTCCAATACTCATCTCGATCTTAAGATCGGCTGAGTAATCAATTAAGAATTCTCTATAAACATTGAACTACCACGGAAAGAAATGGAAGCTAAACCCGCGGGAATCTCCGGGACGATTTAACCAGGGTTAGAAATAGCTGCCGGACATACGCGGGCGATTTCCGTGAGCTTTCCAGAAACGGTCGGCGTAAAATCCTCAAAAAAAATATAGAAATGTCCGACAGAAAGATAATCTATTATGCTTCTTTTTTTTACTCTCACTTTCTTCTATGTAGTAACAAGTCCTTCGTTTTCGCGCCAAAACGTATAAACTGCGTAACATTCAGGAACATGTGAAAATCACGTGAGTAATATAAAACGTTCGAAAGTTAAAATCACATGAAAGAATATTTTCTATTGTTAAAAAATGAGAGAAAAAGAAGCCCTGGGTTGAAATTTTCCGTCAGGCTAGGCAATAATAATACTTCGCTGCATGATGGCTGCTTCACTGCTTACACAAGCAAACATGCAACATACGTGTAGAAATTGAATGGAATGCAAGAGATAAGCGATACAACAAAGACGATCTTAAAATGAGTTAAAAATGACCATAGAGGTTGTTTTGGGGGGATCAAAATTCAAAAAGTTTCTTCGTCATGGTGGGCGACAGGGTCTTTAGGCATTTCATTAAAAATATCCGACAGCTCAGAATTTCCTTATTTCCATCCCTGAGTAACGTTTCTCCTGAAGGTCAATTTCATCCGTTGAATCATGGGAATGGTAAAATCAACCAATCAAAATTAACCGAATATGTTAAAGGAGATTGAAAATCAAGAGTCAAAATCAAAAATAAAGATGAAACCTGATTCTTTGGAAGTCCAAGTGTCGGCTAATTCCGCAAGGTCCGCATCCCAGCTAAACAAAGATTTTCATAAGGATATTCATAACAACATTCGCTTAAAGGGTCGCAACATTTCTCTTCAAACCATTCTTGTTGGTCAGCGCGGAAAGCAGCTGATCTTTCATTAGCGCGTGTCCGTCCGTCCGTCAGTAATTCCACATTTTTTTGTCCACAGCACTAGCCTAGATTCTTCGTTACGCTAGGTTACAAGGCTCTTCCACAACCGTGGTTTGTGAAACGTGAGTGCACTAGACAGGCTATACAAAGCAGTTAAATTATGGTCAGTGCGGCCTCGATACAGTGAAACGTGACCCAACTAGTGAATACTCAGAGCTGTTTTTTATTTCCAGTGCGATCGCTTATGAACGTGATACTCAAAATTCTCCATTCACAACTGTAATATTTTTACTTTGAATCACATATTTTATATTAAAGAAGAAATCTCCAACATATATAAAGGTAAGAGATGTTGTAATTCTCTCTGCTTTATTAGAGTTGTCTTTTGTGCAGACCCAGTAAAAAGGTTCTTTGGTGAAAATCATTTGTAAAAAGGTTTGAAGAAGGGCTGCTGACCCTAACTTGTTTGAAAAAAATTCACAGTATTTACACCATGAAGTATTAATGGCCTGCAATTGATAAATTAACTAAATAGACAGCTACTGCACACTACTGCAGATAAAATTTGTTGCGGCCGAAAGAGTTTGATCAAAAGGGGGCATGCATTATGTCTGAAAAATCTTTATGACACACCCTACCCTTCCCTCATTTACATAATCTAGGGTACATGTACTGAATACCATGATTACAACTCAATGTGAAAAACTTGTTAGGAGTACACAGCGCATTTGAAAACGTTGTGCCAACACAAAATAACATGCTAGGTGGTGAACTTGCAAGACAATAAACTGTTTGCATTTCTTCAAAAAGATATAACGTTAAGCATCAAAACTTGGTAAATACGGTTTGTATCGACCTTCCTAAGAATTCTTTGCATTCACATGAAAATCAAGAATCATTGAGACTGATAATTACAAGGACATACAATGGTTGATTGAGGCCAAAATTGATAACGGTATAACAAGTTAGGCGTCCAAATTAAGTGAAGCTTAAAAAAGTTTTTTTATTTGAATACTTAAAATCAATAAAAAGACAAGAGCCAGATGGCGCAAAACGGTAGCAGCAAAAGTACTTGCCACAAGAATACTTTTAAATTTGAAATTTTACTTAAAGTTCTTAAACGTTCTGTAAACGTTATTTCTTGAGATATCTTACTGGTGGAAAACAGGCATAAACGATATTATAATGTTTAAAATTACTAACTCGTGTAAATAGGGTCTAATCGCAACACACCAGCAATTTAATTTACTAGCCGCCAAGGCGGCGTCGCTCGCCGCCCATGTTCAGCATGCGTTGACTTCACGAAAAATAAAATTAAGGAATTGGCAACCGAAAGTGTTACCATGTTGTAGAGCTCGAAAAACTGATTAAAAAAATGTATGGGA
Source organism: Turritopsis dohrnii (assembly GCA_027922465.2). Taxonomy (NCBI): domain Eukaryota; kingdom Metazoa; phylum Cnidaria; class Hydrozoa; order Anthoathecata; family Oceaniidae; genus Turritopsis; species Turritopsis dohrnii. Next base: position 429,029 of record BQMF02000227.1, on the reverse strand, counting down.
TCGTTCCGCTACGAACAACCGTTACAGAGATATCATTCTTTAAAGATTTTGATGACGTCACAGACCCCTCCCAAAAAAAGTTAGACCCAAATTTTTTGTCACCCCATCGCCTGTATCGCGGACCCGAAAAAACGTCAGTTATCCTAGCGACAGATTCGAAATCAAATATCAAATATCAGTTTAATCAATGGTTCCAAAAAAAACCAAATTTCATGTGTTATTTATTTCCACTCAAAACGTAGAGAGAAAAAAACTTTTTATTAGCTTTTGTTTTAAAAACGTTACGCGCTCTAACATGGGTGCTATCAAACAGGGGGAAAATAGTTTCTCTTCTTAAAAAGTTCGCGCGGAGGAGAGAAAAAAGGCACGTGCTAAATGAATAAATAGAATAAAAAAACGTTCGATTATAACGCTTAACAATTAAAAGAACAAATTAAATTATTAAAAGAAAAGCAAAAAAAAAAAACATTTTCTTTTGATATGATACTCTTTTTTTAACTATCGGTTTTTAAACATTTTGATTGCTCAAAAGAAAAGTTCACCCGTCTCAGACAGTCAGGCAAGAGTTAGTGGCAAACCGAACATATGCTGCCACGTTCTGCCACTGCTGCTTTTTGTCCAAAATATTTAATCAGTTAGTGACTTTGTATTTAGTTGATGTACTGTTTTCAAAGCCAAGTCAATAATGTGGAATATAAAACTAACAATAATGATAAAAACAAAACGTTATTCCTATTAGTTCATCAGCCAAAAAAAGTCACGTTCGATTGGGGTGGCAATGTATTTGCTTCGAACTCACGTCGCACACAAAAAAAGAAATAATTTCGCTCACAACTCAATCTACCATTTTGCGTGACAGACAAACAAACAGACAGACAGACAGAGAATCGGCTATTAATATATAGACTAGCCGCCAAGGCGGCGTCGCTCGCCGCCCATATCCACCTGCTCTGTGTATCACTGTATCAATAAACGGCAAATTACTTTATAAACGGCTCATACAACTTGGAAAAGATTCGAAGTCACAACCTCTGGTGTGCAGTCAGTGTTACATCAGTGTTACATTAACTATTTTTCAGGCTTTTCATTATGTGTGACTTATTTATTTTTTAAAACCAATCGTTGATCAGTACAACAATACACTCAAAACGTAGGAAGAAGAACTTCCACTTTTTATTAGCTTTTGTAAAAAAGCTTTTTTAAAAAAGTTACGCGCTCAAACATGGGTGCTATCAAACAGGTCGAAAATGGTTTCTCTTCTTAAAACGTTCACACGGGAGGAGAGAAAAAATGCACGTGCTAAATGAATAAAGAGAATAAAAAAAAAAACGTTCGATCAGATTAAAATAGATTAAAAGAAATCGATTAAAAGAAATTAAGACAACTATTACGACAAAAGCAAAAAAAAAAAACATTTTGTTTTATGATACTCTTTTTTTACCTATCGGTTTTTAAACATTTTGATTGATCAAAAAGAAAGTTCACCCGTCTCAGACAGTCAGGCAAGAGTTAGTGACAAACCGAACATGCTGCCACGTTCTGCCACTGCTGCTTTTTGTCCAAACTGTTTAATCAGTTAGTTTCTTTGTATTTAGTTGATGTACTGTTTTCAAAGCCAAGTCAACGTGGAATATAAAACTAACAATAATAATAAAAACAAAACGTTATTCCTATAAGTTCATCAGCCAAAAAAAGTCACGTTCGATTGGGGTTGCAATGTATTTGCTTCGAACTCACGTCGCACACAAAAAAAGAAATAATTTCGCTCACAACTCAATCTACCATTTTGCGTGACTTACAAACAAACAGACAGACAGACAGACAGACAGACAGAGAATCGGCTATTAATATATAGACTAGCCGCCAAGGCGGCGTCGCTCGCCGCCCATGTCCACCTGCTCTGTATCACTGTATCAATAAACGTCAAATTTCCTTATAAACGGCTCGTACAACTTGTGTTCAACCAGAAGCAGATTCGAAGTCAAACCAATCTTTTATCAGTGTAACAATACACTCAAAACGTGTAGAAAGAAAACTTCAACTTTTTATTAGCTTTTGTTTTAAAAAAGTTACGCGCTCTAACATGGGTGCTATCAAACGTAAGGGGGAAATGGTTTCTCTTCTTAAAAAGTCACACGGGAGGAGAGAAAAAAAGGCACGTGCTAAATGAACAAAGTGAATAAAAAAACGTTCGATCTGCAGCGCATAACAATTAAAAAAAGAAATTAAAGAAAAGCAAAAAAATATTTTGTTTCGTGATACTCTTTTTTTACATATCGGTTTTTAAACATTTTGATTGCTCGAAAAAAAAAGTTCACCCGTCTCAGACAGTCAGGCAAGGATACGTTGGGATACACTGGCAAACCGAACATGCTACCACGTTCTGCCACTGCTGCTTTTTGTCCAAATGTTTAATCCATTAGTTTCTTTGTATTTAGTTGATGTATTGTTTTCAAAGCCAAGTCAACGTGGAATATAAAACTGACAATAATAATAAAAACAAAACGTTATTCCTATTAGTTCATTATCCAAAAAAAGTCACGTTCGATTGGGGTTGCAATGTATTTGCTTCAAACTCACGTCGCACACAAAAAAAAGAAATAATTTCGCTCACAACTCAATCTGCCATTTTGCGTGACTTACAAACAAACAGACAGACAGACAGACAGACAGACAGACAGACAGAGAATCGGCTATTAATATATAGATTAGAAGACAAAAGAATTATACATGCGTGAGCTGTTTATAACGTACGTTTTTTTTTATAAGAGCTTATGTAGAAAAAAAAAACGCGTTTCTTCGAAAAAAAAATGTATGTTTTGAATTATAATTTTTTGAAACCGAAAATGAATTCAAACAGATAACTGCCTTTTTTTAACTCGATTTTTGAAAACCTTGATGTTCAAAGACAGAACAGATAGCTAACAAACGTAGAAAGTAATAAGAAAGTCTGATCTGTGCTTTACTGACACGAAAAACATATCTATTTTCAAGTGCCAAAGTTCATTGATTCAGTACCATAAAAGTAACTAAAAGTCCCAGTTTATGTAGACCTATTTGATTAATATCCATTCCTTCATCAATTAAGTGATAAAATATCAAAGAAAACGTATTTTAAATGTATGTGATTGAAAACCTTCGAAAATTCAAAAGGCTGCGTTCGTTCATTAGAATGTATATTGAGTTTTTAGTGGGGACTCGCATACTCTAAATCGTAGGCTAAAAACTGCCGTTTCGGCCGGAGTAGTAGTAGTAGGAGGAGTCCAAGGGTGTTTTAATACGGTATTCGCTTACGCTGCTACCGTAAAAAATATAAATAAACGATGTTCAAGCGGTTATTTTAATCTGTGTCACATTTATTTTTGTTTGTAAAACTTCAAATTTTATAAAATTTTAAATGATAGTCCTCATGTCAGTGAAATTATACTGTCGTACTTTGGCAAAAGGAAGCAAGTAGCTTTTCCGTAATTTTGAGAAAAACAGGAATATATACATTTAAAAAGGTTATCATTTAAGTTCTATGTTAAGTATATATATACTGTAGTTAGTCATTTTAGCAGTTTCAGAGTGCCAAATATGTAATTACTAGTATTAAAAATACTATTAAAATGCCAAAATTTCATGTTTCAAACTTTGTTACATACTTCCTTTTGCCAAAGTAGGGCAGTATAGTCAACCCCTCTTCCATATGCTAGCACTTAAAACCATCGATGTTGTTAAATTAAGAACACAGTAAAACCGACACCTGTATTATTTTTCTCTATCAACCCCTGACATATTAAGAATCTTAAGGCACAGGTCTGAGTTATGTCGTTCTTATAGAAAATAAGCATTCCACATCACCTCAGAGACATTTCAGTGAGAATACTTCTGGAATCCTCCATATTTCTGATATTTTTGAGAATTAATTTTTGTACATCACTGAAAGATAACTTTGAGTCAGATGCTTACATTAATAATTCTTTCTTGCAAAGCTTAGATCTTACTTTTGATTTGGAATTTTTTTGCATTCCATTTGCATTTATAAAACTATTGGTATTATGATATGGTAGATAATATATAAGTAAAACTGACATGTCTTTCAGAAAGTAGAGCGAGTAACTCATCGTAAATTGAATGTTTGGAGATGTTTTCAGTGTGCAATAAAATTTCAATAACAATTTCAAGGAAAAGGGAAAGAAAACTGTTTTTTTTTTCTTGGCTTCCATTCAAAAAGGAAATTGAATCCAAGGAAGTTAATTAAAAGTTGGATGAGGTGTAACTATGTGTAAACACATACTTAGAACTTGATTCACATTAAAAAGAGTATCATGGTATTTGGTACATACTGAGACAAATAAATCCCAATTTCAAAAATTAACATAAAATGTTTGGTCATGTACATCAAATTGTATAGTCTGATTTTTTTATTTTTGTCATTTTAGGTCAGTTGGAGACGCCATTAGGTATTGAAGATACCTGAATATCGAATTAACCTGATATAACCTGCATTAACCAGATTTACCAGACCTCAGAATTATCAGACTTATCAAACTGTATCAGAACTTATCAGAACATATCAGAACTTATCTGACCTTATTTGACCTTATTACTCCTTATTGCTCCTTATTAATCCTTATTAGACCTTATCTGCGCTTTTGAATCGGATCAAATTTTGCCGTCCGAAAATGATTTCCATCGGAGAATATCGCATAGCCATTGGTAACTTTTCTCGCCGTTGTAGTTTCGTAAGGTCCCTATTGTTCACCTACCACAAGGAAGAAGCATCAGTCAAATTTAATGACCGCGCGCCGCTGACCTTCAGACCACTGGGCTCTTGTTACGGTAGCAGCGATAGCGAATACCGTATTAAAACACCCGTGGACTACTACTACTACTACTACTACTCCTCCGGCCGAAATGGCAGTTTAGTCTGCGATGTAGAGTCTGCGAGACTCTTCTAATAACGCCATATAAAGTCTAGTGAACGAACACAGCCTTCGAATTTTTGAATGTTTTGCATATATCAAAAAATTAAAAGTGCGTTTTCTTTAATACTTTGTAACTCAATTCAAGAAATAATGAATTATGATCAAATAGGTTTACATAAAATTTGAACTTATAGTTACTTATGCTAACTGAAAATACTTTGATACTTGAAATCTGATATCATGTTGTTTTTCTTGTTATCAGTTCAAACCTTCATATACCACCTCGTTTGTTAGCTACTACACTGTTTTGTGCATTAAGATCTAGTTTAAGGAAGGCAATTATTTGTTGGAATTCATTTTTGGTTTCGTGAAATTATAATTACAAACATATCTTTTTTTTTCGACGTGCATTTTTTTCTACAAAAGTTCTTGTAAAAAACTTTCTATATAAAAACAACGTTGCACAGCTCACGCATGTATAATTCTTTTGTTTTTAATTAATTAACTTCTGCTGTTTAATGGTTAGACTCTATTTACACTTACTAATCATTTTAAACATATCATTACTAACTTTATCGTTTATGCCTGTTTTCCACCAGTGAGATATTTAATGAAAACGAGATTTAAGGAACTCTTGTAATTCTTTAGAAACAAATTTGCTGCTACCGTTTTGCGCAATCTGGCTCTTGTTTGTAATTAAATTTGGGTTTTCTTGATGACGTCATAACGACTTAAAAGCCCTGTAATTTAGTTGCTATATCTGCGGTCAATGGCTAAATGAATATTAGTGAATATTATAAGGGGAGCTATGAAGTTAATAAAATATCAACAGTCCAATACACTGAAGAAGAAAGTTTACTTTTCATCTTGATGTCACTACTTCCAAAAGAATAATGAATAATACACCAATTTTTGGGCTGAATGTCAAATCACATGGCAAATAACCCCCAACACTTTTAATGGTTGAATGTCAGGTTACATGCTCTGCATGCAAATATCAGTGCTGGAAATGGTCAGGGTTCGTAGCACTTTTCCCAAAATATTTTCCCTGACTTTCGCTGACTTTAAGGAGTAAAAAAGGTATCATTTCCCCTGACCTTTCTCTAAAAACACCCTGTTTTTCCTGACTTTATTGCCTAGTTAAACAGCCACAGAGTCAAGATTACACATTCAGAAGTATCAATTTACAGGCTAGAGAAGGGATGAAACATTTCAAATTAAGATTGAAGATATCACAATACTATGTTAGTGAAACGAAACAAAAATATTGATAGATGATTGGGTAAACGAAATTATCATTGCACAAAGTCAGTAGTACACACTGTTATAAACAATCTTATGAAATTTTTTCCTGACTTTCCCTGACTTAAAGGGTAAAACAACTATTTTTTCCCACTGACATTCCTTGGCTTTCCAGAAACTTCCAGTCAAACATAGTTTTTTCCCTGATTTTCCAGACGCTGTGAAGATGTGCAACGTTCCGACTAATCAGATACTCACATTATCAAAGGAAACATGTTACTTGTCTCATCAAACAACTTCACCTCTCTTCGTTTCATAGATCGTCCAGTTCTTGTTCTGATATCTTTGGTGGTTCCTTCCTGTCAATATATAATGGCTTAAAGATACCTGAATGAACGAATAACATTCTTCTAGGAAACAATGGCCATCCAATCAAAGGAGGACAACAACAGTTCTGTGAATTTTCTTACAGGAAATTTCTTTTATAACTGATACTAACATTAGATAATATTTCGAAGGGATACACCTATAACCGTATTTTGAAGGGATACACCTATAACCGTATTTTGAAGGGATACACCTACAACCGTATTTAGTTTGTTTTATCCTTTATTTTGAATTTTTTTTTAACTATAATACATTTCCCAGGATTACCAATTCAGATCAAATGCAGCTATTATACACGAGGTTTTCAATAGGGGTCAGTGGCGGATCTAGAGGTATGTCGAAATTTGTGCAGGAGAGCATTAACATAATTTGTGAATTCAATTTATATTACCAATGGGATTATTTGAACGCTTTTCTTTTATGGTTAGATTGCTAACACTCTCCTACACAAATTTCGACATACCTCTAGATCCGCCACTGGGGGTCATCATATTTTGAAGCATTTGCAATTGCTAGCATTTTTATAACGTTTCCTAGTTGTAAACATTGAAAGTATAAAAGGCTTTGTCGATAAACTTACAGGCAGCAGGAAATTTAGTTGGATAAGTTGGCTTATTTGACGTAAAACAATTTGAAATAGGAACATAAAGGGGACAAACAGATGCATCTGAGATCTTGTAATATTATTATGACAACAAATGCCTGGTTATAATTATTTATGTCATGTATTAAAAGTGGATGCAAAACAAACTACAATCACATGGATTGAAACACTGGACAATATAATTCTAAACCAAGCCATTTCCAATGACAATGGTCCAATGAAGATAGAAATGAATACCACTTACGTCACAAACAACAGCTAAAATATTCAAGTAAGTATCATGGAAACTATGCCGATTAGCCTGGACATCAATAAGAGTGTAGTAATCATTTGCATCTCGGATCGGCAAATAGGCTAAGCAACTGAACTCACTAAAATCAGATCCACTGAACTGATAAACTTTGGAATGATTCTCACTAACAGTTAGTTGAAATGAACTAAACAAAACAACGAACCGAAAACAGTAAACATCAATAGCCTCTTGTATTATTCTGAAACTATAAAGAAAGTCTTAGTTTCTGCAAATACTCAGCCAACAGTCAATCTTGTGCATCAAAATTCATGAAAACTTGTGCTCAAAATAATTGCAAAAAACTTGAAAATACAAACAAATGATTTTTGCCACTTTTTTTCGTCCCATCCCAAATGGGACTTCAATAATGTGCAGGTTCATTATTGACCCGACTTGGTTAAACATGTTTTTAGTTTGAAATTAAAAGCACTCCTAAAAGATATCAACAAAAATGGTGTTTTATTATATTTATAATAGTGTTATATTATTATTTATGGTGTTATTCTAAACTAAAGCCAAACGTTGCATACACAAACGAAATAATGGGAAGAGCATTAATTTCTATGTATACAAAGAAAGCTTTCCTGTAAGAGGTTATTGTGCTGACAATAGAATGTTTTGATGAAACCAGGAGAAGTTAAACATATTTTTACCAATGGTTTTAACAAAAAATCTTTAATAAATTCTGGAGAGGAAGGAATGGAAATACCTGCTAGTAAACGGTTGATATTTTCCTTCATATTCATTGTTTTGTTTCAAATGCGCCATACAGTTTTCCAGCTCAACTAAATGATGTTGATATTTTGAGTGGAAAAACGAATGAAGTGAACTAACGTAAGAAGATTTCTAAAAATTGTAGATTTTTACCAACATCGCCAACTTTGAAAGATTGATGTACCCGAGTGATAAAATCCTGTTGTCCCCAGCATTGAACAGTTATGAAATCTTCAGGTGAATCACGGATAACAAATGTCATGGAATATCGAAAACTCCCTATGTCTAAATGAAGTAAGGAAAAGTTCAAAATTACTAATAAAACTTTAGCCACTTTCTCTAAAGAACTTACTTTTTTTATCTGGAAAAGACCTAGCTTCATATTTTGAAATAACCAGACCAATTATTTTCTAAAGAAGAGAAACGAAATCATAAACAACAACAACAAATAGAAAGAAAACACTTTGAAATGGAAGGCTATTGAATACAAGATCTATTTACGTGTATCAAGATTGAAGATGAAGATCGTTAATCTAAGGGAGACTTTCTTTTATGACTGTTACAATCACAATGTAGTGGGCTCATAACCTGAAGTAATTCAACTGAACAATCTATAATCATTTTAGTCTCATAAATTGAATGGAATTGCCTTTCAACTCCATTTCTCAGTATATCCTTCACATATACATACATACATACATACATTGAGTACTGGACCAGGTGTCAAGTCTTTTAAATACACTCTATCTGTAGACCCATAACCTGCATTATACCTCTGCTGACACTGCATCCCGGGACCTTTTCCAAATGATTTTCCAGATACAAATCTATCATTCCGTCCACGAAAAGACATTTTACGTTTAATTGTTTATGTCCAAGGAATTGATACAGCTTAAAAGAGAGCATTTGAAAATAAATTTGTAGTAGAAAATTCATTTTGATTCATTCAGTCAAATTTTCAAGATAATGATCTGAACAACTGTATTAAAACGCAAAATTATTATCAAGCAAGACTGATACGTATTGGAAGCCAAACTTTAGTTTTCAAAAAAACCCTTGCCTGGGTTTTGCCTCAAACACTGACAATAAATGTCATCGACTCTCTTACAGTCAAGGTATATGTATAAGAACTTCAATAGCAAATCAATGCAAATGAAATCAAAATCAGTATAAGGCATATACATTACAATAGTTCATCATAAATAAGAACAAGAAAAGAACAAAGCCATTAATCTTCCAGCAGAACCAAAACAGATAGAAAAACAAAAAAACTATAGAAAGCATGATTATGTTACCATAACAAGGCCCAGAATTGTTTTGAAATTGGCAATGAAAGACTAAACAGGCAAAGAACACAGAAATGATTGGTGATCCAATCCTACATACATTGGTGACATTAGTGGTATCTTAAGATCTTAAGGGAATTAATTCTCGCAGGAACTTATTTTCACGGGTATTTTTCTTTTTTAGAAATGTCGCGGAAAAAAAGTTCAATGGAGATTTCATGGGAACTTCATTTCGAGACTTTTGTGAGAAATGATTTTCACGGATTGATGATAGTTACAAATTTTTTGAAAGATACCAAAAAAAGATATTTCAGTCTTTTAAATCAAAATCCTTGGAAAGTTTGCAGGAACTATTTTAAATTGAACTTTTTACGGGAACTAATTTCCGCGGAAATGACGAAAAACCACAAAAACCGCGAAAATTAATTCCCTTAAGGTATATACGCTATCTGAAAGATTTAAAGACCAAAGAATTGAAACAGAAGTCACATCTTTACACATACATTGGTGTAGGATCTCCATCCTTGTTTTGTAGGATCTCCATCCTTGTTTTATTTCTTAATGTGTTCACATGATTAATTACCTATTTATTAACTTTATTTTAGTTACCCTAGGGACTTTATATATGCTTTTATATCAGTTTTTTACTTTTGCATTTGTTCATCAATCTCAAATAAGCACTCAATGGAGAGACAGCACACTTTTTTCAACACAGGTTTTTTTTTCATTTCACAGCTATTCTACACAGGCCATCTGATTCAATTTTTTCATTTTAGTTTGAACTACGCAATATCAAAGTTGCAAACACGGTCTATTGAATTGCAAATCCCCACATTCAAACAGATCCCCTCAATTCCAATCAATTTCATGTCACCAATTCGATGTCATGGAGAGATACTCCACACATCAATTATCACATTTTAAATTCCGAGGGAAGAATTACCACACTCGTTGAAGACAATTTATCAAACCAACTGAACAACCTTTCGCTCCACGATAACAAGATGGAAGTCCGAAGAGAAACTGAAGAAAGCTTGGTGAGTAAGAACGTTACCGAATTAACAGTTTGATGTCAAGAGGTTATCGATGTCGTCAATGAGATGCCAGTTCTTGAGTCACCCCAACTGAACTTCACAGCACCATTTCCAAGCTCGAGAAACTAAGAATTTTGATTCGAACAAAGTCAACGCGATTGACAGCATCCAGGGAAGCTGTCGATGAATGACTCAAGACAACGTGTGAATTCACAATTGCCTCAGTCAAGGAATACATAAAAACAGCCAGAGATCGTAATGCCAAAGCCAACTTACGTGTCGAGACAGAACATGTCAATGAAGCAGCAACGAAGGAGAGAACAATGACATTTCTACTGGCATGCCCAAATCGAGCCATCACAGAACTTGAGCACATCCCAGCCAAAGACTCCATCAACGAAATATGGACCAGACTCATAAAGTGGACATCAGTGGGTTACAAGCTCATTACGTTCCTATTCAATACAAAATGATATTTACAATAATATGATATAACTCAAAAAGTTTTTTGGGGAGTAAAGGGCTTCCAATGAAGAATGAAGTTAAATATGTACTAAAATTCAGAAGTTATACACGTAAAAAAATCTTCAAAATTATGTATTGTATAATTTGATGAATTTTAAATTGAAATATCTGCCCGAGGAAGCAGAATTTAAAAAATGTATATAAAAAGACTTCACAAACAACTTTGTGAGTTCTATCATCCTTCAAAATATCATTTTGGGTACAGGAATATCTTTATTGATTTCTCATATATATTATGTAGCCCATAGCAACCTTCTAACCAATTTATAACCATTTTATATGACATTATATTGTAAATAAATATTGGGAAGTAAAGTCAAATTATCAAGTTTTAAAAATTTTTTACCATCGTATTTCTTAATTCAATCAACATGTATATACAAGCTTCTTTGGTGATCTTATTCGTAACACAGCAAGCCTTCCATTTCCTCGTCAACTGAATATCAACAAGGATATCGTAACACACAGAGAGCATTTACTAATGATCAAAACTAATATACTCATTTCTTTTTATAGGCATATATTGGTCTAAAGCTCAACATGCTTAAAGTTTTTCTAATTTGAGCTTAAGGTGCGAGTAAGGAAAAAAACGTGTTTTTGTTTTTTAACTAATCCTTTTGACAGGAATATGTTTATATCAAGTATGATACATTTTTGGACAGCTTATTTACATCTCTAAAAGCCCATGTTAAAATTTTTGAGGTGAACAAAAAATTTTAAATTTTAGAGTGAGTCAAAGAAAATGAACTTCGTTGTAAAAATGTAGCTCCATTTACAAAACGAATTAAGTTTGATTTATGTGTTTTACACTTTTGTAATCACAAGACGTGAAACATTTTTTGTTTTCACTCAAATAAATTATTTTCAGAGTTATTTTCAATTTCTCTAAAACTGTTTTCCATTTTTTTCATTTACAAGAGTATAACTCCTGTTTTGTTCAAAATTAATAGATACAAAATAAAAAACAATTGTAAGGAGCCACCAACTATTAAGTTAACTTAAAAACTCAAGTTTTTAAATTTAAAACCTGAAGATGTGTCGGAAGACATGAAAAGCTTTGTTGTTTTTTTTACGGGATAGATATAAATATAAAAAAGAAACTTGTGTTTTAAGTTAACAAAATAAAAAACGTTTTTAGATTTAGCTTCTCAGTAAACCAAATCTCAATCCACTGAAAAATGAACACTGAAAAAAAGAGCTTCAGAGATATTTCTTTTTTGCTTGAACTATTATAATTAATTACTAGCCACCAAGGCGGCATCGCTCACCATCCATGTTCAGCCTGTGTTGATTTTTCCCTTTCTTACACCGTAATGGTATGCTTAATTTCAAAACTCATTTCATGATCTGATATATCTGCAACATACTCTTTTAAATGTTTGAATTTTAACATTAAATTGAGTTTGACAAGAACCCATTCAACATTCAGTGAGTCGCTTAGTTCAAAATTGTTTTGAAATTATTTTTTATCTTATTTGATTATACAGAGATACCTAAAGATGAGCAAGCAAAAACTTTAGCCAATTCCGAGACTGGAAAATATGCTTAAGCTTCTGAGCTTAAGTATGCTTATACACTTTGTGCTTGTAAAAAGAAATGAGTGTAATTTAATTTTCAGTTTCTTTTTTAAATAAATCTAATGAGCTAAAAAGCTGGTATTGTTTCACTTTCCTACCCCCTGATGATTCTGATGCAGAATTACATGCTGATTATTGATATCTGATCCCCTAACTCTCTAACCTGTTGATTTTGAGACCCAGGTTCTTATTTGAAATAATCAATGCGAAATTCTGCATCAGAACCATCAATAATATTAAGGGGGAACAAAAGTGAAATAGTGCCAGATGACGATATCTGTGTATTAGGTGATGAAACAAAAAACTTAGCTAAGCAGGCCGTCACATATTGCTGCTCCAATTTCCGCTCACAATATTTTTCAAGGATCACTGAAACATGAGTTGTTTATCATATAAAATTGCAATGGTCTATAAAAGTTGTTATTTTTTGTCTGTGTGTAGTAGCTACAGAGCCATGTACGCTTAAAGAATTTTGACCAAAAAGCAAAATTCTATTTTTTATGACGACATTAATTCATACACAAAAACAAAATTTGCTTTATTTGTCGTAAGACAAAAAATTAATCATCACGGAACCTACTAGAACATAATCCTATCCGTGTTTTTCCATGTCTTTTCTTCTATTTTTGTTTTATTTTTGTTTATCCTGTTTAAATTTTCGCGCAAAAGTGAAGTTCGAACTGTCAATCATACTTTGTATTTTATTTTCATGTAAACTGACCATTGAGCTGTTTTAATTTGTTGCTGTTAACAAGCATCGTACATCACGACAAATGTCTCTCTGGAAATTGAGCGGGAGACAACAAAAACATATTAGACTACACAGGCTACACTTTTCACTTGTCTCATGTTTATGTTGATTTTTATAAAAAAGTACTCTAAATCTGAATATTCTCTTACCTGCCTGCTTTGGTTGCATGCAGATTTTGTTGGTTTAACCCTTATAGTGACATTTTTGCTGGTTAAATAATTTTTATAATTCAGCAGCAAGCCATTCATTCATTATAAACAAGCAAGAAACCGGCAGTCTAGTGATGACACGAGTGTCCTTTAAAGAATTATCATATTCATTAAAACTGTACTAGTGTGGAAATGGTAGACTTTTATAAAATCTTGGTGATCAGCCCCTAAAAGGGTTCAAAGCCAAAGCAAGTCACATGACCTTGAAAATTCTTATTTCTAGTGTGGTTTAACCCTTATAGTGACATTTTTGCTGGTTAAATAATTTTTATAATTCAGCAAGCCATTCATTATAAACAAGCAAGAAACCGGCAGTCTAGTGATGACACAAGTGTCCTTTAAAGAATTATCATATTCATTAAAACTGTACTAGTGTGGAAATGGTAGACTTTTATAAAATCTTGGTGATCATTTGTTACCTATGTAATGGTGTTCTTCAATTTCGCATGGTGTTTTAGGGGCTGTTCATATATGGAGGTGAGCTGGCCCCCGGTTAGCCGTTTACATGATTTAAAAAACATTCTCCAGCCTGGTTAAGTGGGATGAGAAAAGCCATATGAACGCTGGGTGAATTTCATCTCATTCAAGTGAGCCAGCCCGGTTAACCGGGCCAGCTCACCTCCATATGAACAGCCCCTAAAAGGGTTCAAAGCCAAAGCAAGTCACATGACCTTGAAAATTCTTATTTCTAGTGTGTCTGAAATTTTTCATTTTTGAGTTTCCGTGTAATCAAAGAATCTGGCACAATCACCCATGCTTTTCAGAATGTAATGTAAAAAGAAATAACCATCATTTTTCACAAAATAAATATATGCATTCAGTGACGTGTTTATGGATCGTTTCACATTTGTTTATTTGAAGTTATATTTCGGCCTTCTTAGCGGAGGCCATCTTCAAACTAAAAACCGTTACAAATTTGTTTACAAAAATTGTCGTCAATGTCAATACAATGACTTCTCCCGCAGGTATGAAAACATCGGTTTCCAGAAATTTGTTGTGACGTATTGGCCATCATCTTGGTTAAAGCCTTGTTCATTACGGGAGGAAGTTTCATGGAATTGGATTTTCAATGCTTCTCACACTTTTCGGTCGAATCTTTTTTCTTCTAATTTTAGAACATTAACTGATTCCCATTCATATCCTTGGTTGCATGTTTTTGCGTGGTAGGAAACACCAGAAGAGTCTCACTTGTGTGGCGGTTTTAAGTTTTGTTTCGCCGACGTATTTATTTGCAATTAAAAGGTTGAACAGAAAATTGAAACATATCAGAGTATCAAAGTGAAAATAATTCTGCTAGTGATCATGTATCAATTTTAATGAATATAATGTTGATTTCTATCATTTTATAACTGATTCAATTTATAAGTAAAGTTAGTATATATCTGCCTTCACATTTTCTTCAAATTTACTTATCCAGCTAGTTAACTACTTATGGTGCTGGTAGGCTGCCCATTTCAGCTCCGCCTATCTGATGAAAATCCATTATTGGCTTTGTTTTGTTTTTTGTTTTTCTCTTCTCTTTCTTCCTTAATTGTGGGTCTCATCTTCCTAGCATAGTTATAATTGTTTGTCTTCAGTTAACTTGACGATTGTTGGTTTTTATAGAATTTATTTCTAAACATTTATTTCAGTAATATCTTTTTATATGGTTGCTTGTTCTTACTCAGTTCGATCTTCACTTCACGTTTCATTAATTTTATTATGATGGCCAAACCAAGTTTGGTAAATGATTAAATGATAACTTTTTAGTAGTGTACACAAAGCTTAAAATGTTAGATTTTAGGGCTGTGATTTATTTGGATTTTCTGTATTTTGGTTGGAGTAATGTACTTTTTGTCTTCAACAATCTAGGAAAGGTTATAAACAATATGTGAATGATTGGCTGGAAGTTTGATACATTTGTTTTTTGTTTTTAATTTTTAGTTCAATAAAATGACAACAGAAAAAGTTGGTTCACCTTTAACAACGCCTAGGAAACTCAAATTTGAACAGCTACGGGCTGATTATGAACTATTTCTACAAACGTTTGAAAGTATGTTTCTTAATAGGATTGCACCATACTTTATCTTCAAAGTATGATTACGTTACTATGGAACAAGATTCTGGTGTTATGGTTACATTTTGAATATTTTTTCGTAGAACCAACTTGGTTGTATCGGCATCTTCAAAGGCGACAGCAGCTTTCAGTAAGTATTACCAGACAGGTTTTAAAGAAAATAATGCTATTGCCTATCAAGGGGTAATACAGCTCAATTTTGACAGCGGTATACCGATTTTGGGGACATCTAATTTGGGGACGCCCAAATTATGCAACAGGTTTTGAAAAAAAAAATATTTTCAATATTCAAACAAGGAAGTTCTTTGACAACAAGATTACAACCTTTTCTCTAGTTTAATTTATTTTCGCGATTGTAACAGTGTTTATGGTCTACGTACCAAACACAAGGTAATCACCATCGTCGCCCCATTATTGCAATAAAATATTTCGGCATAACAGATTTTAAGCAAACTCGAAAACTCTGATGCAAAGAAATAACGTATCGGCGTAATAACGTAATAAGTCAATAATTTCTTTCATCAATAGTCACTACAATTCTAGCGAAAAAAGACTGTTCAAACGTAACCTCTTTCCACATAAACGTGATATAAAGAAACTTCGACAGCAAAAGTGTAAAGAAACGTAAAGAAGTTCGCATGGAGTTTCCATGGAACCCGAGGCTACTTTGTTCAACCTCTTGTGTAACAGGTTTAAAAAATGTTTCAAGTATCTTATTAGAAGAACTTTTTAATTTTTTTTGTTGGAACTCAGAATTTCTAGTTGATGTATATGTACTAGAGTGCTTGTTTTCCAGACGTGGTGAGTCTACCATGACATGCAATCGCATACAACAGTAGCTTGGACAACAACTAGATCCCAGTCCAAGAAAAGTAAAATATGCAAATAAAAAAATAGAAAAACAGTACCTTTACTAGTATAGGTCTTTTACAAATCAATTGTTAATAATGTTTTTCGAGAAAGTAAAATTCTAATACAAATCAATCGTTAAAAATGTTTTTCGAGAAAGTAAATTTTGCTTTTTTTTTTTTTTTTTTTTTTTTAATTAGTCGCTCAATACAAGGTTTAAAACCACTAATGTGTATTGAGGTACAAGGAGGAAAGGTGACGATGGACATTACATTTAAAGTGTTGAAGATTATAATGACAAGGAAAAACAGACTGGGGTAAAGAATTCCAGAGAGTGGAGGAGCGAGGAATGAAACTTTGTTGGTAAAAATTCTTTGATGATTTTGGGATGCTGACAGTGTGATCATGGCAATTAGATGAATATCTTGTGTTTCGCTTGAAAGTCTTTAATGCAGGGATGAGAGAAGAGAGCTCAGTTGAACATTTTCCGTAAAAGTATTTATAAAAGAGGCAAAGAGATGCCACAGATCTGCTATGGGAGAGTGTGTCAAGTTTACTTGCAAGTTCATCACCTACAGCATTACAGATTCTTTTCTGGATACGATCTAAAAGATTTAGAGAATCAGAGGGTGCACCACCCCAGATATGGCAACAATACTCAATACAAGGTCGAATAGTAGATTTATAGAGATAAAGAATGGCATCAGGGCTAAGGTATGCTCTTGCACGAAGAAGGGAGCCCACCTTCATCGAGGCTGACTTGTAGGAGCGCCAGGAGAAGTCCTGTGAAAAAGTGATGCCGAGGAGACGAAAGGAGTTGTTTTCTTCCAACTGGGTGCCATTCATGGAAATTGACGGTAAAAAGGGATCTTTAGTATGATTTCCAGATAGAAGTTTCGTTTTTGTGGAATTGAATGTGACCAGCCATTTCTCTCCCCACTCAACTATAGATTGCAGATCAAACTCAATTTCGCCTGCCATTTCTACCTGGCTGAACAAATCTGATTTTGGAGTACAGGAATAGATGGTTGAATCATCAGCATAGATGGCAAGCTTGGAAATAATGTCATCAGGCAGATCATTGATGAAAAGAAGAAAAAGGGTTGGCCCAAGGACAGAACCTTGGGGAACACCTGCATTGATGGAATGTGTCGATGATGATTGCCCGTCTAAAACAACCTTAAGCCTACGATTACCAAGGAAGGAACGAATCATCTCATAAAAGAGACCCTTAACTCCATATGCAGCAAGCTTTTTCAAAAGACCAGTATGCCATACTTTATCAAATGCCTTGGATATGTCAAGAGCAACAGCTCTTGCCTCCCCAGATTTATCTAATGCAGTGTAAATCTATCAGTTATCACTGTAAGGAGGTCAGCAGTTGAGCGGTGGGAGCGAAAGCCATATTGAGAATCTGAGAAGAGGTTATTAGATTCAAGGTGATTAACAAGAGCATTATTGATTAAGGCCTCAAAAATTTTACTCATAACTGGTAGGAGACTAATGGGTCTGTAATTTCGTGGATTAGATCGATCACCATAATTTTTAAAGACTGGAATTACAGAGGCAAACTTCCAAGATGAAGGAAAGCAAGATTCAGCTATGCACTTGTTATATAGACAAGAAAGTACGGGAGATAATTCAGGTGCACACTTTTGAAATAGGATGACAGGAATTCCATCAGGGCCAGTAGCCTTAGAAGCATCAAGATTTGAAATGATGGAAGATATTTTAGCTGGTGTGATAAAGCAGCTATCCAGTACTTTATTAGTCCTCAAGGGAAATTCCGGAACAGCATGGTCAGAGTCATCAAGAGTAGAGTTAGTACTGAAAATATTAGAGAAGAGTTCAGCTTTATCCTTAGATGATGATAAAACCTCTGGACCATTGAAAATGGGAGGGATGGATGACCTTTTATTGTTGGTGACACTTTTAATGATGCGCCAAAAATCTCGAGAGCCAATTTTTTGTGAAGAGATACGATTACGAGTTTCTTGTTGATATGTAGACTTTGCATTATTAATGACAGATTTGCAGTGATTTCGTGCAGTCCATCTAGGAAGAAAAAAATGTTGAATCTTTTTAAAATGTATCAACCTGTTGATGTAAAATATAAAATGATTAAAACGAATTCTGCTGAATAATTGTTTTTTGATTAAAAGAATAACAGACAATTGACTCAAAATGAAGAAATATTGCATACACGTTTGTTGGAGTTCTTTGTGTATGTGAGTATTATGTCTCTCCAAATATGAAAGTTTCATTATTATTTTTTGTGCAAATTGTTAGTTGCATCTTATCTTATGATCCGTGACTGCGACTGCATGAGTCGACGTTAAATGATGAACGGAAAGAATTGATTTTAAGCAAAAAACGTGACTCTTAATGCTTAAAGCGTATTTAAGCATTAAGAGTCACGTTTTTAAAGCGTATTTAAGCATTAAGAGTCACCCCAAACCCCCAGGTGCGATTTACACGCCTTCTGCCCGTAAAATAAGCCTTCGCCTTACATTTCCATTACTACCAACACCCAAAATAATTTTCTGGATTACCCCCTGCCTATGCATTTAACTTTTCCTTCGAATGTTATTGATTTAAACCTTATTATTATTATTCTTATTCCACTCTCATTTTAGCCATTTATGTTAAATCGTAATCTGTTATATCTTAAAAATACCCCGAAACAAAAACGTAAAGGCACAAAACAGACAAACAAAAGGTAAGGTCACTGTACTTGGATTTTGCTAAAAAGCTTAATGCTTGAAATCTGACTACCCAATTTTGCTTTTCTAATTGTTTTTTTTTTTTGAATGTTTCACTTCACTAAGATATTTAAATGCCATAGATAAATTATTTGGTATTTAGTTTTTATAAAAACCTTGGCTGGAGTTGATTATTCTAACACCAGTCCTTCAGTGACTTTCCTAATTTATGATTGATTTTTTTCAATTCGTTCAGATTGTGTAAAACTATATAATAAACTTGATAGGAAGCATTTAAAAGTCATTTTAATAAATTCCGTTATTATTCGAGTATTTTTCATTTAGAGATACGTTCAAATTAGATCAGCTTCTTGAAAAGATCAACTCCACTCCTGAGAACAAAGATGAAGACTGTGATGAAAAGTAATTATTTTTAACGTATTTTGTATAACCTCTGCCGTATTTGCATTTGTTGTCTTGTATTATGTCTTTTGTTGCAAAACCTTTTGTGATAACAGTATGTCATAATTTTTTGAACCTCTTAGGCAGTACTTCTTAAATTTGTCATTTGGTGGATTTTTTCATGGACCAGGTATATATTTGGTGCAATTTTTTTATTAGTTTCAAAATGCTTTGCATTTATGATTTTCCTCCAGACAAGGATTATGTGCCTGATTTTCCATTGCTGTTCTATTTTCAAGGATTTGCAGAAGAAATATTTCTTACAAATGATCCAAATCTGCAGCAGTTATATAAAGATGATTTTGTACAAGTGGATATTCATCTGATTCAAGTTTATCATAAACGAAAAAAGGTAGTCTTCTATAAAAAATGCATGAAATTGCATAATGTAAAATTGGAATGTATGTTAAAAAATTCACCAAATTCGTTACATCATGTAGTACACCTAGGTACGAAATAAGCTCTAAAATTTTAAGGAAAAGAAATTTTAATGCTCTTCCTTCAGGATAAAGATGCACCAATGGACGTTAATCTCTTGGGGTCATGCAAGGCACCCTGGAACCCTCGCTCGCAGTTGCTATTGCCATGTTCTTCAGTACAGCTCAGTGTTCCACCATCGGCTTTCTCAGAGAATGGGCGTGTAATCAAGACCCACATTCTGTCTATCACTGTGAGCCTGATTGTGCCGAAAAGAGTAAAACGGAAACGAGGGAAGAAGAAAAAGGAAACAGCGGAAATAAATAATGGTAATTTCTTCCATCAGAAAATTTATCTTGATAAGATTTTCTGATTTCCATACTAAGTCATTTTGAAAGAACTTTGCAAGGCAGCTTATCTAAAAAATCGAACAAAAAATATATAGAGTAATAAACATAGCCTAATTTTCCCAGGGTTTTCTATTTTCATAAGAGATTACACAAAGGTGTTTGCAAGTGCAAGGGTATAAATTTAAGTAAATTACAGAGAAGCTTGAAATCTGGTTCTAATTATTTTGTAAGAACTATCAATGACTCATCACATTTGATGATGAGAGAATTTTTGTTTTCTTTATGCACTTTAGTTAAAACATAAGCTATGTTTTAGAGCATACAAACAGCCCTCCTGCAAAACGTTTAAAATCGGAAAATGGCTCGGAATCAATACCAGAAGAGCCTGCAGAACAGGTTGAAGCGAAGGTTGTCGAAACTGTGCTTGCTTCCTATGCCGCCGAGTTGATCATCTACGACCGACATAAGAATTGTTTGCTCTCTGATGGTGACTATGAGCTGCTGTTACAACCAAATTCTGAATGTGCCGAAAATAATAACAAAAACAACAGTTGGGAAACCAAGTTCAAAAATAAGGTGAGCGAGACAAGCTTGTGGAATGAATAAGATTCTGTGTGTGTGTGTGTGTGTGTGTGTTTCTTATATCCTAAAGATTAACTGATAATGTTTTGATTGTTTCAGCTTGGTCCATTTGCGGCTTTTTCTTTCGGTCCTACAATCAAGTTCAGCCTGAGATGGGAAAAAAAGCCATCTTTTGCCAGTCCTTACAAATTGCTTTCCTCGCCATACCAAGACCAACCACAGCCTTTAACCAATGTGTTAAACGGAACCAACAAGTCAAAAACAAGTAAAAGTGTTACTAAAGAGCCTCCTCCGCGATTGTTCTACCAGTTCCTTTATAATAATAACACAAGACAACAGACAGAAGCCAAAGAAGGAACGTATTGTCCTTTCTGCGCATTAAATTGTAAAAAGCTGTTTGGTTTGTTGAAGCATCTGAAGTGCAGTCACGGACGATTTTCATTTTTATATACAGTACAAGACTTTCTTCTCTTACCTACTACGAGAATCTTTTCTGATCACAAAACCTATTGCTCCTAATTTCATGTATCTTTCATTGTAGCCTTTAAAAAAAGACATACATCGTATTGATATATGTGTGAATGACAATTTTGAAAGCACCCTTGATTTTGATGGGATAAAAGATATGGGGTTTATAAATATCGACGATGCACCTCTCCGACGAAAGCCACAGACGGAGATCATCGTTGGAAGGTAATGATGTCAATTTTACTGAAAAGCTTATATTTTAAAGGGAGTATATTAAAGGTGATAAGTGGTGTAAATATTTATGAAGGTTGAAATTCACCTCTCCTTTAATGAATATATCCATTTCTCTACGTTAGGCCATATGAACTAACGGAAGATCTTACAGAGTTCACAGTACCAGATAGTGAAGATATAGATGGTGTTGCGCCTATAAAAGGACATGACAGGTATGTCACGTGTAATAAGTTAACATAAATAAATACATGCTCATAAGTTACACTTGTAAAAATAAACTTTGTGTAGAAAAGCAGTGAGTTTAAATCAGTCATTTCTCCGAAATCAGTGTTTGCAGTATTCAAACAGCCCGATCAAAATAGTGTGTGTCAGTAGCTGTTGGATTGCAGAGGGGTGTGGTACGAGTAAATTCTACAGAATTTTACCAGTTTATTGGTCATTGTTTTAGAGTTTACTATCACACACGGAATAACTTGCAGCTTGCCAATCATCATGAAATGGATTACAATAGCGAGGACGAGAGAGCACCTGATTGGTTACTTGAAAAAACACAGGATGTAAGTGGTTGATGAAATCTCAAATTTAAAGTTCTTTGCAATTGGGTATATTTTACATTATAAAAAACGAATTGTGTGATTTTCGTGTTTCTGTGTAACACTTGCCTCATAATAAAATTTGATAAACCATGGTACTCAACGCTTTACCTTTATTAACTATTCAACCGTTTGCTTAGCTCTGTGCTTTTCTCTCGTGCCGTTTTACTGAATCATCTGACGTGTGTGTCTACTATATTACATGTCTATCTGACGTGTTTCTTTTTATCATTATGTTTATCATTTAGATGATTGAAGAATTTACGGATGTAAATGCTGGCGAAAAAGCGCTGATGAAGCTTTGGAATACTCATGTTTTAAAGAAAGGGTTAGCAAATGTCTTGCATGTTAAGGGAGGTATGTTTGGAGATTATGAATGTTTATCACCAACTTTTGTCTTTTAGATATATTGCCGACTTTACTGTTGCGCAAGGTTGTCTGGAGTTCGTCAAAGATCACGGCGAGTACATCGTAAAAAACGACATGAAGCGGAACTTGTTACTACATTTCGTGAACCTGTTGGAATTTCAAGTCGTTTCTCAAGTGTCAATCGTACAGGCGATGGACTACTTACACGATGTCGAGAAAACTCTAGTGGAGGAGTAAAACTGTGTAGCGGGAAAGTTGGAACACTCCCGGTTGGTCCAACACGCAGAAATATATCCTGCACTTCAAAGAACAACGTGTTCCGAAGAAATAATACTTTTCAGGTTTTTCTGTTCGTTCATGTATAAATTCGAAGCTAGGATTTTTAATCTCGTCTATTCATATTCGTGATATCCCTCCTATGAGTTTTTTTTTACTAAAATCATAAACAGAAACCTTTTGGTAGTTTAGCAAAAGATCCTGCCATGATGAAAGTTCGTTTTCATTGGATGAAACTTCCACTGTTTGATGCTCGTATGTATTGCGAGGGGAATTGACTCTCACGGAAAATTGTTCATTCCATTTTTACACGACCTTTACAACAGGTAGACTTACAGAGAAGAATATTCATAAAGTTGCTAATGTGTAACGCTATGTAATAGATCCTTTCGTAAAATGAGACTAATGAGATTGCACTTCATAGTTCCACTACAAGATCTTGTAAATAGTGAGCTCATTTGAGCAAATTTTCTACCTATGGAATAACATCGCATGCGATAATTAAATGAAATTTAAAGGGCGTTCAACGTCATTTGGGACAGCGTGTTCCCAAAAAGTTAGGAGTCATGGGAACGAGGCTGAGAAAATTTTCTACCACAGATCATGACTCTTCTTTACGTGTTTTAGTTGTACAGAATGCATAATACATTGTTTGTGGGGGGTGTGGAAACGTTTGAGTTTGAAAGGATTCCTAACTGTACGGAAGAAGCAACCTCGAACCCAGGTTGATACGGAAGTTCTCTCTGAACACAATCTAATGAGATGATATTTAACCCTCCACGACGAGGTTGGTTAGGCTCTCGTGTCATGCGTTTTCTTATTAATTTCGCTCTAGTATAGCGAAGTATTGGTATCGTCGTTCATGTATCTCCGTGACATTTTGGACGATCTCACTAAAGTAAATAATTGCATATAAAAGCCATGTCCGCACACACCTTAGCAATAAAATCTTTTGAGGCTGAATAACGGCTAAATTTGGACAAAATTATGAAATTCGAACACAGCACAATTAAAAGGTGCTGATTTCGAATTTGACAGTCATTTTGTCAAATTTGGCCAAAATTGGGCAATTCTGTGTAATTGCGAGTTGAAATTCTGCTACCGTTATCAACTATTGCATTTCACAGTTTTATGAACAGTATATATTTGTTAGAATTGTGAGAATGCAATATAGCGAAATTTTCGACTTCCAAGTCGTCTTGTTCTCTTTGAAATACTCGCGCATGTTGCCTCGGTTTTAATCAGAACACAAGGTTGACCACGTTTATTCCATATATGATGTCATTCACACGTCACTCAGATTTAAAACGAGGCAGCGTTTGGAATGTTCTTGTGAACGGAATATCTGAATCAAATCAAGATTGGCATTCTGAATTCGTTGTTCCGCTATTTAATGTCGATATAATATAATTCTCAATATTTGTCAAGCATATTTTTTCATCATGCGCATGGCATATATATCATGTTGTTTGAGTTTTTTCAACTCGTTCTGCTTTCATAATTCTTTTTAACCGAGGGTCTGTTGCCTTATCCGTCCGTGGAAAGGCAAGGAACCCTAGGTACGAGGTTGAAGACATTTGATCACCTTGTCATGTGCGGTGGAAAATAATATAATAAGCATTTTTCATGAAATAAGTAGCGCGCTTACTACGTTGCCACGAAAAATCAAAACATTCAAAACAAAAACAGTTACAGTTGTCCAGCTACGGGAGATATAAATAGCTGGTCAACATTGGGTTGCTGCTGATAATTGGATCTTCTTGGGGTAGCAATTAGTCGTCACTTTCCCCCCTGTGATGATCTCTCATAATTTCTGCAACGAAGTGATCAACGAAAATGTCATTTTCTATTTCGTTTTCACGATTTTCTCCAGGAAAATGCACTTATTGTTCACCCGAGGTCTTTGATGGGGTGTTTTGACTACTATTGTTTCGATTAAAACGTCAATAAAAAAATTCCATAGCAATTGATAAGAAGAAACGGGATATGACGTCACTCTGCAGATTTTCGAGTATAACGTTCCAACATGGTTAATCAAAACACAGCGGGGTCAGTCAAAGATCAAGAAACAGACAGAAACAGAGAGGTTTTATAAACCAGAATATTAAAAATCTGAAAGTATTTTGTAATGTAAAAACGAAATCATGGAGAGCGATTTAAATGAGCTCCACAAGCTAGCCAATACAACTTTTCAGGTAACCTATCGATTCTATTGTTTCTACTTTGAAAAAGCTCTGATTACAAAAGCGAAATCATGTATGGCTCTTCGAACTTTACTTTCTATTCTTGGGATCTTATGACTTTCTCTTTAGAATATCACAAATCTCACACCGTCATTGCGACAATTAGTGGTTAATGCAAAAGTGTATCAGAAATCAGTTCAAAGTATATAAGTTTTCTACCTTCATTTTCCTAATCGATAACGCCTTTGAAAAGTTGCATGCTTGTTGTGTTCAAGTCATTTTCAATTAATTTACATTATTTTGAGAGGTTAATTTTCTCCCTATCCCACGTGTAAAATCAAATTTAGTATAATCAATCAGTCTGTTGAATCTTGAATCTAACTTTCCTGGAAATACTTTTTTGCAGCAGACTTTGTAAAACAAATATCCAAAAAACAAAATGTTGAAATTGTTTTTTAAGTTTGCGAATTAATAAGTGTAAAAGTTTTGATGCATTTCATGTTACCAATGCTGGTCGATGCTTTGTTAATGTATATATTTATTTCAGCAACATGCAATGTTGCAGTAATGTTTATAGAATCACTGCAGAATATTGCAGATGCAGCAACAGTTTCTGAAGGCTCAACCAAGAAGCTAGGTATGTAACCATATTCATGAATGTATATATCATGTATATATATACAAAATAATGTTGATATTATAAGTAAAACTTATTGATATATTCGTATAAGGTTATTTTCATCTCAATTACCGTGTCCTTCAAGAATGAATAACATCAAAATTATTTTGATACGGAAAGAACAAATATTTGTGGTTTTAGTATGGTTTAAAATTATTGATTTCTTGCAAGCATTTGCTTATTTATTTTGGGTAAAGAATTTTTCATCAAGTTTTATGTAAATACCTTATTCTTAGCTCATGTATAAACATCAAAACCTGCGTTAAAGTAATTATATAACCTAGGTTTTAACTCATTAAGAAATTTCTTTTGATTTCTTATATATACCTTTGAGGAACTTCTATCCACTAATTAGTTTATTATGAATTACAAAATTTTAAATTACCCTGATTAATTTGATTTTGTCATTGCTCTTAATCACCTAGTAAATGATTAATACTTAAACATGTTTCCATTGATCTTATAAGCATGTAATCATAGCGATTGTCATCCACTATTTCTGTTTACAAATTGTTTCTATGCTTTAATTATCATCGCTATGGCAAAGTGGTCTCCTCTTTCGTATGAGCTTTATTTTAAACTTTATTTTGAACTTTATTTTGAATTCTAAAAAGAGTGCCTTTATATTATATTCTGTTAACTCAAACATAATTATAATTGTATTTAGTTTTTGATTTAGTGAAACTCAAAACTAATTGGTCAAAGTTATTTTAACATTTGTGAATTCATTAAAAAGTCATTATGAATTTAGAACCCACTTGTGACCTTTTTATATATAATATCACTACTCAGTGTTACGACAAATTTTTTTTTGTACTTAACAATTTTGTTTCTAATAGCTGTTTAAAATTTTTTTAAACAAACTTGTCATTAAATTTTGTATATAATTTTGTTTTGTTTACTAACATCACATCCTATAAAGTTCACTTGAATTTGTTTGCTTTTAAAAATTGAAAATAAAGTTATACAGCTATGAGACACCAAAATGACTGCTATACTCAAAAGTGAACATTTCGGCACATATACAAGATTTTTCTTTTTTTTTCTTTTTTCCACTGCATTTAATGCAGACTTTGTTTAACTGTTTAACTGTGTTGACATGCAGCAACTCCTAGTTACTAATAGCATTCCACTTGAACTGATGATCTGTGAAGATTTGGAAACAGTTGTATAAAGTTATCTGAAATAACACACACTGATCATTGTCTGTGACAGACAGAATTTTGTCAATCAAAAACAATTTTTCAGGTTTTTATTTGTTTAATGCTTGTTGATTTTTCAGATGAATTATTGAAAGCGTATATCTATAAATGAATTCCCTTTAATCTAAGCTTGAAATAAACTATTTTTCACTTGTCAAAAAGTACCAAAACTTTCCAAGACAAAAAAAATAAATTAAAGCTAAACATTCTTTTTTTCTCCTGCTAAAGCGATGCTTATTTACACCATTTTCATTTATTAACATCGCTCCTTTCAATGATTCATGATTCCTTTCATGTCACATGAAATGCATCAAGTATATAAAGTTAATAATGATGAATTCCTGTGTGTTTGTTTGCTTAAATTATTTTATTCTGTGGACAAAAAAAGTTGCACCGGCAGATCAGCCACTCACATTTTTCTTTTTCTGTTTTCAAAAACAAAGGGCACTCTGCAAATTAGAAGAAACAAAGATTTCTCCAAAAGGAAAATTTTTTGGAAAGTGTCAACTAGCTTCAACTAACATCTCACACAATACAAATCAACATTAAATCATAGAATGAAACATCTAAGATCCCAACCTTGCACATTTTTCTTCCAATCAAATTATACACGTAATTAAGTATTTAGCTGAAGAAAAAAGAATATTAATTTGATAAGTACAAGTTAAATCAGTGTAAATTAGCTAAACAGCTAAAGAAGAAGAAAAACCATGAACAATTTTTTGCTCCATATGAATTTCTTATTAATTGCATGTTCACCTTTAGTATTACTGTGCTTTCACAAAGTAATAGTGTGTCAGGCTCTCGTTTACTTGTATCGAGTCTGATTGATTTCACTTATATCTGCTTTTATCATGCAAATATTATATTTTTCCTCGATAGGTGAAGTACTGCTTGATATCATTGATGCATTTAAGGAAATTGAAAACATGAAGTTAGAATTGACAAAGTTATTCATCAATGAGATTATCATTCCGTTGGAGAGCAGGGCTGAAATTGAAATTGGGAATACGAAGGTCTTCATACATTACTATTTTATTGTCTTTCTCAATAGCTTTGTCATGTGTGTAAATGTTTCATACTGAACTGTATATCCTCATATTCACCTAAAACCTGTGTACTACTGGAAAATTTCAGAAGATCTCTGTTGAACCTTTTCTTTCATTTCCATTAGGTCACACATAAAAGTTACAATAGTGAGAACAAAGTCCAAACAGAGGTACATGTGTTTTTTAAAAATTCTCATCTCTGATTTCTGTATTTCATTTCTGGCACTGACCAATCGTTTTTAAAACTCCTCTATGATTTTCAGTTGCGATTGAGGTTCATGGAAGCTCAATCTCTCAGCGACCAAGATCTAATCTAGAATGGAAGGGCAGCGTCCGGCAGAAGGGAAAAGGGCACATTATGAACATCCAAAGGGCACTTTTTTTTAGAAAAAGGGCAACCTGAGCTTTATTTCGGTGGGTTAAACCTGTGACCCCTATACAAGAGTGATTTTTGAAGTTTCTAAAGCGAAATAAATTTTTTAAAAAAAGGATGTAGAGGGCAGCGTCCGATCAACGGCCGCTCTTTCGGCCTAGATTAGACCCTGGCCACACTTATTTAAACCTAGTCATTTATTAATCAACACCAATTGTTTTTATTTTGCTATGGTCTATTGCAATTAACAAAAGGGGATCTATTGTAGTCTTCCAATTTCCTTTCAAAGTGACTGGGTTTTGACAAAATCAGTGATAAATACAAGCCATTCATGTCAAGTTCATGTTCATAATATTTGCGGTTCATTTTGAAAGCTTCTCTTCATCTGAACTTCCTATGCAAAACTTATTTTGGTTGCTTAGGTCAGGATTGTTGAGTACAATGTTCTTTGACACATTCCAAGGCACTCCCATTATATCACTAGTAGCCCGGGTAAAGATTTTTACCACATCTAACTTCGAAAATGGTGTACGCAAATCCTGTGTCGAAAAAGGTGACAAAAAATATAATCAAGGTGTGCAAACCCTGTGACAAAAATTTGAATCACCTAATTGCGACGATAAAAAAAATGACGTCACGGCACGTGTCACTATATAATAATCTTAAAAAAACGCTCTCCCTTTTACATGGTTTTCGCACAACTAAAAAGAGGTTGACCGTAAATTAAAACTAAATATATCACTCTCTAAAATAAAAGTGTGACACACTATTAGTATTAGTATAGTATAATAAGGTAACTCTGATCCATTCTAGTTAGTTGACAAAGCGAAATCTACTGTTTCCAAGTATAAAAAGAAGAGTGTCCGAAAGAAAAAGTCACAAAAGTCTGAAGATAAAGAAAAAAATGTAAGTCATTGTGATAAAATGAACCCGGTATTTGGACCAATATTCATCTGAATGAGACCTAGGCCCATGCCCAAAGTCAGAAAAAGTTTTGGTCTGTTTAATTTCTCATCCAGCATTTCTTCTAGTAAACACGTGATGTTTTGATATTGAATCCATTTATCAAGTCCACCCAACATGTCCACAGCAATTGAATGTTTTGTTTTTGCATAGTTGTAGTACTCCTTTTTAATCTCATCGATGTTGAAACAGTGTTGAATGGAAGCATGGAAACATGCAAGTTCATCATTTGACTTGTTTTCCCGTACATTTCTATAGCTGATTGTTCATTGTTTGTACACGGTTGTTCCTGGATGATTTTAGTTTTTTAACGGCTTGTTTGCACGTGCTGCCTAGCTGCTGTCAAGTGGTTTCCACCTATCCTAAATCTATTATGCTTAAACTATTGAGTTAGGCCACCCTATTGAGAATAGGGTTGCTGGAACAGTGTTATTTTCTGACAAGGAGTGAAATGATTTCTTTGTGACATGATTTTCATATCAGATCCTTCGTACAAGTCGTCCATCTTGTTTTCATATCAGATCCTTGTGTACAAGTCGTCCATCTTGTTGAAAAACCTCAAAAATCCAGGTTATCGTTATGGGGAGCGTTTCGTTGTAGCTTCTTATATGTTTCACTAAAACAAGTGAAAACATCAGCTATTTATTTTTAACTTTTTAGAGTGTGCAATTGTTAGAGGAGGCTGAAAAGAAACTTCAGCAAGTAAGAGAGGAAGGTTTACGTAAGGTATGAGCACATGTATATGTTACTGCAGGTCTGTCTAGCAACCAGATGCAATCTTTTCTACTGTGATTTCGTGAATTGTGAAATTCATTCAAACGAAAAAATATGATAGTTTGATCGTTAGGTTGAAGGTTAGACAAGCATATTCTTTATGGTTAGTTTAGTAATAGATACAATGACAGATGTTCAAATATGGCATGAGTTTTCCTTGCTTATTATATGTCTTCTTGATTGAACATGTTTGTTTGTTTGTTTGTTTGTTTTGCACATTTCTTAGTCTTCCACTTCACTAGATCAAACTGCACAACAACAGTAATTTGTCGTTCGTGATTGGTCCAAAAGAAATTTAAAAATTTCAACCTTTTTCTAGTCTTTCTCTTGATCAATAGCAGATCAAGATTTTCAACCAATTAACATTGATTATTTCAGCCACGTGATGTTTCCGCGTGAAAATTCAAAACTGAGGGTGCTCCTGTCGAAACTGAGAGCGCTCCTGTAATCAGGAAAAATTGTTTGATCAGCTCTAATCTAGCTATACCCTATAAATAAATTTGTTGAAAAATCACTGTGAAGGCGTACGTTTCTGAAGATATGTATACACTATTTCATTAAAAATGCTCTTCATCGCAGTACCTTTTCGACAATTTTGCCCACTGAGTAAGTGTAAAGCAGTCTTTGAATACTAATTGGACATTCATGATATGATTTTAGGCGCTTATTGAAGAACGAAGAGTATACTGTTTCGTAGCTGAAAGGATGTGTACATACGGTAGAGGAATGGTCATCTACAATAATCGAGTATGTTATTTCACGTGTTGTAGCAGAGTTTTCAGTCGTTTTAAGTGGTTCTGTCGTGTTATAGAACATTAGTGCACACGAAGAAGTTGTTTGATCCGGTGAATTATTCTTCAGATTTCAGATTTCGTGAACCAGAAATTACCAGATTGGCAACAGTTTATTTCAAGACCTACTGAGCTTCCTCCCGAAAGTGAAGACATTATTTCTGTGAGTTGTGTCTCCTGGTGAAGTTCGTGTCTCGAAGAGAAAACGTTGTTAACGCTGTCTGCTCGATTTTTCTTATAGTGATCTTTTGTTGAGTGTGAATAAGAAAAAAATCATGCGGTAAAAAGTGATATGAAAACCTTTTATATCGTTTTGCGTTTGGAAAAAATTTGTAACCAACTGTTTATAACTCAATTTCGTATGCAGCCTAAAAAATCATTAGGAGAGCTTCATCAACGATGAAATATTTTCCGTTTCAGAATCCGACTGGTTATAAGATGGGAACGGTTCGCCGGAAGATCACGAAGAGGGATTCGGTGAAACGTGGCAAGTCCTTTAGTAACCACTTTCAGACTAAGTACAGTACTCTCGATGGCAGATCGTCGCGTGGAGGATCACGTCCGAGTTTATCAGCGGCGATGACGTCATGTTCAAACTTGTCGACCGGAAGCTCATCCGTTACACCGACTCGAAAAGCGCCGACGTCTCCGAAAGACGCACACACGTCAATTTTCCCGTCTCCGCCACCCTCCGTCGTAGATCAAGAGTCAAGTCGTAGTAACGCCGGCAGTCCTGAAACTACTCCCCTGGAAGTTTATGTCCCGTCGACAGATGGTACTGTTGTTGCTGCTAGCAACCAAAACCGAAGTGAATACGCTAATTTGGTTACGTTGAGTGGCGGCTCTGATGCTGGTACCGCCCGTAGCCACTCCTTCACCGTTCCCAAAAGGGATTATGGGGAGAGGAAAGCATCGCTTAACAGAACGGAAAGCTCGGTGACCAATCACACGAAACATGCATTGGCCGGTAGCACCGGTAGTGATTCGCACGAAGACTTTACGTCGAAGCTTGCTATCATTCAACAGCAATTGAGTCAGAAATTCAATCAAGACCACCCTATTGATCCAACATCCAAGTAAGTTTTTCATATTCTCCACCTAATGTTATATATCAAATATGCCGGTTATATAGTGTCTGTGTTTCTCTTGATTTTTATGAAGGAGTCGGTTGAAGGCCGTGTATGCACACCAAGCTCAGGATGCATCGCAGCTAGATTTCGAAAAGGTAAGAGCTACTTCTTTTGCACGAAACTGATTGGTTGGAAATTTGGGATATTACTTTTGTTTATTTTCAGGATGATATCATTCTGCCCATTTGTGAAGAGACGTCTGGATGGCAATATGGTGAAAGCGAGAAGACTGGGAAGTAAGTTGATCATTTGTTGTTTTTGCGACTTTTTTTGGTTTGTTTATTTCATTTTCCTTTCTCTCGAACTTGATTTCCGTAGTTTTATCGCCATACTTTTTATCTCCATAATTCTTTCATCTAAATCCGAAATTCTCATTGACTGTAGTATTTGCGTTTCTGGTAACTGCTTTATGAAGTCAGGATAGGAATTCCAAATCTATGAATGGAGATAAAATTCTTTCGTTGCAATTTTCTTTCGTTTGTTTTAGATCTGGTTGGTTCCCCGCTGCGTATTGTGAAGAAGTCCTCATCACCAGTACAGGGTAAGACTTCGTTCCCAACCTCTTCTCAGGATATCACCCAGGTCACCTTTTTCACTCTTGATTTTATTTCAGAGAAACACAAGCAGCAGGCGCAGGTGCAGGGCGTCATAAGAAGCCACCTCCGGTCGCTAAGAAATCTGTGCGTGGTGCTGCCGGGCGGAAAATAAGTGTGGCGTGTGGACCTCTCACGAAGCCATCCAGAAGCTACACACAAGATAGACACGATTCCGACAGAAGGAACAGTGTGGGAGGTAATGTAAACCAAGCTTTAATATCTAGGGGTTTTTTATGGAACAAATTTCTGGAATAACGTTTTAATTAAGGCGTTTGAAAGAAATAGGCAAAACGCAAAAAAAAAACTCGATCAGCCAAGCAAATTTTATAAGTTTGAGATCGTGAACGTTTGGTGATCGAGCATCAACAAATCAGGAAACCTAACAGACAGCATGAGAGAAGCAAGATGAAGAAGAGAACGAAATAATGAACGCGTGAAGACTTTTATCTGATTTTTATTCATTCCTCAGATGTTCCGCATATGACCTCGTCTTCGTCCATGCCTCAAATCGTTCATTTGGTGAAACAAGATACAGGAAGCAATGTAACAGGACACGAGCGCAAACATTCCAATTCCTTCCAAGGGTTACAGTTAGCTCATCAGGACTCGATCGATTCGTTTGAGGATAGTAATAATGATGAATCAGCACCAACAAGTGGTGAAAACAGTCCGAGAAAAAAGAGCCGCACCAGAAGTCGTGGTTATGATTCAATGCCGCCACCGCCGCCACCGCCACCGCCTCCAGAGGAGGATGATGTAATCATAATCAAGACCAAGTAAGAAACGAAACTCTTCTTCAGTTTAATGCACTCAAAACTAACATTGTTCACTGTCTCCTACTTTTTCTCTTAGTAACATTGAGACGAGCGATAGCCCTTTTGTTGGGCTTTCCTTCAAGACATCTATTACCAGTACAAGCTGAACGCTTCTATCAAGGAAGTTATGAGGCCTGTGTCGGTTATCGGCTGCCGTCACCATATTTCGTATATGATGGACGTATTCCATGGTTGATAAAGTTATACACACGCGCGCAAAGCATCTAGCGATGGTATCAGGCCACCAATATAGAGATTATAAAACAAAATATATTAAGCCTGGTTTCCATTAGGATGAATCATACGCGGACTTTGCGCAGAACGCGCGCTTGTTCTGGCTCGGAAATCGTATTTTAGACTGTGCAAAGTGATTTTTAAAGTCCGAGTGCAGGATCCAGCTTAATGGAAAACCGTCATAAGACAGGTGTGAAAGATACCCAGTGGGGGGAAATCGTCAAAAGTCTCTGCGATGAAGAGCATTTTCATTGAACTAGTGTGTATATTTCTATAGAAATGCACTCCTTTGCAGTTCTTTTTACAAATTTGCCCATTAGGTAGAGAATAAGTTTCCAAGGAAATTCCGATTTTCCTGTGGAATGTAAAATAAAGTATATATATATAAAAAAAAAAAGACTGGAGATGCAAAAGCTTAAAAGTTTCTCATCAGAAAAATTAGATCTTATCCTGCTCAGTTGCTGTTCCTTTTAGAATATATATAATGGTATGATTCGAGAATACTTCTTGAAGAACGAGTGATGTGAACGGGGTAACAGTAAATACACGTCATGTCGTGTTGACTGTTTTCTATATCCTGTCAACGATATTCCCGACTATCTATCCGGTCGATAGAATTTCCGTCCCACTTAAATGCACTCCTCTTCACGTGACCGGATTTCCTCTTCACGTGACCGGATTTCTTAATTTTAAAGATTTAAAAGATAATCTGGGAAATTTTAACACGTCATCAAACATAGGCTTTGTAATACATACATACATAATGATGATTTTTTCGTAATTTTTTTGTAATTTTTGAAATTATTTCATCCGAATATTATATTTTAGTTTCTATGGGGAGAAACAACTTTTTACCAATTTTTTAATAATTTTTTGATCACAAAATCAAGTATATTTTTATGTATAAACTATCAAAATGTATAATTTTAAGAAAGCTTCATATATTCCCAGTTATCTCTCATTGTCTTCCTCCTGACCATCATAGCAGAAGCGCTTATCCATTTTCTCATGGAAACCTTCCTAAAAGCTTTCATTTCTCTCAGAAATTATTTCATTATACAGTGTGTATCAAAATGTCTTATCCACCAACTTTCAATGCGTATATTTCATTACATGTCTGATAAAATATTGTGAATTTTATATCACAAGAAAGAGCTTTTCATGCTCTATCCATTGATATAAAATGTTTGCCAAAATATTTGTTCTTCGAAAAGATATTGAAGAAGAACTCAACGATTTGGTTCATTAAATTCTTAAAAGTCCATGAACCTGCTCACGTGTCAGAGGGAGGAGGCCTACTTTTCACATAAAAAATATGTCCCAGAACATAAAGACCTTCGTAATATGGCCATCAGACTAGATTTAACTGACATGCTAATAAATCGTTCAAAAAAAATTGTTACACAACTCACGCATGTATAATTCTTTTGTCTTTGCTGGTGTTTTATGATTAAACCCTACTTACACTAACTTCTCATTTACAATATTATCGTTTATGCCTGTTTTCCACGAGTGAGATAGTGCTGTTTAAGTAAAATTTCGAAAGCTTCTGTGTGACAAGTAAATTTGCTGCTACCGTTTTGCGCCATCTGGCTCTTGTCAGTTCTCATTTTACTTTAAACAAGGAGTTTCACATTTTTATCGAAATTCATGCTTTGTTGGATTGTAGATTAATCCACTCGCCCAGTGTGGAAAATCTTCAAAAAAGTCACTGCATTGAAGAATATTTTTATTGAAATAAAGTCTATGTTTCTATAGAAACGCACTATGTCAATATTTTGTGATTTTACTTTTACATGTCCATTCAAGGATCCATTTGATTAATCTAGGCTTTCTTCCTTATCAAGGTTATTGCAGTACACATTCTGAACAATAATTGCAACAACGATAGTAAAACGACTTTTATGTGATAAAGACTTATTCAATTTCCGCGCTTTTAAGCGTAGGAAATTGTTTGGTTTACACATTCTATCTGTCTATGTAACAGTTTTTTGCCGTTTTCGGAAAGTCCGTTCGGATTTCGGATTGTTTGTTTATTCAGAATAGTTAATGACAGACCGAAAACGCTATGCTAAATGTAATACAAAAAGGCCTCTATCAATATTAATTCATAAAAATATTAACTTTTTTATACTTTTGAAATATTTTTAGAAGTTATTTTAGCCGTGTTATGTTGAAAACTTTCCAATTCAATCTTTAAAATTTTTATTATCAAGTCAGTAAAATATGCACACCAAGCACGTGAAAAGTTTTCCAACCGATTTCGTTTATGTTTTGAGGAAGTTGTTGAAGTAACTTCGTAGAAGCTTTGAAGAAGAATTTTAAGACTTCTTTCCTGTCTTTATCTACTATTGCAATCGAAATATTATCATGAGAACATTACTTATGGAGGAAATATTGATGTTAAGCTGACTCTGGGAAAGATTCTTGAAAAAGAAGATGAAGGTTTGATAATAAACAAAAACGTGCTGTGAAAAACCTTCACTATCACAGCAGAAATGTATGAAGTATCAGCATTACTGGTGAATACGTCCATCCATAAATGCATGAAGCATTCTCCTTCATTTAATAAATATTACACTGAAGTTGAAGATATTGAAAAAAAGTAAACAAATGAAATTGTCATAAAGCACAAATTACTTCACTTGTTAATGAGTTGATCCAAACTGCCTACATACCCTGACACATACTGAATAAACATCATGCGCAAGATATTGGCGAACGATATGTCTAATAAAACTGTTTTTTGGCTCCGAAACGTCATAGTGAATTGAAAAGTGGTTGACATTAAGTTTAATAAATTAAAGAAATTTGAAATTTGTAATTTGTGGAATTCCAAATTATTAGTCACTGTACGTAGCTCGGTCAAGTTATCACTGTCTGAGACTCATTAGTGTTACATTCACATTGGAAAAGATGACATCATTCAAAATAATCAAGATTTTTTCCACTGCAAACCACTCGATGGAGGCACAATGATTTAGTTTGGGATATATATATACAATGTCATGAAACAAACTTTGGATGATGATTAGAATCCACCCAATAATTATATACATACAATGTGATCACTAAAACCTTGTGTAAATTTGGAGTGTAATATGTTCTAGGATAATATCATGTTTGAAAAGAACATTGCAATACAGATCCTAGCAAAGTTTTAATTGTGTCATTTGTCTTTTCGTGCACATTTGTGTTACTTATAAGTACCATGAAAAGACTCAAGTGGTAATACGCATACAGTAGTGGATCTAGAGGGTAGTCGCAACTTGTGGAGAAGCGCATTAACATATTGTGAATTAAATTTATATTATCAATGGGATTATTTGAACGTTTTTATTTTATTTTTGTTATTGCTAACACTCTCCAACACAAGTTGCGACTTACCTCTGGATCTGCCACTGGCAGGTTTAGTAGAGATAGATTTTCTTATTGCATGTGATACTGATTTTAGTTATAAACAATATAATTTTTGTCTTCTTGTAATCCTGTTATCTGTCATATGTTAAAATCTTTGAAATGCCCAAGTTTAACCTATTTTAAATCATTTTGTTGTAATAGATGTTATAGTGTTGAGGTCAATACAATTGTGAAAGTCTTCAATCCATACAGCTTCTTTTTTCAACTGATTTTGGTTCACTTCTATTAATATCATTTTATTCTCCTAAGTCATATTTGGAGATGGTGATAGACCTGTTCTCACATAAGCAACAAGAAAAGAATGGATAGTCATTCAGATATCTTGAAAATTCGGCTAAAGCAATTTCCTCTAGGCCTGATGCGGAAATTGTTCAAGCCATGAGGCTTCTAGTTCAAATTGATGAAAGGATTCGATATTGTCTTTTAAATCAAAATTTGTTAAGTTCAAGATGCTCTTGTATAAGATCTGGTCTGTAGATGGTGTCTATTTCAATTGTGTAAAAGCGTTCACTGAATTTAACATTATTGTTTTCATAAGGCATTTGATAACAAATCAGTGCGCGCACCTCATACATCATCATACTAACTTTAACAATTTGCATAATTAACATTGACTAATTTAGCAATTTGCATAATTAACATTGACTAATTTAGCAATTTGTATAATTAACATTGACTGATTTAGCAATTTGCATGACTAGCTTTTACTAACTTAGCAAATGTTAGCAAAAGCTATCTCTAATGAATACACGCTTTTTTTTTTTATAAGAACCAGTAAAATCTGACCCGAGGCTGGCTGTTCTTATTTTTTGAGCCTTTTTCAGCCTGAATTGTTCTTATTTTGTTCTTAGCTTTAAGAACACAGCTTCAAATTTCAGCCTCATTTTGTTCTTATATTATAGAACTTCCAGTAAAATTTAAATTAATCTTTTTAAAAACAACTGTTTAAAAGCATGATTGCTGTTCGGCAATGACCCGATATGAGTATGCAAGGTAAAAAAAACAAACTTCTAAAGCATTTACCAGTGAGTGAATTCACATCATGAGTTGTTCCTATCATGAATTGTTCTTATTTTATAAGAAAATTCAGGCTTAGGCTGTTCTTAATTTTTGAAACATTAATTTGAGCCTCAGGTTGTTCTTATTTTGTTCTTATGTTTTGGCCAAATCTGAGGCTCATGTTCTTATAAAATTGTTCTTATAAAAAAAAGCGTGTATGGTAAAAAGAAAAACAAACTTGTTTATAAAACATTTTATTTGTAAACGAAGTTTTTCGTTCTATAAGAACATCATCAGGCATGATATATCATGGCTGCATATATTTTAATACTATCTCTATAAATTTATAAGTTAGCCACTGCTAAGTATACAAATTGGTAAGTTAGCACGAGGTGTGAGGTGCGTGCACTGAATCGTTGTCAATGCTTATAAAAAATTGGAGTTTTGTAGAAGTTTAAATATATGATGCATGGGTAAGTGGGAGATGGAAGCCACCATACTTCATACATGTACGGTTTGCCTTGTTCGACAGCGTTGGTTATTTATTATTATATTTGCTGCATCTCTCAGAGAATAGTTGCTAAGCGACCCCCGGTTGTGCTTCATAAAAAATTCATTTTTAAACTTTATGCTCAATATTGTCATCTTTTCGTGTGATCTTTTAATCTATAACACTTTCGCAAAAGGAATTCTAATACTCAAGTAAATGTGTTGTTTTTTTCTCTCAAGAAAACTTTTATGAATAATTTACGTATATAGTTTTGTGAAACCTAAATAAAATCGTGTTTCTTCCATTGTGCAGGTTAATTCAACTCAACGAGAGCGTAAGAAAGTGTGAAATATATTACTGACTAGTTTTACCATATACACAGCGAGTTGGACAACAAGAAAGTTGATGATTGGAGGAGACATGTCACGTGATTGAACAATGCCTGGAACTTCCTGAAAAGGTACAACATTTTGCCTCATTTAGTTACCAGTTCCTCAATACGTAACTTAAATCACTACTTGAGATATTTTTAACACCTGCCAAACTGCGATTCTTGTCTCTGTACGATGAGCAACTGCAAATGTTTATAAACTCAAGTTGAAAGCATGTATCATCACATGGCAGTTGATTATCATGCGAATTTCCTTCGCACATCCAAAATCTTGATCGTCACTTTGTTCCTTACCTTGCTGACGTTAGCATTTTTTATGTATCACTATTCAATAATGGAGTTAAAGCCGAGTGGGTCGTTTCGCATAAATGTCGGAAATGCCGATATTACCGTGCATTTTAACCGTAACAGTGATAGTAAACCGAAGAATTTTCCCGGAAGATTTGATTCCGGTAGGTCGTTCGTTCCGAGCAGACGAAAGCACTTGATCTTCCGAAACGGATCTCACAGGAACGTGAATGTGGTAAGACGGGAACTATTAATCGTTCTTTGGTCCCACACGTACCAAGAGATATTGCCAAGACAAGTATTATGTAACGGACGTCTACGTGTATCCGTAAATGTTTCCGAAATTTCATTCGCCGATTTCGCTGTTTTTCACGTTAATGATTCAAAGAAACGTCCATCGGAAAACAAACGGTTGAAATGGATTCTTCATGTAGACGGGACACCAAACGAATATCCTCAACTCTCGAACAGAACTTTCATGAGAGACTTTTCTTATGCGATTGGATTTGGTAAGAACCTTGTTGATGCAGTCAATTCATTTATAATAACCGATGACTATTTCACCCAATTAAATCGAAGAAAATATGAGGCTGACTTTTTAACAAAAAGTGACCAGGCATTCGTGTTGATACTAGGTTCGTATGATAAATACATAAACTTTCTGAACGATTTAAAGAAACATTACAAGTTGGATGTTATGATCACGCATTATAATGATATTTCACAGAACAATCGAACGGTTGCTAACGAAATCAAAAACAAAGCCATCAGTATCAAATACATCCTTCTCATTGGTTCGAATTGTTCGAAATACATCGAACATTATGCAGCCGAACTTCTGAAGCTTCGATTGCAAATAATACTTTTCGAATACGATAATAAGTACTTAAATATTCCAAATCGATTAAGAGGTTATGTGATATTGGGTAGTTTTTTCGAATCGCCGAAAGAGTTAGGAAAATACATGAGCGAAAACAGAATTCGGTATCCAACAGCTGCCAACTCCAACCGTCCCCATATTGATGACGAATCAAAACAAACATTAGGTTGTCGGTTCCGTGAGGAAATCATAAAAACACTATACTCAAAAGAACAGGATGAAAGTCATGTACTGGAACCCCTATACTGCTGACTTTGAATAATTATGACAGACTAACACTAAGAAAACAATTCCGAGAAATTTCGCTTAAACTGCTCGTTCACCTTCTTTTATAATTTTGAAGATTTTTTAATAACGCCAACCGCTACTATCAGCCACCTCCATTACATTTTTTTGTTGTTAGAGGGAGGCATAAGCAAGTCATAGATTCGCTTACACAGATCAAAAGAACAGATTGTTTTTACCGCAATCACTAGAGAAACACTAGTTCATGATTAGAGGTTAACTGTAGTGAACACTCCGTAAAGCTAACATTAAAGAAATCTAGGATTCGTTAAATGGAGGGTTTAAACTGAAATGTTTATTTGGCTAGCAATACCGAGAAGTTCGCAACACCGAGGATTCGTTATACCGAGAAGTTCGCAACACCGAGGATTCGTTATACCGAGAAGTTCGCAACACCGAGGATTCGTTATACCGAGAAGTTCGCAACACCGAGGGCTCGTTATACCGAGAAGTTCGCAACACCGAGGGCTCGTTATACGGAGATGTTCGCAACACCGAGGATTCGTTATACGGAGATGTTCATTGATGTATATGCTCAATAAAACTTCCACTGTAATATTTACACCTTTTTATTTGCTTCATATGATAATGGAAACGTTCTTGTGGAAATAAATAGCACTAATATTCCTTTTGAGAAAAACTAACAGCAATTTCACGGGGATTTCACGGGGATTTCCGGCAAACCTCACGTGGGTTTGAAGACTTTCTTAATATAAAATTTTAAAGAAGAATTTCCCATAATTCCTTTCTCTATGAAAAATCATACAACTACCACAATGCATCTCGAGACAAACTTTTACAAAATTGAATATGTGTACACTTATTGTGAACTGAACTCGTTCGAGATATGTGTACACTTATTGTGAACTGAACTCGTTCGAGATATGTGTACACTTATTGTGAACTGAACTCGTTCGAGATCTTTTAACCTTATCTTTATCCAAAGTCACAGGTGAGGTGAACTCCAATCACATTCTATTCGACCATATGTTTTCAATTTAACCACGTCAAGCGATGAACTTTATCCACGAACTTTTTAAATGATGACTTTGTTCATGACTTTTTTCGCCTCTGTTCTATGACATGGGTTTTCATGGCATCCACCGTGGGAACAGGGCATTAAAAATCGATAAAATGTTTACAGTGACTCCCGTCTCAGTGGGAAAGAAGGATCCACTTAAGGGGGACGGGGGTAACATGAGGAAGTCCTTGTGATACTAATCCTCGAACCCCTTTGTTTACCAGTTTCATGGCTGTATTACTTGATAGGGCACTCAAGCGTCATAATATATTCCCTGCAATAATCAATAGGATCAAACACAGAGGATATGATGAAATCCCACATTTTTACCTATCACAGACAAAAAAAGTGACGATCGTTAGTTTTGGTCGGGAAAATCCATCAGTATATCATATTCAGCTATTTTTCGTGATCCTGTTACATCGTTGTAGTTGTATGACAGATTAGAGCAATGAACCAACACAAGGAACACCATCTCACCGTAATTTCAGTTTAAACACCGTACCATAGCACAATCAACATGGTAGGCTCGTTTAAACACCGTATCATAGCATAATCAATATGATAGGCTCGTTTAAACACCGTATCATAGCATAATCAACATGATAGGCTTGTTTAGCACCGTATCATAGCATGATCAACATGATAGGCTGGTTTCGATGCGTTTCATTCTTGTTGTGTTGCAACAAAGATCTCTATTGATTTCAAGTCGGGGTAGAGTGATTAAAAAATATGATTAGCGAAAACGAGGCAAGGCATGGAAACGAAATCACAGTTTAAACAGGAAATAGGAAGATATTGATGTGAAGAAAAACGGTATGGAGAAGAAAGGAAGAATGGAATTATCTTTCAGGAAACGTACATTTATTGATGAAGACTTTTAGAAGTTGTGGGAATATCAAAGTGAGAAAGAAGAAAGTAGATAGGTGGATGTATAAAACTTTCATAAAAGTCCATCTTACAAATAGCAGCTACTAAGCTCCATTTCTTTCGCCTGTTTGAGTAATTCGTATGTTTACCAAATTTAAGTTGTCATCAAAACGGGAATTCGCGAAACGACTTCGATGAGAGGCACGAGACACCAGATTAAGAAGCGCCAAAACGATCATAATTGGAGTTCTTTCTCGCACACTTCTGGAACGATCATTTTGGCCAATTCTGAAACCTGACAAAATAAAAAGTGGAGATGTCATAAGTAAAGCTGTTTTCACAAATTCAAGTTAGTGTGAAGACAATCAAAGCCTGACTCCCAAGAATGAACACACTTTCAAGTGAAAAGGCTTCGTGTCGAAACCTTGCAAAATAAACACTTTCGAAACGTGGCCTAATAGGGAGTTTTGATTATGGGGTGATGGCGTGTCTTGAAAGACGTGATACGATGGCGTGTTTTAATCGAAAGTAGACGAACATAATAACATTTACCTGTTCACTCTTGACCGTAAAATTTTTCAATGCACCAATGACGTAATCTCCTAAAAACAATACTTTTATAATGCCATGTTAACAACACATGGAATGTTTTTCAAGAACATACGAAATGAATACGAACTAGCTTTAGTTTTCTCGTCCAGATCGCTTATGACATGCAGGAGAGCGGATGAGAGTTCGAACGCGTGATCTTCATTTATCTGGAAAGAATTAGAACATTTGAGCGAAAAAGCTAAAGGAAACATCCATGCAGGTCTAAACTGTATAACGCAGACTTAACCCAGTCGGCAAAATTGGCTGCAGAAGTCACTGTGTCGAAGGGCATTTTTACTGAACTAGTGTGTATATTTCCTTAGAAATGCACTCCTTCACAGAGATTATTCAACAAATTCGCTCACTGGAAAGCAAACCGATGAATACAGGCTAACAAGACGAGACTCAAGCTGCATTTATGCGATTACGATAATAGCCTTACTATACCATCCGTGAATTGACTTACATTTACGATTGACAAAGAATACGCGAGACAACATCCAGCTTCTTTTATCAGCGGTCCAGGACCATCAAGTATACTAGAGACAGTCATAGTGACCAGTGTACGTAACATCGAGTCGATAGCCAGTAAGTGATTACGTAATTCATACACACTCAGTAGGTTAGTAAGCTAAAAAATGGAAGAGAAAAACAAGATAATTACAGGAA
Source organism: Turritopsis dohrnii (assembly GCA_027922465.2). Taxonomy (NCBI): domain Eukaryota; kingdom Metazoa; phylum Cnidaria; class Hydrozoa; order Anthoathecata; family Oceaniidae; genus Turritopsis; species Turritopsis dohrnii. The sequence continues at coordinate 385,447 of BQMF02000227.1, read as the reverse complement.
GGTTGTTCTTAAAGATTCGTAAGCTACGTATACGTAATCGTCTGTCTTTCAAGTAAAACCATCCCTAGAGGATAGCCTAATGAGATGCGATCATTAATTGTATGCGGTCAAAACTTTGCTATTTCTGTTTGAGTTAAGCGAGCAAAGTTTGAATGCCCTGTTTTTTCAAACGAAAATCAGAGACTTCCAATCATTAAGATTAAATTTTGTGAGACAAACACACTTTCTACGATACAAAAAACTGGAAAGTAAATGCAACATACGAATTGTACTCTTAACAGTTTTATCTGGTTGAAGTGACCACGCTGTAGCTTGTTCAGAACCATGAGGATGATATCATCACCTGGTCAAACAAACGATGGAATATAGCTTGAGAAATAGTAGACAAAGTTTTTTAGAGAATTAGAGAAAAGTCGTACCTTCAGTATATTTGAATATTTTTGGTAGGACCAACGCTGTAGCCTTCAACACGACCAGTAACGATTTAAAACACTCGAAAACATTTCCGTCACCAGACTGTAGTTCTTTGCATATGTAAGCTTTAAGAGACAGACAAAAGAATTCAACCTGATACTAAACGTTGCTCTGAGGACTCGAGAAGAATCCATCGAGCGCAGTAATCCTACACAACTAGCGATTCTGGTATGACAAGTTCAAACAGATATAGTATATAATTCACCTAAGCTTTCTGTAATATCTTTCCTCAATTCATCTTCATTTCCAAAATCGAAGTCGACCTCTTCTAATATGCAACGCAGCCGATCCAAGTTCTTTGCACACATCTCAAATCTGGTTTTCAAATGTTTAAAGCTCGATGCCAGCTATAAAACAGAACGACGCATCATAGAGCAGAATCATCCCTTAGTGAGGTTTTAGACACAGTGTTCACAAACGCACCACCTGATTTGTCCTGTCTAAGGCTGAAGAGATAACTTTTTATTTGAACTTTACACTGAACTGATCAACAGGAAAATTAGAAATGGGAGTAACAACACAAAAAGAGATGTTTGCTGAGCCAAGAAGTATAACGTCTATGAAGCAGATATTCTATTAAACCTGGCCTATCTAAGAGATAACATTTCTATCTAAGAGATAACATTTCTATCTAAGAGATAACATTTCTATCTAAGAGATAACATTTCTATCTGAGAGATAACATTTCTATCTGAGAGATAACATTTCTATCTGAGAGATAACATTTCTATCTGAGAGATAACATTTCTATCTGAGAGATAACATTTCTATCTAAGAGATAACATTTCTATCTAAGAGATAACATTTCTATTAAAAAAAGCTGTATACTTTCGAATCAGCTTTGGGATTGAATTTGCAAGGGACTTTCTTTACCAAATAAAAAGTTATGAATGTCTATCGTCATAAAGACATCATTGAATCGAAGATTCACTTCATAACTCACTTTATTGGCCTACCGTATTTCCTCTAATAAACGCCTCCCTTATAGTCTTATAGTCGAACACTTGCAATAAACCCCGCCCTCTGATAAACGCCGCCTTCTAATACACGCCGCATCTTGAAAAGTGGCGTTTATTAGAAAACAGGCTAAACAAAAAATAGTTTAAAAAATTTAGCCTTATTTCTCTTCTGTCAAAAAAATCTTCCACGTTTGTATGACCTTTAATTGATGTGTAATCCATTGCACAGGATCATTCAAACAAAATTCTCGTATCTTGCGAGCTTGGGCATAGCTAGCTAATGTGAACATATCTTTTGTGTAAAACATTATCACACAATCATTTTTCAGGAAAAGAAAACATTGTTGTTTAAAAATCTGTTTTTATCACGTTTTTCATTTTGTAAGAAACGCCGCCCTCTAATGAACACCGCCCTCTTTTAAATGCCGCATCCAAAGACTGGGATTTATAATAAACGCCGCGACATTTATTAGAGGAAATACGGTATTTTGTCCATAGAAATCTTTTTAATGAAAAACCTCTTCGTCATCCACTTTACACGTCTCCAACACAACATCGGAGTTGCTGTTATTGCTATTGACAGAATTTATAGAATCTTTGTGTTCCAAACGTCTCGACCTACAAATAATAGCACAAGTATTAATTTAAACTTGAAAAAAACAACAACAAAAAAACTGAGAATCTGAGAAACAAAAAGTTCCATACGAATCTGACCCTTGATCTTCTTCGTCACTATTATACATAAACTGGGGGTCACCATTCGGAGTGGGCGGTTGCACTTGAATGTTTTCAAAAAACTGGGCGATCATAGCGCCAAATGGCGTCGACATCACGTCCTGAGGAAGGTCGGTGATGTATGACGGGATTTTTTTACCCGTCAGGAATTGCGCCACTTCATTGGTGAATTTATTGCAGTTGTGATGAAACAAATGGTATTTGTCCGATCTGAAAAGAAAGTCCTATGGTGAGATTCAAAACAGATTAACCAGCTGGAAAACATCATTCCTTCATTATGTAGCATACCTGAATTCTTCTTTGGACAGGCCAGACAGATATTGGTGAAAGAGTTTCTTAGTTATGCTTGTCTCACCAAGGTAGACTGTCTCATCAGGTGGCCCCAATATCGATCCAGACTAGAAATGAAGTATTCAAGAAAACAATTTTAAGCAAGTTCGCATTCAAACAAATTAACCAATGTATTCCTGTAGCACAACTAGCTAAAAGTAATAGTTTGAGATTACCGAATAACTAGATGTTATACTTCGAACTTACCGGTTGGCAATGTGTAATTCCAGTACCACCAAAGTAATATTCATTTTCAAAACAAACAATTGCTGTGTGCCTGAAAACGCGGATGTGATATAAAAACATATGAAAGTTTTAAAAATCTAGACTTTCTTTGGCCTTGCACTAGAAACTGTTCAACCAAAAGTATGAAAATTATAAGCTAAATGGATGGAAGAAATTATTTCACGGCAATAGAACATGAAAAAAGAAAAACCAATCAGGACGTGATAGTAGTGAGAAATCACAATATGCTTGTGAGATTCAGCAACAAACTGCAACCTCCTGTAAGTAAGTAATTAACAAAAAGTAACAAAAAGTACTTTTTGTCCCCATGCTCAATTTCATTCCTTTTATGATCACCTATGCTGATGATGTGCCATCAATCATGTAAATTTCAAACCAGAATATATTTATGTTTTTATGTTCATAATTGTGCATTCACTCATCAAGTCAAAGCCACTTCATTTATGAATTTTATGTTTACCACAGAAAACTTCTGCAAAAAAAATCCATGACGACTTCTAACAAATGTTCAGCAAGTGCATTTTCAGTGGTGTGGTTAGCTCACTGTTATATAAAGTTTCTTATATAAAGCATCCTTCTGGCTAGAACTGAAAAAATACTGTTGTTTCGAATCAGGTTACTATAATTCCATTTGAACATTGTCTCTCAGTATTTTGATATCATCATTTATTTTATATACAATATTCAGAAAATGATTCAGCTTGAAATTGGCGTTTTTTACTTCAAAAGAAGTGATTTTTTTGTTACGTATTTCATGTCAACAATCATCTTTGAAGTTTAATCAGATCTACAGATAGTTCTGAGCCACACATACCCAAGCTTCTTCAACCTACATAATGTAAAACATTTTGTCATGTACGTCTGCAAGATAAACATCCATCTCATTCTTAATGAACGTAGAAATCTCATGCAAGAAAAGAAGAACTGACAAGAAACTTTCGTCCCAAAAATCTCCTTCCAGAGAGACAAAGTTATATGTAGTAATTGTTTATTTGCCATTTTATTTGCCATGCCAGGTGTAGTGGTATAGTGGTTATCGTACTTGCCATCCCACTGGGAGGTCCAGGTTCGATACCCAGTGCATCACTACGATTCACTTGGCAAGTAAATGTTCCTTCGCCCGGGTCGACCCATGCAATGTGAGGGAAACTGGGTACCACAGCTCTGATACAAGAGTGTGGGTAGATATTTCAGACATTGCGGCATGCTGTGATTCTCACGAGGTTCTACACCTGCGAAAACTCAAGTTCTCCCGTGTAGTACGAGTGTCACTGTATATGTCATGACTCTGCAGCTCCCCCCTGTGGGATTTCATTGTCTGACTGGGGTTGTGATTCCTACTCTTTCATGGGTAGGACCCATTCCGGGACATCGGAGGACATATATCTATCTATCTATCATTTTAAAGAAATACATTACAAATCAGCATAAAAGTATAATAATATTAATGGCTGGAGACCATACATATAGCCAAAGACTAGACAAGGGTACGGCCACCATATTGACTTATTAAAATTGAGAAGGATGAAAAAATATCTCACAAAAGGTTTGTTTCATAAAAGGAATTCAAGGTAAGACAAGCAATCAAAGGACAACTCAAAGTTGAGCCACCAAGGTTACAGGAAGGACTTGAAATAGCATATAAGTAGGCTTTGGCTATGTTGGTATGTTCTCAGAGCAACCTGTATGTTGGTATTGACAAAAGCCATCAAATGTTTATTCTCTTATGATACATAGTTGGAAAATCATTGAAAAGTAAAAGATAGCACCAAATGCTTATGGAAAAGATAAGCAAAAGATCACCAAGTTTACATACATTAGAAGTGGTTTATGAATGTAATTAGCACTCTTCACTCCATCATCATACATATAATCATACTATACTTGATAAAGACACATAGCAAAGTCGAAATATTGTGAATGAAATATCTGTGTTTTCTATGTTTTATATTTTTACCGACACAAATTTACTGCTGACTTAAACGTTTTATAGTCATACCCATTCAACATGCAATATCCATTCAACATGCAATCCAATTTTCTGCTTCTTTGTTAAATGTAAGTAACTACTGCTGACTCCATGAACGGAAATCTATTGTATATTCATTACTCATTATATTTCTACTCACAGACAATAGATTGAATCCAAAAATATACAAGGTTTTGAATTAAATATGGATTCATTGCTCCAAAAAAAAGAAAACTATTTAGTTTTGATAATTGCCATTGTTTACAACATAGTGTGTGGTCAATTAAGTGGTCCAATAAAAACAAATGGGATAAAGCAAAATATTTAATTAACTTTATCACATAACAACCGCAATGTACTAATCGCAAGTTTGAAAAAATCCAGTCGCAAAGCGGTCAACTTCACTCGTAATTCGATCACACCGTAAATAATGTCTAACATTTCATCAAAAGAAGATATAAAAGTATATAACTACATCACATTGTGAAGTGACCAAAAATATACTAAATAAAAAAATAAATAAAATTTCATAATTTTTCTAGTATATTTGTCTCAGTAACAAATGTCAAGAGCTTTGCATAAAAATTGTAAAAGCTACTTACCACACGCCATCAATCTGTTTGCCTAAATGAGTAGACAATGATAGGTATATATAAAATTTATCTACTTGTCAAAACACTACAAGCGGTATATAATCAATAAATAATAATCAGTAATTATTAATCGCAGTCAATAACTTAAATTCACAGGACTCTTGTTGATAACAGTTCAATAACTGAAGACAATCAAGGGTTTTTAGACATGGACTTTTGGAAGTGATCAATGTGCTACATGGTTACCTTAATTCCATTAATTTCCATGCACTTATTTGAATGAAACAATAACCCAAGGTTTCAACACTTTTGATAAAAAAAATGTTGATTTTTTATCAAAAACCTTGAAAGTAGATGAATTTCAACATTTAAGACACAAATTAGCCCAGTATTATATAAGGGAAAAAAATTTTTCTTGGACAAGTGTGCAAAAGTATAAGGGGCACATTAATGGAATTAAGGTATTAGTACAAAATGAAATAAATACATACCCAAAAGAGGAAGAGACAATTGCCGAGCCATGCCTTTTGTAATATCGTATATATGTAAGGTCACTTTCATGATTCCTGGTATAGAAAGGAACCAATGTCATCTATAAGAAACCATTACACAATCATAATGTTTGTTCAATGTGTTAGTTCTTGGTCTTATTAGTTTAGATTTCATGTCAATTCTTGTTTTTTAAAATGATCGCACTTTCATGTAATTACTTGCTGATGATATTTACAAGAAATTTCATGCCATTTGATTATAACATAAGAACTTGGGTCTGTAAATCAATAGTAAGGAAACTGTTGATTTTGAAGGGTGCTCTACATATGATGACATACCTTGGCCATTTTACATACTGAAAGAGACGTGGTTCTAGTAAGGAGCTCATTGTTTTATGTATAAGGAATTGAATTTTAACCTGGGTCGAAATGACTAAGTAGAAATTGCTGGATTAAACGAAACATCAAAATAGTTTGAGAGTGTAGATGAATTTCCAATGTTTATAATCAGCTTATACATGCTTCAAAGCAAAAAACAATTGAAATATATATCAATGTATATAAGTGAAAGCATTAATAGCTATTTATAAAACATCATGCTTTGTTGTCAGAATGACTTCTTCAGAGAAAGAAATCAATAGAAAATTGTTTTAAAATGTAAAAAGGGCATTTCTATCAAGACCCATATGTAATCAATGACTCTTTAATTTAATCAATTAATATTTTATGTTGAAACATGTGTGAGAAATTGTTTAAATTGTAAAAAACACAAGAATTATGTCAATCAGAAGTCACCTGAACAAACCTTTAGGAAACTCCTCTGTAATGACAATAACTGAATAAGTGCAGATGAAATCATTCCAATCATGTTGTTTTTCTTGAAAAATTTTATTTTCACAAATAACCATTTCGCTATTTTCAAGCCAATGCTAAATCTCTTTAAAAAGATAGTAATTGTTTCTTTGCAAAACTTTGTTGCAGAACCAAATTTTTAGAAAGACTTTCACAAAGCATCAATCGTTAATCAACTAATTTATATAAATCCTGCTTAAATAAAACCTTGTAATCAATAATTAACATTAAAAGATAGATTTGCCATTTTGGAATTCATATCCATCTTTTTGTGCAGGTAAAAAGATCCACTCATCCATACATATTTAATTCTCAGGTCCTTTAAAGACAAGATATGATTTCTTTTAATACACGTTAGGATTTGGAATCTATTTTTGTGAAGTTTGTTTGATTTTCAGTTTAAACTGGATATTAACTTGTAATTCAAATCTCAGAAGAAACCCATCATCTAGCTATGTTTTCTCAAATGCCAGATTTTAGAACAGCTTTTTGACATAATTAAAGGAAAATGAATGAAATAAATGATCAAAACACACAGGAAAAAATTTGAATAAGCAGTTTTAGAGAGTTTCAGAAAATGACATCATTTTTTACGTTTTCCTACTTCTTATCAATGAACATCGATATGATAGAGAGGAATCTCAACTAAGTCTCGATTGATCATTTTATGTTCCAGTTCTTAGTATACATACGTTCATCGTACGCATTTCCAATAATTTTCATTTAAGTTTTAATTTCTTTGAACAAGCATATTAATACGAGGGATACATTATACATTCTGCATACATACCTATTATAGTTGGAATCATTATTTTCATGAAAAATTGTATTTATAAGGGAGCCATTATGAAAACTTAATAATTTTGCCTCGACCAATCAGGCGACAATAAAGATTAGATTTCCCAGAAAACACAGTTTCGTTTCTAGGAATTATTATCGAACCTATCAACAACAATCAACAATGGAATTCAGGGAATTAATCAAACATATCAAATATATAGTGCGATATGTATGTAGTAATTCAGTTGTGGCTACTTTTAAAAGGACTTTGGACGAGTCTTGCATGTTTTTATTCTTTACAAAGTTTGTGTACTATTGTATACCATTTGGATGTTGCTGATGTATAATAAGTTATACAGTAAATTGATCAGTCCATTGAAACACATTTGCAGCAGCGGGTCGAATAATGAAGCTTGGAGACCAACAAAGTATGGTAGCTATGACCCAGATATATTTCAAAAAAATAATATAGAATTGGAAAGTTCAGGATTTTACTATAATGGATTATCAATATCGCAAGCAAAGGAAAAGTTAAAGAATTGCGAACCTGGCCAGTTTCTAATCCGTGACAGTTCTTCACAGTTATTTTATTATACCATGACTTACTTAGATCGCGATCACTGTGTAAAAAACATTCGTATACAATACAGTTTTGGTGATTTTCACTTTGAAACTTCAAAGAAGATAAAATGTAAAGCATCGTCAGTTATTGGTTTACTAGAAATGTATTATAATGATGGAAAATACAGAACTGAAACTTTCTTCCTGAATAAACCAGTTAGGAAATATATACCGTCATTGAAACAACTGTGCACATTGCACCTTAATAGAAATGAAGTAAAAACCAAGTCTGATATATGCCATGTTCAGCAAATTTTGGAAAGGTACCCTTACAAACTGTGATACACAATCATTTGCTGGATGAAAAATGAATAGTGTTTTCTGGGTGTTTAAACTATGTTTTTAAACTATAGAGGGCGCTTCCTATCACCTTTCACAGTAACTTGAGTTTTACTTCCTCTTTTAGAACATTTAGTTTTTATCAAATTTTTTCTTGTTTTGAGTTTGCAGAGGCATACAAAGCATATGATTTCTCTATCATTTCTAATCTGTCTTATGTGTTGTTTACGAACCATTAACAATTGTTTTGACTAATCTTTTTATAAAACAGGCATGTTTAACTAGGAAATGTAACGTGAATAAATTTTGTGTTATGTTATGGTTGTGTAATGATAATAGTGCTATTAGAAACAATCAATAAAGATTGCTATCTGCAGCTCTAATAATATAATGACTAATTATAGGAAAGCTTATGTCATGGAAGGTGATACTAAAGAACACTCTTATTATATATATCATCAAAATAAAAGTTTAATATTGTTTTTGATCTGTTGTCACTCTAAACAGTTTTTTAATCGCTATTCTTGTGAATCGATTGGAAAATCTAACAATGCTACCTTAGTTGAAAATTCTGCTTTCACAGCTTATTTTATTTGAAATTATTTAACTCCTCTCGATATATATAAAAGAAAATTTATCGTGTAAAAATACTGTAACTTATTTACGTTTCAAAAAATATATATATAATATTAATGGAGTTTTATATGAAAAGAAAATCGTTGAATTTGTTTTATTTATTTTGATTGCTAAATAGTTTTAGTTGAAAGCCTAGAGTTGTTAATCGTTCCTGTCCCTCGATTAATTCTATCGCCGTTATTCGGTTAAAAAAATAATCAACAGCGAACTCTAAGACGGCCTTCGACGATTTTTGTTCGTTGGATAATGTTCTTTAACGTTTCAGTCAGGTCCACACGCTTCTATACAAACGTATCTCTTTCGTAACACGACAAATACTTGATGTACTAATAACCTAAAGAATGCTTCCATCAGCATCTATGTAGGAGTTGAGCCCTTTCGTATCATGGTTTCAGATCGCCATTCAGACCACTTTCCTCCTCCAACCCCCTGCTAGTGTTTTATTCTTTTCGCAAAGACACGTTGGCAGCTGAAACCATGTGTAATAAAACGTTTTAATCAATCCCATTAGTCTGGTCGTGGTTTCATCGAACTTATATTTCCTAAAATGAATCTTTATTCATTACACTTCCTTGTTCGTATCGTACGGTTTGTCAGTCCACATTTTACAGACCAGATAACTTTATATTGTTTCGACTTGATAATGTTTTCAATACACGAGCTTTGGAAGCTAAATTTTTCGATATTGTGAGGTTGTCATGAAAAGAGAGCGATTCTGGAAACCACCTCGCGACAGATAAACAATTGACACAGGAAATCGGTCTAGTGGCTTTTAACTAGGCTTTTCACTTTCAATATATCACGTGTCATGGTAACAGTAAAAGCCTAGGAAACTGTGAACAAACATTGTCGAGGTGGTCTTACAGAACTTGCCAACAAAAAAAAAAACATTTTAATGCCAACAGCAGGTAGAAGGTCAAAAATATATCTCTCATTTGTGGAGGAATGATATATGTTATTTTGCTTCCCTCGTCTTTTTTTTTTTTTTTTTAAGATATTCCCTTATTTGGTCTTACTATGTTGTACTTGGAAAAACAAAATCATTACAAATTTATTTTGGGCGTTTCTCGCTTTCTAATAGTTTCACAAACGAAACATGTTCCAGTTACAAAACCACAACAGAAACAGATACTTTTCCTTAGTTCCGAGAAAAAAACTTTAAGATCATGCGTGACCTTTGGTAAATTGCCTCTGAAGTGGTAGAAAATGTTCAAACTGTCATATATATGACAGTACTATTTTTAAAAGTAGAAATTGTGAAGGAAGGATTAATATTAAACCAAAAAGTTCGAGCCAGAAACTTCAGAAACGCTTCCAAAAGGAAGTATAAAAAGATGAATATCATTTGCTTTTAATTTACGACTGAATTAACTAACCAGAAATCTTAACGGACTTCTAGAATTCTTTTAATCGGTCATTAACATTGCATTAACATTGATGGGCTGTGGTGACAGGGAGTAATAGGTTAAGCGAACTATTTGACAAGAACCATTTTGATGGATGCAGGAAATATAACGATTTAAAAAAAAAATTGTTCTAAGTATTTATGAGCGTATACAGCTACGGATTTTAAATCAGCAAATCGTCTCGGTGATAAGCTCCCTTAAAATTCTCTGAAAAAAACGAAAAGCTTGAATTTAACTCTCACTAACCCAGACTAATTCAATAAGATTTCAACCACAAACTTAGTTGGGCAGAAATTGGTAGGTGAGTTCTATCAGCAAGCGAATATGTGAGAAGAAGATCCTTCTTGCCAAAGAAACCTTATCAAACAAGTTTTGTTTTGTAGGTTTTAGGTGTTTTCACAACCCTACGTATTTTGTTACTGTAAATAAAAACGATACATCATCTTGATGAGTATTTATTAACAAAGTTAGACTTCCGTTTTTAATGTTTTCTCGATTTTCTCGAATCTCGATCATCCATGACTTTTATTGTACATTAAAAAATGGCTCAATTTATTTATTGGATCAAAACAATTTCGTCTCATTTGACCTTGCGACCTTTTGGCGACCTTTTCAATCCACTTTTTAATCCACATACGTGGAAAATATATTTTTTTTAGTTATTTTCCTGCCGTAAACCTCGATGACTTTGCTTCTTTTTTTTATAAAAACCAATTAAATGGTTTCAGTTTGTCATATTGTGAAGGAAACATTTGCTGTCTCTCTGCATGTGATGTTTCATACGATTTTGTACGATCCATACTCATAGAATAGTTTTGGTTTATGAGTGTCGAACAAGATGCGGTTCTACTATCTTTGTCGTTGGGAATGTTTGAGTATTTTTGTTTGAAGGGAATGATGCCTTAAGCGACATTTGTCTCGTTTAACTCAGAAAAAAATAACAAAGTTTTGACTGCAAAGCCAGTGGCAATCCAGTCTTTTTAGATTAATCAATAATATGGAAGTAACGAGCTGACCAATTTCTCAACGCGTTTAATCTAATAAATATCGAGCTCGACATTTCCTGGCAAAGTCCCACAAAGAGTCTCCAAAATTCCGAACTTGAAAATCGCATTCAAATAATCATAAGTTATCGTCGGATGTTCGACAAGGTCAAATCAGGATTCTTGGAAGAGAACAAAAGACGGAGACAGTAGGCATAAATAATACAAAGTCTTATAAAATATTGATAATTTGTATATTCTTGAGTACTGAACCTAGTTGTCATATATACTAAAAATGTATTTCGCTTTCTTTCTCCAGTTGCGAGATGCTTTGGCTACTTATTTAGGTTTTGTTGACAACAATGGATTAATATAATGATTCTCAGAAAAACTGTATTGTTTTATCTCTGTTATGCAATATTAGAGATAATAGCGACAGCCGGATAACAGTGACAAAGGGTTCACTATTATCGTGACTCCATAGAATTCCTTGTTCCTGTTAGGTAAGTATGTTATCGAGAGCACAGTGCTTCAGAATGAACTACTTTCGACATAACTAGCTACAAGGAACTCACCCATCTCTCTTCATAAATTTTGGGACTAATTTGAAACTATCCAAGTTGAAATTTCATGAGTCTGACGTCCAATTAACAACTCGACGAGGAAAGGACTCCGAAAAGACGTTGTAGGCTTTATTTAGTTCCTACAATATATTGATTCTTTTTTCAAAAATTTTTCAGATTTGGGTTTCGATATTATACAGTATTTAATTTTACATCATCTTTTAAAGTATGTTTATTCTGGCAGCAATGTATTGCGAGAATGTAGCTACTCAAAAACACTTATCATGTCAAACGTTCATTTTTGCAGGCTGGAAACTAAGTTGGGTCACAACACGCCATACAAAATGTAACTTATAACTGCATCCGTATTATTTCTCCTCAAAAGTAAAAACATAAAAAAGAGAGATCGCCATAAGTGACTTGCCTTCTAAATTTTTCCCTCTCGTTACAAATAGACATATGAATGAGTTCGTATTGATTGATTAATCTACTCATTCATATTAAACGTTCAAGGGTGACCTTTTCAACTCACAAAAGAAATTAAAAACTTAATGACGTTAAACGGCTGATGATAACAACAACAACAATTCTGCTTGATTTTGTCATCAATTCTACGAAATGCTTTTATATTCAATATCAAAATCACGCAGAGGTGTAACCAATCTTTCTTCGAAAAGTTACTCATGGATGATGCTGTGACAACACCCTATCATGAAAATAACTTCAATTTTCCTCATATTACACGTTTCGTTCTGTAAATTCCGATTTAATTATCGTTTGTATTTTACATAACCAACAGAGCGGAAAATAGATGATCTTTAGTGTTAAAAGCAAGGATTCATTTTCGTCAGCCTTTTTTGTTTGTTTATCAGTTAAATGGTTGATGTTCGTCACACTCAAATGTTGCTTCGTGAAGGGAAAAATTTGTTTATATTCAGTCAGCAAATATGAAAAAAATGACTAGGCAAGCTAAATGTGTCATTGTTATGAATTTCAAAAATCCACTTTTTCAATTTTTTCTTATCCATTTGCGTAATGAAATGAACGCATGTCACGTGTGTCAGGCCGATTAATTCGGACACCTTGGTCACATTGTGTTTGTTTGTTTATTCCTTAATATTGTTACCAACAATGACAACAACAGTAACAACGGCAATATGACAATATGACACGTCATGACACGTCATGTTTCTCATCAAATTGTGAAGAGTGCTTGTAGAAATACAAAATGGCGTTGCTAAGCAAGAAAAACATTAAGTTGGTCAGCCAACCAGATGGTTTCATGCCTTAGCAAACACGGCAATGAACTATGTATACCTATATCGGGGGTAATTTCGTCGGGGAAAATTTACATCACGAAGCAAAAATTTCGTCACTTTTCCCCGATGAAATTATCCCCGATAAGGTATAAAACAAATCATGGAGGTAGAAAAAAATAACATTTTTTCTACCCTCATGAACAAGTACATCTCCTCTAAAAATTTAGGGAACTAATTTAGGGAAAATTAGGGAACTATTTTCATGTAAGCATAATGAAACAGAGCGCAGAGAGTGACAGCTGTAACATTAAGTTACTCTAATCCAACTAATACGTCCATCAAATCGGATTTAACCCTGCTTCAAACGTTTGCGTGCAGAGAAATAATACTTTCCATCAAAACATTCGTTGTTTACAGTGGTATGCAGGACCTGATTAAAGATTTTTTTTAAGACAAAATTCCTGAGGGATTAGGAAGAACAAAAACCAGCATGGTTTCTCCTGTTATCAGAACTAAAGGACTAATTCCTTTCCGATTGGTGAGATAAAAAAACTGCACAACAAATTTTGTATGACACCCATCAGTTCCTTGAATATAAGATAATGCAACACACGCCCCATATGAATGACGTGAAAGAAAAAAATGTTCATATGCTTGCACGTGAAAATCTTGATAAGTTTTTGTTTTTGGTACTTGAATAAAAGGAATAAATAAACAAATAAATAAGCAAAGGCATCCAGCTGTGTAACCGCGCTAGCTAGACCAAATGCACAACTCATTGTTCGAAACCTGTTGTTCGAAACGTTTCTGTAGGAAACCGGTACAAAATTAGTTTCGTTTCCTACAGACGATTTTACAATCCTGTTTCGAATAAAGGAAGATATTCTATTGTAATAACTCTTAACAGAAATCACCGACGTTGCTTATTCAAACCCAAAGATGTTTGTCTCGATTTCAATAAAATTATCCAATTGATCTCGTGATCTGCATATAAGTGGTCTGGGTTTGAGGTTGGCTGTTTCATTTGAATGACTTTCGCTCTGTTTTTTTCTTCCATGTTTAGTTTCTTTCTCAAAGAAACTGATATATTATGGAGATGATTTCATCCATCCCTACTCGTATAATATGACTTCTTTGTCACATGATCTCATTTTGTAGCGTTCTCTCGTTAGTTTTCGGTTAATGTAAAAATTAAAAAATAACTTTTTCACGCCAAACCTGTTGAAATTGTGTTGTATCTTTTACTTTCCCGTGATCGACGTAAGATGAGTAAACAATATGATATTCACTTTCAAAATCTCTCGAAAGTTTGGTGCACGTTGGGCGCATGCGCAACTCCATTCTAACCAGACATTAAAGTGCATTTTTTTCTAGCGTGTTTGCATTTTCTTGGTTCTAAGAATGGACGATTTTTCACTTTTGGGAAAATATGACAAACTAATTTTCACTTTTAAGATACGCCTTATATTGTCCCCTCAAGAAAATCATGAAGTCATTCCATCAACGAACCAATTAAAAGGACAGCTGGAAAGGTAACATGCGATCATTTGTTGCATCTTTCCAAGAATTTTAGATATTCAATTTATATAACACAAAAGGTTTCTTCGAATTTCATTGTTAATAATGAATAACCAACGTACAAAACATTTCTCATGTTTGCTGTACCGATCAAAAACGAAATTAAATACTTTGTGGTGTGTGTAAAGCTGATACAGAAATACAGAAAGTTGTAGCGATATCGAAATAACTTTAGAAACTTTGAGCTGGCAACGCCCTTCTGTTTACACGCGTTCTTTTACAACAAAATTGGATATTTTACCTGCAGGTGGACTAACAAAGTTCAAGAAGTGCTTTTCAATAATTACATTTCCTAATACAGCGCAGTTTAAACATGGATGGTTTAACATCGAAAAGCTTTTGCTAATAAATTTAACAGATATAGGATTGTTGTTCGTTATTTTACTAACCCAGCATTTTCAAAAAAATTAATCTTCAAATGTTGTATACACGGATCTCTGCTAAAACATTTACGTGGACTGATGTTTGCTTCAACAAGTGTTGTTCTTACGATCAGCCATTTTGTAGCCATTTTGTAGTAAATTTTCTGAACTTACACTAAAGTATTATGCCTTCACTTCTATAATTTCTTGATTAGGTGTCAAACTTCTTCTAAATTTCAAGGCTGAAAGGACAATTACTGGAATATCTACGATATAATTGACTGGAAACAAGCTAAGAATTCTGTGCTGTAGTGACTTAAATGCAGTGTTACTCAAACGAAAGTTCCTTAAGAAGCAAAACAGATACTCAGTAGAAGAAGTTTTGTGTCTGTAACGTCAGAGTATAACAGAAACGAGAGTTAAAATATCATCAAATATTATCAGAAGTTTAATCAACCTTAGAGTTTTATCGCTTCATAGCACCATCGCTTCAAACACCTAAAAGTAAGACAGGCTATCAGATTGTATCTCCTGGTTCGTAAAGCTTATGAAGTGATTTCATGTAAACATACATTGCGTTACGGCCATGATAAAAACAACTTGCTGATGTTTGACTAGAATTTAAACTTTTTTTAAAAAGGTAACAAAATAATCTTTTGTTATGGAGCGGACATCATTAATGAGACGTTAATCTCTTTGTTACTTATTAAAGGAAGTGTAACGCAAAACAGAGATTTCCTTATCGGGATTCACATCACCTGTAAAAACTTCATACACTCCTTGTTCATGAGAGTGTTAGCTTCATATACAAGTTTAACTTCTAACAACAGATCGACCTAAATTTGATGAGTACATACGAAGTGTTAAGTTCAACAGGAAGGCCAGTACGACAAATGTGTCAGTGACCAAAAAGTGAAGAAGGTTATGGTCTTACCATATTCCTGTAATGAATTCTAATTTTCTTCTCAAAAAACATAATGAAGCCATACAATGGAAACCATTATGAACTCGTGAATAAAAGGAATTCTTGTGCATGGTAGATGTTATTTTGAGACTGTGTGACCATCACCTCGTTGAAGCTATGACAGTGGACCTTGTTTTGATTATAACTAGATTCATTAAAGTATATCCCTGGTTGCTGCCTACGCCTTTTCACTTTTCATTGAAAATCTCAGTATTGGTTTGAATCTTAAGAAGCAATCCAGCCCAAACCAGTTGCCTCAGCCGCCATTTTGAAGTCACTTTAGATTTCTTCCATGGCCACACACTACTATATCGATAATTAACGCAAAAATACCATCATTACGCAAAACTGATTTCCGTGATAAAAAGCAACACAGAATAACAAAATATGAGTTACAAAAGCGGAAGCGTTATGGTGGCGGAAGCGTTATGGTGGTGGGAGTGGGTGGCTCATCAACTGGTTAAGTCACGTTATCAAATGCACAATTTGAAGTGCATTTCCTCTAGCTTCCTCTACCAGGAGTAAGCCCGGAGTACAGTGTCAGCCACTGAAGTCCCAATTTCAATGCTGACATGTCAGCCGTTCCATCCGTGTCAATTGTATGCTTAAAAAAACAAAACTAAATAAACTCGACCAAAACAACCTAAATCCACCTCAGAACCCAAAATCCAGACCAAGCGCAACGTTGGTTAGTCCAAGTTAATCTTATCGAATCCTATCGAACAGACTCCACATCGAACAATACAAAAAAAACTGAGACACCAAGTATCCGTACATCAAGTATATTCAGTTGTTTGGCGTATCCATGGAAACTGCTGCGTCTTTCGTAGCGACTTCCGCGGGAACAAAGGTTGTCAAAGGATATTTGGGTTCTCTCTATTTGGCGTTCACCTCTTTCGACATGCGAGGTATGGTAACTTGTTGTGGTGATGCTGTAGCATAAGATATTCAATGATCAACAACACCATTGCTCAGATAGTAGGTCCTCTAATATCACAAAAGAACAGTGGACCCGTTCCTCCTCCTACATCCTTTATAGCACCACCATAGGACGAAAACACCCCCGATTTCTCTGTTTTTTACTACTGGCACTTCCAGAGATGCATCCACAATTTCTTCATCATCCTGTGGCAATTCATCCTTAGCTACATCAGGCCTCAAAGTAGGTCGATCCGACATAATAAAAATGAGATGGAGGATGAACCTTTCTCTGGCGGTCCATCAATGTTTGTCCACCTCACCAGTGTCTTCTTCGTCTCGCTCCAAGTTTTTTCAACAGTGCTGGATACCTTTTAGATTATCCCATTTCTGCCAGTGGTAAGTTCACTTTCCATCCGCTCCTCCATCTTCCTTGTTATCCCCATCAGCAACTATTATCTCCCTTATTGAACCAGAGAAAGCATTCTCGGGATGACTTTCCACCCGGTTATCAGAACAGCCCATACTGTCATCGTTATTATAGGGATTCTGTTCTTTTGTCTTTCTCTTGTTTTTGACTCTTCTTCATTGTCGGTTTTATTGGCAGTCTTTTCAACACTACCAATTGTATCGGTTTCTACTGCTTCATTTGTATATCACCCATAGATATGATCATCGATGATTATATCTCCTGTAAGCTTTTTCTGCTTATGGACTCTTTTCTTTCAGTATTTCTTTAAGCAATTTTGTGAGTTTTTCGTCCATCAGGTAACTCTCACGATTATATGTTAGCGTATCCTTCTTTTCAGAAGAAAATGGTTCTTGCAGTTGAGATGATCCATCTTCTTCAACCATTATGACACCACGTCCAACCACTGTGTTATTCTCATCTCCCGAAGCTGCAGCTATAAGATACGGACTCTTTTTTGTCCAGACTCCGTGGTTTCACTCTTGATCGTCGTCCCGATTCTTGTGTTCAATATGTTCGGTGCTGCCTGAACTGTGTGAATAAACAAAGAACGCTCGCCTGTAGCCTTTATATATGATATATGCCCTTCTCCATTTGTGCCACAGCACCCAAACTTGCAACTGTAAGAGAACCATTTTGATCATTCAGAATGGCGTCATTTTGAGTCACTATTATTATGCCACTGCCACCGTTTTTCTACCCGTGGCGGCAATCCGTAATTTTCTGGGCATGCACTGGCATAATGTCCAACTCCGTAACATTTGCTGCAGATCACTTCTTTCGTTCAGTAGGTAACTGGGTATCTCTGTCTTGATTCAGTGGATTCATTTTTTCTACCTCGCTTCAGTGGATTGATTTCTTTCTTTCTTCATGCGCATGTCAGTTGATCGTTCTTGCATAATATTGTCACATTATTCAGCAAAATATGAGATGGGCGTGAAGCGTGGCGGTTGGGTGGTAAGATTTCCTTGGGTTGTATTTCTGTACACAACCAACCTATCTTAGTACGATTGATGTTTAGGAAAGTTTGGATAGTTGGGTCCAGTCCTCTCACATTCGTCACTCACAGAAGCATTTATATTCTCAGGTTGAAATTGATGTCACCTCTACTTCCAAAACTTATTAACACTATATTTAGCAATCGAATACACGTTATCGAATACATAATCTATCAAATGAGGAACCCCTTTTTTTGGTTAAACCCTTCTTAATGTAAACACAGCATTGAAGTGCATTTCTGAAATGGTGTCCTTTTCACATCTCGCTATATTTTGAAATCCATCAAAACATATTTGCGTCAACGGTGACATTAAAAGGAGTACGATTCCAAAATTGAATCTTCATCACACCTCATTCACACGTCATCACACGTCATTCACACGAACCGGATACCTAATGACTTCATACATCATAATGGTCTCTTTCTCAACTCTTTAGTTTGTCACCTTAAGCAGCAATGGAACCTACTAAGGTAGGTGGTTTGCCAATTTGTGAAAAATCCAGTTGGCATGACTACAGTTGGCATGACTACAGTTGGAGTCGTTACTAGCCACTGTACATGACCACACGATATACACGTTTTATTTTTCATAATAGAACATTGAAAATCAAGAAAGCCTTTACTTATGTTCTTAATTCTCTTGTTTCGAAAAGCCTCCTGTTTGTCACATACTGTACATTGTGTTGGTCACAGGTTAAATTAAAGTTTAAAGGACTTCAGGTGAATCAAAGTATATTCAATCATTATGTCCATGAGAAAATCATCATCAGACGAGTTAAGCATATAGTTTACAAGGGTAAGTATCATTATGATTGATATCGTGGGATTTTTTTTGGCTCAACAGCTACAAACTTAGGATGAGTAATTCTTGAGTGGTAGGGCGTTGTGTGGTAGGGCGTTATATTTGTGTGGGTTGGTGTGAGTAAACAAGAACCATGTGCCTTGATGACGTCAGTCCCAGTAAGCACAAAGACGTTGTTTCGACGTTGTTTTGACGTCGTATTCCATCGTCGCCTGACGGTCGTTTAATGGTCGAAATGGAAACAGCAAAACAACGTTGGATTTTGACGTCGAAACGACGATTAAAAATAGCCAAAAATGACGTTCTACGGATGTTGTGCAACGGTCAAATGACCGAAGACAACGTTGGATTGACGTTGTAGCATGGTCAAATTAACGACGAAGGGTAATGACAAAAATCACCAGCGGGAATCGAACTCCGACATCTCGCATGAATTCTGAGAGTGATAACCATTACACCACGTCGCCTTAACATGTTATAAAGTATTTGACTATTATCAAAATCGCCAACTTAATTTCGAGTGGGTTAAGATGGAAAAGAACGAAATGACGAAATGAAAGAAAAAATGCAATATAACTTTTGCTTGCTTTTAAAACATCGCTTTAAACTGTTTGCAGTGTACAGTTCACAAACCATCGTTTTACGTTTCTTTCTTAATCTTGGTGATATTAATTCCTTCAGGCATTCCTCTATCCTTTGATCCAAATGAATAGATAAAAGAAGACACATTTTTATGGTAATGATGAACTAAACTGTAAATTGTATGGTAACTAAATTGCATACAGAATGCCGGAATATAAAATGCAACGTTCTTTTGACGTCGAAAGAACGTCAGAATTGACTGTAAGTAAATAAATGATTTTAATAGCATAAAATTACAGTATACACCACTCTAGTCGCGACATAAGCTTTCAACCATTGTAGGACCAGGGCCCGCGCTATGAATTTGAAAGTGGAGGGGCCACATTTTATACTGATTAATTTTGAAATCGGCAATTTAGAGTGAAGGCGCCACCATGGTTGGCGCCGGAGGGCAAGGAAAGTTTTTGCAATTTTGACAGCTCTAGATTGGCTGACAGTGTACTGATTCCTAAAGATTTATGGACCTACAATAATCTTTTAATCATTTTTAAAGAGAACTCCAAAGTAATTATAACTATAAAAATATAGAATATATACCATAAATCAGAATCCACAGATTTCCCAAAAATATTTTTTCTGGATGGTTTCGAGCCAACAAATTTGTTGGCTATATTTACCAAAGAAATGTTATACGTAATTTCTTTGTGAAAAGAAAGCTGCCAAAGAGTTGAAACACTTTTGAGTCATTGTTGCTCGAAGCCAAGTTTTCAATCTGCGTGCAAAAGAGAATGATCGCTCGGGTGTTGCATTTGTAGCTGCACCAACAAGGACTAGTTTCCAAAGAGATTTATTTCTAGTGACGCCGCTTGATTTGACTATATTGTCTGTTATCTCCTCGAAATGAGCAACCTTTTCATTTTTAAAAACGGGAGCGGCAGGCAGTGCAGAGATGTCAAGGTCATCCGAGTACTTTTCAAGAGCGACTATCTCTGTCTGGTAGGGGTCGTTGGAATTGATGGATGTCAAAAGAAACTGCTCGATGCTTGAAAAGAATTGGTAGCGCTTGGTTGCTCAAAACGGTCCTTAATGGCCGTAGTATAGTGGTTATCACTCTCGTATTTCAAGCGAGAGGTCGGGGTTCAATTCCCCTTGGCGGCGATTCACCATGCGCGAGTGAATGTCCCATAGCGCCGGGTCAACCCATGCCATGTGAGGGAAATTGGGTAGATGATACATCGGGTGTTGCAGGAAGGTCATCCAGAAGAGCACAGGTCCTTGATTGGGTTTGTGTCACTCATGAGAGTGTCAAATACTTCGGAACCTCCAACCTAAGACGTGGCCCCTCCTGGATAGCAGATGCAATGGCAACTGAGTGAGGCTAGCCACGTAAAACAATACTAAATAAATAAAATAATATACTACGGTGTCAATTGCATCAAAGTAAATGATTCGGTAGTGGTCGGCTGCTGATTCCGGATTAAAGCCTGAATGCATAATAATAGCTTTTGGCTGTTCCTTTTTCAGTTGCGTAGCCACACCCGATTTTTTTTTAAATTTTTAAATTTATGTGTAAAAAAAATTTTTTACTCAGCAAAAAAGTGGGGGGGGCCATGGCCCCCCTGGCCACCCCGGTAGCGCGGGCCCTGAGGACTTTGAAATGATTTTTTTTCATGTCGCAATTATTTGCGACCAACCCCGAAGTTTTTTAGACGTCGGTTAATGGTCGTTTTTGGTTACGACGTTAAAACAACCATAAAACAACGTTGTATTGACGTCGTGTGTTAACTGGGGTAGGTCAACAATTGCTTACGAGTTTCGACATGCACAAGATACAAGCAAAAGATTTTACAACGTGAAACTTTTATTTAAAGAACTTTCGAAATTTTGATGTACAAAGTTCAAGATGTATCATCCACGCATTCACATTCAACAGCAGTAATTTTTTTTAGCAACACTGAAGATTTTATGTTATCTATTCCTTAGAAATCGATTGAGATATTTAGCATTCCAAACAAGAAATAAAAATGATGTCAAATACGTTGTTAGAGAAGAACTTGCTCGTGTACTTCAAGTATTCTAGGACGCACATGTTAACAGCAGTACAACAAACACCACACCAATCATGTAATCCGATTGATAGCAGCGATCGGGAGATTGAAGAAACGACATGCAGCATTTTTGAAAAATGCTAAAGAGGGAGAGGAAAGGTTGCACGATGATCTCATGGAGATCAGCAACTGTAAATGCTTTTTCTTAAACCAAGAGTGAAAATTGACTCATACAAGAGATTAAAGATGTGAAAACATACACTTAGGGAGATTTCCTTAATGTATGTTTTAAAGATTTCTTGAATAAAGGAGTTAATTTTGACTCTTGCTTTGAGATAAACGCAGTTGCAGTCGTTGATTTCAATGACATCACCGCACAACTTTTTATCTCCTTCTTTAGTATTTTTCAACAAGGCTTCATGTCGTTTTTTCAATCGCACCAATGCATCATCTTGTTGTGCCTTGAAGCACCGGCTTTCGTCTCCTACTTTCTCAAAATAGATGATAAATGAAAATGTCAAAATGAAATCTTATGATATTCTTAGCATGTTCTTAAGTTTTGACCCTCTGAAGCGTTATGTTCTTATATATACCTTGTTCTTTATAAAAAATAAAATGTGTGATACCCAGGTTCATTATTTCTGATAAACTATTCATCGATCAAAGTTCTCATAAAAATATGTTTTCCTCTCCATCGTTACGATTACGTCTGCATAAAACGAAAAAACGCGAATTAAAGTTATTTTTCAACTGGATGATTCTTAATGCTCCATACTTTTGGTATTTTGCGCCAATACCTCTAATTAACAATTCGTAAGGTTTAGACAAATATAACGCAAACGTTTTTTATAAAGTTATATATTAAAAAAATAAATAAATAAATAAATAAATAAATAAATAAATAAATAAATAAATAAATAAATAAATAAATAAATAAATTCATAAGTAAATAAATAAAAATGTTATTTTTTACATTAAGGAAATCTCCCTAATGTAGATTTTCAAGTGTTTGAGCTCTTCTATGGCAGAGTCAATTTTCATTTTCGGTTTGAATAAAAAACATTTACAGTAGCTGATTTCCAGTAGACAATCGTGCAGCGTTTCTTCTGCCTCTTTGGCATTTTTCAAAAACGTCAAATATCGTTTCTTCAATCGCACCAATGCATCATCTTGTTGTGCCTTTAGTTCGTCTAATGGCAACGTAGCTTGCTGTTCAATTCTTTTCAATTCAGCAGTATTGGATTTTTTTAATGTCGATATGACATTTCGATGCTCTATTGAGATGTTATTGATTTCCTGGGTATGATTTTCTTTTGAGGTAGTCATATCTTCCTTTAAATCGCTTACGTCTACTTTTAACTGCTTCAGAACACGTTCGAGTCTTTCACTTTCCTTTTTCAATTTATCAATTTCGGCATTTGATCTGATCCGACCTTCCTCTATCCTTGATTTGATCTCCTCCTTCTCTGTTGCTAATTCCTGCTGTTCCACATCCAGTTCGTCATTGTGATCACTCACCTGAGCCAATTCCGCCTTTAGCTCGAACTGTTCCTGTTGTGAATCTTCTAATTGTAACTCCTTGGGCAATACCATTTGTGCAGTGGCAATTGCCTGCTCAGAGAGAACTTTCGCCATTTTTGCATCTGCCTGGTTTTCCAAATCCTGCCACTTCATCTCAACTTCTTTCAACTCTCCATGAAGCTGTTCGATTCTTATGGATTGGGAAAGCAGTTCTTGATTCTTTTTCGATATGATTTCATCCTTGTTACAGGATTCATGAATTATGGAAAACAAGCTTCTGGACATCTCATCAATCTTGTCCATCAAAACAATATTCTCTTTTTCCTGATCATTCATTTCGTTTTCCAATGCTGAAATTGTGGTGTGGAAATCATCCGTGATTTCATCAAGGTACAAATCAAGCTGATTCAGCATAAATCCTGTCTTTAGAATCTCTGAATCTTGTTCATAAATGAGTTTTTGCACGCGATTGTTTTCTTCTTCTAGAAAACTGGTTTTGCTTTCGATGATTGCCTGCATAAAAGTAAACAAGGTCCTCACTAATTACTTTTGTTTGTTTTCTGGTTCATAGTGTTTTTAATCATGTATGATCAAATAATGCTATGCTGAATATACACAATGTTGGAAGACAGAAACTGAAAAGAAAAGTCTTGTAAAGTAGAAAATTGAAATTCTTGGTCGAATAAGAAAGTACATTATCATGATAATCTCAAAAGTTAAAAGGCATACCTGATCGGTAGTACTCAACTCAAAATTTTCAGCAACAGGATCCACACCTCCTGTTGCTACGTTGAGTAGGCAATGTGTTTGATTCATGTGATCCTATATGAAAAACAAGTGATATAGAATATACACAATGTTGGAAGACAGAAGCTGGAAAGAAAGTCTTGTAAAGTAGAAGATTGAAATTCTTGATCAAATAAGAAAGTACATTATCATGATAATCTCAAAAGTAAAAAGACATACCTGATCAGTAGTACTCAATTCTAAATTTTCAGCAACAGGATCCGCACCTCCTGTTGCTATGTCGAGTAGGCAATGTGTTTGATTCGTGCTATTCTTTATGAAAAAATAATGATACGGAATACACACAATGTTGGAAGACATAAACTGGAAAGAAAAGTCTTGTAAAGTAGAAAATTGAAATTCTTGATCGAATAAGAAAGTACATTATCATGATAATCTCAAAAGTTAATAGACATACCTGATCGGTAGTACTCAATTCTAACTTTTCAGCAACAGGATCCGCACCTCCTGTTGCTATGTCGAGTAGGCAATGTGTTTGATTCGTGCTATCCTATATGAAAAAATAATGATATGGAATATACACAATGTTGGAAGACTGAAACTGGAAAGAAAAGTCTTGTAAAGTAGAAGATTGAAATTCTTGATCGAATAAGAAAGTACATTATCATGATAATCTCAAAAGTTAATAGACATACCTGATCAGTAGTACTCAATTCTAACTTTTCAGCAACAGGATCCGCACCTCCTGTTGCTATGTCGAGTAGGCAATGTGTTTGATTCGTGCTATCCTATATGAAAAAATAATGATATGGAATATACACAATGTTGGAAGACTGAAACTGGAAAGAAAAGTCTTGTAAAGTAGAAGATTGAAATTCTTGATCGAATAAGAAAGTACATTATCATGATAATCTCAAAAGTTAATAGACATACCTGATCAGTAGTACTCAATTCTAAATTTTCAGCAACAGGATCCGCACCTCCTGTTGCTATGTCGAGTAGGCAATGTGTTTGATTCGTGCTATCCTTTATGAAAAAATAATGATACGGAATATACACAATGTTGGAAGACTGAAACTGGAAAGAAAAGTCTTGTAAAGTAGAAGATTGAAATTCTTGATCGAATAAGAAAGTACATTATCATGATAATCTCAAAAGTTAATAGACATACCTGATCGGTAGTACTCAATTCTAACTTTTCAGCAACAGGATCCGCACCTCCTGTTGCTATGTCGAGTAGGCAATGTGTTTGATTCGTGCTATCCTATATGAAAAAATAATGATATGGAATATACACAATGTTGGAAGACTGAAACTGGAAAGAAAAGTCTTGTAAAGTAGAAGATTGAAATTCTTGATCGAATAAGAAAGTACATTATCATGATAATCTCAAAAGTTAATATACTAACCTGATCCGTAGTGATCAATTCCGAATTGTCTTTATCAGGGTCCACAGCCACCGCTCCCCTATGCGCCAGGTTGAATAATCGACGATGTGTTTGTATCATATGCTCCTATATTAAAAAAGCTAGTAATATAAGATATCCACAGTTTTAATGCCCAGATATCTGGAAAGAAAAGTCTTACAAATTCTTTTCAAATAAGAAAATGCACATCTTGATGATCACATGATCACAAAAGTAAATTGTCATACCAGATCGGTAGTTGTCAATTCAAAATTGTTGATGTTAGGAGCCGCCTGCTTGCGTTTGCGCCTCCTTGCGCCTCCATGAGCCATGTTGAGTAGTGAGTTGCCGCCATTCAACTCCTGCCATGTACTCAATTTGTCTTCTTTTGGATGCTCGCTCATATCAGACAGCTTCTAATAAAAATTATGAATACAATTTTAATATTTTGCAAATGAAAGTCCGCCACCTTTCAGTTCATCTAATATTAAAAAAGTGACGTCAAATATAATGGTTGCATGGTTTTATAAGACGTACGTACTACTGGAACTTAGTACGCAGGACTTTATTGTTCATTTTCGCCACACTTTCCATCATATGACACCCTAGTTTTGTTTCAGTGCTAACCTTTACACGTGAACATAGGTACGATTTCAACTTTTCAAGTGGCTTGTTCCCTTACACTTCATTTTTTATGGAAAAATACTTCTACTTTTCGACATCTCGAACACTCGAAACTCGAACATCTTGTTAGATCGTTTCGTTGGATCAATTTTTGTCCAAAACTCGAACTTTTACTCATTTTTTCACAGATTTTCAAAAGAATTCTTTTACAAGAAATTTGTTACTTGATTTCAAAGTTTTTGTCTTGATTTTGAACATTCAAACATTCTATTCGAATTGTATGTTTTTAAATGGTTCGATTTTTGAAAACAAAGAATCGAAAAATTCAAACAAAATGAAGAACAAGCCGGTGCCCTCCAAACTGTTTTAGGAAATCTAAAATCAATCAATCAAACCAACAAGCACCATTGCGCGATGATGATGATGATGATGATGATGATGATGATGTTGACCATCTTTATGAGTTTGTAAAAGGAACTCGAAAAATTGCAAGAGTTTGATAACGACCTTCAAGAAAATCCATCAGCCAAAAAATCGATCGATCTTGATAGTGACGTTATCAGACGCGTCCTCCAAAGAATGAAGTGGAAGACGCATTTGAAACTCTGCGAGACCTTTCCCTGTTCAGTGCACGCGGGGATGAAATCCCTTTGTGTTAAAGAATGGAGAGCTTATTAGCTCGCGAGAGGTCTGTCAAATTAAAGCAAAGATTTGTGACAGACTTTTGATGATAAAGATGATAAAGGAAGTAATCTTCCCAGATCACCTGTCTCGTTCGTTTTCTTGTTTTACCCAACTTCCCGAAATCTCGAACCATCAAAAACCCGAATTTTTTTTAAGGTTCCATGACAGTTCGGGTTATGGAGGGTAACTGAATTTCCGTCTTATTCGTCCGATATCACGGAACCTGTTTTAGGGAGTCTGTTCCCGGATATTTGTGTACTACGCATACGAAAAGTATAAACCTCGCAAGCAAAGAAACTTTAATAGGCGATAGAACTTCATGAATCGGGCACCGTAAAATCCTGGATGTCCGGAGAAAGGTCTTTGGGTGTGGGCTATATTAGAAGTGGGATGAATTTTTTTTTGATCTAAAATGTCCTTGAAGCAGGTAAGAAACACAGTTGCACAGTTATATCAACAAAAGGGGGAACGACTGGACACGCCCAAGAGATATTGGTCTAAAAGTACTTAACGAAACGATATTGGCATTGAAAGCTGAAGTTGCCGGATCACCAATAGATGCTTCTTCTGAAGGAAATTGGGTGGAGAAATAGAAATATCGTGCACATATACAGTAAAAGAGGCTGTAGAATCCATATACAAAATAACTTTTAATATATTTTAGCTTCTTTTTCTAGAGATTTTCTAAAATCTTGTTTTCCTATACATCCTAATTATATATCCGGTAGGTTTAAAATCGGGATGGATTTTGCAGTATAACCAGAGTGGGCCTATATCCAGGATTTTTTACGGCAATTAAAACATTAATCAAAGACCGTTAACGTCTTAACTTGGATCACACCGGCATATCAGGCAGGATATTGGATCGGATATCGCATCGGATACTGAGCCACGCCTACACAGCTGACTTTTGGAAATTTCATCCATCTTGTGTCTTCATTTATTGCATCAGAAATTCTACGACCACTTATGGGGACCAAGCATATTGACTAATCATAAATCAAAATCATAATGGCAGATGTTTGTGCGTTAAGTAAATGAAGCAGAGATCAAAAACAGTCAAGAACTATAGTGGTCCGGGTTATCATCATAATGATTACTGTAATACCGTTTTAAAATACCATTATAGTGTCTCTCTACTGTTTCCGGTAAAACAGTTTTGTTTTCGGAAAATCCCTCTACACCCCACCCCCTCCCTTTCTTTAGAAATTTACCTCCCCCGGTTAGGGTAAGGGTTATGGTAAGGGTTAGGGGGTGTGGCAATTTTCTAGAGAAGAATTGTCCCAGAACCGTTTTGTTGTATTGGTATAAAGTAAGACACCAGTCAGAACTGGAATTTCCCTGTCCTTACCATCCAGTTTCTCATTGTCAAGCTAAGTAAGCGAGACGCAAAATTGTTGGTACAGTTGACGCTCGATAAGTGGAACCCCCACGGGACCGAAAAAATCGGTTCCACTTAGCGAATGTTCCACTTATCCGATTTTCGAGTGTTTGAACAGAATATTTCTTTTTTCTTCTTCACCCAGTGAGAAATGGTGTTCTTAGCAACACCATACTTCCTTGCTGTAGCAACACATGTTTGACCACTGTCAATTTCTTTTAATGCCTTGTACTTATTCAGAAGACTGACAGTGGCCAGCTTTCGTTTTGCTGCTTGCACCGATGCAATTTTGCAAATGAAAGAAAAAACGCACAGGCAGTTTTCTTTTCAATTCGAATTCTATTCGTTCGAATATTTTCTTTTATTCGACTGTTTTCAAAGGTTCTTTTCGAATTTTTTTGAGAGAAGTTCCACTTACGCGACTAAATTGATCCCACGGGACCGAAGAAATCGGTTCCACTTAACGAAGAGGGTTCCAGTTATCCGACTAAAACAATAGGGATTTGATATAGCAAATCCAAGGGACCAGAAAAATCGGTTCCACTAAGTGAAAGTTCCACTTATCCAGGGTTCCACTTATCGCGCGTCAACTGTATATAATGATTTCAATATCGTGTCAACGTAGCACAGAGTTTAAAAATCCAGTGAAATATGTTTGTTAGCTGCAACTATCTCGGATTGTGTAACGGATATCTTTTATTTACTGAACTGAAAATGTTAATACCGTGTTAGGCTAATCAATATGCTTTCCGATCTGAATGTTTTGCCTGGCCACACCACAGATATGGAAAATTCTCCGTTAAAATTCATTATACAATATCGAAAAAGCTTTCCTGGGTTGACTACGGTTTTAAAAGTATGCTTGCTAAACTAAATTGACTTGGGATATTTTTTTTGAAATACGGTGTGCATCAAAATGTGGCAAATTTCAAAGCTGTTTTTTGCAATAAATATATCGCATTTCAAAATAACTTTTACATCACACTAGAAAGTCCTTTTCGACATCTTCCACCTTGTATACTTTGGCGAAAAATGAAAAAGTGGTTGTTGAGAAAGTAAGGCAAATGTCTTGGAAAAATATCATTAATTATATCATGCTTATTCTTTCAAAGCACTAAATCCATAAAAATTTATTACGGGCGGTTATTAGAGAGGGGCGCTAATACGGTACGTTCCTTAAAATATTCTTACCTTCTAGCCCAATCCGATTTAATTCGCTTTATATTATCGATTCCTTAGATTAAACTCAACTCAAATGTCAGATATGTGATCACGTGATAAGAACCACATGATATGACATTAAAAAGTATGCCAATAAGTAATACATTGAAAACAAAGCCTGGGTAGTGATCTAACCGTCTCTAATCTCAAAAGAAAACAGATGCGAGACAAAGGACTTATCAGGTGTGAACAAGTGTGAAATACCCTCCAAGTTAAGAAATCGATCTTGCATATGTCAGCAATAGTAAAAAAGCAACACTAGCAAAACATACATGTTTTCGTGTTAAATGCGTTCAAACATTGACCGTCTAGGGATTGAGACAGGTCATGTGATGTCTTTACACTTTCCATCGGTTTACTAAGTAAAGCATTGAGGTACTGCCAAAGATGGTAGCTAGTGTGACATCATCAGTTGAGGCCGACTTACATGGTAGCTGTATGAATCCTCTTGAGAGTCGAAGCTAACAAGCTATAAAAGAGATGAGCAGAATTCGTTCTAGAACCATCAAGCCATTCTCACGGGAATGACTCTGTTTGAATTTTCATCATGATGGCGATCGTCGTAAACTTGTATTTTGACTGTAGAAATTCGATCGCTCTCTGAATCCGATTCATATTCGTATCTTGTTTCATCGTTGTTATCGTCATCATCATCATCATCACCATCATCTGATGCATGGCTATTGGTATCCATGGCAACTGTTTCAGAGTCTAATGATTGACTTCTGTTACGATTATTGTTTGCCCGAATCGGAATTACTCGACCGCTGTTTTCTTCACGAGAATTATTCGGGTTCTCGATCGGTATTTCTTGAAAGCTTCTTGAATGCTTCAGAACGGATTTCAGTTGTTTTCTTTGAGGTTTGTATTGTTCCGTCTGCTGAGCCTCTTCCTGTGTGACAGATGGTGATTGAATTTCTTCCCTTTGATCGTAGTAAACACCATCTTCGTCACCAGTATTATCTGCATCTTCATCTCCATCATAAAAACTTTCATCTTCATTTGAAATCATATAGTGATTATGTTCGTCCTCGTACAAGATATTATGGCGATCATGTTCCAAAGACAACGCCCCCATATCGTCCATTGGCGGAATGTCCTGCTGGTACGTTTCTGGAGCCGATAAAACCCGGTTTCTACGTACTGATGGAATCGGGTATGCTCGGTCGTCAAACGGTGGTTGAGGAGAAAAATTTCTGCTTCGACGAACGTCCTGGTTGTCATAGTTGTCCTGCGGGTTCCATCCCATTTCGTTGTAAAATTGACGAACCTTTTCTTGGTGCACACTGTCGTTGTAATACGACTCGTTGTCGTATCCATACACGTCGGCGTCGTGTAGTGACGGATACGGCATTCCCGGTTCAAGCGTCATAAAATGATTTAATCGATTGTCCAATTCTGTTAATTTCATTGGCTGCGATAAACGATTCTCGCGATTGCGCATAGTTCGTGCCCATTCTTCTTGATGCTTCTGTTCACCTGAATAAATAATCAAGTCATTTTTGCTTCGTAGATATACCTAACTTTTAAATTCAGGAGATAATTTATTTTGTGCGAATGACGTCATACGCATGCATATTAAACCGAACGGACATCCTTCTAAGATTTTTTTTCTTCCGTTTCATAAAACATCAAATCGTTTGTAATGCCAAATCTGAAGGAAGTTTTAAGAATAGATATTAATTACTAAGTAATGATATGCTCTATACTTTAGTAGTATACGTCTACAGTAAATAAATAAATAAATTCAAGAGCTCTTTGCTTTAGTGGAACGTCCTTTCGAAAATCACCGGCATTTTTTTGAAAGCCTTGTTCACAGGCTACATTTAGTCACGAACTCTGGGGACAACCAAGGAGACATCTTTACCTTTATCTTGGTGGGTAGCATAATAAATCGATCCAACCAAACACAGTACAAATACCGACAAGACAGCCGCTACTATGCTTAGCAAGCATGAATTTGAACAGGCGGCGTCATCATCCTCGTTACCAGACTGCGTATTATTAACTGCGCGCCGGTTTAAATGATGAACTATTTCTAAAAGATAATATGCGATCTGAGTATATATTCTCCCAACAACGAGCTGAGATTTATATTTGGTCATGTAGTCAGAGCATATTTAGCGGATAGTAGAAATAAAGCATATTAATCCAAATAACATCAGCAATAAAACTAACTGCGTTTTATTCAATTTTTAACAAATGACATTGGCACACATTCTGTAAACGAGGTTAGCACCTGATCATTTCCAATTATTTAATCGAATAGAGCTATGACATTTTAGTTATGTGCCCTTTGTTTACTTTTTATCGTCCACCGTGGTTTTAGTGTATTTGTTACATCACGGAAGGTTTTAAAGACTGTGCTTATCTAAACATTCTTGACCATCAAAGTTTCCGGTGAAAACACTTATGAAAGAAGAAATGTTGTATTTAACTTCCAAAGCAAATGTTACCAGGTTATCGCCATGAAGTTCTGAATGGTCTGAAATTGGTTGTTCCCAGAATTCTGTTGTCGCTCGAAACTACCACAATGCAATGCGACAAAATCACTAAAAATCTCTCAATGAAATAAGAAAAAGAGTTTCAAAACATACCAGATATTTTCACAGCTATTTAGATCAGTACTTGAAGTAAGCTCAAAGCAAGTAATTATGTCATTGCATTGTGGGTAGTATCTATTCGAGAGATAACTGAATTATGGGAATGAGCAATTGTTACACGAACTATATGTAAGGCCGATATTGATATGTGATAAAAAAAAACTTGATTATAGACCTGATGATGGAAATTAGGTAATTGCTTAAGTGTTACTTGCAATGTCATGCAACTAAAGTCCTTTTTATGTCCACGTTATGAAACCACCAGAGAATGTTTTCCGTTCTATCAATGCAATGGTTTTTACTGTTAACATCGTCTCAATTATTATAAGCTCGTCTTTTTTTCCCGCTTTTAAATCGGTCAGAAATCTTATCCAGGGTGTTGCTGAGTTATGCCTAAACATTACGTCTGTTACGTCTTATAAAAGGGTGTAAAACAAACGAATTCCCATTTGCACCTTTGAAGAATGTTCTGCAGGACGAAGTCGACATTGAAGCTCACGTGATCCATGTCACGTGACCGATCATGTGATCCAGGTCGTCGGTCTTTTAAACAGAAGCGATTTTTCTCAATCTCACGAAACCTCAATTTTTGTGTGAAAGCTATATGAAGCTGCCCCACCATGTCTTGGTCACACGTGTCTCAACCAAACCCGATAAGTTATCAGTATGTGAGAATTTACGTACATTGAGCCATCGCTGTAAATAACTTTTGTGCGTAAGACGAGATAACGTATGTTTTTTTAACAACATAAACAAAATGGAGCCAATTAAGTGAAGTAATTTAATCAAACGATTATATAACACAGATTAAATGATTGATGTTAAGTACCAATCTTAAACTCGAAAGTATTTCTAACGTTTAGAAACCTCCTTCCATTCTCATTCATCAACGATTAAGTTGGCTTCCTTTTTTCTCACTGTAGTATTATATAGCATTCCATGGAATTGAGCATAGACCAGTTTCTGTTGAGGGTGTTTTTTTTATATCACCCTAACCTCCCTCCCTCCCTAGTTTCATTTTCTTAAATTCGCTTTTACTGTCTCAAATAATTAGTTTTTATTGGTCTAACAGGGTCTTATATATGGAAAGTGGAAACGTTTAAAATTATACCGATACAAATACAAAATACAGACTTTGAGAAACGAGGGAAAGCAAAAGCAATCAAAAATGGTCAGCGGTTTGGATGAGAAAGAATGACGACATAAATAAACGTGACAACAATAGCAAAGTGGAGAAAACGGAGAAATATGTCACCTTTGCAGCTTGCTTGATGTATCCAAATCATATAACATAAACACATCCAGACAACAACAGCTGGTGAGCGCGCCATTTTTTGTCAGCTATTTAGAACTAAAAATATAGAAACATATTTATTATTCTTACCAGCAAAACTTCTCGGTTAAAAGCTTCTTAAAATCACCTGAAAGAATGAGGCATAGCTTGAATCCTTACTGACCCAAACAAAATTAACAAGGTTTACACTACAGACTTATTTGATTAGAAATAGATGAAGTGTATGTTGAGGAAACGAAACGATGGAGAGCGGTCCAAGTGGAACGAAACCTCATTTTTGTATGATGTTAAAAAAAAAAAAAAAAAGAAAAAAAAAAACGATGAAGAGGGGAATTTCATTAGCTGTATGTTCTATATTTTCTCCGTGTTTCCTTGGTCACGTTTCCTTTAATGTGTCCATTAATGTCTATGGCGATTCTTTAAATTAGAAAGTGTGGCCATTTTTCGTTACTTTTTGTTTGTGTATGAATAGAGAGGGGATTTTTTACTTCGGCTACAGATTACTACCTTGCATGTTACCACCATTTTGAATAGCTATTTCCATGACTACGGGTTCCGGTACTGTGCTTTTAAGAACTTCCGTGTCATTTATCATTTGAGATGAAGATTTGATTGATAATCCAAAATCAGTAAGATATCCGACCCACGCACGAAAGGATTAGTTCACGCAAAAATGCGAAATAACATGACATTCGTCAACGCGAATCTTCTTCTCAAGATATTCGCTTTGGAATGTGAAAGATACAGATTCGGACTTAAACAAACCCGAAACTTGGTGTTTAAACAACTTTTACAAGAAACTGATTAAGACGAGGTCATTTCGGACATTTTCAATCGCAACCTGAAAACCAGTACCCATCTACTTAAATGACAAGAGAGCCTGGGATCGGAGTTTGTATCGCGATCTAGGCATCTGTAAAACCATAATTTTATTGAAGCAACAGAAAGCTAGAAACTTTCTTCGCATAAAGCCAATATTCTTCTGTAATTTTGCTATAAATAACGGTAATTTATCATTTGTTGTATATATTGTATCTACATCCAACAGTCAATATTCAACAAATTCTTAAAAATCACAAATTAAAACATACAAATCAAATGAAAACTGTAACTAAAAATAAAAATTTACAAGCCAAAGAAAAAACCAACCAAATTCCAGTTTAAAATCATAGTTTAAAAAGCTCGGCATCACTGTCACCTCTGAAAAATTCAAAATCGGATCAACACAGCACGTAGTGAGCCAGTGTAAAGGTCATATTGTACAACACCTCTTCCGTAAAGAAAGTCAACTTGTAAATACAATGCGGAAGATTAAAAGTTGTCCGAGGACTTGACAAAACAAAAATTCTGTTCGATACAACAAACTTTGACAGTAATTAATCTCAAAATGACGCCTTCCTGTCATGCGTGTTAGTGATCATTAAATAATTAAATTGTGTAAAGTGCACTCCACCGTCTTGTTTTTCTCAGATTTAGTCCTTGTTTGGAGACTGTTCCTTCAAATTACACACGCGTAGATACTGGTATATGAACATTTTTGACGGTGAGAAGGAGAGCAAATAAGTGGTATGGTAAAAACAAAGGCTAAGCGTACTCTCTAGACTTTCCATTGGTTCTCCACGTATCTTCCTAATCAACTATTGGTCCTAATAGTCCGGAAGTTCTTCTTTTCTTCTTCTCCATTTCCTGTTACTGTTATTGCTTCAGCATTCAGTGCAGAAAATGAAAACATGGTCTACTTAGCACATGCAAATACAATGGGAAGTACCGACCAATCAGAATGCTAAAAATAACCATGACGTAGCAGTTAGAAGCCATGCTTCTGCGAAGATGATATGGAAATTATCATTTCTAGACATGCGTAGGTAATTTCATGGTAATGACAACGAAGGAATGACCGCAGACAAGAAATTATTGTCATTTAACTGAAAATATAATTTTTATAACTTCTCACAAAGCATGTTTTTTCTTCTTCCTTGTCTTTTTTCTTCAAAACGTCAGTCCTAAAGTTTTATAAGTGATTGTAGTATTTCGTCATCGTCACCATTCTTTTTTTGCTGAGTCAACAATCACGTGTAGCTATCGCTAAACACAAAACATGTGAGAGTTTTTGTTCACATAAGTTCTGAAATAATGGGCACACACATAAAGGTGAATCTTTAATAATATCACAGGCATATCATAGCAATCCTCCTTGGTGAGAGTGACCACACCGATAAATATAATCGAATCGAATAAATATTATCGAATCTCTCCAGCAGCAATGTTGAGACGCAAAAACGTTCTAAAGGTTTAGACTCAGTGGATCAGCTAATTTTGCTTAAACGTCTTTGGTGTAAACCTTAGAATAACTTTGGGCAAGCGAGTATATGGATCAGGTTATTTTTCTTCGAGGGAACATTTTTAAAGATGCTTTCAAACAAGAGGTCCTCTGACTTGAAATCGATCAATATCAACATTCACAAAGTTTTTCAATTTGCAGTTTATGTGCGCAGTTGAGACGAGACTTCGTGTCCAGATCCTCACGTTTTTCGAAAAAGTCATGGAAACGAGTTCGACATGAACGGCTCCACTCAGGAAAGGCACGAATGAAGTCAATCAAACGGTGTCGTTTGTAAAACGTTGGAATTTATTTTCTAAAAGAGACTTACAATTAGGAGTTATTACAGAGATTTGTAATACAAAATTACTGCGAATTATCGCCTGTTGTTTAGCGAGACCACGCTAATTGTGAGAGGGCCACCCGATGAAGAGCAAGCATTCCGACAGAAGAGAATAGTGCGAGTACCAAAGCCAAAAACTATCAACAAAAAATCTGATAAATTTGTGTATTCTTGGTTGGAATAAATTACAATCGTATTAAAGAAAAACTGTAAAAAAAATAATAAAAAAAAAAAATCCGTAAAAAGCCATCATATGTTGTGTATTCACTGAAAGGCATCATATGTTGTGTATTCACTGAAAAGCACGTTAGACGGTTAACCACTACCTCAAGCTTATTAGACCGCAAATTCAAAACGATCATCAAAAAACAGTCATCGCTTCAACTCCCTACAACGAAAGCTTACGGCAGTGACGATGCATTATTCATTAAAAAAAAGGACGTCTATGAATAATAAATAAATAAAATAAAAAAATAATCACGCCATCATGGAAATAATCAAAACAAGTGATTTAGCGCTCCTTTGTCATCGGTAATTAGCGCCCCCTATTGGATTGATTGGTATTCAACAGCTGCCGTTAAATTGAACAATATAATTTGAGATGGTAGCGAAGTAGCGGAGTAAACGGGAAAAGAAACAAACAACATCTGAATTATTTCATTCTTTCCAGGTGCAGTCTAAGTAACGTTAGACTGGGAAACTCGTCATCCGGCCGTACGGCATAACCATACTTGCTTATAACATCGTCACGACTCCATTTCTGTCGGAACTGCTCAAGATCACTTCCCAGGGCTTTCTTCAACTCGTCGAACGCATAAAATTTATCACGTGCTTCCGGAAACACGCACTCATCCGCCTCTAACGACGGCTCGTCGTCGTGGTCGTGGTCGTCACCGTCATCTCCATCTTCGTCGGATGTTTTTCCCAGTTCTTCGTCGATCTGTTGGTACAGCTGCTCCGTATTTTTCTCGTCGGACGACATGTGACGTAACATGGAATTCGCTCGTTTGTACTGGCAAGGATCAGTACTGCTTTTTGATCTCTCCTTCAATTTCACAGTTTTATCAGACATAACAGGTAAAGTTTCTGCCCGTGACTTATTTAATGAATCGATATCTTCATAAGCTTCTACCACCGAATACTCGGCTGCGGACGTTTGTGGAGCACCATCCTTTTTCGATTTTTTCGATTTTTTAGCTTTAGTTCTTTCGTCGACGGTGACGTAAGCTATAATGGCGGATGAAACGATGAAAAATATCTGTAGATTTTTAAGACATTCTGAAATTAGTTCTTAAAGTAACTCACCATATTCGTTGGGCGATAACTCCCAGTAGGCTGGATTTTCAACTGAACTCGTCTCGCTGAAAATTATCAGAGCAATAGTGACGTCATAGGGAACAAGAGATCATTACACGAATTACGTAATGATCATTTGGTAAAATTTGAGCACTACAAAGCTGCCATTATTAGTAGTATTCAACTGTTCATTTTAGAATTTTTATAAGAGTTTTACAGGGCGTACAGCTGACAGAAAAGTTCTTTGTAAATGAAAAAACGTGTTTCCTACTTTAGGTTGCAGTGGCGTAACTGGGTTTAACTCAGTTACGCCACTGGGTTAAATTCACATTTCCTTTTATATGGATCACTTATTGTGTTGTTTGTGGAGAAAATGCCCACATACAACGAAAGCTGACAAACGAAAGGGGGAGAACCTTCTCTTGCTGCATGCTCTCCTTAACATAATGATCCACTCATCTCTCTCAGGATCCGATTTGGCCGCCTAAAGAATAAAAGCTATACATCAAAATAACTATTGGCTTCTCAAAATTTATTTCTAGGTGCTAAGGAAAAACAAAGTAAAAAAACATTTGAGATAAAAAGTTGTTATCATCATCCAGATTAAAAATCCTTGCTCACTCAAACATCATTAACAAAGTTTGCATCACAAAGTGTTTGAAAGAGTGAGGTATATATATAGGCAAAGTGTCAACTTGAACAAAAACTGTGTGCAAACATGAAGAAGGGACACACTCACCACACTAAACGTTCTATTGCTTGTCACTATGTCCAAACCATGCTTTGTGTTCTTAGATGGTAACAAGGACTGAATCTAGAAATAACGGAAAATATGGCCCAAAAAGTATTATAGTCATATCTTTGGGGTCTGTTACAAAAGTACTTGTTTTATGTCGGACGGACAAATCGATACTTAGGGCTTTATAAAAAACAGCACATTTATGATACTAGAATAGAATTTACAAAATTCCAAAACATGATTTCTACAAGGATGATAGTAAAAAAATATCAAAATAAACAGTTATAGTGTCGGACAGACAAAAATGCTAATACTTTTGTAACAGACCCTGATAAAAGTCAAGTCTCTCAAATGGCTACTTTGAGGTTATCTTGTAAAATTAAAGGGGAACTACCATTTGGAAGAATTTTAAAAATGATGAAAGTCAGTTTTTGAATTTTCAAAAAATCATTTTTCGATCCCGAGATATTGCCATTTAAAATTTTTGCTCAAAACTTGATCTCCATGGCAACGTGACATTACAATGTTCAAAAAGAAATTCTCAGGAACGAAAAATGATTATAAAAGTCTTGTATGAAATGATTTTTCGAAAATTCAAAAACTGACTTTCAGCATTTTTAAAGCTGTTTCAAATAGTGCACAAAAATGAACTTGTGATTTTTTTTAGTTTAGTGCTCCTGTAAGTCTAAAGCTTTCTGTAAAAGACAACCGCCTATGTAGAACAACCACTTGTCTAAGCTCACTGGTCAATATACATAAGTTTGATTGTAGTTCAACTCAAATAAACTCAAATAAACCATTGTGATTGGGTGACTTCATAAAATTAACCATTGTGATTGGTTGACATGACTTTTATGTCATTTCACTTACTTCTTTCATTTGGATGGTACCCAGAAGATTAGAGTCCTATTGAAAAGAATGAAGCGTGGGAAAAGGATGAAAACATGAAAAACAATAAATATAGAAACAAAATTCTCAAAATTCGTTATTGAGAAATATCAATCATGTCTGGTGATAAATGTAAACCCTTTAAATTTTCTTACATTGTACTGGGAGCCAGGGGTGTAATATTTCAACTCATTCTCGTTCAAAATAAACCACCTTTTTCTCCAAGCCTAAAAAATAATAGCTTTCAATATCACTCAAGCTGCTACTAAATGACATCTGTGTTTTTGTGATTTTGGAAACACAAAATGATTTGATTTTCTGTCTGATTTGTGTTTACATACAAACTCTGCTTTGGTTTGGCTAATTCCAAATAACGTTTTTAACCCAATGTGTTATTAACATTGGTCCCCTCAAAATTGTCAATATTTTATGCACGTCAAAACACCTCATTTTTTAGTTGCCTTATAGATAGTAGATAATTATAAAGGTCGCGAGGGAACTGAGTCAGCAATTTTCTACGAGGAAACCTCCATGAAATAGCCAATCATTTGTTTGCCATTTTGATATTAATGAACTTATCCATCCAGAGCAATTTGTTATTCTTCTAATGAGGGATTCCCCCTGCTGACATCAACACACTGCAACCCTCTAGTTCTATTTCATTATCTTTATATAAAATTTTGTTAAAAAGAATGGAGGTTTTGCGTACCTGAAACGAATGTTTTCCAGCTTTCTGTAGATAACCCTCCTTGCTACAGGAAGCATGCATAATGCCTGCAATATTTCTTGATATGTAGTTTATATATTCCTAAAGATAATACTTGTATATAATGGTTTTAAAAACAATTTTTTAATGTCATTGTATACAAATAGATTGTGTTTGAGCGAAAAAACAGTCCATGGGTGAATACAAAATTACGAAATTTGGGCTTTCTGAGCACAAAAATAAGCCCAACTACAAATGACAAAAGGTTGTTACCAGAATCTAAATACATCTATTTTGACAAAATCAATATTGAATTTAATAGAAACTAACTTGAGTAAAAACAACAATAAATGTAATATTTTAGAATCAATTTTTCCCATTATTATGAAGAACTTGTAATCAATTAGTAGTAATTAGGCAATTAATCAAAATCAAGTTGTTTTTAGTTCTTAAC
Source organism: Turritopsis dohrnii (assembly GCA_027922465.2). Classification (NCBI taxonomy): domain Eukaryota; kingdom Metazoa; phylum Cnidaria; class Hydrozoa; order Anthoathecata; family Oceaniidae; genus Turritopsis; species Turritopsis dohrnii. The sequence continues at coordinate 345,321 of BQMF02000227.1, read as the reverse complement.
TCAAATTTTGTTCATTGCTTTTCCATCTGATACGAAGAATTACAGCCTAAGAGTCTGTTTCCTGAGTTTGGTTGGTTTTCCCAAGAGGATTGGTTTCATCATCTGATTTTTTGCTTTCGTCATGTATACACTGATCTGTGTTCTCAACATTTGTTTCAGACTTTTCGTTTTCCTTCTCTGAAGTGCTTGGGTTGTCATTGATTGCACTAGATGTGGTATTTTCTTCGATTTTTTCTGAGTTGTTGTCACCATCTGTCTCATTGTGACCCCAAATTATATCTTCAGGATTCGGAACAGCTAACATAAACTCCTCATCTGGACACACGATATGAAAAATTCTCTCAGCCTCAGTAACGGCTTCACTAAAACCTAAGTGAGACCCAGGAAGCGATGTAATTAACAAATTTTCTGGACACTTTGACACGTTAAATTGATCAACTTGATTGAAATACACAGCCCACAACAAGCATGGTTTATTATGCACTGAATCATCCATGGGACTTGCAAGTTGCATGGCATATGCTTCAAGGTCATCTAATGCACTTGATGTTGATTTGGATATCAAGTACAACACAAACAACCCATTTGGACAAGCAGCGCTTGAAGGACCCACCTCGATAACATTCACAATCTCACTCTTTCCCTCAACAGGAGGAAATGTCAGAAATGAGACATGTTCTTCAGGAGCGGGAAAGATAGATTCATTTGTTATTAAAATGGCTACTGATACAAATGATTCAAAGGTAGGTTGAAATACATCAGGAACATAACTGCTTTCCATAACAACGTGATCACATTTGATCACTTGGTCATCAATTGCAATAGCCTCACATTGACCAGATGCTTCGTTTACATGGATCGATTTCGGTTGGATTCTTAATGAATAAATACCACCAAATACAGCACACATTCTACAAAATGCTTGTGGCAGTTCTCCAACACCAAATAACGGCCAAAGAAATGGTGATTTACCAAAACGGCCAAGTGATTTGAGGAATTTTTGCGTTTCTGTTAAAGCTATCTCAGTAGGAGCTTCAGGTTTCACCATTGCAATGGAGTATGTGACGAATCTTTGTAAATTGTCTGATAATCTTCTCGATTCCAAAAACTTCTTGAATGGCTCACCGACATATGATTTTATGTCGTCAGTTTCCATGTCAAGCTCAATACAAAACGTCAGGAACTTCATCAACATGCGCTTTTCAATCATTGTTAAAAAGTTGCTGCTGAAAACATCAGAACGATTACACGGTACTTCAACAACTACTCCATCTTTAAAGGTTAATATACGATTCACCAATCTGAATTCTAAATAGTGGGAAATGTTTGCTTTTATGATTGCTTGTACTAATGGTCCTGCTGAAAATAGCAGTTTTGGAGACAAATCTAAATTAAATTTTCTTGAGAGAATGCGAAAATCTTCCAAATTTATGTTCGGTCTTTTTTGCTGCATCTTTGCCTGGCTTACCATAGACGGGGATGGATTTTTGTTTGGTATTTTAGTATTAACTGTGAAATTTTGTGGAGTATGGACTGAAGCATCTGTTGATTCTGACTGTGTCTCTGAAACAGGCAAGGTTGCAAGGCTATCTTTGGTATCACTTTGATCATTTTCATTTTTCAGTTGCACAACCACTTCATCATCTTCATCATTTTTTTTAGTTTCCTCCGCTTCATCTTCACAGTATAAATAACTTTTAACAACAATGTTTTTAAAGTTTTTACTCCTACAAGGAATTTGATTTTCATTCTTCTGAATTTTTGAAGAAAACTTAAGATCACTGTTTTCTTGATTACATCTCTCTATGAATTCAAGAAGTGCATCGAAATTGAAAGTGGCCCACTGGCTACCATAATAATCATTGCGATCAACATGTAATACTTTTTTATCAACTCGGGAAAGGGATGCTGCAACCATTGATTCTATTAAGCCTGTTCCAAAAATCACAACATCAAATGAATCAGGAAGCTTTTCCTTTTCAGTCATGGTTCAATCAACATCCAGGAATATCTAGGAAAATATATAGTCAAAATTGTTTTTATAGCAGAAAAATCCCAAAGCTTTACAACACAAGATTTGAAATTCCATATACATATAAACGTGATCACATTTTATCTTGGTCATCAATTGCAATAGCCTCACCACATTTACTAGATGCTTCGTCATATGAAATGAAACCAATATATTGTAAATTTTGTAACACTTTCTTAGTGCTGATGACCTCTTCAGCACTGACTGCTGCTATAATAGTGCCCCGATGGTTTCTGGCAGCTACTACTTTTCCATATCTTGAAAAGCTCTCCACACTTTTGAGCAATAATGTGCCCAAAAAACACTCAAATGTTCGGCTGAAACATTTAATAAAAACAGTACTTACATCAATAAAATTTTAAGCTAAAGTGGAAAGTGGAAAGTCGTGTCTCATATATACGAAGAAACCGAAACCAATTTTTCTTTAAGCCTCGCCCACCTACCTAATCTCGATGTTTCCGAAAGCGCAAAAATATTTGAGAGGGGTTGAAGTGCAGTTTTTAGGGCAGCCAGAAGGCAGAAAATATCAATTTACACGCTTTTTTTAATAAGAACAATTTTATACATAAGAACACGAGCCTCAGATTTGGCCAAAAAATAAGAACAACCTGAGGCTCAAATTAATGTTTCAAAAATTAAGAACTAAGCCTGAATTTTCTTATAAAATAAGAACAATTCATGAAGGTAGGAACAACCCATGATGTGAATTCTCTCACTGGCAAATGGTTTAGAAGTTGTTGTTTTTTTCAACTTGCATACTCATATTGGGTAATTACCGAACAGCAACCATGCTTTTAAACAGTTGTTTTTTTTTAAAAGATTTATTTTAATTTTACTGGAAGTTCCATCTGCGTTCTTTTAAAGTAAAAACAATTCAGGCTGAAAAAGAACAAAAAGTAAGAACAGCCAGCCTCAGGTCAGATTTTACTGGTTCATATATAAAAAAGTGTGCGTTTGTTGTTTATGCTCTTGTTCATAGGCAACGTATAATTCTATTATAATGATGATTAAATTTCACTTTCCTGTTCCTGTGTTAATTATGATTTTATCTTAATGAGATTTTTTGGACTTGGAAAATGAAAGTTCTGACGACAGATTTCGTAAATGATTGTTAGCTTGAAAAACAATTTTCACAAATTTAAATCAAGAAAAGACTTTTTCTCATAAGGGTTTGAGCTAGCTGTATATATAAGCTGACTTTGTCTACTGTCACTAGTTTGGAATGTTAGACCATAATGTTTGTTTTCCCAAGAATACTTCATTTGGATTAACTAAAACCTAAATGTCACACATGACTTTCGGACTTGAAGAGTGACACTGCTACAGTATTATAGTCAGAAGAAAAACTTTTTGTCTCTAGATGTTTTATGCTTATAGGGAAATTTACATCATATTCTTTGAAATTGATATTCCTTTTGCCATTTTGACAATGCTATTAGTATGATACCAGTAAAACCTTTTTATACGGATTTTCATTTTAAAAATGATGTGTGTCCCTTTTTCCTGTGTATATACCATTCCTATGTCAATAGTTGCAATAAATAAAATTATGAATGGTGAACTGAAAGTATATTCATTTTATAGCATCTAAGGGGTCAGTCACCAATCGATTTTAGGTTCAGATAATGTCATATGACGTTAGTGGGTGGGTGAGTTAATTCAAGTGATGTTAAAAAACAGGGTGCGAAATAAGAAAATTATCTGAGCAGGTCAATGTCCGGCTGATTCTACGGATTTAGTGTGAATTGAACGACCATTGAAGATGTTTACAGGTCTTTTATTCTACACAATCAATGTTGATGATTGCAAATAAAGAAAAGGGTTAAACACAGACAACGAAATAAACGTTTATTTTCATAAAGAAGCTAATTGAAATGTCGAAGAGAAAGTTGAGAATAATTATTTTTTAGATATTCCTGCAAATAATTGCTTTTAGACAATCCGATTTGCTCAAGTTTATCTGTGAATTATTTCACCACAAACATTATGATATTCGTAAGAGACATAAGATCTACCGCTCATCAATAGTTCAGTGGTGAAGAGATAAGGCTAACGTATTGTTAGTTTCAGTGATTGGGGTTCACTGATAACTAGCTGGCTTGGGACGCCAAGTTGCTAGAATCTTACCCCCTCACCAGCAATATGAAAGACTTAACTTTAAACTTGTTTCATTTCTTCATACAAGCACTTAATCAGTGACCTGTCAACATCTTCAATGGCCGTTCAATTCACACTAAATCCGTAGAATCAGCCGGACATTGACCTGCTCAGATAATTTTCTTATTTCGCACCCTGTTTTTTAACATCACTTGAATTAACTCACCCACCCACTAACGTCATATGACGTTATCTGAACCTAAAATCGATTTGTGACTGACCCCTAAGTAACCAAAAAAAAATGAATGGGATAATCAGTGTCTTGACCAAATAAATATATATATATAAGTAGAAAAAGAAAATATTTTGTAGGTTTGGGGCCTTCCATGAAATTTAATTCCTGTGAAACAAAGAAATTTTGGCATTCGTGAAATTTAAAAAAAAAAGAAATATATTGGGAGAATACTTGCGTTGAAAGGATTTAAACAATGTAGTTCGGTCATTTCGGTGCCCTATGTAAACTACCGGGGAAGAAAAGGAAACATTGATTATTACACTTATGGTATTTTCTTTTTTTCATACATAGGCTGATCTTTCTGACCAGACATCTATGATAGTAGAGATAGAGATAGTACTATCATAGCTGTCTCATCGAAAGAAAGTGTTTTAGTGCAACAGCCCGGTGGTTTGCTTATGGATGGCTTAAGGAAAACTGAAATCATGAAATATGTGCTTCCAAAAATGAAGAATTATTCTAGTCATCCGTGAAATTAAATTCCCCACGAAACTCTCTATGATAAGCCAAATGCGAAAATTAATTCCCACGAAACCCAAAAAATTGCCTTTTTGTCCATGAAATTTAGATCCCGCGAAATTTAGTTCCTTTAAAGGGGAAGTTCGCCCTAATTTTTTTTCGCCCGAGATGCTTTATTCCATACCAAAACTTCAAAATATAATAATCTTATTTGTTCATTTCTTTCAAAAAACGTTTTTTCGTCATGTTTTTCTATTGAAAAAAATAAGATTTTTAATCTGTTCAGTGTGTGACGTCACTCCGTGCAGAAAGCATATGTGCACAGAAAAAAGCTTTATCAAAATAAAGTGTTTTTAGAAAGTTATTTTTAAATAACGTATAGCTGAAACCTGAAACTAATAGCTCTTTCGATGAAAATGATGAATGTTTGTAAAATATACCTGATAACTTAAACTTTTTGATTTTGAACCACAAAGAGATGTTAGAAATCTTAGCAGTAGTAGCAAAGAAGAGAAAACGAAAATGATGAAGAGCAGCATGTGTTACCTATAAGAAGCGTAGATTGGTGTCTTTGTGGAAAATTTTGCAAACCTAAGAATACCTACAAGGAAAGTTTGGGCTGTAGAGACACAATGAAATTCAGAAGAAGGGTCGTCGGAAGTAAGGTGGTTGGGTAGGCACCACCAGCAAATTTGACAAGCAACGTATATTTTCAGATGTACACACCAAGTTTGTTATTTCAGTCTAGCATGTATAGAAATATATTACAAAATTAAATTCTATGGAGATGTCCCTGTTTTATCTTGATCCAATGTCACATTTTTCGACAACTTTAAAAAATGAAAGGCAAAGTAACATGCTTGTTTTAGCCAATCTAGAAGGAACAAAGTTGAAAAAGTTTCTGGTCTCCTTAGAATAAAAACTATGTTTTGTTTTATGTTTCTATTTGATAAAAATCTCCCTTCATCTAATCTATGAAGACTAAAATTCTGTTTGTTTAGAACTTTGAGATTTGCAGCGTATAGACAATACATAGACCTGGTGGATACACAATACACTTGGTAAAGGGATACATAAAGATATTCCATCGTGTGCTTTATGGGCGACAAGGACACCTTTCCCACATAAAAATGAAAGTTACATACCGTTCATGGAGAGAAAAATTGAAGATCAACAGCGTTTAATAGCGTCAGTTTCGTACCACTATGCCATTCCTGCTAAATGTTGTCGATTGGGGCAAAACATTATGTACAGAGAACGATACATCTCAATTTAATCAGTGTTGGGTAAAGATATAAACCCTTGAGTCTTTTGGCAGAGTTCACTTCATTTTTATGTTGGAAAGCTATCTTTTACGAAGTTCTGGATATTTTCTTTGACTTGTAATTTTGGTGAAATGTGAAAGAACAATTTGTGGACCGATTACAAGCTGTCACAGAGTAACTTGGCATTTTTCGAATTAAAAAATAAAAATAAAACGATGTATTACCAGTGAGTTTTTTTGATAGTGTGAAGGTTCAATAACAAACTTTCTTCACGTAAAAGTTCTTTCTGCACGGCGTGACGTCATTTTATTATTCATAATGAACATCTGTTTCAACTGTGAAAAAATCATTTTTCAGCGTCTAAAAGATTTAATAACTTTTGAACGAAAAGAGCATTTTCAAAAATTCAAAAAGTGGGTTTCTAACTTTTCAAAGCATTACAAGTTAAAAAGAAAAAATAAAAAGTGAAAAATTTGACCGAACTTCCCCTTAACCTATTATTTTGTTGGTGTGTATAACTTTTGAATAAAGTAAATATATACTATAACTTCATTCTTCTATCAAGCAACTTAGAGTGGAAGCCCTTAATGTTTAGAAAGATGTGATACCAACCATGTATAGTTGTTGGGATGAGAAATGTTAACTTATTACATGATGAATATGCACTGCACAAAATAAAATTCTTTAAAAATGAAATATCTCTAAAACTACAAAACTACAACATAAACTAGGAGACACTGAAAAAAGACTTGTTAACCAACTTTTTGAGCTCTATCATATCATTTTGGTTGCAAGAATCCCTTTTATTGTTACAGGTTGATTATTGATTAAACTATCATTTTGCCTTTTATATTGAAGGCAAAGCTATTCAAAAGAAGCTATTTTTCAAAAACCAGTTTTTCCCTTATCCTTCCTAATACTTTAGGTGCAGAAACTTTCATGAACAGAAACTTTTGCGAATAGAAAAATTCGCGAAATTTTTGCATTTTGTGAACATTAACTTTCGCAAATTCGCGAAACTAAAAATTTTCGCATAGATAAACTTTCGCAAATGATCAAAATTGAATTAAAATTCCGAGAGAAATTTGACTAACATGCGCCAAAAGTAATAAACTGAGACAGGTTTTACATGTTCTAGCATATTTATTTACATTCAAGTTTGAGTATGATAGACATAAATTTGAGTATTACAAAATAGCATGCTCTAATCTTCAAAAAGGTCAAAGGCATCCCATTCATATGATAGAGCTACCCATTATTCAACGTCGCTCTGATTATTTTATAATATCTTTTGATCCCAAAATGGAAAGATCTTCTTCACTTAAACAAGCAATGGCTGTTAAGTGTAGAGTTATTAGACAGAACCAAAGAACGAAGAAATACTATCACTTAGAATGGTGTTGGAAAGATACGTTAGAAAAGAGTATCATTAAAATTTGTTTATTTTTTTAGCCAACATAAACTTTCGCGAATGGCATTATATAAGATTTTTCGCAAACACAAACTTTCGCGATTCAGCCAAATTGGAAGTTTTCGCGAATTTAACTTTCGCAAATCAGGCTAAAATTCGCGAATTCGTGAAAGTTTCTGTTCGCAAAAGTTTCTGCACCTAAAGTACATTAGTGAGTTTGAGGACACGAATTTCATATTTACTTCTGCTTGTGAAATACTTTATTGTGAAATACTACAGATATTTTGTTCCATTGTTATGGCAAACAACTTGTGCATGGTGTAAACATGCCCTACTGTATACATACAACTTGATATTAATATAGAATGAATAGTGCCTGTGCAATAAATGTTATCATGGATTTACACTAACCAATTACCATTTGATGTCATAGGCTTAAAAGCTAATATACGATGACAATAGAATGAGCACAGAAAAGGCAAGGGTGTACCCATTGCGTCGTAGTCGTAGCCCATCAAGATACAATGCATCTCCTATGACAAGAAGAAAGTTGAAAGCCGTATCGGATGAGCAGGATGTATTTGATGATGTGAATGTGACAACATACAACGATAATCCTAATCATCTATATGGTACAATAATTCATAATATACCCATGTAGTGGTTTTACTCTCACAAATGTTTTTCTAGTTTTAAATGACTGATAGAAATCAGTATTAAGAAATTCCCATGAAATGTAAAACTTTGGTCATCCATGAAATGTGATTTCCCAGGAAATTTATCATTTTAGCTACCTGAAGTTTTATGCAAAGTATTCTTTTTTTGTTATTTATTCATTCTATCAAGCCCCAAAAAAGACTTTCATGGCACTTTGTTTTTCTTTCTTAAGAAGTTTTGAAATAGTCTGGATGTATTTTGCAAATAAATTTCAAAGAATTTTCCAGTTCAAGCCATTTTCAAAATTAAATATAGTTGAAAATGTTCTTTGTTCCAGGTTTGGATAAAGATGAATCAGTGCTACCCTGTACGTATTTTTGTCTTGATAATTGAGATAACTTTTTTCTCACTCCTGACTATTTCTGTCAATTTGTAGCAAATGCAGTGTACTCAAAACCTCTCAGTAAAACGAAAGAATTGCAAAATGGTACCACTCCTTCTAAAGTCAACCATTGCACTGAACACATGTCTACTGTGATACATAAAGAACAAAAGCCACTTAATAAAGGTTATTTTGTATACTCATTGATTGTTTATAGTCGATAACTCTTTTGAAAAAAAAGCCAAGGTTAATGAAAGGACATGTAATTTCTTCTCTGTATAATAAAGTACCAGATGAGTTAAAAGCAATGTGAGATTTATGTCACTACATACAAAGATTTTTGCTTTTTTTTAATCCAGATAACAGAGGAATATTACTTAGAAGGTAAATGATTTCAATTTGCATTAATCAACGCCGTAACTCTACTTGAATTTCATGGGTACGTTTTTGCTTAGGAGTTGGTGCGACTTGTTGTTGTGCATCGGCTGTATTGTTGTCATTTGCCAAGGTTTGTACACTCTGTGTTGCTTATGATGAAGCCTTTACCTTGTTTTGATATAACATTGAATGCAAAAGACATCTTGAACTGCTTGAAACAATTTTGGTATCTGATAAACTTCTGAATGATCTGCTTGTATTTAAGTTGTGATATGGCTGGATAGACGGCTATGGAACCAAAATGTAAGTTGTTAAATTCTTCTTCTTATGTAGTAACGAGCAGAAACCTGAAAAATGTTGAAAACTCACTGTGAAGGAGTGCATTTCTTTAGAAATACACACACTATTTAAAAAAAAGCTCTTCATTGCAGTGACATTTTGACGATTTTGCCCACTGGGAAGCAGATTCTTGATGTAAATATTGTATCTGTAGAAATCGCCACTTGAAAAAGATTGTAGAGAATTCAATGAAAATGTGAAAGAAACGCTTGACAGGTGTGTTGATCATTCTATTCTGAAAGTGTCAAGTTTATCGAAATTTCAGAATTAATACGATGCACAATATTTAGTTTGCACAATAAACTTCACACACACCTTAATGGCATGGAAGTCCTACGTGGTCGTGTGAACCAGTTGGAAAATAACTGTTCGCAAGAAACTATGTCGAGTAAAGATGGCATGGAACAAGACTACCTGATTTCGCAACTTCAAGAACAGGTCATAAAGTAGTTCAGCTATCATATGTCAGCAAATCAAAAAATCATGAAATCATCAAGTATATATTGTTTTTTTGCAGATACTAACTACGGTAAATGTTGTGAAATCCATGAATCAAAAAATTGAAGACGTGCAACTTAAACTCCATAAAAGTAAGTTACGCTTGGTTCCTAATGTTTCCATAAAATAGTGGGATGAACTTTAGCAGTGACTTGTTTTGTTTTTGGAAACAGTGATATCACAGATGGTAATTTAACCAGTAAAATTTAAGTTAATGCAATATTTAGTGAAAACAAAATCACCAAGCTCATTTTTATCAGCATCACACAACAGAAAATTTGTGGGCTTTTTGCATGTTTATTTAGTGAAATATGCCATTTTGGGTTTTTAAATAGCCTCGACATACACCAGGACACTGAAGTGCGAAATACTGAGTAATAAGCATTGATAATTAAGAAATAATTTTTTCCACATGTAAAAGCATGCAAATTGTTTAATTTAGAAAAATTGTCTGATAGTTCTTTCACGGATATGATAGTACTCAATTTTAGATTTTTAAATTACGAAATAACAATTTATGAAAGCATTAGTATGTGAAAGCAAAACATTTCAATGAAAATGTTTCCTTTTCTTGAAACTATTTAAAAGTATTTAAAAATTTTTGTTCATTTGGGCATTCTGTCTGCTGCAAAACATTTAACCTTAGTCAGTGAAATACCAATCAATTCCATGTCTAATGTTGGTGATAAAATTCATACTGTTCAAATGATCAAGTGTATAAAAAAATTAGGTGTTTATTCCCTACAGACATTATTCTTGACACGATCGAGAAGATTCTAGTTCTGAAATGGATTTAACTATTTTCTAGTCATGTCCTTAGATATAACTCTCCTGGAAACTATTTTTTAGAAAATAAATAAAACTGCATTGAAAATTGAATTGAATTGTGATATCATGTTAAGTTGATTTTAAGCCATAATGTAATATTCATCTTCTTTTCATCTCACAGTAAATGATTTTCGTAATGTAATTGCTTTATGACATGATTTAGTCAAATATCTTTCTCAATTTTTGTTTGAGTGTCCTTTTTTGGTATTACCATATAATAATAAGCAATAAGCATTTCTGAGAAGGCAAGATTGGAAAATTTCTTGTATATTTATTAGACAGTTTGTTTTCTGTTATAGAAAAGGTCGATGAAGAGAACCACCGGTTGAAAGATGAAAGCAGTTTGTGTCAGGGAGAGGTACACTTATTTCTTTATGAGGGAATGAAATTTCAATAATTTGAGATTTACGGCTCCTACGGATGGGCTTAGTAATTTTTCCAGACCATGTTTCAGTCAATCCTCACTCTATCCTTGAGTCACATGATTTGACCTTGAAACTAATAGCAATTTCACACAAGAGACATTGGCCTTATGTTTTTGTCCGGACATGGCTATGAACCTTTTTTTCTGTTTGTATGACCCAAATGATTGATCCGCTATTTCCAATACAATTTTAAAGAGGTACGCATGTAATTTGTAATAATAATATTATTCCGATTTACGTTTGTTTCAGGATTGTAAACACTCAAAACATACTCTGCGCCAAAGTATACAAGAAGCTCTTGATGTGTATTATGCTGACATAATTGCAATTCCGGATTTTGCTTTAGAATCGGCAGGTGTGATTTCAAAGCCATTTCTTTTTAATTAAGCCAAGAATCACTGTATATTTCATTAAAATGAAAATAATTGAAAGATACACTTAAGATCTTGTTTTTGAAGGGATTGCATCTAAAATTCCTAAAATAAATAAAAGTTCTAAAATTTCTTATTTAAAGGGAAGAATGAGAGGTTAATCAAATAGTTTTTAACTTTTTAAATATAATCACTGCATTCAACTTATAACTGCTGTGTATTTAGGCGCTAGAATTCACTCAGGTTATCACTCAAAAACTTGTGAAGTGGGTGTGCCAATCATCAAGGTATTTGGCGTGCCTTTATGGCAAGATCCACGGTCACCTCGATCCATGATCAACCCTGAGAATCTTGCTGGAAATTGTTGGCCTATGCAAGGAACACAAGGATATATTGTTGTGAAGGTAAGATAAATCCAAGTGTTTAAGTTAATTTAGGAATGTCAACTTTCGCTAATTTACCATATGAGAGAATTCACTAAGTCTTTGCAAGCAAAAGTTTCTGCTCATAAAGCACATAAAATCTTTTTAGAATACTACCTCTGGTTGGCTAAGGTATGCTTTGAGAATTTGTATATTCCTGATTTTCTACCAGTTGGTATTTTTAAATTTCTAGCTAGCTACGACAATTGAACCAACAATGGTAACATTAGAACACTTAGATGAAAGGTTAGATCGATATTCAACAGAGTCCTACTTGAGTGCACCCAAAGACTTTGAAGTTCATGTTAGTAAATTCTCTAAAGTTATTGGTTACTCGCTACGGTTTGAATAATGCGTCAACTGATTTTGTTTGACCTGTTTTTTAGGCGTGGTTACGTTCAGATGGAAAGGAAAAGTTACTCTTAGGTAGTTTCACTTATGTACGAAAACACACAAGTATTCAGATATTTAAATTACAGGTAAGATTTTAATCAACTCAGAGGATTGGTTCTGAAAAGTGCTTTATTGTAATTTTTGTTTTGGAAGTTAGATAGGAAATGTTCTGCTTATTATTGTTTTTTTGTTTTGAATAGAGACGAACGACCATACCAGTCAACTTTATTGAACTGAAAATATTGAGTAACTATGGCAACCCTGATTGCACATGTATATATCGTTTTCGAGTTCATGGTATGTCTTATGATTGGAAGGCATCAGAAAATGACAACGACGATGATGATGAGGCTTAGCCTTTTCTTGTTTCGTAATTTATAATGAACCTCATTCACAACACGAACATTCCTGAAGTCGTTCAATAGTTATTTATATACGCATTTCTGTATGCATTGCAGTTTATTTATTTATTTTTTTATATTTATTCGAAATCGATATCTATAAAAGATAAAAATTTATTATATTGTTTATTTTTAGCCGGAATTTCAGGTTCAGCAACGTTTCTAGAGATATTTATTCTTTTATGCCATGTTAATAACAATATTCTCGGTTTAAGATCTATCTGTTGTACTCGAGTATGATTAAGTTAAATGAATAGAATGAAGAGTAGATTCGGTGGTCGAAATCATAAAAAAGTCATTGTGGTGAAGAGCATTTTTATTGAAATAGTGTGTATATTTCTATAAAAATGAACTCCTGTGCAGTGAGTTTTCAAAAAACTCATTATCTTTCTTCGTTTGATTTTTAATATAATATAAATTGTAATTGAGTGCAATAGCGATCAGATGAATTATTTGTTCAATATAATTTTTTGTTACTTCATTGTTTATCAAGACGTTTTTTGCAATGTTTTTTGAGTGTTGAAATTGGTATTTTACTGGTTCATAGGATTGTGTAGAAAAAATAACATGGTTGATTTATAATGAGTATTTCACCAAATGTTATTTTGGTTTTGCGTATTGCAACCAGGGGGTAATACAGGTCAAAAACCATAACGCAATGTGCTATTGGGCATCGAAACTTGGCGCCCAAATTCAAATCTCATTTTTGAACTTTTGTTTATTCAATGAATCATGAATATAAAAGTTTCTCTTATTATATGCATGAATGAAACAATCATTTCTTTCTTACACACATGATCAGAACGTGGAGACCGGATGCAACAAAAGAAGTATTTCGAGACAAGCTCTATTTAAGAATACACAATAACGATACAAACATAACGAACATACAAACATAGCGATTCTAGGCCAATATAGGGCCCCAAATCTAAAATTTGCAGCGGCCACCACCCAGACCCCCCAGATACACAAGCGACACTCACATGTCACTAGTGCCGCCCAAATTCAAATCCTGTATTACCCCCTGACAACATAAAAAGCTTTGAGAAAATTTGTTTTGATGGTAAAAAGAAAAAGAGAATGGTAGAATATTTGTGTAACAAGAGCAGCTTGCCTTTTCATGAACCAATGAAAATCGGTCTATTATGAAGCTGAAGGTGGAAATGTTTTATCATCAAGTCTTGTATTATTGAAGGATTTGAAATAATAGTTTTGAAGTAAATCATTTTCATCTTGCAAGAATTAATCAAAGCAATTATGATGCAATCTTCCAATAATACACATGTTGCAGTAAATATGCTTGGATAAATCCCTGTCTTTTGTTTTGTTGATAAATTTGTAAAATAATTTGTTAGAAAAATAAAAATGGCCATTGATGTGTATAGTGGGGTAAAATTCACTGTTCTACCATGTTGCATAATCCTGCTTTTTAATGTAACAAATTTCATGTCTTTCAGATGATAAACAATTTCAAGATTTGAAACAATGATTCCGAAGTAAGTTCTGTTTAGCAACTTCTATTTTCCATTTCTTTTGTCTTGTTTGCTACGGGTTCTTTTTGTACCAATCGTTTGTTAAGTTATTGGAACCTACATGAAATTGGTGACATATAAATGTATACATTCCCTTATTCAACATCTTAATAATTTCAGTGTGCTGAACATATTGTGTATGACCTAGTAAAAATAACGGTCTTCATTTTCTTTATTCATGCTTTTCATTTCCAGCTGCTTCAGAAATAAAGCTTTTACAAAATTCAATATGAGACAGTTATAAAAAAAATTTTAACTGTCTGATTTGCTGTCTGAGATACTGAGATACTGTCCTTTTTGACAGCCAGATCAGACTAAAAAACTGTCTTTGTTGGCAGGAAGGTTTAGTTTAGTTCTCATGCACTTGTTGATACTTCTCAACTACCAAAATATGTCTTTTTTTCTGACTCTGATATTCCTTTCTGGTTAAAGCTGCTCTTCTGCGTTATTGAATGAATGTGCTTATAAATAATTGCAATATAACAGAACAAGACTGTAAGGTGTAGTTGTATGTTTTTAACAAAACATCAAATAGTCACTGTGATGAAGTGCATTTCCATAGTAATACTGTGGACAAAATCCTCGAGAAGTCACTGCAACCAAGTGGTTGAGACATGAAGTATTCAGAAGCATTTGCGGCAAATTTGGTGCTGTGCATAATGTTTCATGGCGTGAAAGCTGTGAAAACTGTTTTCTTTATTGCTAGCATTGTAGGTGACAAGAATAAAATTCATCTTAAATTTTGATGCAAATTTGAAAACCAGCTCTTTTACGTGATTGTTTCATCTATTGTCTTTCGAAAAGGAAGAAGCCTCCTGTGTCTTCGTTTTTATTTATCTGGTAATGTTCAATTTCGGTCTTATTTTGTTGGTAATCTTTCTAATGTTATTTTTCAAATCTTTGTTTAACATGATGTAAACGAATGGGTCAGTTATGCAATTAGCAAATATCAAGTGAACGGCCACTTTGTGGAATACCTTGTCCTTATTCAAAATGTTTGTGAACTCAGTGGCTGTTATATATACAAGGGCCGGTAACCAACATGTAACATGTGCTCCAACTATAACAAAGCAGCTGATACACGTTTTATGACAGACTTTCTTTTCTTTGACATCATTGAGTGTGGCCGGTGTTACACTCGTCCTGTCAATCATTTGTTTTTGTTTTTTAACAATGAAGTAAAGCCAAGAGCTTTCCAGTAACAGAAAGAGGATTGATGTTGATATCAAAACTAGTAGAAGTCTATTTGATAGTTTTCCAAGTACAATTGTGCCAGGTAAGAATGCCAATGGTATCAACCAAACCATGATAATCAAAGCGATAGCTTTCTTCGTATTCAAGTAGAAATACGGGAATTGTATTTTTATGAATCGTTCAGTTGTGACTAACATCAAGTTGCTAAACAACCCAACCACAGCTGATGTGACGTAATCTACGGAATGGTTCTCAAATTCGCTTGCGGTTTGGTTATGAGCCGGTAATGCCATTCGGATACATATTCCACCCATCAACGTGTTTGCGAAGAGTAAGCTTGACAAACACATGTTTCTTGGTTTATTGCGTAGATTTCTATTCCAAAGAATAGTGAAGAACAATAGCAAGTTAAAGAGAACTATTTCTACTCCTTGTATCATGAATATAATACCAATAGACTGGTCTTTGACTTTTGTTTCATTTTTGGTTGCTGTAGTTACGGGCCTAATAATGAAGTCATTAAGTATTGTGTGATTGTAAATCATTGTTGTCATCTAGAGTTTCTTTTAACTTCAGACTATTTTTTCAGACACGTTGACACAACGAATATTTTACTTTGTGTGTGCCCACACAGTCTTTGGGCTTGTACCTACTATTAAATATTTATGTAATGGAATCAAATTTTTTCACATCCTCATTACTTCATAATGGAAATGTGAGATTTTCAATAAGATTTTATTTTATTTAATTTTATGTTTTTCAATTTCTATTACTACTTTATTTTCATTTTATTTCTAGAGATTATTTTAATGCAAACCTGAAAATTCTTTTCCTTGCAAACATCCAATTTTTTTAAAATATTTATTTGATTTTACAGGAGGGTTCAAAGAAAAAATCCCCAGATCATTCATAACTTCCCGTATCACTTCATGTATGTAAAACCAAAGCTAGTCCGGAGTGTTAGCTAGGGAAGAAGTTTTATATTGATTTGCTAATGTGAAAAGTAACTCAATATCCCGAAACATGAACGTGAAGAACTAAAGGAAATGAAATGAGAAATCTAATCGGAAAGGAAACGATGAAAATAGAATGACAAAGATAAAATGACGAAAATAAAAATGACGAAATATTCCGATTCTGCCCCTGAAAGTTGGGTATTGGGGGATGATTGCAAAAAGGCATTTTTAGCAATTCTCAAATGCTCAAGTTTTTTTGAATTATTTACAACTAAGCATGTGACACAAAAGGGTTAAGTGGCAGATCTTTTTCGTTTTCGTCTTCCAGTTGCACGATGATGTGAAGGTCAAGTCATGGAAGATATTTCATTGAAGAAAAAAATTATTGAAGCAAAAATTGAAGAGGTAAATGTGTTTTAGTGTCAGTAGCAATGGTCAATTTAGTTTAGTTTTTTTTGTTTTTGACTCCTTCTTTCTGCTGATATTCCTTATATCTTGGTTACCTTGGTTACCTCATTGTTTATGCTGTGTTGTGTGGTTGTCTACTTTTTAAGATTTTAAAATGGCTGGTGAGGACATTTTTTATTTAGGAAAAAGCTAGTATACAATGGCTAAGGGACAGTTTGAACAAAAGTGGCAATCTTGCAAACAATATGGTGAGTTCCTCTCAGCAGGATTTCAGTAATTATGCAACAACATTTATGGTATACAGTTAACTCGTGTCCGATGGCCCCGACAGTTAGGGCTTTTGTTAAGTGGGACCAAATATATTCCAAGTTCTTCTTATAGCCTTTTATAACACTGCTTTTTCTGCCTAGATAAATATTCTTACATCATTCGAGGATAGATTATGCAAACTTGAGGATGCTATACTTCCCGTACACAAGGAAACAACTGATCTGCAGAGGAGACAAGGAAGTGAGTATTAAAGACTACTTGGAACTGTGATTCTGACAAATCTGGAAAATCACATCAATATTTTATTTGTTTGTTTTTTTATGTTAGATGTTGAAAAAACTTTGTTTTTACTGGATGAAGTTATCAGCTTTCATAGCGTTTCCTCTAATCTGAAGCCAGTCATCGAAGAAGGGTAATCATTGCAACCTCTGTTATTGAGTTCTTAAATTGCTATTTGCACTCAGAACTATTATTTCTATTTCTTCCATTGTGTTGATTGCAAGTGAAGATATTTGAAATGCTTCCTTACAGGCCTACTGGCAAATTGAACGACTATCTTGAAAGCATGGAGAAAATTGATCATGCAATAGTTTTCTTTGAAAAAAATAATCCAGAGAGTATTGAGTTATCAGTTTTGGTAAATACCATTTTCTTCCATTTGATACAAATAAAAAGGGTAAAGGGTTTTTGTTTCCCAACTCAGTGGGAAAGTTTCTTGAATAGTCACTATGAAGAAGTGCATTTCCATAGAAATATACACACTATTTTAATGAAAATGCCCTTCATCACAGTGACTTTTTGACATTTTTGCCCAATGGGAAAGACTTAGCAAAATATGAAAGATAGTGGCAATGTTTTTTTCCGTTTAAGAAATCTTTAAATGATTCCGCTAAAGACTCGTTGGTAAGAGAGTTCTCCATGTTATTGAAACGGAACAGCAAACCCGTACCTGCTGTCACAATACAAGATATTCTCAATTCCATGTTAGAAAGTTCAGGTAATATTTCGTTTGAAAGATTTATTTAGGTTGTGTAAATAAAAGTGAGCTTATTGACAAAATCTGTATATCTCATACACTTCCATCAATTGTTTCTATCTTCGTGTGTTTTATTATAGACAGTGCGAGCCAACAGGACGTGGACGAGATGCAGATACAACACTTTTCAGGTATTTGTCGCTAAAATGTTTACATCGCTTACTTTTGATGGCAACATTTAACTTGTTTCTTTTTTCGCAGAACGAGTTATGGATGAATTAGGCACCATTGCTTCATGGCTTGTTGAACACAAAAAAGGAACTGGTATTGCTTTTACCATTATAACTTGAGTAGTTTAAATAAAAAATACCACATTGATTTTAAGTTAGTCATCTAGAGCAATGCACTGTAATACGATGATAATAAATTAAATACTTTTATAGTATTCTGGTCCCCTCTTTTGTCCGTAAAATAACTGATTGGCTTCAACGAGCTATGTTATGACGGTGGAGTGTTGACATTGTTGTTTCTGACGTAATTGTCTTATGAGAGCTCTATCAAGACTTCTTGTAATTTTGCAGATTTCATGAGCATGTATTCGCAGTACCGATCTTCAATTCTCCTGCAGTCACTGAAAGGGTAAGTTGATTTTAGTTCGTTTGGGTAATGTCATACCATTGAGTTTCAATGAGGAAGTGTTAGGATTGAATAAAATTCAACTGGTTGTTTTTTGGCTTGATCGCGTTCAGAACCTTTTCCGCTTATAATATTGCAATGATGGGAATACGGATTCCTAAATGGGATTATTTTTTTCAGTGTGAAAGAAGAAGGTTGTAATTTCAACTACCTCGTAAGTAAATCTGTTTTATCGCTGCCAAGAAAAGTAGTTTTATTGGAAATGTAATGTAATGGACCCTTGTATTTTCGCCTGTCTGATAGTTTTGTTGACGTTTTGATATTGTCTTACATACGTTCATTCATACTTTTAACATACTCTCATTGATTTCAGGAAATAATCGGAAAAAAGAAACGTAAGTGGCTATTCATTTCAACAATTTTAATTCATGTCGCGATGACATGTTTTTCATTCTTGCTTTTCATTCACTTGGTAAGCATCATCTGGATTGTTATTTGGAATTTTTTGCTGAATTTGACACCAAAGTTTAAACACAGGAAAATCTGATTTCTCATTCAAAACGTGAAAGAGGATAAGAAGACATAGCCTGGATGAGAAGAGTTTTTCTCGAAACGTTGCCTGACATTACTCATTTACGTCCATGCTAGATCTTTTCACATTATTTTTGTTTTAGCACCTGTAAAGAAACCAGTTACCGATGTGTTAAAGAAAAAATTGTGAGTGTTTTTCTTCTGTTATTCAGAATTGGGATTAAGTTGAATAGCTACAAATTTGATGAAAGTTGTCAAAAATCCCTGATACACTACCCTTCATGAAAATAAGCTCTATTTTACTGAAGTGATCATTTAATTACAAAATCTTGATCTTGTTCACAATTCTTTCTATTAACAGAGGGCCTAAGAAGTCTTCACGACAAGTTATAGAAAGTAAGTCTCATAATCTCATCTTTTTAATCTGCATCTATACTTGGAAGTGTCTTGCTTGCCTGAATGCCTACTGTGTAACTGATTTATGTCTACAAGGTTGATAAACCTTAAAAACACACACCCAATACCATTGGTTTCCTGAAACTTATACCGTACAGGTACACATGCTTTTACCAAGTTAACCTCCTTTCAGCTTTTTACGGACATAAAAGAACTCCATCATCGTTTGAACCAACGCTTGATGAAGATCAGTGAGTAAAAACCTCTTCTCTATATAGTTTGACATCTTTTGACATTATATTCATAATCATTTCGTGCAAGATTATGATGGACGTGTTGTGTTTTAGAACATCCGAGCTTTCGATCTTCATAACATCTACTGGAGCTCTCCTAAAGTTGATGCAAGTTAGTATATACAAATTGACTTTCATGTTTGGAATATCTATATAATTTAATAAAAAAGAAATTATTTTCCAGAATACACATAAGGTTAGCGACATAATGACATAGACATCTGGGGAGGGTACCTGAACATTGCATTGTGCTGCTTATAGTTTAAAGGGGTTTTGTTTTTTTTGTTTTTCGTTAATTATCCAGTGGGCAAATTTGTTAAAAAATCACTGTGGAGGAGAATATTTCTATAGAAGGATACACACTGTTTCAATAAAAATGCTCTTCGACGCAGAGACTTTTTGAACTCCTTCCAATGCTTTAGAGTGAAAAGCAACTAATGCAGTCCATCATTCCAGATGAACGTCAAATTCCAATCTTCAGTCAATTGGTGCAAGAAACCTTAACTGTGTATTACAATCAAGCAGAGGTTTGTAACCAGTTGACATTCAATGATCCAAAGAATAGGAAGATTTATTGATCAGAGATGTCAGAATATTCACGGTTTCACTCTTGTTTCCCTATCATCTATGTTGCTTTAGAGTGTGTGTAGTAACTCAAGAAAAGTTCAAAACCACCTGGATCATTCATCGATACAAATTATTCTTCCTATCCTCAAATATCTCTATGTTGTCAAACCAGAATTTGATACCTTGTTGAAGGTTGGTCCTCAATTTGTTTTTGTTCTGCATAACATAATACGATTCCATAAAATGAAACATTTTCTTGTTTACGTTTTTCTTTCGTTCTATTTGATATGTCCCTTTCGATGACTGGTTCAAATTTTTCGTTTGGGTAGACTTCTTGTCAAAACATACCTCTAAATAGTTTTGTACAGACATTGACGCCATGATCAATTTTCCCAAATCAGATCTTGAAAATTTGAAATGGTTGCTTAAAACGGTTGGAGAATAACCTTAAAGTATACCATGCTCGTTCAAAGTATACCATGCTGGTTTATATTGATTATACTGTAAGATCGTGCTGTACCAGACCCGGATGAAATCTCCTGTGTTGATGATTTTAGATGGTGAATGTTGACACAAGAAAGAAGTTCTTGAATGCTATACGTTTGTTTGAAGAAACGGTAAGTTTAAATAATTAAACATTCCTGATTGGTTAATTTTTAGTCTGATTTTGTGATAAGTCGTTAACCAATATTCAATGGAACGAGATCTTCCAATTCCTTCTGAAAACTCTCCGATGTTCTTTTGATAATTGCTTATTTGATAATTGATAATGTCTATATTTGCCAACCTGTAAATAAGCAATGATTTGTTTGTTGTCTAGGCAGCGAATATTTTGAATGAATTTGTGGAGAAGTTGAAGGTAAGTGAAGTCTATGTTGTTTTTTTTAGAAAAGGATTTTTGATAAGTCGGTCAGGAAACTTCATGATTCAAACCTTGGAAGATTTGCCCATGTTACGGCTCGCAAACTTTCGCAAAAGTGTTTCTTCACAGAGTTACTTCTTCAACTTTGTAGGAAACAGACAAACACGTGACCATGCCCAAAGATGGTACCGTCCATCAGATCACCAGCAACGTAAGTTAAGTTTTTTTGTAGATGCAACACACCTGTACAAGCCTTATCACTTAACTTTGACAAGATATGACTTCTGCAATTTCGCGTGAAAACTAATTCTCGAAAATGACCAAAAATCGCGGAAGTTTGTATTCACGTTTGTTATTGGCCTTGATGTGCCAACATGGAGAAACATTTTTTCAAATCGAGGTTCGGTTTTGCTTTAGGTAACCATCTATCTTGATGAATTGGTGCAGTATCTCGATACCACCGCTAAGATCTTGACCATTTCAAAAGGTGAGAACTTTTATATCCTTCAAAAGGTTTGGTTCAAAGGAACATCTTTTGTATCGGCTTTTATGTTATCTCTCGAAATGGTTTGAAAGGAGATCTTAACACTGTTTTTTTAGACAATCCTTCAAAACAGCCACCTGAGGAAATCAACTCAAAATCTATAGTTTCTGCATACATAAGTACGTTGAGTTATCACTTTAAAGAATTACACCAGTGTCTCTGTAACTCGAACTGTCTAAGCGATCTCTTTGAACTAATTCTCTCATTCCCTTTATGTCAGGCCTCGAAATTTCACGGTAACGATCGTTCCGTTACCGCATCGTTACCGTATCGTTATCGCATCGTTACCCGTGATAGCATCAACTAGGAAAACGAATTTCCGTTTCTGTAAAGTACCCATTTCTGCTTTGTAGAAGATGTAACAGTTGCATCACTGAGATGATAACGACATAAAATGAAATAAAATGACAAATCGAATGAAAACAACAACACCCTTTAACTGTGACGGACTCATTTAACTTTTATTCATCACTCGGCTGGCGCTTTTCGGTAACAAATACAGAAACGATCGTTTCCCAGAACCAAAATGGCGGTACCCAGTCATTAATGAACTACATCGGTAACGATCGTTTCCATTACTGATACAAGAGCCAGATGGCACAAAACGGTAGCAGCAAAAGTACTTGCCACAAGAATACTTTTAAATTTGAAATTTTACATAAAGTTCTTAAACGTTCTGTAAATGTTATTTCTTGAGATATCTTACTGGTGGAAAACAGGCATAAACGATATTATAATGTTTAAAATTACTAACTCGTGTAAATAGGGTCTAATCGCAACACACCAGCAATTTAGTTTATTAGAAGACAAAAGAATTATACATGCATGAGCTGTTTATAACGTACGTTTTTTTTATAAGAGCTTATGTAGAAAAAAAAACGCGTTTCTTCGAAAAAAAATGTATGTTTTGAATTATAATTTTTTGAAACCGAAAATGAATTCAAACAGATAACTGCCTTTTTTTAACTCGATTTTTGAAAACCTTGATGTTCAAAGACAGAACAGATAGCTAACAAACGTAGAAAGTAATAAGAAAATCTGATCTGTGCTTTACTGACACGAAAAACATATCTATTTTCAAGTGCCAAAGTTCATTGATTCAGTACCATAAAAGTAACTAAACGTCCCAGTTTTATGTAGACCTATTTGATTAATATCCATTCCTTCATCAATTAAGTGATAAAATATCAAAGAAAACGTATTTTAAATGTATGTGGTTGAAAACCTTCGAAAATTCAAAAGGTTGCGTTCGTTCATTAGAATGTATAATGAGTTTTTAGTGGGGACTCGCATACTCTAAATCGTAGGCTAAAAACTGCCGTTTCGGCCGGAGTAGTAGTAGTAGTAGTAGTAGGAGTCCAAGGGTGTTTTAATACGGTATTCGCTTACGCTGCTACCGTAATAATACGGAAACCAAGTATAGTTTACGTGAAAGTTAGAAATTTCGAGGCCTGCGAATCTTTAACATCTCCTTATATTCATTCATTTATCCATTCATTTTTCCAGCACAAGTGCTATCAGTATTGAGCATGAATTTGACAAACAAATCAAAAATATATGATTCGTCTGCCCTTCAGTCCATCTTCATGCTCAACAATTATAATTACATCATCAAGAGTTTACACAAGTATGTCGTTCTTTTCCTTCATTGTCTTAAATCAGTGTTTTTTTTAGAGTGTACAAAAATGCATTTTTTTTAACCATGTTGACTTTGAGTACACGCTGTTCACCCAAAAGATAACAGTTAGTTGGCCGCTTAAGAGTTACAGTGCGCCGAGGATGAAATATTTCATTGGCGGTGGTTCTAGATCTTTACCCCAAACCACTTTGAAATGACAACCGTTTGAATTTGAGAGTTTTTTGAGGAATAAATATTCCGTTTAGTTGACGAAATGAAAATTCCGAGTTCCAGTTTACAATCTTCCGCTCAAAATTTTGCTTTCATATTTGACACAACGTTAGACATGTGTAAGAATTTTCATTTTATTGAAAAAACTAACCGCTTGGAGCCACTACGGAAGGAAAAACCCATTGCATCTGGGAAACACAACCGTTTGCGAATCAGCAACAGCTTCCTTATGAATACTTGTTTTAACTTAGGGGATGTGTCATTCAATGGTAAAATTTGAAAATTCTTACAAATTTGATGCTTGTAGAATAAAATATTCCATAAAAAATCGTGATTTTTAAATGATGCTGTATTACCAAGGAACTTTAAAAACATTTGCAACGGTGTACAAATTTATTGAAAAACCACTGGGAAGCAGTACATTTCTATAGAAAATGAAATAAAAAATCTCTGCGTTCGAGTGCATTTCTATAGAAATATACACACTGATTCTATGAAAATGCTCTTCGTAGCAGTGGTTTTTTAACGAGTTTAGCCACTGGATTGAATTAAAACTTGAAACTTCATTTTCCTTCCTTAAGAATCGACATCATGATCATGCTGGAAGAGTGTGGCCAGCCTCACCTTGAAAGCGATTACGACGAAGCAATCGAAGAAGAAATGAAGAACTACGAACAAAGGTCGTCCATTTTTCTTTTGTATAATCTTTTAATATCTTCAAACCGATCTAATCCAGATGGAAATGTTTTAAGTAACTCTGTCTTCCCTTGAGTTGATGCAGGTTATTTTAAATGATTTTAGTTGGCTTCGTGTGACGCAGCATTTGATTAGCGACGCGCAAGACAAGACCATAGAAGCTGCCGGCAAGGGTCATGTGAGTGTATTCCAATTTGTTTGTTTGTTTATTTATTTATTTGTTTATTTATTTTTATTGATGTTGGTTTGTTTACTTTTAGTTAAAAGATAAACACAAACAAATTATCAAAGATAAATTCAAGGTTTGTTCCACTCTTATTCACACGCGGTTTTATCGTCAAACACGCGGTTTTACTGGTATTCATCTAATTTCTTATCAAGATTATGTTCGTTTGTAATGGAATTGAAAAAATTGGGGTTTTGTGGAAAACTTCTAACTCAGTTTCTCGATACCTGTTAGGCGTAGTGTCTCAGGTCCCAAGTGTCTCAAGTGTCTAAGTTGCTAGCTCCAATAACTAGAGCATTTCTTTGTATTAAAATGCGAAAAACAACCCAATACGTTATCATAAATAATTATTTTTTTTCCAACCATTTCGAAACCTTCTAATGTCTACTTCAAAACTTCACTCTCGTGTATGGTTTTTTCCCAGGGTTTCAACACAGATTTTGAAGATATCCAGCAGATCCATAAGCAGTTCACCGTGCCTGATACCTCTCTGAAGAAGCGCTTGTATGAACGAATATGCAACAACGTTGTATCGCTTTATTCGGACTTCTTACGAAGGTAGCCCGATAAATTGTTCATTTGCTTTCAGACAATACTGTGTGCAAAACGGAAATGAAGTTTCATTTGTTTTCGAAATTCCCGGAGACCCCCTGGTAACTATGGACCGATTCAGGTGATCTATTGAAATCACCTACCCCCTGACGGAGGGACTCGTTTTGTTATGTTCTTTAAGAGTACCATTGAAGGAAAGTGCACTGAATCTCAATACAATTAAAGAACTTAAATACTTCGTTTTGACGGGAGATGATTTTCTTTTTCAGGTATCGTGACGTTAATTTCACGAAGAACGTCGAAAAGTATGTCAAATACGACGTCGAAAAAGTTCGACAACTTATAGCCGATATTTACGGAATTGTCAATTGAACTGTCGATCGAAAGCTCAGTTCATTAACGATATTTCTGTCGACGAATTTTCCAGATACACACTCTGATAAACCACAACGATCAAGTACTGTGGTGAAGCATCGGAAGGCTTAATGGAGCTTAACGTATATGTGTAAAATATTATAGATTTTTATTTCTATTACAAAGAATTGGGTTTTTTTGTAACTCAACCGGAGTTCTTCATAGAAAAATCCATTTCTGCTTGTGTTTCCCTTTTTTTCCGTATTTGCGTCGCCAGCTTTCCTAGACGAGTCATCGTCGCAGACAAAGTGTTTTTCCTAAAATATCTTTCCAGCGCGCTGTTACTCGATCCAATTTTTTGTCCACATTTCAACAATGGGATTGACGAACCATGGAAGCAAAACTCTTCACGTGCTAATCCCAAGTGTTTCACTTTTCTTATAAAACAAATGCAGTTTCGAACTTCCACGGGGTATTTGAATATGGTTCGAATAACCGGGAGTTAGAATAGCTGAAATCGACTTTGAAATGGCCTATTTCGAATTACAACCAATTTATTTATTTACGATTGTTTACCCAGGATAACCTCTTCAAAGTACTGTTATCAATGAGGGTCCTGCGAAGGAGATCTTAGAGCATTTAAAGCCCCAAAGCAGGGGATGTAACGTCTAAAATGAATTGCTAGTAGAAGTCAACTTTAAGACTGACTCGCTGAGGGTTCAAATCATTTGAACTACTGAACGAATGAAAAAGCCGTTTGCTCAGTCACGTGACCAAACCGAATGAACTGGAAACTGGCCTTAAGGGCGGTTTGCATCCATCGCGCGAACTGAGCGAACATTCATTCACTCAGTAGTTCAAATGATTTGAACTACCAGGCGAATGAGAATTTCTTTCTTTTTTTTTGGTTGTGGTGGACAGAAGCATTTTTTATCATTTTTTCTTTTTTTTTTTTTTTTTTTTTTTTTTTTCGGCTTAAAATTTTGACTATGATTACTTAATAAATTTAGAATTGTTCTAATGTTGATGAGAGAAACATTTACTTAAAGGATGACCGCCATCCGTATATCAAAAGTATATCCCGTATATCCGTATATCAAAAGGGCATGGGGATGAGGTTGGGGTCGAATAGCAGCAAGTTCTGACGTAGCAATAATCGGACATGTTATTCCAATGTTATGCAAAAATACCTTGCGATTAAAGCTTGGTTTCCAATAAAATTATTTTTTTTGCGCAACCGTTTCGCAGCATTTTCTATTGTGCAACAAGTGTAAGAAATTGTTGCAGAGATAGATTTTTTTCTATCTCCTGGAACAGGTGTTGTACAACATATCTTTTGTTGCACAACATTCAGACTGTTGTGCAAAAGTTCTGAAAAACGGTTGCACAACCGTTGTGCAACAAAAATAATTTTATTGGAAGCCAAGCTTTTTAGGCAAATAAGATTGTGTCGGCCAATCAAGAATCAGTTCGCTCATTCATCATGCAATCAAAGCATGCGCGCCCCGCGACTGCATGTCAATCTTTTTCCCGCGGGAAACATCAAAACAAAATCTACGAAGGCTGTTATGTTGATCATTATTTATAAGGATTCATAGTAGCAAAATATACACATTTTTCTTTGGTTGTTCTTAAAGTTTAAAACGATAAATGCTTAATGTTACTTTCGCTTTTTGTGGTGTTTCTAAATAATGTTTCACAAGTTCGGACCTTATTTATTGTGAATATTAACCCCCTGAAGTAAAAATGAATTAACAGAAATATTCTTGCGTATCTTTCATTGTGCCGATTGGTTGAAATCTATATAGTTACGTTATTACGAACCAATAGAAATACTACTTACAATCAACAAACATGGTAAATTGAATAAATACGAATGTAGCATCTCTAGCATAAAATTATAGAGATAATATAAAATTTTATGTTTTGAAGCTTAAAACTTAAGGTAGATAATTTAAAAGTTATTTTACTCCCGCAGTTTTGAGCCATGTATTCTCAATGTTTTTATTTCGTAGCTATCTGTAAAGAGAAGAATTATTCGTACTATACTATTACGCGTGAAGTGATTGGTACTTTCGTTATATACATCAGTTTATTCGTCTTATAAAATGGAAAGTTTAAGGGAACAAGTTATGATAAATCAATTTGTAATGGCTGCTGGTTGTGCTAGAGAACAGGCAAAACAGATTCTCCAAGCGGCTCAGTGGCAGTTCGAAGTAAGAAGATTTTTGAAATTTGAAAGTTCCCACCACGTGCCCAAACACAACTCAAAATGAAAATTGCGAACGAATTTTCTAATTTGTTTTTTTCAGGCTGCTCTAAGTATATACTTCCAAGAATGTGTCATTCCACATGGTAGTCATAACTCAGTAAGTACTTACACACATTCAAATGGTTCAGTTTTAGCTGGCAGTATATAAAATTAGCACGTTGTCTAACCATAGTTCTGCCATGCATTATCGTTATGTTTACATCACGTGATAAAATTGGTCACGTGCACATATATTGACATTTCATTCGTATTGATCACATGGTTGTCGTACGATTTACGTTGTAGTTCGTTTTCACGAACAGATGAGACACCTTTTCTGGAACTTGTAAACAACTTAAAGCAACCGATGATGAAAAAGTTCGGTATTTCCTGAAGTATCTGAAATGTTTTGTGTTGAAAAACACATCATGTTAGATAGCATAAATATTCGTTGAGATAATTATCTCAATTAATTAAGAAGAATGACAATTTCCTGATAAAGAAACTAGAAATTGTATTTTGCTTCTTTAAGGTTGCCGCACCAACGAATACACCAGCAACTCCGCCAAACTTTCCTGATGCATTACTTGCTCTTTCCAAGCTTCAAACATCAGACACTAATTCAAGGGGAACTCCAAAGAACAGTGGAAACCAAGTACCAGAGAGAAGTGCTGTAATTCGAAGTTGATCAGATTGAAGTATATAAGTGCATTTATAACTATAAAGCAGATATGGCGTTGTTGCTCTCTGTTACTTTCATTGAATTATTTGATAATTCATGATGATCAGAATTGTTGAGTTTAATTTACGAAAAGAAAAATTACTCAAACTGAAAAACTCACCAAAAATGAAATGAAAGAAATCACTGCTGGCAGATGATGATAAAAGTTGATTGGATAAACCTGGATGATTTTGTAATCATTGGGCAGATGTAAGCAAGATTCATTGTAAACAATTACATTCCAGAAACCCTTAGACGACTACAGATTTAATAATTATATTTGTGTGTGTGTGTGTTTTTCTGTATAACGTTTACTTTTTATCCACTGGATAAGTTTTTATTTTCTAATTGAATTCCTACAAGCAATTCATGTGGTAAAACAGTTCAATTGGATGGTACATCAGATTTCTGATTTGCACACTTTTTAGTTGAACTTAGAACATCATACCAGACTCGGATTTGGTCAAAATACTAGAACAAGTCGAGATGTTATGGTGTAAAGAAATTCATTAGCAGTGCAGTTAAATCTGAAAACATACAAATAAATCAATGGAATTGTATGTCACAAAAGAAAGTTGGATAGGTGTCGAATAAGAATAGGTCAGATTTTACCAGTTCTTCAAGTGTGTAAATTATCTGTATTCTAGGTGCTACTCTTTATTGAACATTGGTTCGATCTAAACATGATGAAATGGTTTCTTACTTAAGATTCTTTTGAAAAAAAAACAAAAACCAAATGAAACTATAACAGGAAACCATTACAGTGTTTGGATCGAGACAACTTTCATTACGGGACGACCACCCATTTTTGATCTAGTAAACATTTTGGAAACAGTTTTAATGGTTTCTTCAAGATATGTTTTCTCATGCTAGAAGGTAAAGCCTAGTCTTTTGTGTCTGAGTGAAAGTTTTGTTTGCTGGATCAATATTGACTAAGGTCATTTATTTTTACAACATTATGTATTGGTTTCAATCCATTGGGTTCTATTACATAAACAACTGCATTTGCATGTTGCTGCACTCCAGTTATTGATACCTGCACCATATGAGAAGAAAGTTTTTAAACCACTTTCTATTTAAATCTCTTGAGTAGGACTCCAGAAAATCTCACATTCCTTTTAAATGTATCTAAAAAGTCCTTAGCTTCTAATAAAAACAGTTTTTTTTATGTCTTTGTACAGTAAGCAACTGTTGGTGTGGTGACATGTAATGATGTTTTTCTTTTGACAAATTTACCATGTGTATTTTCTAAAACTTTTTACATTAATGTTTCCTTTACTTTCACGTCTATTTTTTGAATATTCTTCTGACAAATCTTTCGTTGTTTTTGGGTTTGTCAATTCTATATTTTAATACTAGTTCATTCTGCCAAAAGACGAATTCCTTTAGCCTTTTAATGAATAGGTAGAGTAAATTTGTGTTCACATTATGTGGCTTTTGCCAGTGGACAAATTTGTTGAGGAACTACTGCAAAGGAGGAGCACATGTTTATAGAAACATACACACTATTTCAATGAACATGCTCTCCGTCGCATTGTTGTTTTTTGACGATTTTGCCCACTACTGAGATGGCTTCGAATGGTGTCCTCCTTTAGTATTCAAGAGTTCCTGATAATTTAAAGAAAAAAATATACGAAAAATAAATATACATCATATTTTTTTTGTCATTTCTGAGAATATTGAATTCCCTTCGATTTCTTTTAACGCTGGCCCCCATTGGTGTTCTTAAAATGATGGACCAACATCAAGTTGAACCCGACATCAAGATAATTACAATGGGTAGGTCATTTTAAAAACCTGGTCTTTAATACAACAAAACAAACTTATTCATTTAATTAACCATTCATATTGGTAGATGAAATTCTAGAATGATGTCAGCGTGACGTTGGCATCTCAAAATATGGGCCTTCTCTCAGTCCAACAAATTTGAACATCCTGAAGTTTTTATCTGGTCTGCAAATTTCGTGCTTGATGAAAGAAAAGAAAGCGGACGATATAAGGATTGGACCGTGTATTTGGAAATCGTCATTTTTTAAGGCTGGGTTGTTTCTATCCCCGTTAATTATTAACAATCGGAGCTTGTCAAATATCGACCATCCCCGGAATGTTACTATTCCCTCAATACATAACACACCACAACACAGTGACAAAAACACTTCAATCACTTGATTGAGAACTTTGATTCCCTCCACAACCCCGACCATATTGACCACCCCTCACCGATAACTTTCTATTATTCCAGCTCTTCACCCTTTGCTTGTGGTGTTTCTGTTCCATTTCAAGCATCGGAATCATGACTGATCTCGTTCACTCATACAAAAATAGCAAGGTTTCAGGAAAATATATTTTCTGCTAAAGTCAATTCTTTACAAGTTGGTTTGTATGAAATAAGACTGGTAAATACACTTCATTCAATCGGATAACTATCAAACCAAAACCTAGATGTCATTTGAAGTTTGTCTCTCGATAAACTGACTCGGTTTCATGAGTCTATTTTGTGAATGGGTCATTTAATAATCGCGAATATTGTTCTGAGTCAGGAAAATTTATTCACGTGTAGATGAGTCACGTAAACTCACTTAGTAAGGGTTAATAGAGTGCTCGTGGTAGTTGTATATTCCGTATTTAGGTAATTACATACAGGGAATGGCGAATTGCTTCTGCGTGAAGACGTGTCCCCCTCTCGACAAATATGTGCTGTTTGGCTTTACTGCACATGAGGAGATATGAAGCCCAGTCAGTGCAACATTTTGAGTACAACAATATTCCTCGTGAAGAGTTCGTCGAAGATGAATTTAAAAATGTTAGTTAAGAAAGTTGATAACATCATTAAGAAATATACACGTTCTACACACAACATCAAAAAGTAATTTGAAGTCGAACTGAAACCGACGAGGTAAGGGTAATGTAACATTGTGTTGTTTTAACCCCCCTACAAGTTACAAGCATCCAAGTGTTTTTTATCTGTGGCCTTTTTCAAACGGACAAAGACATTAAACTTCCCAAGATATGTTTATATAGTACGTTCGAGCACGGTTTCCATGCCGGTATTTATTTTTCAATGTCACTTTCATTTAAACAATATGGCAAATATATCCTTTGAAACACGACAAGAAAAAGGCTTGAGGATCAAATTCATATCGAGTTTATTTCTTGATACATTTGTTGAATGTTAACCTGTATAAATATATATACATATTAGGTCTTCGATAAGAGCATAAAAACATCTGGCAGATACAGTTTTTCATTCGGTCATGATACCATGATGTCGAATCTAAAATCCAGACCGACTCACGAGATCTATAACGAAAGCAACATCAAATGATCTTGATGCTACATATCATACGCAGATGTGTTCGTCAGACAATTCGTTCTATTCAGACTTTTATTGTGCCGACTCTGCCTGGGTTAGTGAGTATAAAGTTTTGTCGAATGGACATACTGCGTGGATATTGGGAGCTGATATCACGCTGCGCTTGGAAAAGAGATGAAATCAGTATGTAACACATCAAGGCATTTTTGATAACAAACCATAAAACGTTATGTGAATGACATTAGAACGTTAAAATGAACAAAAGAAATATAACGATAACTTTTAAAGTAACGTTATTAAAAAAAAGAATAGTGTATGTTATAGTGTTTCACGGTTTGTCATCAAAATCCCCTGGAGCATCACATAGCTGGCATATTTAAAAGTTACAAAAAAGTTGAAAAGCTTTTAACAACATGAAAAAATTGATGGGAGAAACAACTTCACCTTTGTAACTGTCTAAATCATCCATTTGATCACGTGATGTTTGTTCTTGCAAACTATTGGCTGTATTCTAAACAAATCATATTTGACTTCCAGACTAGTCACCATTCCCAAATTTCTGCTCAAACACCGTGTTTAGACGTAGTGTTTAGACCTTGTATCAATATCCTACTTCAGTAAAAAAAAGCTTCAAATCATTCTAGAATGCAACGTATAAACAGAACACTGTATCTAATAGAAGTTCATCACTTCGGTATCCCAATTACTTGTAGCAAAAACATTTGTTGTTTTGGCCTGAATAACAAAACCATTGTCATGGTACGTCTCATTCCGTCAACTGCGAAAATGTGACTTTCTTACTAAATGTTTTGAGATACAAAGCCGAAAAATAGACATGTTCTTTCACATAAACAGGCTTCATGTGAGGCGGTCTAACTAACAGGGCGCTAAATTCATAGCGCCAAATGTTAACATCCTAATTTATGAACGGAATCAAGTATTAAATATCTGTGTGAAAGATGAAAAAATATTTGCGTTAATTTTTAAATACCTTTAATTTTGGGACTGGAACATCTAATAACACGCACAGCTCATTTCGAACAGGGCGTAAATTTTGTACCGCCTCGTCCCTAAAAGTAAGGGTGTGAATACGCTCTTAAAGGACAAATTCAAATATTTACGACACGTCTGTGAAGACAGGTCACTGTAAAAGGTATCCAATAGCAACAGAGTTTACTTACCAGGAGGTTTCAGACAACCTTGTCGTGATCTTATCCGTCAAATCTTCAACGACGATTTCATAACTTAAAAATACTGTGTACAACTGTTCTGAAGTAACAACGCGAACCTAGAAAGTCGACAGGAAGAACTTCAAGTGATGGAAGCATGAGACAGGAAGGACTTCAAGTGATGGAAGCACGAGACAGGAAGAACTTCAAGTGATGGAAGCATGAGACAGGAAGGACTTCAAGTGATGGAAGCACGAGACAGGAAGAACTTCAAGTGATGGAAGCATGAGACAGGAAGAACTTCAAGTGATGGAAGCATGAGACAGGAAGAACTTCAAGTGATGGAAGCACGAGACAGGAAGGACTTCAAGTGATGGAAGCATGAGCCCCAGATGAATAGATATATAAAGTAACTTTTTTTTACCCTGGGATACTTATGACATAGAAGAATCATCAACTGCTGTAAACTTTTCTTGCGAACGTTTCCTTCAAACTGTACCAGGCCGCAAAACCTGTCTCAATACAAGAGTTATCTTTGAAAACAAACCATAACCATTTCTTGCACGTTATGTGGCCAAAGCTGAACAACAAACTTTACCGAGAGAAAACACTATGACCTTTGGACCTTACTTGGCTCCAGTCTCCACATAAGGAACAAGGGACATTTACTTCTTTTTATTTGAACTTCAACAATGAACGGTTCTTATTTTTTATCCCATCTCTTAAACACTATTGTTGTGGCTCTCTGAAAATCCAAACGTTTCCACCATCAACTCCCGTATGAAAAGTCTTTCATTGAAAAATGAACTGTAGTCTATGTTAGTATCAACTAATTGGGTATATTACTGCCATTAAAACAACACTTACACATTGACACAGGCTAAAATCTTTCGAGCATCAGCACAACGTTTCATTTCGTCTTTGAGCAGTACTAGCAACTTTAAAGGGAAGCCGTCACTGAAATATAAAACACGAATAAATGGGTAATCTCCCTTTAATAAATGACCAAGAAATATTTTCTTCAATCAAGCACGGTTGACTCAATGAAACAATTTAGTTACCACTTCTCTGGCTGATCATATAACAACAAACATCCAGATGCGAGTATGAGATCCAACATTCTCAGCATCGGAATAATTACTCTAAGATGAAATCAAGTCAAAAAGAAATGAAAGTAAAACAAGCTCTCAACAGAATTCACTTCAAAACCAATGTTCGTTACGATATCAACATCTGTAAATCATATGCGTTTTTCGGTTATCATTAGTGTGAGGCGTAAAATCGTGACATCCCTATACTGCATAGTGATTGGTTGAAATCCCTGTGCTGCCCTGTGACTGGTAGAATGTTACCACTATGAACGTATTCGTGGCTATACAACGAAATCTCCTATAAACATACATTCGTTACTTCACATGAACGACGTAACAGACATTCGTTCACGTGACGTAATATAGAATAAAAATGTCGTTGATCCGCAAAATAGTCGTACGGCATTCAACGTGACGAAGAAAGAAAGGAATGTGACGAACAGATGACGGCAAATGTTATACCTGTTGTTCGACTTGAAGTTTACTAATATCTTCAATAAATTATCTGTTACAACTTCCATTTCATGTTCACTACAAAACAAAACAGAAGTTGCGTTAAGCTTTAATTCAAAACTTACTACATGCTACTCCTTCACTAAAGCATCGTCTTCACGCACCACCAAGTCCATCGTCAGCATCTAAACCTCCAATCAATAAGATGGAAGTTTGCATAGACAATGTTCAACTTAATACAGCCACACAGTATTAAACTGAGTCAAATTTTAACACAAAACAGAGTAAAATAAATTTAATCGCGGTGTCTAATGAATCAACAAGTCATCAATCGTGGCCTCGTTTCGAAGATTTTAATTATGCTTTTAATTATGCAACTGCGGAACGGAAATAAGGGAATATTACTAAGTGATAACAGCAGCAGTATCGTCGAAACGAGGAGCGGTTTATCTATTTATTTATTTATTTATTTATTTATTTTACTTCGTCTATCAATACTTACTTTTCTTGATGCACGTTCAAGAAATCTAACAACGAACGCGAAGAATGATGAACCTATAATGAAGAAAGAAAAACAACTGACGTCATTAAAGAAGCAAAAGTTTCCTTAATAAACAGAGAACTACACCAACGATGGATTCAGTCAAGCCGCCAACACTGATCGTCAAACCCAATAAAATATGATACTGGTATTCTTTGAATTGCAGTAACTTGGAGATCGCCATGTAACTGTCAGATGGTGCCGACCAATTAAAAGTGTCGATCATGGAACTAAAATCGACAGTCGATGCGTTAATAGGCACAAATGATGGAGATAATAATAAATATAATATTATGGAGATGATAAATAGCGGCAATAACAATAATATAGCAAGAAAAATTATGAACTTCCAAAAAAAGCATCTATTCTGAAGCCATTTGAATTTCAGCAGATTTAATCACATTACCCAGTGGGAAAAATCTTCAAAAAATCACTGCAATGAAGAGCATTTTTTATTGAAATAGCGTATGTATTACTATAAAAATGCTCTCCTTCGTAGTGATGTTTCAACAAATTTGCCCACTAAGCACTTATCTCATTGCTTTATTCTCACAGTACGATGAAAATCCACTTAACGATGATATTAAAATAACTGGGTTAAAATGAAAGTGATAACGGTTTATCGCAAAGTGTGGACTAAGCCTAAGCGACAAATTTTAGTGGGTTTGCTTGTGGAAGGTGATGTATGCTTATCACACAGTCAGAATGAAGTGCAAATACACGTTATTCGAATTTATGTTTACTTGTATTAATACTCGTCTGTGGATACGAATCTCGTATCGATGTCATATATTTTCCCACGATGATGAAAATTTACTCAGACAATTTACTGCGACTGTTCGAAGGATCGAAGATAAACAACATTTGCAAGATCCCTCTCGCTCAAGCAAAGCTTGTAGCAAAGGTTTGTAGGGAAGATAAATTATCGAAGCTTTTCAGACAATTACAGCTGTACTGTTTATAACTTCGCCCAATGAAAGTGTCGAAGCAATACCAACCTCGGTAACAATTCCCTGATTTCTTTTAAGTGGGGGATTGCCAAACTGGATGGACTGAAAGTCAGAAAAAAAAAGAAAAAGTTTAAAAAATATATCATGTCTTACAAACTATGGACCCAGTGGACAAATCTCTGCGATTGAGTGCATTTCTATAGGAATATACAAACTATTTCAATAAAAAATGCTCTTCAACGCAGTGCCTTTTTGAAGTTTTCGCTCACCTCATGTGAACAAACTTGATCAGTAGATTTCCAGCACAAGCTCTGGTGCGGTCGATCTTTTCTGCTGATTGTTGCACAAGACAACATAACGTTTCAAAACATCTGAACAGAAAAAACTCTGGAATTTTATGATCTGGAAATACTTAGAAAAGCATTCAAACACCTCAAAATCTCATTCCTCAATTGAAACTTTATTCAATAGATCAAAAGAGACCGACGTAACAGAAAACCGACCGACCTATCATGGTTGAGTAATTCCGGTTGTGTTTCTATCACCAGCTCAGTCAGTCCGACCAGAGCTTGCATTCCGGCTTCTCGAACCCTGAATAAAAACAAAACAATCCGGAGCAACTAAACACCTTCATCTGCAAAACAACAATAGAAGCAAGTTTACCAAGCCCCGACATCTCCACGACTGTCCATGGTGTAATCGTCCATGGCAACAAGGAAGCAGCGATATACATCGTCGATCTGTTGCACCAACTGTTTGTTGTGAAGACCATTCGTCTTAAAAATGCTGAAACATCATGAAAATTGGGGAAAAACAAGGTCTCCATAAAAAGTTCTTCAACAACTACAGAAGTGTGACGCTCCGAAAGTATTATCACTGTGGTAATTTGAGGAACCATTTGTGATGCTCTATGGGTTTTTGATAACAAACCGCTATCAAAAACCGTTATCAAAATACCGCTATATAGTTATTTAGCGTTAATTTTGTTTCTTTGATAACGTAACAATTTTCATCGTTATTTCTTTTGTGCATTTTAACGTTCTAACGTTATTCACATAACGTTTTATGGTTTGTTATCAAAATCCCCTGGAACGTCACAAGCGGTTCCTCGAATTACCAAAGTGATAATACTTTCTTACGAAGTGCCATTCTTACAAATATATAAACATTCTTACAAACAACATTAAAACCTTTTTTTTAGTTAGACAGTCATTAATCAAAGCTCACCTCAGCAAAGAGAGAATACACAGCTGTCTTGCTTCAGCATAAAGTCCAGCATTCACTTTGTTTTCATCAGTGCTACATCCACCAATCAGATGAGATATAACCTATCACATGGAATCAAAGTTAGCACGCATGATGGTAGACCAAGCTGCAGGAATAGTCTGACACTTACTGTGTCCAATCGATCAGATATCATGGAAAATGGCAACGCACCAAGTGAACGAGCAAATCCCATCCTAAACAAAAAAAGAATTCAAACTAAATATGCATACCAGATATATGCATAATTATATTAATTAATATGTATTTTCTTCTATTAACCTAAAGCCATGACTTATGACTGGTGCAGCGAGCTCCAAATATTTGTCTCTTTCACCAACACAATCATTTATTTATTCAATATTTTTGTTTTTTCCATCCCCGTGGGCAAATTTCCTGAAAAATCACTGTGAAGGAGTGCATTTCTATGGAAACATACATACTATTTCAAAGAAAATCGACTGGTAACCTTGTGGTAGAGTGCTCGCTTCCTGTTCGGGAGGTCGCGGGTTCAATCAAAACATTGCGAATCATTCCTCTCTGCTTAGCACTCAGCAAGAGAGTAGGAATGATATCTAGGATGGTTGTCTAATTGAGCTGTTCCTGTCATTACAGCTTCCGTAGCCCAAATGTGGGCTTTAAATGCTCCAGGACCTCCTTCGCAGGACCCTCATTGATAACATACCTTAAGGAACTGAAGAAGCTATCCTGGGTAAACACTCGTAAATAAATAAATAAGTTAATGCTCTTAATCGTAGTGATTGTTTGGCGATTTTGCCTGTTTGAAATCAGAACGAAAATCGAAAACAATCTTATATAAGAGAGTGACTGTTATATCTCACGACCAAGTTCTTCAAAGTTTTGGAGAATGATTGTTATAATTAAATTTTGCGGTCAAGTTCTTCAGAGTTCCGCGTAAAACCACGCAGAGCGACGTTCGTTTTTTGAAGCCCGACTAATTTGCATAATGTAAATAAACTATAATTGGCTTATTTCGGATTTGTTTTGATTGGTTGTCGAACTCACCTTTCGAATTTGATGGTGGCTTTTAGTTTGCTGCAATATCTACTGACAATAGCTTCTGCAAATATTATGAAAAAGATTTCAAAATGGAGGTCTTTTTGCATCAGCTAAAAGAAACCATGGCAACAAACCTGCACTAAATTGTGGATTGTCTTGAATGTACTGTGAGAGGAAAGGCGTTAAAGATGAAATAGCAACATCCTGTAAAAAAAGCATACAAAAGTCAACATTTATTTTTTTATTTGGTGAACCTGCCACATGACGCAGTCTTACTTGCACAGATTCCTCGGTGTGTGGTATACTGTCTTCAATGATACCAAGCCAATCTTCTAAAAAGAAAGAACTTAGTGAAATTCAACTGATTGGAATGCTTATGCTGAAAACCAGAAATGACCCCCCTCTTATTCACATTTACTAAATCCCAAATTCAAAACTCGGTCTCATAAATTGATGTAGTTGAAGTGACCATGTATTCAGTCAACTTGCGTTCGTTTTGGCATAGACTAGGCATAGTAATTCACTTCAAAAACATTGAAGGAAAGGGAACGAGGGAAATACATTACAGCACCACACAACAGCACCATCTTTCTTCTTCACAACAACAAAATATGCATTTCAAAAGCCATCCTTTGTCATGAAACAATAGTAATTGCCACAAAGTGCAAAAAGACATCTTACCCAAAACATTACGATCATCAATAACAATTTCAGATAATGAAAGTTTTTCTATCAGTTTGCAAACTAAAAAAGTTTAAAAGAAAACTATAATGTTATAATGAAAATAATTAACATAATTAACATAATTAACATAATTAACATAAACTAATAGAAACTGATAACCCCCCCCCCCCAAAAAAAAAAAAAAATTTAGTGTTTTGAGATTCTAGTTCCACAATTCCTTAATACCATAGTATAAGCCAAAGGGCTAATGAAAGCTTATGCACTCATTTCTTCTGAAAGACAAGTTGGAGCAATATTAGAAAGGGAAGAAAGCTTGTTATAATTCAACCCTCACCAGCTTGACGCATCAGTTCTCCACCAAAACCTCTAAAAGACAACACCAACTTACAAATGAGAATCTGTTTTTGAGGATTTATTAAAAGTACTATCGTTTATATATACAACGAAATATTACTATGAAGATTGGATCATTTTAGGTAAAAATCGGTGTCTTGAAATGATGGAGAAATGGGAATAAAAAACATAACCCCTTTTGATTTTGTGTGTCACTGAATTTTGTATACTTGGTTTCAGGTTAACTGATAGCTGGAGAGTTGAGAAGATGTCTGCTCGTGGTACTTCGTATCCACATTCACTTATACTCTCTTTATAAATAAAAGGCACATGTGCATCCTTTCCAGTGGAAAAATCACTAAGATGGAGTATATTCTATACGAGGAAAATGCTCTTAGTCGTAGTAAGTTTTAGACAATTTCACACACTGAGTTAATGCATGATACCAGGGTATGAAATTCATGTACAAGCAAAGATAGCTGTCATTCAAATAAAATGAAGCAATATAGCCAAACCTAAATTGATTTGATTTCGAAATCTAGATAGAAGAAAGGAAGCAAACTTTAAAATTGAAAAGTTTTCAAAAAAAAAAAAAACTGCTATGATACGAAAGATGCAAACCTTTGGCACAAGCTGTTTTATGGAACCATATAAATCTGTTGATAAAACATTTGTGGTTGTTTCACTGAAAGATGAAACAATTCGTAGTTCTGCATCACAAATATGCTCAATGAACTGTTTGAAAAATAGTTTTTCCTCTTCAAATTTATTATTATAGGAGGGAAAAACAACGTAAACAAACAAATACATACAACTAAACAAACATAGAACATTCTCCATTTCAAGATGAACATTACAAACAAATTTGACGAACATGAATACCTAATCAAAAATAGCTTTTCTGGAGTCTCTCTGTAATACTTGCTGACATTAAAATATATTCTACATCTGAAACTATTTTGGAAACCCTCTGAGACTGATTTATCATTACATTAGTCATTATTAACCCAAGCGTTATTGTTCTCATAACTCACATTCTATTTATTGGAAGGTTTGGTTAGTTGGACCAGCTCTGTTGAGAGAAGGTTTGATAGCCTGCTGTAAATCAACAACTCTGTGACATCTCTTCCCTTATTTAGATACTAATTCGAGCACATTCAAAATTTTGCATTATAAACCTTGAAACAATGAAAAATCCAAGGGCATGTCAGAAATCTGATAACATCCAAATACAAGAAGTTTAAACACAATCAAGTTTTGTTCATATAATTATAAAACATTTTGAGATTGAGATAAAAGCATGTTCACACACCCTTGGACAAATCTGAGATAACTTAACAGCAAGACTTTGAACGATACCTCAAATTTCCTTGAAGATAAAGAGCATGGATAATCTCTGCTAAGGAAAGTATAGCGCCATGTTTTTCACAGATATCTATTGAAAACATTTTTGAAGCAAGATATGGAAGAACTAAAACAAAAAGAAATAAACATAGAAAATCACGAGGATAACAGCACTTGACGGAGATTAAACAATGCAGTTGTACCATTTGTCAACATGTAGTCAGGTGCAAGTTCAGTAAGGTTATGCAGAGATAATGAGGTGAGCTTTCTAATGTCACTAAAAAGGAAAATAAACTTCAAAATATCAATATGTCATCACAGAGATTAAAACATATAACTTAAAACAACTTTACATATGTTTTATTTTCTGTTTTATACTTACCTATCCCAATGCGATAACTTTTGATGACAAAGGTGGTTAATAACTGAGTAGGTATAACTTGGAAATTTTGCAATAGAGACACTAAACATAAACGGAGCTGTTCTCATAAAGAAGCAATTGCTGCTTTTGTGATTGACTAGGCTTGTTGGCAACTATTCGTGAAATACATTCGTAAAAAGAAGTGATAAACTGTTTCCAATGCAAAATAACAAATAACAAAAGGTTTTGTAAACAACCTTAAGTTAGTGTAACAATGAGATATGTTTCCAACTGCAAAATAATCGGCCAATGTTAGAATTTCAATTCCATCAGGAAATGAATCCTATAAAACAAAATCAATTCAAAGTTTCTATACTCTTGACCATAAAAGTTTAAGTCAACACAAAACCAGGCTGTTTTTGTAGACATGAATGTGCACCTGCCGTCCAACATGCTCTTGGAATGCTGCCTGAAATGAAAAAAGAAATCGTAATGTGTAATGTCTAAAGAAGGATGATAGAGTTAAGTAGTTTGCACAGACTCTCAACTACAATTTGATCTATCAGAACTTTCAATAAACAAACATGAACGTAAACCGACAACTACATAAATAAACTTTTAATAAGTATTTTCCTGTAGAATAAGGAATCAAGAATTAATAGATTGCCATAAAAATCAACAGCATTTACTGAAAAAAAACTTATTATTCTCACAGAAATAGTCACTTACAGAAGCAGCACGTCGACAATTTATTTCCCTGTCAAATAACGCTACAAGTAACAATGACCTAAACAATAGAAAATGGGATACACTTCTATGTTAAATGAAATTTTTGAATAAACAATCGTATATTTTCAATAAAAATTCAAACCAAATAATTTAGCAAAAGTAAATCAATAAGTTTCTCAAAACATTGTTAAAGTACCTTAAAGAGTATAATTGAGAGGAATGAAAGATTGTGCAAGTAATTCATTATATTTAAAATATGAACTCACCAAAAAAACCTTTTAGTTACATTGTGGAAGACATTATCAGGCTTATAACAACCATACTCACCGAGCTATATCAAGACTAAATTTCTGCATTTGTTCCGCAGCATAAGCTCTTGCAAATGACCAGCATATATAACATGCAGCATCTCGTACATGAGAACCTATTTTAGCAATAAAAACCTCTTATTGTTCTGCTTACCAAACACTAGTTCATATTCTAACAATGTCTGCTTTTTGATAAAAACTATCAGCTACAAAAAAAACAGGGCTTCGGCATAATAGCAATTGATGATCATCAATGTGTCTACAGATACCATAAGCAAGAGAAGCAAGAGATATTTTCAAGTTGAATCTTGAATGAGAAATAACATATTAACAAAGATGCACAACATTTGCTTACCTACACTGTACGACCCTCTCCTCTCGTCGTATATCAATGCTTTCAAAATGATAGGCACAACTAACAGTGAAAGAAAATTAAAACACTTAAATTACTATGAAAAATAATCATCATTTTCAAACATTACAAGTAAACAGATATCAAAAAATTTCAATACTGTTCAAAATTTGCTATTTATTTACATTGTATGTGTGAGTGGTCGAATGCTGCTAATATTTTTGTAAGCATACCTTCTTCCAATCTACTTGGAAGTAATAACCCCCTCCGACCCAACTCTGCCAATGTTAAACAAGCTACGGTATAAAGAAAATTGAAGGAAATTTGATTGGTCTAGTCATTCCATGGCAAAACAATAATAAAAGAAACCACAATATAATAAGTTCTTATGAAATTATTCTTTAGTAATGAAGAAGCACTTATAAATTCGTACCTCCATGCCAAGAGCAATCCAATTCGGAAAAGCTAAAATATAACAGGTTCAGGGTCATATAATGGGATATAAACCAAAATGAAAATAAAAATTCTGCTGAGATTTACATGAGAAAGTAAAATAGAAAAACAAG
Source organism: Turritopsis dohrnii (assembly GCA_027922465.2). Taxonomy (NCBI): domain Eukaryota; kingdom Metazoa; phylum Cnidaria; class Hydrozoa; order Anthoathecata; family Oceaniidae; genus Turritopsis; species Turritopsis dohrnii. The sequence goes on along the minus strand of BQMF02000227.1, from coordinate 302,377 downwards.
GTATGCAGGCCTCGAAATTTCGATCTTTCACGTAACCTACACTTCGTTTCCGTTATATATTAGTAACGGAAACGATCGTTACCGATGTAATTCTGTAACGAATGGGTACCGCAATTTTCGTTCTGGGAAACGATCGTTTCCGTATATTGTTACCGTAAAGTAACCTTTAATGCCTGGTTCACATCTGCGACGCAAACGCAAACGCAAGCGACGCACGCTTGCGCACTAGTCAAAAATATGACATCGACGCAAGCACAAACGCAAGCTGTTCACATATAATAGTGCGACGCAAGACTTTTCTCTCTTTTTGCTGTTGTGTGTGATGGATGAGAACGTGCTCTTACTTTATTATTTAAGCCGTCATCAGATGAATAAATTTTATAAAGTCGTTTTGACGCTATAAAATGGAACTTACGTGGCAATCCTGTCTCTCGTGCAACATCATCCCATGCAAGCTGCTTTTTTCTTTTATCCTTGAAGTGACTCGATGCTTTATCATAAAGTACTGGATACTTTCTTACAGCTTCACTTAATTTTTCTTCCATTTTTCTGTTATTATTTTTTCTACAGTAGTCTATTTTCTCACACCATTCAACTCTCACAAACTGACAAAAAAAAATTTAAAAAATCGTTTTCAAATAGAAAATATCGCATTTTGAGCATGTTTTCATTGTTGTCAAAAGTTTTAACAAAAGAAATCAACGCAAACGCAAACGCAAGGATCAAAATTTTTTGATCCTTGCGTCTGCGTCGCTGCGTCGACCTAGTGCACACTACTCTTGCGTCTGCGCATGTGCTTGCGTCTATGCTTGCGTCTATGCTTGCGTCTGCGTCGTAGATGTGAACCAGGCATAAGAGTTTATATACAGGTGCTCCATTGTCAAAGAGAAATGAAAACTTTTTGTTTAATCACAAGGTTAGTCTAACAGATTGTGATCATTAAATATTATTTTCGTCTGGGATAAATGAGCAAAATGTCGTTATTGCCTCGTTCTTTAAAACGCCAATAACAGAGTTTTAGCCATCAAGATAACACTGTAAAAGAATTAATACGTTTCGCATGGCTCGATTATCTGTTGTTGTTTTCATTAAATAAGTCGTTTCACTTTTTATACTTTATTTTTTTATAATTTTTCTTTTAAATTTTTGTTCATTCATCTGTCGTAAAAAATAAATTTACGTACTATTCTGTTTAATCATCATAAAAACGTCTTTCAATTACAATTAATACAGAAGGTTTCTACAAAGTAACACACAACGTATGCAAGAAAAAATTCTGTAGACACTTTAAACAATAGTGTCTACAGTCAAATAATAAGATATTTTTAGATAGCAGATGCGATTTGAATTCTCATGCACATAGCGATTATTGTAACAATAAACACTTAAATACATCTATGTTTTTAGGAATATTACATAAGTTAAAAAGAATCAATGAATTTTGTGCTAAAACCAATCATGCTCAGCTGTTCTTTTCAAATTCGTAAATTGATTTGCGCACGCATTTTTCTTATTTAAACAAATATGGAAAACAGAAAACAAGTTATTGATGCTTAACAGAAACGGAACTTCGTTTCCGTAGATGATGTTATCACGGTAACGACACGGAAACGGAACGATCGTTACTGTGAAATTTCGAGGCCTGGGTATGCGTTATGAAATTATTTACTTTATTTTCAGTCTATTTAAAGTTGGCAATCAATAATTACAAGATTACAATTACAGAAACCGATAGTAATGGCTAATCTAAATCAACTTGGTTTGCCAAAAGGGACCATTTTGCATATTACAAGTTTCAAAATTATACTATAATGCTTCTTATGCTCTGTTGTAAGCATCATGGTAAACACATATACATAATATTGTAAGAATTCTATGCAAAATTTCATGAAATTTGAAGAACTTTCGAAATTTGGTCCAAATTTAGCCCCAATTGTCCAGTATTACCCCTTACGAGGTAAAAATTTTAAAATCATACCTCCTCTTTAATCTAAGAATCAAACAATTTCGTTGTGTTTTCGGAGGAAAATCAACAAAACAAAGGAAATTCTTTTCTAACTTTTCTGACTTTGTTCGAAAGGAAGGATAATCTTATGTCTTACGGTTGTTTACATCTTCTCTGAGATAGTAAAGTTCCGCTTGCATGTTTTGCTAATGGTGTAATCTGATTCTGTATGGAAATTATAGGCATTCAGGAGAATTTACGGAAAAAGAGCATGACTTTCTGGCAAATGTTCCTTTTTTCGCAAACCATATCACATTTTCATTTACATTAAGAGCCATTTTCTGAGAAATATGGGCAGTGTCAAGAAGTGGTATCCTCAGATTTTCCTCATTTTCATATATTTTGCTCAAAATAATGAAAAAAGAAACCAGTTAAATTTTTTTTTGAAAATTCTTACCGGTTCCCGAGGAATCCGGCCCGAAAGTTTTCCCCTTTTTGGGCAAAAATTGACAAATCGAATGGAACAGCAACTTTGAAGGGCAAAATAGAAGCATTAACAAAATCAGAGGATGTTTCTTGGCATTTTGCCAAAATATGAGAGAAGTTGTACTAATATATCAAGAAAATGACGCTTTTGGACTTTGCGTTGGCTAGAAATCATGCCCTGAAACCATAATTTTGCACAATTTTTCCCAAGTTTAGGCCCAAATATCTCCCTTGGCCATAGCTTCCACATAAGTTTATTTAGATCTTTTGAAAGCTTATTGACCCTATTTTCATTTTATGAAAAAAACTTCATGTGGAAGCTAGGGCCTGGGGCTGAGTAGCCATCCGAAAATGATTTTTTTTCAAAAAACACTTTAAAAAAACTGTCCATAATGGCGTCGGCCTTAGGTCATACATGATGTGGCTACATTTTTTGGCTTCTCTAAACATTGCACTAACAGTATTTAAACAAAAATCCATGTGGCCAAGTGATAATAAAGCTACAGAAGCCTTTGAAGTAGGTTTAGTTAGCTGAAATTTTGCTTTGAAATTTTCCCTAGCAACAGTTTGTTTTTACCTAGCAACGGGCTAGTATCCACCTGTTTTTTAACCAGAGCAGATCTAAAATGTAAAATTAGACTTTCTAACACCAAAACATGCCATAATACTGAGACATCAATCAAGTTCTTAACTCATTAAAGCTTTATACAGCACAAAAAAATACAATGATAACTATATGGGCTGAATCCATGTCAAGTTAACAAAGTCTCATTGACCCCTTTAGATTGTTGTGAAACTTTGTGTGGTGATTCTTCTCTATCTAATTAGAAAATCCTGAAAATTTCAGGACAAGATATTGTTTCGTTCAGAAGATATAGCTGCTTGAAGTTAGCTGCTTCGCTGTAATTTTTATATAGTTGAGGGCTGCTTAGTGTAAAAAGCACTTTTCAAAAGGCTGCTATTCGAAATGTATTTGTAGGTATCTCTTAAAACTTTCTGAGGGTGTTTTGTAGCCTGGGTTAAGTGAGAATGCATCATTTCTGTACCTTCCCAATCTTTTGGAAATCCGTAATGGCGGCCTAAAAGTGGGACAAAATTCTAAATTTCAAAACGAAATGACTATTTTGTGTGACACTATCTAAATTTATAGATATCCAAACCAAATAAATTTGCTTGCAACTTTATCCAAGGGTGGAACACTATCTGTTGGTAGATTTTTAGCCATATTTGAGTGTTTGTTCCCAGTGTATAGGGGCGGAAAATCTGGTCTAGCCAGAAAAACCAGAAATTTTCGATCTTTTTGAAACCGCATAACGTTAAAGGGGTAAATTTTTGAAACTTGATATTTGGTTCTAAAACACTTCTAACAATGTTCTTTCCAGATAACAAAAATTTATTTTGATGTTTTATCATTATTGACCATTGTTTTCCATTAAAATTTTAAAAAAATCCTATAAAATGACCAAAAAAAGTGTTACATGGCATTTTCTGCAACTTTAAGCTTTCTAAGGTTATAGACTTACAGGAGTAGGATACTAATATGTAAATTTCAAACTCTCAAAGTAATTGGAAATCCATAAAGACTAAAGTGAAACACTAATTGTGAAATAAAATGATAACTTGAGCTGCTGCAGAACATTATAACAACTTTTTGAATGCTGAAGCATGTTACTTTGAGAGTCTGAAATTTACATACTAGTATCCTACTCCTCGAAGTCTATAACCTTAAAAGGTTTGATGGCTTAATTTCAAGTAGTTTTTGTTTTATTCAAGCTTAAAGTTGCAGAAAATGCCATGTAACATTTTTTTTGGTCATTTTATAGGATTTTTTTAAAATTTTAATGGAAAATAACGGTCAATAATGATAAGACATCAAAATAAATTTTTGTTATCTGGAAAGAACATTGTTAGAAGTGTTTTAGAACCAAATATCAAGTTTCAAAAATTTACCCCTTTAACGTTATGCGGTTTCGAAAAGATCGAAAATTTCTGGTTTTTCTGGCTAGACCAGATTTTCCGCCCCTATACACTGGGAACAAACACTCAAATATGGCTAAAAATCTACAAACAGATAGTGTTCCACCCTTGGATAAAGTTGCAAGCAAATTTATTTGGTTTGGATATCTATAAATTTAGATAGTGCCACACAAAATAGTCATTTCGTTTTGAAATTTAGAATTTTGTCCCACTTTTAGGCCGCCATTACAGATTTCCAAAAGATTGGGAAGGTACAGAAATGATGCATTCTCACTTAACCCAGGCTACAAAACACCCTCAGAAAGTTTTAAGAGATACCTACAAATACATTTCGAATAGCAGCCTTTTGAAAAGTGCTTTTTACACTAAGCAGCCCTCAACTATATAAAAATTACAGCGAAGCAGCTAACTTCAAGCAGCTATATCTTCTGAACGAAACAATATCTTGTCCTGAAATTTTCAGGATTTTCTAATTAGATAGAGAAGAATCACCACACAAAGTTTCACAACAATCTAAAGGGGTCAATGAGACTTTGTTAACTTGACATGGATTCAGCCCATATAGTTATCATTGTATTTTTTTGTGCTGTATAAAGCTTTAATGAGTTAAGAACTTGATTGATGTCTCAGTATTATGGCATGTTTTGGTGTTAGAAAGTCTAATTTTACATTTTAGATCTGCTCTGGTTAAAAAACAGGTGGATACTAGCCCGTTGCTAGGTAAAAACAAACTGTTGCTAGGGAAAATTTCAAAGCAAAATTTCAGCTAACTAAACCTACTTCAAAGGCTTCTGTAGCTTTATTATCACTTGGCCACATGGATTTTTGTTTAAATACTGTTAGTGCAATGTTTAGAGAAGCCAAAAAATGTAGCCACATCATGTATGACCTAAGGCCGACGCCATTATGGACAGTTTTTTTAAAGTGTTTTTTGAAAAAAAATCATTTTCGGATGGCTACTCAGCCCCAGGCCCTAGCTTCCACATGAAGTTTTTTTCATAAAATGAAAATAGGGTCAATAAGCTTTCAAAAGATCTAAATAAACTTATGTGGAAGCTATGGCCAAGGGAGATATTTGGGCCTAAACTTGGGAAAAATTGTGCAAAATTATGGTTTCAGGGCATGATTTCTAGCCAACGCAAAGTCCAAAAGTGTCATTTTCTTGATATATTGGTACAACTTCTCTCATATTTTGGCAAAATGCCAAAAAACATCCTCTGATTTTGTTTAATGCTTCTATTTTGCCCTTCAAAGTTGCTGTTCCATTCGATTTGTCAATTTTTGCCCAAAAAGGGGAAAACTTTCGGGCCGGATTCCTCGGGAACCGGTAAGAATTTTCAAAAAAAAATTTAACTGGTTTCTTTTTTCATTAGTTTGAGCAAAATATATGAAAATGAGGAAAATCTGAGGATACCACTTCTTGACTTGCCTATTTTGCCCATATTTCTCAGAAAATGGCTCTTAATAATCATAAAACCTGTGTTTATGATCAATTTTAAGGTTTTTAAATTAACCATTAAAAGTGTTCTAAGCTTGTATTTGGAATACAGTTGGCTTATATATTATGCTGTTTTAGGTCATTTATGTTAGGTCTTTCAACTCAAGCAAATGGACTCTTTGTGATTGTCAGAGCATTCCAATAACAATAACAACACTGCTGCTTGTACAAACCTAAACATCTCCAGAAGAGATGCAACAACTTCGTCAGCAAGCTCCTTAGGTAAACGACCAGTTATTCGACCAATTCTAAAAATACCAACAGTGTAATTTTCAATGATTTTGTTTTACGTTAATCTTTAAGTGGAATATACTGGCTAGTGACAAACCACAAGAGCCATTAAAACCATTTCACAGTAGTGAATAGATATCAATATGATTTAAAATGGCTGCATGTAACTGCACAATTATAGTAAGAGATTATTGATTATTTACCCAAATCGGAAATAACTAATAACCCTAACGAATAACCTTAAATATTTTATGAAAATGAATGAATGGAAAAAACAGAAGTTTAGTAAACTTTATGATGATAAAAAATAGATAAATAAATTCCTACCCTTTTGCAGCAGACCATCTCACAATAGTGTCCTTGTCTTTTAAAGCATTTAATAAATTCTCTAAGGTTATAGAAACAAACTATTACAAGACATAGTCACAAATTAATATATGAATTATTGAAGAAATTCAGATTGATCGAGATTCAAGGTGCAGCCGTTCCATGGTTAACGGGTCAGGCTAATGTGCTTTTAAAGTGCAATAGAGTGGAGCATCAAAATATAGAACATGCATGGACTTGAAACAAGCTGTAACAGTCCCACACAACTGTTGCACACAACTGTTATACTGATATGAAGAATTCATAAACATTTACTCCCAGAAATGTCTAACCTAAAACAAGTTCAACATCTTCTGGTATATCAAAGTCCTAGAATGCAAGAATAATAATTTTATCAATTTCTCTTTCGTAACATTTAAACAGGACAAATAAATACGAACCTCGTCCTTTGCACCAACTTCATCTTCAGTTTTCTAAACATAGTACATATGTATATATATAGTACATATCACCAAAAAGTGGCCAGAAGCAAGAGAAAATTGTAGATTCAAAATAAGGAGTCATCCAAAATAGATGAATGAAGAATTTAACTTCTTAATAAGATGAAAATATTAACATCCTTTCTTTTAGATCATACGAGAAGGTAAGAACAATTAGTCTCGATTAAATCGTTACAATAAAGAAAAAATTACTAAGTTGAAGATCTCTGTAGTCAAGGCTACAAGGTTTTCTGATTAGTCTTAACACAACAAGCACCTTAGCTATAACTTCTTTGGTGATGTTAAGTGCAAGACTTCGGTTCCCTCTTATATATCTAAACAAAAACAATTTAAAAATATTAAGAAAGATTTTTTCATGGCGCTCTGTGTAACTATAGCAACAAATTGCTGCCAACTGAGCATGACTTTGAAAAGAGTAAACAATGATGTGATTTTTGAACTTCTTTTTTTCCAAGTTTCATGATTGAGCATGTTACTACAATGTTGCAGAATGTTTGTGAACGATACATGTAACATGTCATTATTTCTCTTTTGGTTTTGCCATCTTTTACAATTACCTCCAGGAAGCAATTCTTGGCATCAGATAGACCAAACCAATTCTCTAAAACGAGATGAGACATACTGAAAGTACAGTAGATAACCAGAAACACCACTACATTTAACATTGAATTAATTGTAAAAAAAATTGTTGTTTTTTCACAGTGAAGTGATTCACAAGATGAAATATTAAGGTATTTTGGTGCAACATGTATAGTTCATTGGAAGACCAGAGTGAATGATGAAAGAGTAAAAGAAAATCAAAATCACTACAATAACCATCAACGATAATAAACAATCTTGAATTATAGAAAAAGTTTTTCACTCATCAACAGAAGTACGAAAAGCTTTGTTTGTTATGGTATGACTGTATCATTTTTCAAACAAAATCATCAACAGGTTACAAAACAAAACCTACTTGGATTAACTTGACAGCCAGTTTTCTTACAAGAGTGTTTTCACATTGTAAGGCATCAATTGATGTTAATGCTGATAACACTTCATATGCTAAAAAGAAAATAGGTTTAATAGTGAACAGTATGATTCAACAAGTCCTTTTTTATAATATAGCCAATATCAACAAAAATGGCATGTTGCATCAGAATAACATCAGATGTTTTACGTGCACTATCAATCAACAACAATTACTTTGAGTCTACTGGCTGTTAACATTTATAATCAAACTCCATCAGTTCTTTTATGCTTTTCGTGGGGATACAGAGGGGTCTTTTCATTCAACAACTGAGATACTGTATTGTTGTTGATTACGCAAGTATTTTTGTTCAGACTAGTGTAACACAAAACACGTTGAACAGAACAGATATTTAATGGCATGTGACAGCACATGATCATCTGTCCAATGAGCCATGAAATAATCACTTGGCTAGCCATAAAATTGTAATAATAACAAGCACTTTTGTGATCATGTTGAGTTTGTTGTAGCCAATTAAGTAAAAGAAGATTTATGTCATTTGGAGGAACATTGAGCATTGTTAAAGCTAGAATGATCTCACTACTGCACAACCCAAGTAAAAATCATATCGCTGTAGAACAAAGACTTTTGACAAAATGTGATTTACCGTATGGCAGAAGATCTTCACGATCACCATGTTTAAATGTTAAAACCTAAAATAAACAAGTTCACAGCTTGCATGAATGAATTCGCATAGCTTTAATCTATTTTATTTACTGTCCTACTTACTAACGATGACAATATACCAGTGGATGCATTTATGTTTTTCGAAAAGATTTCTACATGTAGAAAGAACCTTCATAAGCTTATAAACCCACACATCTAACATTTCTCTTTGAATGCAGTTCAAAGCTTTTAGAAACCACAAAAAATCAGTTTACAAAGCAAAATTTCGGATGTTTGCCTGCATACGTAATAAAAATAACAAAAATAAATGAATAAAAAGTAGGTTTGATAAATTTGAGTGAAGAGTTAAAGATCTACCTTGAAGATGTTTAGAAGACCATTCAAAATATTCACCAAGTTTAACATGCTTCACATCAGGTCGAGACAAAAACCTTTGTCAATAAAGAGATTATCTTTATGATGTGAACAATCAGGAATCAATACATAAAAAATTTTAAGGTTTAAAACTTTTATTGAAAGAAAAAAAATCTCACCTTGCAAGAAGATAAGAGGCAGCATCCTTACATTTATCCGCCACTGTTAAGTAAGGCTAAAATAGTAGAATGATAGTGAATAAAAAACATTGCAGTATTATATAAACATCAACTTTTCACAAAGCTTTTATTTCTATTACAACACTGTATGACACTCACTAAAGTTGTCTTCCAAATACAATTGATTATTGTATTTTCATCACTTGCATAGCCATCCAACTTGGACAAGTCAAATGGTATTATACAGCAGAATGCAAGCCATAGTAACAACACATAACGTGTTTCCCAAAACTGGAACAAAAATGTAGGTTTATAATGTTTTTTCATGACAATAATGAAAAGGAAGTATATAAAATTGAAAGTATCGCAACACCTTGTATTCCGTAAGTTTTTGCTGAGTCAGTAACTTCAATATGAACTGGATATCAGCTACTTCATGTGGAAAGAGTCGTACCATATGCTTATATCCTCGGACCTAGCCAGAAATTTCTCAATACAATTTGTCAATATAGTGAAGTATTCATAAGTCATTGGGTTATTGAAGTTTTTGACCATATTGCTATAGCAACATTCAAACCCAAAAGCAGAAAGTCCTGACCAGACATTCAAAAAGTTGTGTAAGTTTAACTGTGTGTGAGATTTATAGTTTATACCTTGGTCCATATGACCATGGCCTCTTCTGTTTAGTATTTCATAGAGTCAAGATGTGCTTATATTCTACTATGTAAATCATTCATCTTTATTGATTATACTACGTTATCTGATTTCCTTCCCGAACCTTACGAACTGCTCACCTTATTGAACAGATACAGATACTTAAAACTTTGATGAACAACTCTGATGGGAGTTTCTTCATTTTTGATATATCCAATTAACTTTAAAAGGAATTCTCCTGAAACAGAATTTGTACTTACGACTATTAAGCATGTATCAGGAAAAAAAATATATTCAACAAATCATACCTAGATATGGATCAAGTAGATGTGGCTGCTCTTGATACTGATCCAAAACAGCTATATACAAAAGAAGAGGATGATATGGGCAAACTGTTTATTTAAATCAATTTGACCTTTCAAGCATGTTAAAACAGACTGTTACAAAAAAACTGAATGAGGAAGGGAAAGGGGTTAAATGAATACTCACAATACAGAGAACAAAGAGGAGCACAGTAGTGGAAGAATATAATACAAAGTAAGAATTGCATGTGAATGACAAATGACCAAGATATGAAAGGAACATTTTTCTGTAAAATGTAAACTATTAATTACTAATTAGATTTTCTTGATCCACTTCATATGAGATTTCATCGCAGCCATGACGAATAACTTGATCTAAGATGTCACAAACTTTATCAATATCTTCTGATTTTGCAAATGTTCCCACATGTACACTTACGTTCTCAGCCATTTTTTAATTATAACTATATAATAGATCAGAAGGTATTAAAACGTTTTGCTCTTTCATGTATAAACCCTGGTGAGATCAAATTATCACACTCATTAACTCATGGCTATAACAGAAGAAATAGTGAATTCTATTTTCTTATTTTGAATATTCGAAAAATTGGCTTTAGAGCTATTAAAATAACAAAACAAACAGTCAAGTAACACACTTTTGGTATGTGGCAAATTCGCATTCAAAATCACTATTCCTCCATTTTCAAAATGTTTTATTTACCTTTTTCAATAGATATATAAGGTCATTGATAGATGCATTATACATAGATGTAAATAGAGAACAATATTATGCTTTTTGATCTGTACTAATAGCCTACACTCCACACAAATAATTAGGTAAGCCCAATTTTTTCTATCTAGTGAATTTCATCCATATAATTATCCGTATATACACGCTTTTTTTTATATGAACAATTTTATAAGAACACGAGCCTCAGATTTGGCCAAAAATTAAGAACAAAATAAGAACAATCCGAGGCTCAAATCATTGTTCCAAAAATTAACAGCCTGAACCTGAATTTTCTTGGAAAATAAGAACAATTCATGATGTGAATTCTCTTAATGGTAAATGGTTTAGAAGTTTATTGGGGCTTTTTTAACCTCCAATAAATGTGTAAATGGGTCATTACCGAATAGCAACCATACTTTTTTACCAGTTGTTTTTAAAAAATATTTCTATTTTACTGGAAATTCCATTGGTCATTTTAAGATTATATATAGAAAACAGAAGAAAAACCTGTTCAGTGATAAAGACAATTTGGAAATTTAATAGCCAGATGGAACCACTTGTGATTTCAATAAGCTAACTTTAGCTATGATCATGCAGATATCTCATGGAAATATCTTGGGAACCAATAGGGAAAACTGGCGTTTTTTGGTGTCAGCAATAAAGGCAAAGAGGTGATGAAAAATTCAGACCTAATATTTTTGGGGGCACAGCTCTTCTGAACATTATCAAAATCTTTGATCGACAGGATATCTCTCGGTAAAGGGTTGATCATATAGTGAAACGATTCCAGACATTTTTTTGCTCAGTTTTTCAAGCTCTACAACATTGGTATACTTTCCAGAATCATAACTCCATGGTTTTATTTTTCGTCACAGGTTATGTATATACATCATCCACACAACAGGACGGGAAGGAGGAAGGGGGTTTGACACATCTTTTGCGGCGCTATTTCCTTTTCGCACCCCCTCCCCCTAAATGTATCTGCCTTATTTTTTTACTGTTGGCTCTTCATCATGGAGATAAAAAATAACCCTAATTCTAGCCCTTAACCCTGACCCTAAAACATCCTGGACGGAAAGTAATAGATATATTACGCAAAATATTAGGACAATTTTTGGTGCAATAATAAACAATTCAAAATAGGAAAGTTCCTAAATCCAAATCACCACAGCCTCTCTTGCGTGTATGGTGTAACGGATTCAACTAATTTTAGTAGTAGAGAAAAAATAGACTTATCAACGTAAAATTATCCAGAAAAGAATGACAACAATTTACAGTAAAACGCCTTTTCTTGTGAAATCATTTGTAATTCAAAAGTGTTTCATTTGTTTACATGAGTTTACATTTTTGAAAGTTTACTATGTGCACAGCGTCTTACAGCTGTATACTCCCAAACGTCTGGATAAAAACTTGCATAGAGACACCTGTACTTATAGAATGAATTAAATGAACCTCGCGTGTGCTTTATGTCTACTTACGCCCCTAAATAAACCATGCTCGAATAATAAACGCCCATATAGTCGTAAGAGAATTCCTTTTGACTCTGCAAGTTGAGGGGACAAAGCAGCAGACTAGTACAATATTGACGATTAGAGAACAAGGTGCTTGCAAATAAATTTTACGCCCAACATTAAAAGAACCAAGGGAAGACTCGAGTCTCGAGGGAAGACTTTGGCAATGGTTGTACCTTTGAGTAAATGTAAATTCTTTTATTAATCGAGTTTTGAGCATTTCTTGATTCATCACAATTGTCTGTGTTCACCGATTCAAGTGGACATGATCAAACCCAACGTGTCGCTTAGGGAAAACCAAGTTTCTTGCACACATCTTTACGCAGAAGTACGTAGAAAAAATTCTAAACCATCTGACAATGAGGACGCAAATCACACAAAAGTAACGGCGGACTATAGCCAGTTTGACATTCGATAAAGTATTTTTCCTTTCCGTGTAACAAAGATAAGAAGCCTTAAACCTGCGCTAGGTACCGGTTATTTTTTTGGAGAAATTCTAAGTAAATTACACTGATAAAATATACTGTACTACTGCCAGTTCTGACGTGACAAATACTTCTAAGTAAATTACACTGATAATATATACTGTACTACTGCCAGTTCTGACGTGACGAATACTTCTATTTTTTCCTCACCTCCACACAAAAAACACCCGACTACTTTTACAATACAGTCTAACCCCAGCACAAAACTTTGCTTAAAAAATACTTTCGATGGTGTAGTGGTTAGTACCTTGCTGCGACTCGTGTTCGAGTGTCGTATCTCAATACACCACTTCGATGCGCTTTAAAAGCAGCGTATCAGCCTATTAGGAGCCACCGACTGACTGCACACTGGCCTTCGGGCAAGTTAGAGCAATGCTATACGTATCTCTGTCGGTAAGTCAACTAATAGTTGCAAGTCGGCGGGCGGAAGAACCAACCATTACGGATGGAAGCCAATGACTAAAAACTCCTGTTACTTATTTCCATGACAACTAAACGCCCCTGACAACTCCTCGACAACCCGTTGTGTAACCTATAAATAAATGCTTGGACTTTAATACCCCTCACACATCAGGATAAAGAAAAAAGCCGACAGTAACCTATAATGCAAAAATTGTTTAAGTATAAAGATATTACAAATTAAGAGTCCTTCTAAATGTTCAACTGGTGTCAATAGTCTTTCCACTCAATAACAAACCGACAAACATCTTTCTAAACATTGACTTCTTCATCCAAACACACATCTTCTCAGCCATAAAGTATAGTGTAAACCTATCTTTAGCTTCCAATCAACGCGAAAACGAATATTCCCAATATGAACCAGGCAATAAAGCAACGCGCTTTGTAACCATACCAACCATCGTTCGAGTACGTTTCACTGGATGTGCTCCTGATTTCTAGAAAACTGTAGTAAGCACGACGTACTGGGCGAACGAGAAAAAAACTTGCTTATCCAAAAAAAACTGTGGTTCATTGCTACTGCGCTTTGACGCAAAGTTCGAAGGTAATCGAGCACGCAACGGTGCATGTATTCATGGATCGGATTTCAACAAATTTCAACTTCTACGATTTTCAGTTACACCCATGGCGTCCAACCTTCATACAACTGAGCGAGGTTATCCAGGCTAATCGACTCACTTATCATATTCGCGACCTATTGAAGAAGGAACAAAATTTCAATAGTAGATTGAAAGGGGCGTAGTAGATTGAAAGGGGCGTAAAACGGTGACGTTTAATCGTAAAAAACGTAGTGAAGTGTATCGAGAACGAACAGAAACGAACAAATCTTGAACTTAATAATATTATGTGAGTTGGGTAAACCCAAGGCAAAACAAAAATTTTAAAGTTTTGATGAATTTTCTCTTTGATCTTTGTCAAAGCATCGTCAGATCTTGAACTGATATCTCACCTGTTCAGAAACAGCCACTCTTCGACTTGAATCCACGTCTCGCCCTTCCAATTTAGCTTTGACTCTCTTCCATACGTTCAAGGCGTAAACGTTTCTCTCTTGAAGAGCTGAATGAGCAAGACCAGGTTGTACGCGTGATCATTAGGAGAGATCAATAAAAGAAGTACAAAAAACGGGAGAAAAAAATTACCTTTTCCGGTTTTCGGATCACGAGTAGGCGTGCCAGGCGTTTTCTTGCCAGTGAAGGCTAGCAGAAGAAATTATTAAGTTATTAAGTGAAGACCAGTAAAAGTAACAATAATCGGTAATGATCTAAAACTTCCATAACAAAGATGTAACTTCCACTGTAATCGAGACAAACGTGGGCAACTAGTGAGTAAGTTGAACAACAAATAAGTGACGTCACTTAAAATAAGTGACGTCATTGGAACTAGATCTATCAAGTAGATATCCGAATGCTTGCAAGTTGAGGGAACGTGGCCGACTACTACAATCATTGACTCGAAGCTGATCTGGTCACCTGGAAACTTGTTGAGTTGGACTGGTAGCGTGGGAGTTCCGACGACCGCCTTCTCACTTAAATCCAAGACTGCATTAGTTTTTTTCGCATCTCTTCCATCTGCTTGCTCGACATCGCCAGGAGGGATAATCTTTTCGTTCTCAGCTAACAAGATAAACAACAACAACAATAACAACAACAACAATGACAATAACAACAACAACAACAAAAACAACAAGTAAACACAAAGAGGAAACCTTGAATATCTTTAACGTGCTGGTGGCTCCCTTCTTCTTGTATGGCAGTCATGCCAAACTTCAGCAAGTTGGTGTGTAACCTTAGAATGAACGTCAAAGCTGCTCATTCAACACAAAGGGAAATTAGAAAACAAAAACAAACATAATCGGTTCAAACAGTGTCTGTAACAAACAAGTTTTATCATATGACATCATGGAATGTACGTTGTGTCCACCAAATGTTTGTGTCAGTCCACACAGGAGGTTGCGAGGAGCACAATTATAATTAAATAAACCAAAACCTATTTTTTCTTAATTCTTCACAAGAGATTGTCCAATGCTGCTTACAGATAGTAAGGTCGAATCACTTACGCGTTGACACTTGCCATCAGTTCGTCAATCATGAGGACAGTGGTGGCGGCGTCTTCTTCATTCAAACGCGCCACTTCTTCGCTGGCGTCGGTACGACTGGCGCTAGCCACTATAAGAGTAACGGAGACACACATAGAAATGCATGTTCAGCTTCAGAGGAAAGGAATTAAGATGAAGAATATACTCGTCAAAATCTTCTTCAAGATGATGGACGAATCTTCAGAAAACTTGTTGTGAGCTTGGATGAAAAATCGCACGTTCCAACATTCCTCTGCCTCTTCATCCTAATAACAAAACAAAGTGTGTGTGTGAGATGTTAGACATAAAGGAGATGTACATACAGTTGGGCGTTATAATCGTTATTTCTTATTTTCACCTTAGCTAAGGTCTTGAGCATGGATTTGACTTCTCCAACCAATGCATGATGGGATGTGAGGAAATTCTTGCACGATGAAACCTGCGACTTCAGTACTTCCTGTTAAAAATGAGTTTAGAAAATGCAACACAACAACCAACAGCTGGAGAAAACAAACAAACAATGTCAGTACTAAAGTTGCATAAATAAGTAAGTGGATACAACCGTAAACAAATCTTCAAAAAGTGATTTGATATAGAATTTAGTGCCGTACTCTTTCCGTAAGTATGGCCGATTTGACGGTAGGCGCACGGCTACGAACGGCCTTCATTTGAGTATCGATGAATTCCAGGCGAGTTTTCATCCAGTTTGTTGTGATGGATTCTTTCGGTGGCATAGAGATCTGAAACGAAACATACATACCAAACACTAGTCGTTAGCTGTGGAAGAAAACAATTTTGCTGTCAGAACAACACGTAGCGGATTGAGTAGAAAACCTATAGAATATACAGGAAAAATAAATCCGACTTGAATATACCCTAGCCCCTCTCACAAGAATTTGTATTTTTCAACATTGCCTCTTTAAAGGCCATTATCAACACCAACCAGTGTTGGTGTTCTCAAGTCATGAGTTTGCTACAAGTAAGAGATCGCGTGTCTCCAAGTAAAAAAAACAAAACAATCTATTGTTTGAGCTCAGTGAGGGACTAGGATCGAAATTCTGGTGTTTGCGACTGACGGGGCATCCAGCCTACATTTGAAGCGAGGGGCTTCTTAAGCAGTGGTTAATAAACAGTACAGGACGTTGTTCGAGAAATCATTGGAAACGTGTAAATACCTGCAGACTCTTCATGAACTGTTCCACGTCTCCCAAATCCTCCATGCATGTTTCGAAAGCTTCACAAGCAATCTGACATCTACGAAAAACACATTTTTCTTTATAAGAGCAATGCTACGAGCAACAACTGTGAAGTTACGAGAAACAATTAGGAAGTTACGAGAAACAACAAGAATATAACAAGTAACAACAAAAATATAACGAAAATTCCCCTTACTCTTGAACGTAGCTCAAAATTGTTTGATCGAACATGTTGGCATCGCTGACATTCGCACGAAACGTTTCCATCTTGATGATGGCATTGGCAACATTGTGGATCTCTGGAGTTAAATTGCTTTCCTTCTGCAAAAACAAAATGAACGGACGTCCGTTGATAAATTATAAATAAGTGACATGAAAAAGTAAGTCAACAAGAAGATCATCACCTGGAGAATAGCTTTTCTCTCGTTCACTGCTTCCGCAAAGTCTAGCAAAACAACATTTACAGCGGGATTAGCGCCCGACGCCCATTTCAGACGTTGTTCAATACTGGCTTGCAATTGGCCATATCTGTCCATGAGGTTGGGCATAGTCTGTTCTACTTGGTTGATCATCTGTAGTCTTTTCTTGATTTCATTTATAGTATGCTGCTTGGTTGGTTCTGCCAACGGAATGCTCTTCTTCTTACCCACTGTAAACAAACTCTCTTCGTGAAGCCACTGTAGCGAAAATTAAAAAAACACATCGTTGAAAGGAAGAGAAATGGCTTCATACAGAATGGACTGGGAAAAGAAATTATCGTAGAGGTCCTACTTGGAATCTGGCCAATTGCAACTGCGCACGTTCAACCACGTTTTTTTGCAAAGCGATAGAAGCATCCAAACGCCTGAGATAAAATCATACGTATACCACGTAAATAAGTAAGTTTATGACAGACTGACGTAGCAGGTACCACGACAGACTGACGACAAATCGACGAAAACATTGCGTTTGTTCATGTAACAAAAAATCACTCAAAAGAGTGTATGCTTTAACAAAAGAAACTCACATTTGATGAAGGTCGACAAAGATATGAAAGATGGAACAGAGCAAAATACCTGGCTAAATCGTGCTTCCTCCACGCCGCGTCATGTGCGTTTATCAAGGCACTCGCCTGCGATAGATGGTGATGCGGGAAAGCATTAGATTTCAAGTTAAAATCCACAACCTGAGCAGAAAATAGTAATGATAAGTTCTTCTGGGTGTGAAAAAGAACATTCATGTGGTTTCATAGTAAATAGTATAGTAAATACGTTACCCTCTTGCAGAGTTCTTCGGCCGTGTGGAGCCCCTTCCTCGCATCCTTGATGTCCTTCGCGATAGCTGGCGCGAGAAGACTCACGTAGTTCATTGACAACGCAGTCAACGCTTGCGACGGAATGCCGATCAGGTAGAGTTGAACCGATTCAGCAATGAACTGCTTCACCGACATACATAACAGCTCCTCGTTAAACACTTGGAATGTTCGATTGTTGCAACTGCCGTCACTGTCCCCTGACAAGTGATTCAACGCTTTCAACCCCGCGTCAACGTCGCGTGTCGCACCTGAACATATGAAGATTAATGTAAACAAAAACACGAAATCGAATGTGAGGTGGCGAAAGCGAAGATATGAAGATAATGTTTTTACCTGATTGTTGTAGGCATGCATCCAGAAAACTGTTCATTACACTTAACTTCTTAACGAAGAAAAAATTCTGCCATTTACCAGGAGCTGACGAACAGACGTATCTACTTTTCTGAAAAAACATAAAAAAATAAACAAAATATTCATCACTAAGAACAAAACAACCTAACAATTCAAATGATAGTAATAGAAACCTTCAAGTTTCTTTGTTCCTGTTGCAAATCAATATGATCAAGTCCTTCTGGTATTTTCAGCTTCCTGTAAACCTCGTACAAAGACAACAGCTCGGCTTCCATCTTCGAAAAGGAGCCATTGAAAACGGCAAGCAATGTCTGTCCCGCGTTCAATGACGGCGACATTGGTAATCCTAAATACGATAGTACAATAGAAAGAATATGAAGGGCGTCCGTGGTGGGCGTGAGGAAGAGGGCGGTACATAATCTTGCTGAAATATCTGATAATTAGTGAGTAAAACATGCACAGGAAAATCTGATTTTGAATATAGAAGCCCAGTGTGCAAAATCGTCAAAACATCACTGCGATGAAGAGCAGTTTCATTGGAATAGTGTACTAATTGCTATAAAAACGCACTCCTTCACAGTGGTGTTCAACAAATTACCCACTGGGAGGGCGGTGTGTATTAAACACTTGTGGTAGCTAGAAGGTATGCAGGCATGAAAAAAAAACAAAACATACCGTCAGCGTTTTGTGCGTTCGTGCTCGGTTCAAGCAACTGATCAAATCTGTTCCTCAAATTGTCGACAATATTACCAGCTTCTTCATCAACTTCGCTTCTTTCCACGAGTGACGTTTGGTAAATCTCACTCAGATTTGACAGGGACACCGAGTCCATCATTTCTCGGAAGTCTTGAACGATTTTCAGTATCGACGGATCGTTCTCCATCAACAGCTGCACGGTTTCAGGAACGGTGATAGAACGAAAATTTGAAATCAACTCTTGCAAACAGGTATACACTTTAACGACGATCAGCACGACCTGCATGCCGACAGTGATGTTCTCGAGTATATCGTTGTGCGAGTTGTTTTTTTGTGGCGACAGGCGAAGCGCGTTATTCTTTAGGACTGAGAGTAGCTGCGAAATGTTGCCGCACATTGTGCACAGCTCGTCAAGAAACCAATCACCGTCGCGCGATGTTAAATGCATCAATCGGCTACCGGCAACTAAGTGTCGCAAAATATCAATAATAAAAAAATATGTGCATTCTGATTGGATAATGTTAAAAGTTGAAAATATCGAGTGAAAATGTCGAGTGAAAATGTCGAGTGAAAATGTCGAATGTTAGGAATGTTAGGAATGTTAGGAATATTCATTCAGTAAAGGTGGATTTCCCATTTTCGTATTTTTTAGAAAACGTCCTAAAGGAACAAGAAAATTAGACTTGGTACTCTACTCACCAGCGGCAGCATTTTCCATCACGAGTTGCCGTTTGTTTAGCGTGGACAAAGCAGTGACAGTAACACAGGCTAAACTAGTGGCACCTGGTACGCCTGCGTCACCAATGAATTTCCGAAGAGCATTCCATGTCTCAGTTACTGGACCTGATAAAGCGGTCGTTTCCGCTTGTTCGTGGTTACGACGTTCGCGAAGCTTAAAATACAAACCAAAACTTTAGTCACAAAGCAGACTTATCTCAAATAAATCCGAGAAACATAGTAGCAAAAAACGTTTGATGCTAGTACATTATATTCCACTTTTACGTTTCCTTCCATGAAGAACATTAGGGCATAGTTTTCCTCCCGAAGTAAACATACCTTGACCAATCGATTATTCTGCTCACAGCTGTATTGGTATAGCTTGTTTTCCAAAGCTCGTACGAGTGGTTCAATATCCTTTTGTATACTAGTCTTTTTGGTTAAAGATTCTTCGTGAGCTTCCAGTACTTCTTTGCACTTCTGGGAGGTTAGCTCCATGTAGAGGGACGATAGCAAACTTATCCAACTACATAAGCGATGCTGATACATGTAGCCTTTACTGAACTGAAATCCGAAAGAAAAAATGAGAAAAAGGTTAAGTATTGAAATGAGGGTTAGCATGGCTTGACATGAGTTTTTTTTCCTATAAAATCATGTAACTTTTGGTGCTGAGAATAAAAGAACCAATGGAGATTTTTATTCTGATGCAAGGTCGCACATACCTGCTGAACCATTTCAGAATACGACAGTATTGTTTCAACGCACCCTTGCAGTGCTGTTCGTCTCTGGTTTAACGCGTACGATAACTCACACTCGATTTGCTCGCATTGCGTGACAACGTTCGACTGGCCAGCACTGTTTAAGAACTTGACAGCGGGAGCATAACTGGGTGCTCCAACATCGGCTAGTTTGCACACCTCTGCGTAGATCGTGTGTATTGCGTCGCTTTGAACTTTCAAATATGCAACCTAAAACAGAATCTGGTTTTAAAAATCTCTACTCAAACACAGAAAAGGGAGAAATCTTCATCGCGACATTGCTTCCAAGAAGGGCTCTGTGGTACACAAGCAGTGTAGACCTAAAGCCAGTTGTGCTTTTCTTGACTGCAACTTAGGGAACATAACATTGAGGCTAGACCTGGAATTGTTTCTGTATTTGATCACACTCCATCATCTTCTCCTTGAGTTTCACTTTGGAATGATTGAGATCTCCCAACAGTTTCCCTTGTTTGTCGTACCTGGAAGAAAGGAGGGGTAAAGAGAACAGGCCTGTGAAGCGAAAACAGAGAAATGCGAATATAATGTGAAAGCGAGTTTCAACTGTTTTCCTGCTCGGAATAGATCGGGTCAGAAAAGATTAATGTATATTAGAGAATACACTTAGTGTTCCATCTTGTCCATTCCGCTTCAAGTGAAAGTTGAAACGAATTGAATTTATTCGAAGCTTTCCTTCGGACATCATTATTTCAATAAAAAAAATAGCCAGAGTTGTTGGAAATTTTGGTAATAATTATAGATCTATCCAAGACTATGCGAGGAAACAGTTAAGTGGAAATTGGAGTTGGTAAATTTCGATTCCGATCAAGTCCGATATGGAAGTGGAAATTCCCCATAAGGCTTTGCATTGCCATATACCTTGCTTGTAAACTATGTAACGGATGGTTTGCATTGACAAGAGCAGCGTTCAGAAGAGACGCCTGAAGTTCAAGCATGTTCAATTCTTCGGTCGAGTACCATTGACTGTTCACGGTTTGACAAAAATTCCCAAGCAGGTCTTTCAACGTACTCAAGGATTGAATTAACTCATCTCTACATAACAAAAAACAAACAAACAATGTCAATAAAAATGAAGTGAACAATTCTTCAAGATTGTTTTCGTAAAAACAATGAAACAATGTCTCCTTACTTGTTGTTTGTCCAAGACACCTTCATCTCTGTCACCCGAGTAGATAACAGAGTTTGGGTTATACTCCGTTCCATCTCCTTTCGACTGAATTTATTTCCCTCGTCAGCTGCAGCGCCACCGCCTCCATAAAAGGCACCAGCAAAGGCGACATCATTGGCTGTGGTCCAATCAATTAAAGGATCATACACAAAAGCTTCCAGTAAGGTCAAAAGGATTTCCCGGCCGGATCGGAGAGATTGTAGGATCCGTTCGCACGAACTTCGAAATATACCTTCCACACCTGTCACGCCAAGTGCGGTCTCCATGTTACGTGTCATTCTGAAGGGAACCTTTTCCGGCACTCTCAATGCTTTGCCTTTCTCAAAACAGACATTATAATCGATGTGGACAACTTCACCTGTGGTTAGGTCAACCAAAATGTTATCCAGATGTCGATCGCCCAAACCTAACACATAGCCAATCACTGACATGACAGCGACAGATCGCGAATACTTTTGTACCATTCTCCACCAATCAGATGAACTTGTGCATGCGCACCATAACTCTCTATAAGACATTGTGAATGCATCAGTTGGCAATCAATCCCAGTAGCAAGATACTGTCAGGAAACATTAATAAAATACAATTACCGGCTTAACAGATCAGCTGGAGTCTCGTTTGATAGCTCTTGCAAGACTTTTCGAAGTATAGTTAACGGCCAATCCTTGCGTGAAGTCGAGGAACTTATCCCCTATAAAATGAAACAGGAGTAACATTCTGGGAACAGAAGCATGTTGAAGGCATACAACTGGAGGCTAGGATCAAAACATTTCTGCTATGTTTACCACAAAACGAACTTACCTTTTCTCTCAGTAAAGGATTGATCTTGTTGTAAAACAACTCTGTTGGTCTGGAGGGAGTTTGCACCACTGGTAAGCCAGTTTTATCAGCCTACATAATTAAAGAAGATCTTAAAGAAGATAACATATCCAACACAACAACTAACTTTTGTTTCTATACAAATTCTCGTCTTTTTCTCACTGAATAGCCTATTTCGTGACATACTGTAAGCCACAGTGAAGATAGATCATTGTGAGGAAATTCACTAGTTATCAGTCAGTGGCCAGTTGACTATTGGAATAGGGTTTCGTTGTCGTCATCATCTTCTATGATTGTTAAGATTATTTCTGGTCAGTACTATTCAAGTGCAAGGAAGACTGTGCAAGTCATGTAAGATCGAAAAAATGCCACTGACTCGCTGCGGTAATCGGCTGCATTATTCAATCAAATATACACATGTGTATTTGTAACAAAATAAACAAATTGTTGTTATAAACAATTTCCAGATGTTTATAAATACAAATGTGTTAAATAATCATGTTAAGAAAACTGACAAAAAATGTATGTACTTGGTTTTTCAGCAACATCTGAGCCGCCACCTCCCGTTGCTGCCAGCGACGATAAAGTGTAAACAAAGGTGTGGCACCATCCACCCACTGAATAAGACCTGATCGAGGGCCTAAGGGTGTCACTGAATAGTGCCGAGCAAAGTATTTACGCTCTCCGGACCTGTCATAAAATATAATCTTGTAAGACAAAAGAAAACTTTCTTTCCTGAACAGTCACAACGAAGGAGAGATATGCGTACCTGTCTTCTTTGGCAAACATGTTATTACAGATTTCCAAG
Source organism: Turritopsis dohrnii (assembly GCA_027922465.2). Taxonomy (NCBI): domain Eukaryota; kingdom Metazoa; phylum Cnidaria; class Hydrozoa; order Anthoathecata; family Oceaniidae; genus Turritopsis; species Turritopsis dohrnii. The sequence continues at coordinate 279,204 of BQMF02000227.1, read as the reverse complement.
AACTGCATGATCCGTTCATCGAGGTGGAGATCTTCCAACCCTTTAAACAGATAGGCATACTTCTGACCGTCAGATGCAGTCATCACCAGCTTTTTGGGTTTCGTTTTTGTTGGAAGGATCTGCACATCATTACTGAAACCTTTCAAAGTGATGATCTAGAGTGGTGTTATAAAAGAGTTCCATAAAATAATAATAAGATTTCAATTCCGAAAATATGATACCATTAATGGTGCTTATTTTTGACAACATAAATTTCAGAAATACCTCATTGGACGACTCAATTCCAGGCAGAGGAATCAACTTAAAATGACTTTTAGCAAGGGTAGGACTAATTTCCTCCATAGCTAAATTATTTGTGGTACGTTTCTGTGCTCGCAATTGTAACGTCTGATAAAGCTATAAAAAAAAAAGATAAAATAAGACATAAATACAGAACCAACACATCAAGTCGTAATTGATAAGTACTTGTTTGGCATTCTCCCAGCTGAGCTCAGGCAACGAGGGATTGACAGGGTTCTTTAGAGAATCAATGGCTTTATTGATCTGCTGTCCGAAAGTACTTTGAAAGATCTTTTCGTGTGGTGTTTCTGGAGGTTGGCTGGTGATCTTATACAATCTTTCCAGAGCATAGAATATCTTAAAAATAAAACATTATGGAGGATTATAGTAACAACAACAATGCTGCAATGAATTCATGCAATATTTCAATTGTTTTTGTGCTTGTGTCAGAGGCCTCAACAAATCTCCACCATGTTTAAACCTTAAAACATTAAGTATAGAAGGTAAGAAGATGGTTACATACTGGTTTCATTAGTGCAACATGTTTTTCTTTGATCAATGCAGACTTCTGTGTATCGGACAACGTTCTGTTGTTGCTCACACGCTTAACTTCGCTGGTCAGTTGTTGTATACGCCTAGTGGCAAGAAAACAAAAGTTTGAATCCCAAACAGTTGCGTGTTCGTTCTTGTTGGGCTATGCTTAAATCCATTATCATAAAGCATTAGAAAATGCCATTATAGTACAACTGAACCAAAATACTTAAGCTTAGAACATAGTGAATCAAGGAAATGCTTTTGATTGATATTTGAAATTGAGGATGTTCAGATGTCATCAGATAAAAGATATACCTTTGAGCCTCTTGATGGAGCTGAGTGAGAGAACCGAGCCAAAGTTCGTCCCAAAGTAATGTAATCCTACGTAATTCCTGCACAACACACTTAACTTCTTGCACAAGGTTCAAGTTAAACTCGTTAAGTGTGTCTAAGATAATGTGCAGGGAGGAAAGCATGGCTTTGTCTTCAACAGAAATAGCAAGCTGGTCGTCTTGTGATGATGCTTCCTCTGTGTCTGCTTGGGAAGCCATGTTGATTTCTTCTTGAATGTCGACTGCCAGCTGTTCACACTCGTCATCGTTCTCATACTGATATGCTCGTAATATCCCTAACAGAGTACAATGTCAACAGAATTCATTAAGTGCACTTACGTGACCTGTTCAAATGTGACAACTTTCTTTTCACTTTAACAGTTTCAGGATAGTAAAGTACTTTTCAAATTTTCGTAGTTTTTTACTGTGGCTTTGATTGTTGTGCAGTATGTTCTATAACGTCTCCCAGCAGACAAATTTATTGAAAAATCACTCAAATTACTTTTCTGTAGAAATATACATGCTAGTTCAATGAAAGTGCTCTTTGTTGCAGTGACTTTTAGACAATATTGCCCACAGAACTGTAAATATTAAATCAATATTAGATAATAAGTCATTCTCAATAGATTTCCATTAACGTGTGTGTTGATTATAGAAAACATTAAACAAAAATGGATGTCAGAATTTCAAATCATAAAACGTAGATGTGATGTTTAGACATACCGTCAGTCGAAGTTTTACTCAAAGGCTGTTGTGGCATCATATCTGAGCAACCAACGACGGTTTGGTACACAATCAACTGAGGTGAATCTTTACCAATACGACAGATGAGATTAGCAACAGTATTCTGTACATAACTCTCTGGATGATTCAACCGTGCAAAGAGCTGAGGAATGATGCCTAAAAATAAGATTTATTTGACGTTCATAACAGAAGGCCAAGAAATAGATCCAAAAACATCGACACTCAATTGTGTAATCATGGAGATTTGTATCTCCATGTTTTCAGAGATACTTCTACATAAAAGAAAGGCATCTTACTCCTCCAAGGTTTTGTTGGAGTTAAGGTGAAGGAGTCTTCCAAGTGCTGCCTCAATTCACCAGAATACTTGACTAGCAGCCGTAATAGCCTCAAAGTGGCGGTTATGTTGTCGTATTCACTTCGATTGATAACTTCAACAGGAACAAAAGTCTAAGAACACATACAATGTGAATGTTTTAATACAAATGAATCAGAAAGAAGAAAACCACGAGTAAAGACTCCAAAGGATACCTCTGTTCCATTTAGTTTCAAATAAGTGAAGTAAGCAATTGCTGCCTGTTTGTAATGAGCAAATACACGGTCAACAATACTCTGCCAAACAGCCATCAATGCTGTCAAAGCCTCTGTGTTATTTGATAAAATGTCATCAGCAACTTGTAGGAACTGGCGTTTCAATCTATCAGTATCACTTTCATCGGCATCCTGAAAAAATCAACCAAGTCTGTGAGAAGAAATCATAAAAATCTAAGATGTGCAAAGGTGCGGAAAAAGCCTGGATCTAGATGTTGTTACTTATGTGTACTTCTAGTTTCTGGAAGGAAGCTTTTGTTTATGTTGATACTTCCAACATGATGATTTTACTGGTAAATATAACGACAAAATCAAAGAAAGTAACAAAACAGAGCTAAACTATGTAAGCATTAAGGTTGTGTGTTATATCAACAAAAAATTGAGAAGAATGGTAAAGAAGAATATTTTGCAGAAAACATTAAGGAATCATTGAAATTTGAAGATGAAACCACTTCAGATACTTACACCATCCTTGATAGTAGAGCTCGATAAATCTTCTTCTACAGCTGAAAAGTCCTTGGAATGAAGAACTTGGGCCATAACATTTATGACCTTATTGACAATGTGATTAGCTGTTCCTTTTGGCAATATCTTCTTGATAGCTTCTTTTTCTTCAGCAAGTAGTTCTGTATGCCACAAGCTACTGAATATTCACAAATAATCAAAAACAACATTACTAGCATAATCATAACACAACAATGCCGCTACAACTAGTATTTACCTCTCTTGCTCAACTATTTTTCTTCCCCACTTGTAGCACCAATCAGCATAAGCGAACCAGGTTTTACCAAGTGATGGACATCTGTACGTGCTATGATATAACAACTGTCCACAAATGATATCTCCTTCTGACATATTCAAAATGTTTGATCCCTGCAATGCCTTCATCAAAGAGCCACCAGATTTCAATGCAACTTTGATCACCTCTCGAACCTTTGGTCCGATAGCAACTGCATCGTCAACATCCCCAACAGGACTCAAAATACGATTTTCAGAATGAATCCACTTGGCTAACGTCAAAAATGATCTTGCTGAAGTCTCGGAAAGCTTTACAATAGAGTTGTTTGATTTATTCATGCTGCCTAGTAACTGTCGTTCAGATAACAATATGCTAGAGCACATAACATCAATTGCTTCAGATACGTTTCCCAGGGTCAGCTTTAATTTTGCAGACTCTTTTAAAATATCGACAGCGGCTAATGGATCAACAACTTTGCCCGAGCTAACCGATGCAGACAATTGTTTCAATTTTAACTGAGCACCACCAGTCAAATACATCTTGCCATCAATAGCACCCTTTGACTCCAATAAACTTAACTGTTTTGCAAGTAGCGATTCAGCCAGCTTTTTATTTCCTTGTTTCCTAGCTAACTTAGCAGTCATCACTTGCAACATTTGAACATTAGGTAGTTTTTCATTTGCATGGACAGCGGGACCAACCCATCCTTTCTTATGAAGAGAATGGTGGAATTGTAGGTAAGAAGTGGTACGCAATGCTTCATTTAAGATTGAAATGTCTGTTCTTGAGGAATCTATAAACTGATTACGGCCGTACACGTTCATGAACATCACATCGTTTCCCTGAAAAGATAGCAAAACAGTTTTCACATATATGTTCTCAATTGCTTTGTATCAACATGAAGAAGTTAGAGACATTTTAGTACCTCTTCAATATCAGTTACCATCAGCGTTTCACGAATCGCTGCAATAGATTTCAATTGCATGAGAAAGGGAGCAGTGTTTTGAGAGGAATGGTTAAGCAGCATACTCTTCAATGGCGTCATTGCTGCAGTATTCGCCTCTGTAAGTAAATCATCAACGGTCTCCCTGAATACACGAAAACATAGTTATCACATTTTGCAATATTGTGGTATTTATAGTGAGGAAAAATAAAATATGGAAATTACTTACCAAGCCGAACTATGAAGACTTCCAACTCGACTTCCCTTGAGAGTATTCAAACCTGAGGTCCAGTACAAAGTCAGCGCTTGCATCAAATAAATTCGACTTTGGCATAACATTGCTTGAGGACTGAGGTTATCTGCTAGTGAAGACAATGCGTTTTCTTCTTGCACCAATTTACTTCCTCTAGGATCTTTGTCTTCTTTTACCGTACCAAGGACAGGGAATTGCTCCTGAAGCATGGTAGGGACTGTGGCGCCAGGTATCAACTCCAATTGCTCATGAACTGCAGCGAAATCATGCTCCTCGAATTTCATCATAGCCCTATAAAACATTTGTTTTATAGATTTAAATGACACCTAACGACAGTAACTCCTGCTAGTAATTTTTACAAAATTCAAGTTTTTTAATAAAGATGATGCTATAAATAAATCCTGCAAATCCGTTTTTCAATGCTAATTTCAGATAATAATAATAAATAATAATAAACTAGGTAAATAGACAACATATAAACAAAAAAGCAAACTTTCCTTTGTTGTCTTTAGGCAAACAAAATGATCGTTTTTCTCAACTTTATTTCTTTCTTTTTGTGCGAATAAGAATCAAAATGGTTGAAAGCGAACTTGATCAATTTCCTTTCGTTGCCATGACATTGAACGGGGGTTACAAATACTTAGGTAGGTATTGTAGAAATATGAATTCAAAATTAGCTAATATTTTCATCTTATTATAATAATCCGCGATTGTGCATACCACTTTTCTTTTAGAGAGTGGCATATTTAGTTTTAATTTACGGTCATCGTCCTCTTATGTGCGCGTAAAACCACGTAGAGGCGAGAGACACTTTTTTCACGATCATTCCAAAAGCACGTGGCATCATTTGACGTCAGTTTTTTTATGATCACGGGGGATCATTGCATTGCATCCCCAATCGAACGCGACGTTTTTGGGGAAATATCTCGAGAACCAATAGGGATAACTGACGTTTTTTGGGGTCCGCGATACGGGTGATAGGGTGACGCATCATTTGGGCCTAAATTTAATTTGGTACTGCGGATATGACGTCATCAAAATCTTTGATCGACAATATCTCTGCAACGGTTGGTCGTAGCGAAACGATCCCATACACTTTTTTGATCAGTTTTTCGAGCTCTACAACATAGGTACACTTATGAGTTGCGATTCTATGATTTTTTTTTTCGTCACGGGGTACGTACACGGGAATGGTCGATTTGACCTAATGTTTTCGAAGTTAAGTTCGGTAAAAAGGTTTTACCCAGGATACTATCTACTTATACTAATCCGCAATCGTGCATACCACTTTTATTTTAGAGAGTGTTGTGTTTTTTCGAAATTTACGGTCAAAATCTTCTTAATCGTGGTCATTTTTTCGTTAGACCATTGACAATTGACGATTAGTATAATAGCACGCGGCGTGACGTCAGTTTCATTTTAGCATATCACGGAGGAACCATTGCATTGCGACCCCAATCGAACGCGACGTTTTTGGGGAAATATCTCGAGAACCAATAGGGATAACTGACGTTTTTTAGGGTCCGCGATACGGGTGACGGGGTGACGCAACATTTGGGCCTAAATTTTATTTGGTACTGCGGATATGACGTCATTGAAATCTTTGATTGACGCTATCTCTGCAACGGTTGATCGTAGCGAAACGATCCCATACACTTTTTTGATCAGCTTTTCGAGCTCTACAACATGGGAACACTTTCCAGTTACGATTTTGTGATTTAATTTTTCGTCACCTATTTTCGACACATCCTTTTCGAAATTCAAGCCGTAAAAAACTTTTACGCGAGATACTAGTCTATATACTAATCACGAGTGTGCATCCGCTTTTTTCACGCTTTCACTCTCTCAAATTTCGGGTCGTTTTTGCGGTCACTTATTCATAATGGAGTGTCAGACCACGGCGGTTAATATTTTTCTACGATTAGTATAGGGGAAAACATTGCATTGCATTTAATCGTTTCAAATTTTTTGATTATTCGCGAGATCAAGAAACAATAGACAACAACGAAAGTATTGCGCAAAGATTTATTAATGTTTTTAGGGTAAGTACGCTTTAGAACTTTTTTGTTTGTTTGTTTTGTTTTTTCTTATAGTATTAATAGGGTTTCTGCGTCAGTACTTTTCAAATAATACGCGATTGAAGAAATGAATATCATCGTTTTTAATCATGACGGTCTGGGTTCGTAAAGAAAATCGCAATTGTTTTTAATTCACATTTTGACACTTTCTTGACTTTCGCGTTTGGCTTTTATTTACATTGGGGTGTGGATTCCATGAACAGTTACAGCGATTTTAATCTTTTTGTTGTTTACCAGTACGCACAATTTATTTTTACTACTGCATATATCGTATCGTGAAAGATTTGTTATGAATATTTTGATGTGTTTCAGATCTTCTGATTAAAAAGTTTTTCTGTTCATAACTCAATTGTTGAACTAAATATGCTTTAGCCGGAATACCTAGAGATTTTTAATTAAAAGAGTGAAGAGTGTTGTTTTCTGTATTGACGTTAGATATTTTTAATCATGGGGAACCATTGCATTGCATCTTCAATTTATACAATTTATATTTTTTTTTTTTTTTTTGATGAATTAAAACCTGTGTTCTACACGCTGCTCAAAACGGGATACTACATTCTAAACATTATACATTCCAAACCATTGAGGAACTTTATCATACTAAAATTCATTATACTAAGCCTTTCTCTCTGTTCAGCTCACATCGATTAAAACCTGTAAAAAATTTTTACACGGGTTACTAGTATATGTATATTTTCAGTTAAAAGTATTACATTTTTTGCAGCCATTGTCATTTCTTTGGTGGGAGCTACACATTTATTCCCCCTAAATGTTTAAGTTCTCCGCGCTCTCTCCGTTGCAGATCCCCAATTTCTTTCGAAGTTCAATCTACCATTTTGCGTGACTTACGGACAAACAAACAAACAGAGAATCGGCTATTAATATATAGATAGACAAAGTAGATAATAAATAGACCTACTTGACGTAGCTATGGTCTATCGTTGAGTACAACCCTTGAACTGATGGAAACGTTTTCCTTAAATCATTTACTTGCTTGTTCCATTCTTGTACTTCGGTCCAATCGCAAAGTTGAAGATAGCAATCAGTAGCTTGTCCGACAAGAAATTGTGTACTTAATGCATCGGCAATTATTATCGGATCTTTAGTCAGTAAGGTAACAGTAGCTTTCTTGACTTCATTCACAGTTTCGGATTTTAATCGATCTGGTGATAAATACTTTTTGAGAGATTGTTTTAATTGATCAGCAGCCGTTTCAAGGCTGCCTTTGGCTTTGATGGAAGCGCCATACAACCAAAAGAAATTTCGACCGACAGTTCTCCGGGACCATTCAAGTACCCCCTGAATGCCTTCGTAGCAATGTAGTTGCGTAAGTGCATCGACGACAGTCACGATGGCTCGTTCAAATTCGGTACCCTTCAAGAAATACAGATCAGTATTCAGAAAACATTGACAAAACCTTTCAGTGGGTAATACTGGTGACAAGTATATCATCATTACGTTTTTGAGCTGAGTGGAATCATACAGAACTAATATGAAACAAACAAATCATAAAACATTATCATGTAAGCTTTCTGTGCAACCACAAATCCAGGCATAGCATAATAGTATCCTCTATACCTGTGTATTGCCAGTGCTTTTGAGATGTTCCAGCCATGAAAAGCCACTACGGATCGCTTTTTCTGGACTACCGCACAAACAAGCAAGTATAGTGACACCTTCTTGAATCCGGTGGAGCCATTCACAACAAGTACTTCGATTGGTTCGAAAGAAATTTCGTACAACCTGAAAAAAAAAATAGAAACATGATACGGTAAGAACCATTGTCGAACTCCATTTATAATGATTAAAAAACAAACAACTTCTTCATATATTATATGAAAGACAACTCTATGCTAGCTAGACAATATGAAGGACTTACTCTGTTAGCAGGAGGCAGTGATACAGCAGTTCCCTCGTAAGCATTGTACATTAACTTCTCTAGATTTTCCAGGAATTGTAGAAGCAACACAGCCTGGTGCACTATCACATATTTCTCTATAGAAAACATGTTAACATTCATTGTTTACACAGTCAGAGCAGGAGAAATATGAAGGAGGCAGAACGTACCAGGGTTATTTTTGTCTTTCTGCTTGTTTTTGATTTTCTTGGGGATTCCTTCTGGTTTCAATCTTTCCTTGAATCTTTTTTCAAGATCTTTCAAAACACCTAAGCATAGAAAGTTTGTCAGACTAACCAGATGGAACACGACTGAAAATTGCCAGAAAAAAATACTACTAATACAAAATTTCGTCTTCACCAAGAAACATCTCCTCCTACCTTCAATGGATTGGAATGTATCCAATGCTTTTCCCAAAGGTGTTTTCAGTCTGGAAAGAATGCAAAAGTTGGCAGATTCCCAGGCTAGCCAAAACCATAACAGCACATCATAACTTTTGACCTGAAACAAAAAAGTCAGCCATACTATGTAAACTGCTATGCAAATTTAACGGCAACTGGTAAAACATAATAATTGTAAATTTTTCAGATAAATGTTGTCCATTGGAAATTCAAAGTTAACAAGGTCACACTTACATTACTTGGAAATGTTGAATCTGTAGAACGCATAAAACGTTGACAAGATGACCAACTACCAGTAATCAGCTCACCAATCTTGCCTAGGCGTTGACAACCACTGAACAAATCTTCAGTCAGTAACTTGTCACTTTTGCTGAAGAATATGAAATAAAACAGTTTGTCTTTTTACTTTGACACATAAAGATTGCAAAATTTAATTTTATTCAATTTGCGAACTATTTCTTATGTAGTCTTTGTATTAATATCAGAAGCTAGATGAAAAAAAGGAGGTTGGTGACAAGTAGTACATACGGAGCCAGCAAGTGTTCCATCACTACTTTGAACTTGTGTGCATCAAAAGTTCCCGTAGGTAATCGGCACATGTGTCTCTTGCAAACCAGCAATAAGTCATATTGACACGACACAAATGGTGATTGTGCCGAACCAATAAATTTCAATTGATTTTGACAGGATGTGGTTGTTGGTAAGCTAAATAACATTTAAAGAGTCGTGTCATCATTACATCATAATGCCTTATTAAATACAAACAAAACTCTATGTAATTAAGGAATTTATTTCAATAAAAATGTTACTAGATTTTATAATGTTTTCATGATGACATTTAATAGGAGACCCTTGAAAAAGAGTCACTCAAAATCGGGTGTGATTACATCCAAGCCACCCATGAATTAGTAATTACCTTCGTTAGCAACACAAACAAAGGATTAGGTACTTTACCTTGCTATAAGATCTGCTGGAAAAGCCACCACCATTTTTTTGAACTTCTCACATATGTCCTTGTCGGTATCCATTAAATGAGGCAGACATTCCGCCAACAATCTCCCAAGAACAACTGGATGGATGAGACAAAGTTTGGTCAACTTGATAATACAGTTGACGGTGGCTTCTCTCACATTGTTTTCAAAAGAATAGGCTGTAAAAAACAAACACTCGTAAACAACAGGAAGGATTATGATAATATAAAACGCAGACAATACTAAAAAATAAACTAAAAAAAAATAAACATACATGAAAAGATTAACGCCTGGACAACTTGGATCATGTTCCATTGTCGTTTTTGAATATCCATAGGTAAAGCAGCTATGGAAGTAGCAATACAGCTCACCCACAGAATGCACAAACATCTGCAAGAGAAAAGAAGCAGTGATGAAATAAACATTGAGTTCTGGTTAATATGTGTGGTAACCTCACAGTTATACCACCACTTACTTTACATCTGAAATCACATGTTGATCGATCAACAACTTGCATAGCATCTGAATCAAGTGCTCAGACTCAATCGAGTGGAAAGTACTTTTGGTTTTCGCACTTGGCACAAAGTTGTTGCATCTTTGAGAATGACAAAAAAGTGTATTCAGCATTGCAAATTGGATAGCTGGGTATTGTCTGATCAAGATTGGGTGTGTCGGATCCAAAATTGACGTTAAAAGGGTATAAGTTGACGGCTCCACTTTCCACGCACCAGTTACAGATGATTTAAAAACTGCAATCTCTGCAAGACCAGCCAGATCAAACACGATGATGGTCTGAATCAGGTTTGAGGTTTCGTGTCTCTTCTATTAAATCAATGAGAAAATAAGGATAAATATCAAACATGTTTTCACCATAACTCTTAGTGGAAACTTTGGTGGCTGTTGTTTAGAGTTGAGAGCCTGCTTTAATATAAATGTAAATTAATATAACTAGAAATAATAGTGGGCATTTGACCAATGATTGGAGGTAAATGTTGAGGGGATTTTCTTTTATGAGAGTTTGACAATGAATTCTGAACTTTCTTCAGAGACTACTATAAATAGGTAACCAATAGTTTCCACTGTATGTTAAATGATAAATTGTCAATTACCACTGAAAGATGAATAGATTCTTTGCTTAAAGAATCCTCATCATCACTTGGAGCTTGCTTGATCAAGACGTTGTACAACAATGTAATGTCTTCCACAAACAATCTGAAAAAACAACACAGGAAAAAGAAAGAAACTGCAAAAAACTGAAAGGGTTTTTTTCCCCGTTTACATTGAGTCAATAATAAATCATACTTGTATATCAACTCTAACATCGGCATGTTCTTTATGCTCAACAAAGTTTGGAATATTTTTAAAATGGTAGTAAGAAGTGCGCCGTCTGCGTAAGTGCGCAACAACATCATTGGTTTGTTCTTGCTGAGCAGTTCAGGAACAATATCAGCTGGCAATGTCTGACCCACTACCGTGATGACCTGGAAATGAAAAATCATGCTTATACATTTTAATATATCTTTCAATGTCTTCTTCTTGAGACTCCAATTACCATGTAGAAAAAGAAAATGTGACCAAATAACCATATATCGAATTTCAAAACAGAAATAAAACAAAGAATTTCTGAGGCATGGTTTATAAAACTATTTTTATGTACAATTTTTAATTCTGGTATCTTTAAAGACTGTAATATTTTTAATGAATGTTATGAACCAAGAATGAGAAGAAGATATTTATATTCACGCAAACCTTTTCTGCTAATTGAAGGGCTGATTTAAGAAGCTTGTACGTGCTTTCTTCTCGTCTCTTCAATTGTGCATTCACAAAATTGATGAGCTTACTACAGCTTACATTCACACTGTGTCCGAGCGAATCCACTAACACTGATAAACCATGGTTAGCTATACACAAAAAATTATACTTGTCTACAGTGACAAGAGAAAATAACTGGAAATTGAATTTGTTATAGACGTAACCACCAATCAAGATGATTTTCTTCAAGCCGCAACTAACTTACCAGCGATGAGCAATTTTTCGAATTTAATGTCGTAACTAGATATATCAACACAGCTAATGATTCGATCAACAGTCTAAAGATCAAGTTGATACAAAGTGCTTTACAGTAAGCCTTAATACTTTCCATATCTAGAGACACACTTAATTTACCTCTGTTATATAACCTGCAGTAATTTTAGCCTCTCTTCCAGGACTAAAAAATTCACCTAGTCCAGACACAACAGTAGTAAACACTCTAAAATGATAAAAAAAAAAAAAAAGTATTAACACCAAACTAAAAGTATTCGCAATTACACGAGCAATTACATGTGCTCGGTGACATAGCATTCAGATACCCTAATCCTTCTTTAGTATGAAAATATAAGTATATCCCTCATTTGAAGATTACTTCCAGTTCAAAAGAAAAGCATACCAATGAAGGGTAATTAACTCATATCACAGACAAAACCAAATGTGCTGTTTTGCCTTAATGTGTAAAAACAACAGGAGACACACCCAAACTATTTTCTTCATTATCACCTGGTTTCACACTGAATTGAATTGATATTAAAATACATAGAAAATGGTTCAACAGATGTGTAAAGAAGCAAAATGCTCCCATCAATTGAATAAAGCCAACAACAAAAAAATTTGAATTTCTTTTACTTTGTGAGTGCAGTCAGCTTGGGCAATGAGACATAGGGAGATGGAGTATCTTCTTTACTGTATTTTCCATTTGTGATTCCATTCAACTCCTTAAACAACGAAAAAACCCAAAGTGAATCACCTGGTAGTAATATTCAAAATAACAAGATCAAATCTCATTAAAAACTGAGGAAAAATATTAAAATTCTAATCATAATGACAAATAACGGTAGGCATTATGACATTTTCACAGGATGTTGTCTGAAAGTAACAAATTAATTCCCAAAAAATTGATTATATGCAAACCTCTGCATATGCTTCCATATCTTCCAGGAACTGTCCGAGCAATGTCAATGAAAATCTCATGTCCGAAACCCAATACGGGTGAAAACTGATGAGACATTCTGCAAAATAAAAACAAAAACCTTCAGATTGCCTTGAGAATCCAATTATCCAATATCTGTCCATATAGCACTGACCTTTCTATTTTTCTACTGAGATATAGTACTGAATTTAGAAAACTAGAGACATATGGTTTAAAAATATTCTGATGACCTGCTGTTTTCTGAGTGAGTTGATCATTCTGTGTTGTATCAATATGCCACCCAACAAGTATGTCAACTGTGTCCTACAGAAAATTAAAAAAACAACGAATTAAAACAATGCTTGATAAACCAACCCTCAAACACGCGAACTCATCAAAAGTCAATGTCCCTCCAGCATTTTCAGTCAAACAGACGAGGATAGTACAATAACTATGTTGCAAAGAAATAAATAGTTTATACCCGAAAATATTCAGCAAAAATATGAGTATAATCGCGAGCCACAATCACCAAAACGTCCAAAATGACCAGTAGCAATTCTAAAAGCAATAATTGTAGGACAAAACTCTGCAAGGAGGGATCCTGGTTTTCAGTTGGCATTAACACTCATGAATGAACTACCTGGGGCATCAGCATTCTCAAGAACATCCTGCAAGCTAGCCATAATCATCTACAATGTGAAATTTCTCTTATGTATTAAGTCACTTGTTCTGTTTTCTGCTGTTTATAACCTTTCTCAATAATTTAAGAACAAAGCACTAGAGTTACTGTTGGGTTTTCAATCTGGTTAATGGTAGAAATTTTCAATATTAATAGGATTGTATCTTTCACAGTTCCTCATCATTTTCTTCTTGAGTATTATTAAGGGAATCACAAAAGAACAATTTTATTCTTATTTCATTGAAAACATTCCTCGATTGAAAACAATCCTGTAAACGATAGAAGCAGCAAAATAGAATGAAGAAAGTTTGGTAAACTCACAGGCATCGTGTCATAAAACACTTGTTTTCCAACATCCAATGAAATCGCCTGAAATATATAGAACAAAGGTATAGCATGTGAGAAGAATAACAGGATAGCATAAAGCAAAACAAAGAAACCAAAAAAGGCAAAATCACATAAATTCATTTTTATTTTCACCTCAGATATGGTTCGAAGGTATAACACTCGAAGTTGATCATTTGCAGCAGAGGGAATTTTTGAAAATACCCACTGAAAAAACCTAAACAAACAAATTTTTAACAAAGATGGCTTCTTAAAAAGATTTCATGGAAAGCAATGATATCCTTTTCTTTACACTATCAAAATATGCATAGCTTAATTTCAAATACTCACTTATCACAGTCGATGCCCAAAACATGACCAATAGACGCATAACAGTGCACAATTTTATCTTTTAGTTCATTTTGTCCTCTAAATGTAAACAGCATTAATAGACAATTACTCGTAGTAATATTGATCATAAACAAAAAAAACTTTCCACCGGTAGCAAGAATAATCATGAAATACTTGATCAGTATATGACTTCAGACTTTTGCCCTCCTAAAACTTTTTTATAATACCTGTCTCGAAAAACATCCTCCAAAGCAGAAAATATATTGGAACAATTTCTTTTCAGCGGCTATAAAAAATAAAAGCAAATTATATTGAATATTATTATTTGCGAATGTCCACAATAAGTCTATGATGTAGGGTTGAGACCAAATTGCATCCCCTGTTGAACCCAGCATTTGGGAAGCAATAGGGACAATTGATGTTCTTTTTAGTCTGCAATATCAACAATGTGATTATGCTTTATAACATGAATATACATTCAGTTGACATTTTTATGATTTTATTTTTTATCAACAATTGAGAAACCGTTTTCGAAAAATTAAAACTAATATTAAAACTTTCAAAATAAGAGCATTTAGTTTGCAAACATGCATGTATATTTCCGAGCTTCAATATAAAACAGAGCGGAAAGAGAGTTATCCAGATACTGTGTGATGGTTGTGGTTTTTCTTTAAAACGACAGGAAGATCATGAAAAATGCTTAAGTCACGTAAAATAATGGTTGGAAAACATGTTTTATACATCTGACAGATATAGTGTCTCATTTAAATGAATGATGTGTTTGATTTTATTAGTCTACTTGTAAGCTGAGTAAAACTTTTTACCGAGTTTAACTTAGAAAACGATGTTTCAAATTCCGTCACACCGCGTGCTACTATAATCTTAAAAAAGTCCCTCGCCTCTCTGTGGTTTTATGCACAACTAAAAAGAGGTTTAAAACTAAATATATCACTCTCTAAAATAAAAATGGTATGTATGCTGCAAAATTTACGACTTTCTGATAGGATACCATTTCAAGGAAAAATTTTCACCTTCCTCAAGACAGGTAACTGGCACTGAGGACAAGACATTTAAAATTGTAAAGTTATATAAAACTGCTCATTTTGTTCCTTGCAATTTCCAACTTCAATTTCTGATTTTCATTATACAAATATACAAGCTTCTTGTTATCCTTTTTCGCAATTGATTGTGCCTAATCAACTAAAGTACTACTTTTCCAAGTCTATCGGCAAAGTAGGTAATGCAAATACAGAGTAGAAAACAAACATTGAGTCATCGAGGCCTAATGAAGCTTCTTCCTAGCTATCTGCTGAACAAGGGAATATTGACAAGTGACATTTTTAAGCCTCCCTTTTATATTCACCTGAAAAATAGCTATTTTGTCATGAATAAGTGGTATTAACAAAAAGTTATTTTGAAAAAGTACACTACATATGAAATTTCGAACTGGCATGAAATTTCCTGATTTGTGAAGAAACTCATCAGATGTAGACTCAGTCTATATGACAGGTTAATTTCATTATAAACATTATGAAGAACTACCTCAATATGAGCTGGATCATAGACATATTCCAATAAGCTTTGAGCAGCAGCTGCACGTTTTGCAGATTCATCACTACCGCTAGTTATTTGAGCAATCAACTGGGCAAGTCTGGAGTTATCTTGAAACAAAGGGTGTCGTTCTAAATAAATTTGATATTTATCTTAATACAAGTATACTAATTGATGTTCTTTTGTCTAAAATGTTTTCATACCAACTGTTTCAACAGTTTTTTTGTCTTTAGGTTTATCTTTCAGATCAGTTTTGTTTCGCAATTCCTTTCGTGGTCCAACACTTTTCCTTTCATAAGAAGAACTGTCCTTATTCCGACGTGGGCTTCTAGTTCTTCTAGATTTTACGACATCTTTTTTCTTTCTGTCCTTTTCCTGGTCCTCTTGATCACTCCTGTGTTTGTCATGATCTGATCTAGTGCGGCGTATGTCTTGCGGTTTCTCTCTTCGGCCATTCGGACTTTCTCTTCGAAGCTTGCGAGGCTGCCGGTTGGAGTTTTGAGAGCTGCGTCCACTACTCATCAGATACTATTTATTATAGTGTGAATTTTCGATGAGAACTAGAGATATTCTTCTGTTTACATTATAATATTTATATAATTTGAAAGAAACATTTCTATGAAGAAGAAAAAAACAAAAATAAAAAAATTACCAAAAATATATGTGTAAAGCAACAACAACTAAGAAACTAAGAAATAACAAGTGGACTGAAATAATGGCCGAAGTGCAGACATCAAAAAAAACACCAACTAATATTCAAACACGGACTCAATGACTGACGTCAGTTCAATGAAACCATCACATTGTAGTTTTTTATGTAACGGTTTAGTTTGCTGAAGATTGTCTGCAATGCAGGCATGAAACTTTGAGCACAAACAAAACAACTGTTGTTTTTTCTTATACGAATACGTAAACGTGTGGAGCACAAAAGCCAAATATCAAGAACTAAAGCGTAAAAATAAACAGCAAACATATAAAGGTATTTTCCCTTTTTTTATTGCAAACGGTTAACAAGTATTGGCTTAATTAGAGTTTACTCCCATCAGGGACGTATCCAGGGAGGATTTGATACCGGTAGACCGGTATTGGCACCCAAACTCTTGCGCCCAAAAAAAGAAATTTTGGGAATTTTAAACTTTTAATATTTTATGTAAAGACAATCTTTTAACGGTTATTTAACCTTATTTCTTACAAACCTTCACATATAAGTCGTTTTATGCTTACTCCCAAAAACCTCTACAAAGCAGTCAACCTTACGTCCCATTTTGCTGTTGGATTGACGTATCAACTTTTGTTTTTCGCTCATTACTTCGTGCCCCATCTTCTACGCGTGCAAAAAATAAATTTTGTTTACTCTTTTCAGTAGATGCAAGAACAAAAATTAGTAATAATGCATGATTTCTATGTAGGATGTAATGGGGTACAGTACTTATATTCCAAAGAAGACTATTTAACTAATTTTTCTGGCGAATAAAAATATTTTAAATATTTAAAATATTCCTCCCTTCCTCTTGAAACACTTCCAGGTTAGAGTGTTCATTATAAATTCCGCCATAGAAACCGGGTGACTTCTTGAAATATCATTTCCCGCGTTGTGATAACACCTGGTCGATCAAATTGAATTGAAAAGTCTCTTGTTTGGATTTTATAAGCTTTTTGAATACACTTTTGTTCGGTCGCATATCATCTGAGGAAACAATAACACAGAATTTTTGACGCTGTAAACTTTGTAGCACATGCGCATCAGATTTAAAAACATTGGCAGAAATTGTTCGTCGTGTGTGCATCGTGATCCAGGGTTTGAACTTGCGTGGGAGAAATATTGATGTTTTCTTGTAACAAGGATTAAAAACAAAAAATATGACATGTCATATGCTAATTTTCAATGTCATTGTATGTCTGGAGAGTGCATTTTTAGATCATCTGGAGGGTACAAATTTCCAAACTTTTCCCGCTCAGCGCCAACCATGGTGGCGCCTTTGTGGGCCACTGCACTCCAATGTATGTACCAGTATGCCCAAAAAAACTCTGGATACGTCACTACCCATACCTATTGACTTGTTTTACATAAACCTGTAATTTTAAAGAATGATTTTTCTGTTTCTTACTTTACAGAACATGATATAGTTTCAAGATTGAGCTGCAACTAAGCCCAACTATTAAGTAAAATATTAGAATGCTGCTATATCATAATACTAACAAACCTAAGTCACCCCGTTCTCTGTATTGACATTTCATGAAGCAATATTGATATATAGTGTAAGTCACTTCAAGTCACCACCTCCAGGATCTAATCTAGAATGGACGGGCGGCATCCAGCATAAGGAAAAGGGCACATTATGAACATCCAAAAGGCACTTTTTTTAGGAAAAGGGCAACCTGAGCTTTATTTCGGTGGGTCAAACCTGTGACCCCCCTATACAACCATACAACCCCCTATATAACCTTAGGTGATTTGTTTATAATATTGGTAATATGTAAGAGGAAGGATAAATAACCCTTTTTTATAATAACAAACCTCCTTCTTGTAAAATAAATCTTTGCACAATACAGTAAATTTAGTTTCAAGCAACCTTTTGTTGTGTTGTTTAAAGACTCAAAATGCTTTTGAAATACTTTCCTTTTATATAGTCAGGGAGCTGATGGTAAAAAATATCTGCAAATAAGATTGACCTCAAACAGTAAATATTTTTAGGTTTCTTTATAAGGAGCAAGATTCTGAAGCATCCATTGGATTTGTAATTCACCAGCTTTTAGCTCCCATCCATAACCATCTGGAGAAGGAACTTCTGGGGACAGCTCAAGTGATCTTTTGATGATAGCAATTGCGTAACACACTCGCTTACAATGGCATAACAGTGCACCTTTCATCGGTGGCAGTTGTTGCGGTTCCGGGCATTTCCTTTTTGTACAAAACCTTTCACATCGGGCATCATTGGTATTATCTTGCGTCAAGCCATAAATTATACACACAAATCTTTCAATCAGGAAAAAGTGATACGTTAAAGACGAATGAGTCTCTCTGCAATGAAAAGGTCTCTATAAATTCTCCTGACGACTTCAAGATGTTAAACGCTTTTTTCCAATACCATAAAAAGCACTTGTATAACCTTTTCCCGTGAATGCATGTAGGGCGGGTAACACTGAACAAAGACCTGGTCCCAATACTCTTGCAATTCTATGGATATTCAACATCCATTTTCTGGCACATACACTAATATTCACAAAGACTCTTACATTAGGCCTGGTCATAAGAGGCGTGCGATCGCAGGCTCACCTCCACACATGCCAAGATTTATTTACGAGTGTGGCAATCGCTAGCCTGACTTGTAATGACAAGTGTAATAACAAATGTTAAGTTAACAAAAACTTGTCTCAAAATGTTGAAAGTTTTGCTTCGAAAATTGTTTATGTGCTACGATTAAATTTTACAATAACGGAACCAAACTTTGCTACATTTCAGTAGTGAGGTCTCTGATCGCTTTGGAATACGGTAGTGGTTTTGAATTAGTATTCACAAATTTTCTTCGTTTGGTAGTAGAAAACAAGTCTACTCAGCAAAATCAGCTGAGAAACCAAGAAGGATTTTTTTTTTATGATTTTATTATGTATTATTTAATTGTATTATGTAATTTTGTCTTTCTTTTTAACTTTTTTTTAACGTTCTTTTAAGTTACAAAATTGTTTGCAAAGGTTGCAGTTTCGAAAAAAATAATCTTAAAAAAAATTAGCCAGCCAGGTGGTGACGAGTTAATGAAACGGAAACCTCTTTACTTTAATTCAAAAACGATTTGAATTTCAAACCGAAACGATGGACTGTAACGCAATTTTTTTTTCAGGTTTTATCTTTTGAATAAATTTCTTCTACCGTCAAAGTTATCTTTAAGAGTTAACATTTTACGTTCCAAACCGTCGAAAACATTGAAAATCCCATTATTTTAACATATATGACACATTTCAAATTTGACTTGATTATCATACAGAATGAAGACCAGGCCTGCTTACATCAATCTTTTCCTTGAAGTAAAGGGCGTAAATTTCGATGTCATTGTCAACAGTATTAAAGTCTGCATGCTTTGAGCAATCTTGCATAATCACGGTAATAACTCTTTGTGTATCTTAATTCCAAAGCCACCATATTCTCTCATTCCAACCCGGAAGTGGAACATCATTTTTAGTCAAGGCTGTCTGTTTAAGTGTGGTGGCGGCAGGTTCAGTTAAACAAAGTTGCAGCCTTTCATAGCCGCTCTTCGAATCATCAGACTTGTGTTTAAAACAAATGCAGCATTCCTCATTGGCGATAATTTTACCTGAATCCGAAAATTTAATGGCAAATGCTATAGTAGCTCATGCATTCACTGACACATTGAAGCTTGTGTGTCGTTTATTCACCTTGCATGTTTCAACTTGGCAAAAGCATTCTCTGCATTCATTTCTTTCGCCACTGCACTTTTTTCATAAACAAAATAGAAAGTCTTCTTCCTTTCTTCTTCTCCATGCTATTTTTTTCTGTGGCTTTCGAATATTTCACGAGAGTCGTCTTGTTTAGGAGTCCTCTCCCTTGCAGAGTATTCTTTAGATCCAGGGGTTACTAAAGTTTTGTTTTTGCATTTTGTTAAAGTTGCGGGACTTAAATAACTACTTCTATATACTAAAGAATTAAACATTACCTTAAATTAATGTTTTATTTTCCCCAAAGGATAATATTTTTTATTACATCTTTTGCAACCCCCTTCACAAAATTATTGAAGAAATAATAAACTTCATCTATCTATTCATCTATTGTTGAGTTTTGATGATATCTTCATCGGCCATTTCGTTGAAACCAGCCCTATTCATATCGAAAATAGCATTTGATTTTTCATTTCCAGTTGCATAGCCAGGTAGTTGTGGATAATCTGCAACTGTCTTCAAATAAACATCTAGTTCTTTCTTGAATAAATCTTTCGAGCATCTGGTCATGTCCCTGAGTGTTTTAGGTAAGCAGTTGAATAATTTTGGCCCTCTGTAGCGAAAGCTGCCGTACATGGCCCCTTGAAATCTTCCACGTGAAACAGGAGGTATGGAACATAGTCGTCCGTGCCTATTGTGTATATATGATGAAATTCCCCCAATCTGGTCTCCTGATTCTGGATTGAAATGACTGAAGTTTGGTACTATCCCTTCGAGAATACACCATACATATATAACCTGGTATCTATCACGCCTTCTTTCAAGGGAATATAATCCAAGCTTATGTAGTTCTTCCCAGTAGTTCAAGTGACGCACCTCGTTTATGTTGTTAACAAAAGCCTTTTGGACCTTCTCAATCTCTTGAATGTCTCCTTTTTTCATTGGTGACCAGAGCGGCGAGCAGTAGTCGAAATAAGGTATTATCAATGATTTCCACAATGTCAACAGTATTAGTTTTTCTCGTGTATGAAAAGTTCGCAATACCCAAGCTGAAAGTTCCTTTGTTTTAGTTATAATTGAATTTATTTGTTTTGTAAAGGTGCAATCATTTTCCATGTTCACACCTAAGTCCTTAACAAATTCTTTCTTATATCGAGATCTTTTCCATAATGGAGGTGTTCGAATTTATCACCATTAAGTTTCATGTTGTTCTCGAATGTCCATTTAAATGCAGTGTTCAAATCAGATTGAAGCTTAAAAGTGTCGATGAGATTGTTTATAGCTTTAGACATTCTTGTATCGTCTGCGAAAATGGAAAGGAAGGTATAAATGGTGTTTTTATCTATGTCTCCGATCATTAAGAGAAACAACAATGGACCAAGCACTGATCCCTGTGGTACACCAGATACAACATCAGCACTATGAGACATCTTTCCATCAACTAAAACATACTGCTTTCGATTAATAAGGAATGAGTAGATCCATTTGGCGATTTTACCTCCGATTCCGAGTTGATTCAGTTTAGTTATGATCAAATTGTGGTCGACTTTGTCAAATGCCTTGCTAAAGTCCAAATATATTGTATCAACGTTGTGACCGTTCTGGAGTTCAGTTAAAATCCTGTCAAAATGAACAAGGAGTTGACTTAAGCAAGATCTGCCCTTTCTAAATCCGTGCTGTGTGTCATTCAGCAGTTGTCGACTGTCCAAAAATTCAACTATTTTTGTTTTCAAAACTTTTTCAAATATCTTGATCAGGTGAGAAGTAAGCGAAACTGGTCGGTAATTTGCTGGATCACCCTGGTTACCTCCTTTGTAGATTGGGGTTACAAAATGTGTTTTGAGCATGCTTGGTGTCAGTCCTTTGTTAAAACAATTTTTCCAAAATTTACGTAAAAACTCTGCGAAAAACTCTTTGCATTCTAGTAGAAGTTTTGCAGGAAGACCCTCTGGTCCAGCAGCTGCATTAGGTTTCAGGGACTCTATAGCCTCCAAAAAGTCACTTGTTTTGAACTCAATGTCATTAAAAAGCAATTCTGGAAATGCTGTATCTATGTCTATATCAAGTGGCGTACTAAAAACTGTTTGATACTGCTTTTGAAGAAGATTTGCCATTTTGAGACTGTCGCTTGTAAAAGTTTTTTCGTCGTTGTTGTAGAGTGGTCCAACTCGAGATTTGACTTTACAGTGTTTCTTTGTATATGCAAAGAAGTATTTAGGATTAACTTTTATAGCATTTGTAGCTTTTCTCTCTGAATTTATCAATTGTTTGTCACGTGAGTTCTTTAACCGTACTTTGCAAAGAAGTGCAAACAGACCATGTGAGTTAATTAACTGGTGGCTGTTCGTGCTTTGTTTTACTCATGGTTATGTTTTATTTATGAAATATCTTTACAAGGAAGTAAAATCAAACATTCCAGTAAATGAAACACGTTTTAGTTTCAGGGAGCTTTCGATCGTATTTTTGAAGAAAGGCCCCATGCTATGCAAAGCTCACCCAAGTTTTTGACCATCTGCTCCCTGACTAATAAGGCTCACTTTAAATGGTCATACTGAAAATAAAAACAGTGTTTAAATAAAAACAGCCCCAAAACAAAATTTTAGCAGTTTCAGTTCTTCCATTGAAAAAAAAGATGCATGAACACCAATCGATTTGTATTTACAACTTTTGAATGATTTGATATTCACTAAGCTGTTCCATAATTAGATTTACATGTGCTTGTGTATAAAAAAGCGCCTCTCTGGGCTGATTGATTGCTGAAAAAAGCAATTTTAGCAATTGTGAAAAGATAAGATGGAGAGGGGGAGGAGAGAGAGGTTTCAGTGAAAGGGAAACATAAATTAGAGATTATTTTTCAAGCGTAGCTAGTTATTTCTTAAGCAGCACAAATAACTTCATTTTTCCTGAATCTAATATAAAAACAGAGGTAAGTACAATAATGATCACTGACAGGAAGAAAATCCTTTTGGATAGGAGCAGAACAGACACTTGACCAACCTACCATTTCCCAAGCTGCCATTTCCCAAAACACGAGCGGCAGTGACAATAAAAACAGTATGAGAAGTTGCAGGCTAGCTACCGAGGTCTCTTTCCCATGCATTCTCTTTCTTTCTACTGTTGTGGTTACAATCAAATTTACAATTTATGTCTTTCCGAGAGTGCCAAATATCAACAGCTAAATAACATATTTTGATAAGAGGTTTATTTTATGGTAAAACTTGCTACAACACCATAATTTAATAAAAATGGGGGACAATGTAATAAGAGAAGGTGTGTAATTAAAGGGGGATGTTCGGTCTCATTTTTCACTTTTTATTTTTTCATTTTAACTTACCATGCTTTGAAAGTTTAGGAAAACACTTTTTGAATTTTTGAAAAACCTGTTTTCGTTCAAAAGTTGTTAATTCTTTTAGGTGCTGAAAGGTGAGTTTTCTTCTTCACCACTCATCATATATATAGCTAATGTTTATAAAATGATAAAATGACACCCACACACTATGCAGAAAAAACCTTCATGTAAAAACATTTTATTATTAAAACTTAAAACTAATTTGATAATATATACATTGTTTTATTTTTATTTTTTTGATTCGAAAAATGCAAAGTTGCCCCCTGCCTGCTATAGCCTTACTACTGTACCATATTATTCAGTCCACAAATTGTTCTTTCACAATTTACCAAATCTCAAGTCAAAGAAGTAAGTAAGTAAGTAATGAGAAGCTATTCTGTTCACTGACTTACAACTAGAAGTTGCAGTCAGCAACTAATGGGCCCTAATGGGCTGCTGATACGCTGCTTTTAAAGTCCATCAAAGTGTATTGTGTTGAGATGCAACATAGACTCGAACACAGGTTGCAGGGATCGCACTCGAAAGCACTAGCCCCAACACCATTGAAGAAAACTACTAAAATTTCGCAAAAGATGGTTTTCCAATATAAAAAAAATTTCGCAAAAGATGGTTTTCCAATATAAAAAAGTTAACTGTGCCAAAAGACGGTGAAAGCTGTTTTGAAAAAGATTTTGAAGGTAAGATATTTTTGTTCTTTTCCTCCATCATATGAAATTCTTATCAAATTACTGATGGAAATTGATTTAAGTTGTTTTTGAAATCATTGATTGATAAGAAGTTATTTTTTGTTAACATGGTTTTTCAAAGATGACTGAAAAAAATTGAAAACTTGAAAAGAAGAAGCCAAATGTTAAAAGATGATACAGCTCCAACTTTATGTGTTAACCACGAAAGTCATTTGTTGCAAGAAGTGAAAGAATCAGAAAAAAGAATCTAAGTAATCGAATAACAGCTTCACATACCCAGATAACAGTCTTCTCCTTTTAAAAATACCATGTGTGCGGTAAAACGCACTCATAACATTTCCTACGCGTGCAATTCGTACCTTATCAATGCGATCACAAGTTGTTCAAAATTTATGCATGCGATCTGATATTTTTCGTGATTGGGAAATAACTTTGAAAACCAATAATACCATATATATAATACCATTGCGTAATAATCTTTGTTTGTTTCTACGGATTATTAAGAAACGAAAGGATAGAGTGAGATAGGATAACTTAATAAAAGTACATTCTTAATTCGTAATATAATGTGAGGAGAAAAATTAGCACGATGCATTTAGGAAAACTTTTTTTTTCTTTATTACTTTTTAAAAGTTCTGCATAACTTTTACAACTAAAACATGTATATATATCTCATTATCACTCTGGCTCTCATCCTCACTATTATTCATATTCGTTATTTGACTCATCAATATCTTCATCAGTTGGTCCTGTTCTGTCATCTTCATCAACGGCAATTTTGTTACGTTGACGTTCATTATCGTCGAGTTGAAGTTTCCTCTTTTTCTGCAAATGAATATCAACTGCACGCTCGATAAGATCTACTTGCTCATAATCAGACCAAATAGAGTCGTTGCATTTGATATTCATTTGCCATTTCAACAAAAACTTATTGAATGAAATAACTAGAAGACTTTACAATTTTCGTTTGATTGAACATGGCACAAACAATAAGGGCACGTGACATCGAAGAAAAATGTATGAGAAAAAATATTACGCTCTGGAAATCATTTCTAAATAGAAACCAGATGACTGTAATAAATTCCGCGGTTAAGATTTGTCACAGGGCGATCACAAATTGGCGCGTGCAATCAAATGTATGCCTAGGGCTTTTTACGCGTGTGACAGCGCATGCGCGTGTGATCGCACTCGTCAAAAGGAGAAGTCTGAGATAAAAATGAATAGCTTCCGAGCTAAGGGAAAATACTTTTTTCAGTTACTCAATGAAGTCTTAGTGGAAACATCTGAAACAATAAAAGAAGAATCAGATGGAATAGCTCAATACACAAAATACGTGAACAAGCAGAAGAGCCAATGAAATTGATACTAATTATGATTGACTGTTTATGCCTGATAGTTTTTAGAATTGTCTCCTTTTAACACCATGGGGAAGTCCATCTCGCGAAATAATATAACAGTTGAGAAAGAACAGGGTGGTCTGTTTTTTTATGGAATGCTGTTTACGTGCATTTCTTTACTAGTTTCGTTTCATTATTTGGTAAAAATTCACTGTCATGGGAAAACCAAATCGAATCATTGATACACCTTCCTCATATCTTGGAAAAACGTATTCTTCTCAAGATAAACTATCAATCATCACCTTTATATCAATAGTGCAGTGGTCAAATAAAGGACAGTCATTGGTCAATACGAAATATAAATAGGATTTTTTGCTTTATTGCTGCTGTATACAACTCCTTATTAAGTATGTTAACATAGAGTTTTTCCAAATTTCTCCAGAGTTAGTATGTAATAACAATATTGAAAAGATGAATGCTTCGGAACGTGATCTTGTGGAAATTGAGCTTCAACCAGAAAAGAAAGGACTACTCCTGAAGCATCGTGAATATACAGTCATCAGCAAGGTATGTCTTGACTGTACGAAAGACCTAACATGCAAACTTTTGGGACTCGTTTTTATTTTGAATGATTTTGGAGTGTTTATAATGACAGCATTTTTAGACAAATGATTGAACTGAACTTTCTATCAATTCCAACACTCTTTAAAGTTTTGTCGGCATTTCAAACTTCTTGCAGCTGTATTATTGCATGCGTTCTATGAAACTTTGGTCAGACTCTATCGATGTTTTAATTATTTGTCCTTGTAGCACCATAAAGTCAGTGTTCAAAGAAGATACAATGATTTTGTTTCATTCCATGAAGTATTGGTAATGCGATTTGCATACAGAATTGTTCCAAAGTTACCACCGAAAAAGATTGTTGGTAAGGAGGTTTAAATCTATTAAATCTATTTAAATCTATTATGAATGAATTCAGTTACAGGGTCTGAAACCTCTTGTTTGCCAGGAACTTGGTTCACATTAGGAAGTCCATTGCATGTAAAATTAAATAAAATTAAAATTATATACCAATACACATTGGTTAACAGGATTCACTTAATAATTCTTTAATAGATGGCGTATTTGTTTGTTATAGCAAGTGATGAGTTTATCGAAAGCAGGAGACGTGCATTGAAACGAATGCTCAACTTAGTTGTGATTCATCCTGTTATGTGTGACGATGAAATAGTGACCTATTTTCTAACATTCAAAGGATCTGTAAGAATTAGCTATAGAATTGTTTTGGTTGAGTACGAAACTCATCTTAGGACTGTCTGTTTCGTTTGCTCGAGTACATGAAATGCTTTTCACAAACGTACTTCTAGCAAATTGTCTATTGCAAAATGTCTCTTGTGTTGTCTTCTGATTACGGATTGGGCGGAAATTAGCTGCTTAGACATTTCATTAAAATTGATTTTTTTTTTAATGCTAGTCAGTACATAACCATCATATAAAATATGCATGGAAACAGAATCTGTTTTAAGCTACCATAATGTTTTATCTACAGGATGTTGGAAGTAAACTGAAAGAACAGTATAAAGGTGTTCCAGATGAATTCATGACGAATCCGATGTGTAACCGTGCTAAAGTGAATATCAGTTTCTTTTAAATTTGTTGTCAAAGCAGCAGATATAACAGTGTTATGCAATTTACTTTGGAAACATGTCTGAGAAATTTCATATTTTCAATGACTTTTGTGGTTCCATTCTGGTACATGCCTCTGTTTATTTGGATCTGATGAAAAGCCTGGTTGTAGGATTGTAATAACCTGCAATTAGGCTTTCAGTAAAAAAGTAGGTTCAACTTGAAGTCGCAGATCATCAAAGTTCATGGACAAGTGTATATAGCAAATGTTCAAGTTAAAGTTATTTGATTCATTTTTCACTGCTATTCCTGCATTTTAGGAATTAGTTCCAGCAGACACGCAAAGCAACCTTACAAACAGCCGACATCAAATCTATGCCATGCATAAATCTCTGGAGCAAATGAGGGATGCTCTTGACAAGCTTGCTGCTCGTTCAACTGGTATTCTTTTACTGTGTTTATGCTATGTAAGGCTTGTCACAATGCAATGGTACTATGTGTGTTCAGTTTAACAAATGCTCTACAGCCATGATTTTTCGTAATGTTTTTCTAATTTGATGTCCTTGAACCTTAGGAACCATAGCTTCGTAAGGCCTTTCCCCATTGCTAGAGAGACAAAATAACTCTAAGTATTTTTGTAATAAAATTCATCGAGTAAGAACAGTTTTGGCTTATGGTGTTTAGATACTCTCTTTCTATTGCAGCAATTGAACAATACATGATGTCTCTCAACCAATCATTTTTCAACTCATTTAGAAATGTTTAACAAAACATTTTATTGTGTTCTGTTTTTTCTTCCTTCAGGAAATGCAGTGGATATGCTGATATTCAGCAAAAATCTTAGGTAATAAATGTAATTACAGTAATGAAACTTTTGTTTTGGAAATTGAACCAAGCACTTATAAATCCATTGCGATGTTGCATATTACGAGGTTGCATATTGCAAGGTTGCATATTGCGAGGTTTAAAATTATGTGCGCTTGCGAAATGTTCTTTTCAAATCTGATCAAACTTAAGATTTTTCAAAATGTTGTTTGTTTTTCTCGGTAGTGCACTAGCCGATGATTCTACTCCTATCACGCAATGGGCAACAGGTGGATGCAATACATGGAAACGTTTACAACGTGGATTTAAAATGTTGGTTGTACCTTTTGCAGCCATCGCAGAAAAGAGTGCCGCACATGTAAGAAGGAACATTTACTGAAATTGTCTGGCTTCAACTTACTACAAGGGCCAACATTTTTTTGCATGAGGCAAGTTTAACTTACAATTGTTTTTTGATCATTTTTTTTTTTTTTTTTCTCAAGAGTACGAAGGAAACGGAGGAGGTTGCAGACCTGTTAGAAAGTTTCTTAGATCTCACCAGTGGCTACAAGGTAAAAGCCTTATGTTTTGGCAGGCTTTTTGATCCAACACTCAAAGAAGCAGGGCACTGCTTCTGTAAATATCTGGAAATGACTTTTACCAACCTCAAGTCACTGATGCAAGAAATTTCCTTTGTGTGTAGGATCTAGTGGAGCGTCATGAGAAAGGTGTTTTGCGCGATCATCAGATGGCATTGCACAAGATGCAGCAATACAAACAGAAGCACATGACCGCCACCGTTCGAGGAACGGACAGTGTGGATCAGCTGGAACATCGCATTGTGCAACAAGAAGGTGCTATTCACACGATGGAAAATCGAAACTATTTCTCGTTGTACTGTTTGCAGATGGAGACACAGTTTATTCACTCTCATTTGCACATGCTGGTCGATATGCTGAGGAATCTTGTGGATATACAAATAAAGAAACACACAGAGGTAAGAGTGTTCACTGTGCTGACGATTTGTTCCAGTGAAACCTCTATAGAAAGACAACGTGCAATCACGTAACACTATGTGGGCTTTTTCGCTGTTATGTAATTTTCGATCCAATACGGTTGGCATAGTAACAAAAAAAAAATACAGAATCCGTTTAAATATCGTGCTAATAGTAGTTGTCCTTCTGTTACATGGTTCTATATCCCACGATCATTTATCACATACCCACCCATTTATTACCCCCTGTTAGACAGAAGAATGATTCGTCAAACAGGGGGAGGTGAAGCAGAGTTAGTTTCGAGTGTTCTCTTCTTTCAGCTGTGTCATTTGTGGAACGATATGAAAGCACCTATTGATAATCTAGTGACACCTAGTCAAACTGGCTCCCCTGCATCCACTTCTCCGACATCGCAGCCGTCAGCTCCTTTTTTTGGCTGAAGGAAAACAGGTTATCAATTCTATGTTGTGAAGTGTTGAGTTGTATATAATATTATCAGATGAACTTTCAGAATTTACTAAATTTTTATAAAAAAAACGTTACAATTATACAGAAGCGAATGAGATTTATATAAAACACTTCATCTGTGATGCGACCATTTTACTTCGGTTTGTACTTTGTCTGCACGTTAGCGATTTCTTCCATGTTTTTTTTCTTCGTGTTATGCCCGTAGACCTTTCCGTTGTCATGTTCAACTGAAGTATTGAATAACATGGTAAGTCGGTTTTTATAATCGTCTAAGTTTGTGGTGTAAATTTTGTTAATTTGGTTTGGATAAGCAAGATTGGATAAGTTTGGATAAGCAAGATTAATGTGGGCTTCGTGCTTTCTGACGGTTTTACCTTTAAAGGCTGGTTCTCACTAGACGTCGTAAGGCTTACGTTACGACGATCGGAAGCCTAACGACAGTTTTAGGGCTTACGACAAAGATCAAAAATTTTCAGATCGCAAGCGTTTTCTCAAATAAGTGTGAACACTTTTTTGTCTTACGATTGACCGTTGTAAGCCTTGCGCAGCTGTCGCAAGCCTTACGCTCAAGATCAAAAAGTTTTGATCTTGTGTCGTAATCGTAAGAGTTTGAATGAACTAAAACGTTCAAAGTAATCAAAAAACGTTCGAATTGAAAATGACATTCTCCGGAATTATTCGATTGATCACTTAAAATAACACAAATCGATGCTCGACTGATTCTGAAGGAAAAACAGAGAGATTGTTGTGACTCTCCTGATGCCAAAAATCTCAATGTTAAAACCAGTCTTTCAGCAGCAGAAATTGGTTCCCTCATTCTTGTTGTTTGTCGTTGCAGAGAAGGTCCAATTAAAGAAAGTAAATGTTCCAAACGATCTGGTGTCGTGCGAACAAATCGAGAGAAATATTCTTTGTCAACTAAACGAAGTTCTTGTACCAAAACATGGTAATAATCATGACTATCTTTCTTGAAAAACCTTTCTTACCCAAAATCTTCTTTGTTTGGGCCTACATTCCTCTTCATCTTCCATGAGTATAAGGATAGCTAAGGCACAAATTCGTTTTTTTTCTCAATAAGAGCGGCGCCATTTTGTTTTCTGTTTTGTTTATTATTTTTCTAACCCATCGTAAGAAAATTTTTTGATATCAATCGTAAGCCTTAAAATACAGTTGTATTTATTCACACTAGCGCAAGCCTTAAAACTGTCGCAAGGCTTACGATCGTCGTAACGTAAGCCTTACGACGCTAGTGAGAACCAGCCTTAACTGAAAACGTCTGGTTTCAAAACGTATGCGCTCTTAGACAGCTTGTGTCGTCAAACGTGTTTTAACATACTTGAAGGCTCTCAGAAATACAGGTTTTAAAGTTTGTGTTTCTAAAAAGGTGGTAATGTAAACTAAGCCTCCCAGTGGGTAGATTTGTTGAAAAATCACTGCGAAGGAGTGCATTTCTATAGAAATATGCACTCTATTTCAATAAAGATGCTCTTCATTGCAGTGATCTTTTGATGATTTTGCCTCCCTGATGCTGGTCAGTGTTTTATAGTTTTACGTCAGTTTTAAAAACACCCCTTTCCCGAACTTGACATGGTGTTTTGATCTAGTTAGTAAAACCAACCTCGTCTTCATTGTAAAAAATGTTTCTTGTGGGTAAACTCTTTAAAAAGCCACTACAATGAAGAGCATTATTATTGAAACAGTGTGTATATTTCTAGAGAAATGCACTTCTTCGCAGTGATTTTTCAACAAATTTGCCCACTCTGTTTCTGATCATTCTACAGAGAGATTTAACGATTGAGGATAATTACTAAGTAATACAGACACACGATCGATGATACAATAAAACACATGGAAACGAGGTTGGATATAATTACTAGGTCAAACAAGGGAAAGCTGACAACTTTTCGAAATTTTGGTTTGTTTTATCGGCTAACTTGGGAAAGGTAAAGAATATCTGTTCGTAAATATAAACGTTTGTTTAATGTTTAATGTTCCACGCCTTAACCGCCCTCTACCTTCACCGCCCGACTAAACTTTTCAATTGAAAGAGCGAACCATCACGTGACCAAATACTCACTTATCCAAACAAATTTTACAAGGTTTACACCGTGAAGTTTGAATGATCTGAAATCTATATGTTGAATTACGTAATACGTCAAAACAAGGTTGATCCATAATGTGTCGAAATGCGACAAACAAACATGAATTCTGGAGAAGTGGTGCAAGCGGCTGGTTGATGCTAAACAATCGATTGTTCATTTGTACATAGATTGGAAAAATTCCACCTGATAATTTGGCATGATTTACAACATTGAACTCGATTGAAATTTTCATATTTTTTTTTACTCACCACCGCATCACCACCGCATCAGAACAATAAAAAATTACACGTAATATATTATGATAGCACAATCGGCTTTTGTATACTTTTATAAGTTTTGGATTTCGGGTTGTTATTGCTGTTTTTTTCGGTTTTCGGATTCTTTGTGGTAGAATAGGCTAAAGCTTTTTAGATGATCAATTAATTATTCCATGGTTACTTCTTCTGAATCATTATTTTGTTTTTGGTGAATGCCAGCCAGGAGTCCAAGCTTCTGCGCTTCTTTCCTGCAGACCCCGAAGGCGGAGCACATAGCTGGGACTACTGGCTAGGTGAATGCGGGGGAAACAAGTTTTTACGTAGAAAAACAAGATAGTCTTTGTAATTATTTCGAAAATGGATGGCAAATATTAATACTTACACCTTAGAGGATTTGTTATAATGCTTCATGTTATATAACTCCTGTTTCTAACGAACATTAGAACATATATGCGTAATTTGTCCTCGTCCTGCGGATTACACACTTTCTCCTCCTTACTCGTGATTTATCGTGCGATTACTTGGTAATCGTCAACAAAAATAATAGTTTTGCTATTTTGGTTCTCAATCGGATGAGGTCCCCATACCGGTACCGCCTTGACCTATCGGAGTCGGAAAGATCAGGGATATGTTTGGAAAGATTCTCTTTCCTTTTGCATTTATTTTGGTGGTTTGTTTTTCCTCCTTTGCTTGCGAAGGAACGATTACATAATTCGCATGAAAAATTAGTTTTCTTTGTGCTTTTTTCTTCATCGCTACTTCGTGCACGGATATCGAAAGTAACACGTGTAAAGTCTGGCTGGGAGAAATTCAGAGAACTCTCGCCACTCATTATAACCAGTCGAGTTTTCTCACACAAGGTAAAAAGTCTTTCAAATTGTTTGGAAGCGAGACTTGGTCATTAAAAAAACAAGGAATTGCTTAAGCCCTCACCTGGATTTTTAGTAATGAATCATTTATAATTAAGCATCACTCTTACTGAATTTAATGAACAGACATGTAACGGAAATCTCGGGAATTCATCAAGACATATTGGCGAAACGACTGCAGCAAATCCAGTCAGTAATGTAGGTATATTGTGTTTGATGGAGGAAAAAGAGAAAACCTCGCATGACATGAAATCAGCTAATCACTCAAGATCTTAGGACTCTGAGACACAGGAACTTGCTCAAGATCGAGCAGTCTGGAAAGAGCCACAAAATCAACCTCGTCTCCAGGTTGCCACAAAATAAAAGCCATCCAACCCATGCCAGCATGGAAAATGGACGTTAAATGTTGATGCTGATCAATTTCATTTCTTGACTAATGTCAACATACTTAACATTGCTTATGTATGTTACATAACAACAACAACAACAACAACAACATTCCACGGTGGTAATTTGTTATTGGATTCACAACATGTACACAATATGAGTAGTATCAGAGGCGTAGTTAGGGTCAGTCAAAACAAGTGGAGGAGTTCAACATTATGATATTTCATTTCAGTCTTAAGTATCGATTAGGTTACTTGCACGCTTTCCTTTTCTACCCTAAATGACTTAACTCTCCTCCAAAAATTTTGACTGACCTCTGGCTACGCCTCTGAGTATGACCTACTCCCTATACTCTACTATATATAAACATATGACTGAGCAGGCATGAAAAAACCTACTAGAAGGAAAACACATTGCCTCCGATACGTTGGTTACGTGTACACTCGAAGCATAAACTTATTTTTCATCTTTCCAATTATAACAGCAAGCCGCTCTCGTCGCGTTCATATCCACGACTGAATAGAACAAAATGCTTTTTATCCCTTCCATTTACCACGTGTAGGCCCACGAGACATCCACCAATGAAATCTCCGCCTTTTGAATTTTCCTCAGCCGTCATTGTGCTGAACGGGCGTCATTCATACAATGAAAACACTCCAATAAAACAGTTAGTGGAGAAAACGTAAAGAAAGAACGCCCAGGAGATAATTTAAGAGAGGTGTTAATACGAAGGGGCGTTTATTACTAAAATAATTCTAATTAGTACACATTTCAACATAATCAACGATTCTCATTCAAGATTGGTAAATCTCCCAACCTCGTACCCAGGGTTTCTTACCTTTTTGATATCGAAACGGCGGCGAAGGTTTCAAAAAGACAAGAGACCCTGGGTGCGAGGTTGCTGGTTCTCCATTGTAGCGAATCCAAGCGACCGGTGGATGGATGATGGGGAAAGTGCAATTTGCAGTTAGAAATCACCTTAATTTAGATTTTATTTTCATAGAAGTAATTGGTGAGACAGATACACGAAAAAAATCTACTCAACTATGAGACAATTTAAAAAAAAACAACTCAACAATTGCCTCAGTGAAACCAAATCTTTTCATGTATCAAAACGAACGTCATCAATAGCAGTGAAGTAAAGTTTCGAATGGTCTTGTAGGGGACTCTATCAAGTTATGTAGAAATCCCTATTTCTGTAAATATGGCTAATAAAAGCTGCACAGTGAATAGATCAGTCTATCGCTTGAATTCGCTTTAATAAACAACAGGCTTGAAACAGGTTTGACAGAGGTTCAAAAGCTCTATCAAACTCTCAGAAATGGCTGCCCCCTCCTAATTCGAACCTTTACGATTCGAACCATTGTCCCTATGAAAACTTCTCCGCTTCGTACTTTCAGAAAGAAATACACGTGATAAATTTCGAAGAATTTTCTCTTTCTAGAAAACCAATGTGTCGGACATTGCATAATGCTGCAGAACTGCAAATTCCAATATGGCAGTCTAGCGTTTGCATCATCTTTAAGTAGTGCGTTTAAAGTGAACTTCTAAAGCTACTTCAAGTCTGAGGTCAGCATTCAAAAAACTTAATGACAAAAGTCGACAGTAACAAAAAAGGTCCTAAGCAAAATTACAAGGTAATTATCGATCCGCACATCTACCTGTTACTATCACCCTCCCTCCCACAACATTTAACGGTTTCTCCCTCCTTCGTGGTTTCCAAATTAATAAAGAGAAATGGTTTACGAAAATAAACACTATGTTCACAAGTTCATTAAAAATCATCTACGGCGAAGACCACAATAGGACCTCGCCTCTATAAAAAAAATGCCACGTCTCATGATTTGGACAGTTCTAAAAACTATGGATGCTCAGTGAAAAGGAGGCCTCGGATATACGTACCTTATAAACAAAACGAGCACTTGTCCGATTCGCAGATAGCCTTCATGTAGGACTTTTAACAACCACATAGCCAAACACTTAACTCAATATATATCACGAAAATGGATAATAAAAGAGCTACATGAAAACTCTTTAATGTTTCGACGTAACGACGTAACGATGTGCGTTTTCTGCGAACACTGTCAACAACAGACTACGACAGTTCAACCCATATTTCACCACACGGGAATTGAATAAAAAGAAAAGCAGCCGACCGCTACTAGCCGTCTCGTCACAGTTTGACGGTAAACACAACCGGCTTTACAGAGGACGTCGACGAGACGCCAGAGTTTTGGCGGCTCCTTTCGTATTCGGAAGACCGATGATTGTCGGATAATGGTCGCGATGGACGGACAGGCGATTTGTTGTTGCTTCTAAATTAAAACATAATTTTTCAATTATTAACCAGTTTAAACTCAGATCTCCATTGGATGGAAAGTTTCGTGGCGGAAAATCACTCTTTCTGATTGGTTCATAAGTAACCATACAAATCAGAATGCATAAGATTTTTTCCGCCACGATATTTTTCATCTTGTGGAGAACCTATATTACATGAGACACTTGCAGATTCTGGCACATGCTCTTTTCAGTTCCTTCCTGCAATAAGCAGAGCCTCTAATAAGAACGACACTTCATTATCACACAGAAATATAGATACACGTTTTTTATATAAGGAACCATCAGTATTCTTTATCATTTTATAGTGTATTAGTCCCATAGTTAGTTAAGGAGTTCCTTATGTTGTTTCTGCTAAATTTCTATTTTCCCACTTTTGTTTACCTTTCTTTAAGCGGAAATTATTACAAAAGTACTTCTCATTCCATCTTCAAAAGTCAAAATAATCAAGGATTCAAGTTATCGCTCAAATTACCTTTTATTTATTTACAATTTATAAATTCCTCTCACTGTAAAATATAGATATAGTAGACTGTCTCTCTCTAATCCGAACACCAAATGGACCGATCGAATGATTCATTCACAAAGAAATAATAGGTGAAGAGACCATGAAATTCGTTCAAACTAAAGATCTAGAGCACATAAGAAATTTCTCAACATATGAAAAAAAGTTGAGGAGTACCATGCAATAACATTGCTTTCCAATCTTAGGTGTTCATCAACACATGTCACTTTCCTATTCTCAATAGCTCAGCTCTCCTCCGTATGGATCCGATTACAAAAAAACTTACCGAACAGCTAAAAATCCAGAGGAACTCGATTGTGGAGGAGAAGGAATGTCATTAGCAGCAACAATTTTTAGGATCATCGGTTGCCCTAAACCAAAGAAATTTTCATAATAAAGTAGTCACAATACTGTGTGCTAATGTCCACTAACCAGTAGGCAAAATCATCAATACATCACTGGCTCAAAGAGCATTATTAATGAAATAGTGCGTGTACTTCTATAAAAAATGTACTCCTCCTCCCAAATGATTTTTCAACACATTTGCGCACTGGCTATCAACAAGGCCTATGTAAAAAGTGACAAAGAACCTTGTATTGTCACATAAACAAGAGAACTTACCATCTAAGTTTCGATCGTGGTATTTGTTATATGCTGTAAAGGCATCTTCAGCATTGGAATATGTGACTTCAGCAGTGCCTATACTGGTTAAGCGAGCATCAAGTAATGTACCAACAGCACCAAACAACTCCTATTAAGAATTATCAGAGTTAGAAAGCTGTCAGGCTATTCACAATACAACGTTATTTTATTTTATTTTATTTTGTGTCTAAAAAATTATGCATATCCAAGCCTATGAAATAGGACTTTAAGCATATCAAACAATGCTCATTTTCTTCATTCAGCACATTGAACTTGATCAGAACTTTTTTACAAACAATAACTGACAGAATGGGCCTGCCATACAAAGAACTAAAATGAAAACAACAAACATACTTTGATATCGTCTTCTGTGACATTATGGAAGAGATTATTGATGACTACTTTTGCAGGAACAGATTTCTAAAAAAAAGACAAACACTTTCATGTGTTTATTTTGGTCTCACCCATAATGGGCTTGTAATAAACAGCAAAAAAGAAATCCAGGCGAAGTACCTGAGAGAACATTTAGTGGACTAATGAAATTATCACAATAATATTTCGCTTTTGAAAATCCTTATAACAATCATATACCTTTGCAGGAGATAGAGAAGTATAATCTTTGTTTATTGATAAAGAATGGTTTGCATATGATGATGGTGTCGTAGATTTTGATTTATTTCTTATGGTATTGCCTAAACAACATTATCGAACATTATACAATCGAATAATTCACAAAATTATTGGAGTAGTTCTTTTTATAATTGTTTTTCTGGAAGCTCCCCATTCAGAAATGAATGGATGCTCAAGTACACACTTTTTTTTTATAAGAACAATTTTATAAGAACACAAGCCTCAGATTTGTCCAAAAAATAAGAACAAAATAAGATCAACCTGAGGCTCAAATTAATGTTTCAAAAATTAAGAACAGCCTAAGCCTGAATTTTGTTGTAAAATAAGAACAATTCAAGATAGGAACAACTCATGACGTGAATTCTCTCACTGTCAAATGGTTTAGAAGTTGTTGTTTTTTCATCTTCCATACTCATATCGGGTCATTACCAAACAGCGACAATGCTTTTAAACAGTTGCTTTTAAAAAAATTTATTTTAATTTTGCTGGAAGTTCCATAAATAAGAACAAAATGAGGCTGAAATCTGAAGCTTTGTTCTTAAAGCTAAGAACAAAATAAGAACAATTCAGGCTGAAAAAGGCTCAAAAAATAAAAACAGCCAGCCTCAGGTCAGATTTTATTGGTTCTTATAAAAAAAAAAAGCGTGTATAGCATTTTCCTTTGAATAAATGTAAAAACAAGTAGAGTAATGCTTCCTAGATAAAAAACCCTATAAATCTTACGCATTGGTTAAAACAATTATATCTTGCAGACTTTTTAAGATACATAATACATATATAATAAATATATAACAGCCATACGAATCTTGAGAATGTTACATAGTGTATTATAATAAGAAAACACTTACTCAATAGATTATTTTTAGCAACAATTTTGATTGATTTTCCTGTGAATGTTGATTCCCGTTCTTGTTTGGACTTAATTTTGCTCTTGGAAGAAAAATTTCTTTTTTGGTCTATTATCAGCCCTTTGTTTTCTTTCCGAACATCATCAAGGGCTTTCTAAAAGAAGAAAGCCAAGTTTATACATTAATGATATAGACCTATTTTCATTGAATGCAAAAGTATTTATAAAAGAATTCCACATAGACTCAACTACCAGATTGGGAAGAAGTTTCTAATCAGAAAGTTATTGCACATTTCAATTAGGCCAATATCGTAAATATGTTTGGTTTCGGGCTATAAAAAGGGACGCGGGCGGGCGGCATGACAGTTTTGCTATTATCAGGTTAAAAATGGAATAATTTGCCGAACTTCCCGCCCCACCGCCCCTCAAAACACTGGGTTTTTGTAATCGTAGTTAGGGGCGGGCGGCTGACCCGAACCAAACATATTGGCCCTATAGTGGAAATAATATTCTAGAATTCAGTTGGTTTATTGACAATTTCTATTTTTATTAATCTTTCCTGGAAACCAGACATATGTGAAAAGTTTATGAAGCATTTGCCTGATTCAGAGACTCAAACAGCATTGTAGAATTATGAGAAACAAAATAATATATCAGAAATTCTTATAAAATCAAAAATTTATGTATATACCTGAGCAACTCCTTTAAATCTAAATTTAGATGGAGATTTATTGGACAGTTTCTTTGAACTAATTTTTGACCTTGCGTCAAAATGTTTTGTAAACAAACTGATTTGTGGTAATCCAATTTCACTGTTACTTTTCTTAGTGATATTATTTTTTATTCCTCCCATTATTTTATTAGTTCTGGAACCAATCCTAGTCTTTGCAGCATCAGCATTTATAGGCAAGGATTTCCTACTATTAAACACATTATCTCCACCTCCTCCATTTGCTCTTCGTCGATTTTGTTGTTGTTGTTGAGGAACACCATCGCGACGAAAAAGTCGGAGACGACGTTGTTGTTGCGGTTGCTGAACGGCATTACTACTATAACTACTCTTTTTCGATATTTTCATACGAGAATAAGATTGACTGTAGCTGGATCCTGTCTTGGAATTTCTATTTATGACATTGAATTTTGTATTTCGACCTGGTTTTTGCTTTTGTTTACGTTTTATAATTTGTTCCAAGGTCATGTCGCTTTCATCGGTCGCCATCTTTGTATTGAAACGAGAAATATCTTTATCAGACGGTCACCGATCTTAAGTCTAAGGAAAAGAGGTACACTGTGATTTATTTGCACACAGATTGTAAACTAATTTGACTTATATTCCGTTTATAATATCTAACTTTATTTGTTTGTAATAATAGCTATTTATTTTAAGTAATAAGTAATCATATATTGTAGTTTGATAAGATTTTTGCTTAAAAAATCTGTAAGATGGGACACCCTAAATCTTATGTTTAGTGCCCAGGCTTTTCCTAATAATGATAAAAGAACTTCAATCATTTTCGACTATCATTTTGAAGTTGAAAGAGATTTGTATAAACTGAAAAATTACAAGATATACGAAAAGATATACAAATGGCTCGAACAAAGCAGACTGCCAGAAAATCTACTGGAGGAAAAGCTCCTCGTAAGCAACTTGCAACGAAAGCTGCTCGAAAAAGTGCCCCGTCAACAGGAGGTGTCAAGAAGCCCCACAGATACCGACCTGGTACCGTTGCGTTGAGAGAAATTCGACGTTACCAAAAGTCAACTGAGTTACTTATTCGAAAGCTACCTTTTCAAAGATTAGTCCGCGAAATTGCTCAAGATTTTAAGACAGATTTGAGATTTCAAAGTGCCGCAATTGGTGCATTACAGGTATACATTGTTTACGTTCATACAATTCATTTTTCAAGCCTGATGTTGATAAGAAAACTACTATCAATCTTCTTAACCTTTGTAATTCTGAAAACAAAATATAAACAAGATGCCCTTACAGGCATAAGGATTTCTGTAAAATCAGCTGAAGCATGATAAATGAAATATTTTATGACATTTTTGAAATTCGAAAAGTTGAATGATCTATGTGGGCTCAAACCACCAACCTTTCAGTTAATAGCTCAATGTGTTAACCAACTGCGCCACGAAAGTCATATATATATATATGTGTATTTATCTTTTTTGTTTACAAAATGTTGAGAACATCTTTTTAGTTAGAAAAGTATGATCACAGTCCAAGATAATTAAGTTTCTTCTATAAATTTTCTTCTTTCATCTTAAAGTATGTATATTTCCTTTAAAATCCACTTAATATCGATCAAAGAAACTTGTAATTCTAAAAAGCCTTCTTTGTTGTTGACATGCATAGCATGACAGGCTTTGGTTTAAACTTTTGGTGTAAACTATATCTCTATTGATAAACAATTTCATGATTGGGAAACAGTTCCCTGCTTGTTTTCCAAAAAGGAAACCAAAATTAAGGTTTTGAATTTGCATGGAAATTATGGAATTTGTACGAGTAAAGGTAGAGACTGAAATCATTTCAGAACATCTTTCTATCCTCTAAACTTGTCATTTTGTTGAATTAATTTTTTTTCTTCCATGAGTCATATTTGTCTCCAGTCTCTCCCGTTGTCTTAAACTTCAGTAGGCATTTGTTAATTTGGCTTTTAAACAACAACAAATAGATGCTCAGGGTTCACAGCGTCTGGAAAATCAGGGAACAAACTATGTTTGACAGGAAGTTTCTGGAAAATCAGGGAAAAAATTTCATGAAATTACTGACTTTACTGTTTATTACTGTTCAATGATAATTTCGTTTAACCAATCATCTATCAAAATTTTTTTCTTCATTTCAGAGTTAACTAAACATAGTATTGTAATATCTTCAATCTTTGAAATGTTTTATCCCTTCTCTACCCTGTAAATTGATACTTCTGAAAGTGTAATCTTGACTCTTTAGCAGTTTAAGTAGTCAATAAAGTCAGGGAAAAGAGGGTGTTTTCAGAGAAGTCAGGGAAATCATACCTTTTACTCCTTAAAGTCAGGGAAGATATTTTCAGAAAAGTTCTACGAACTCTGTATGCTTTTTCAGACAAAGACACTTTTAGTATAAAAACCGAGGAAGTTTTTAGTTCAGTCCTTGTGTTTTTGAAAATGAAGGTTGTTTTCTTTGTTAAATTAATATAACTTCACTTTTTAGGAAGCTGCTGAAGCTTACCTTGTTGGATTGTTTGAGGATACAAATTTGTGTGCCATCCATGCAAAACGTGTTACCATTATGCCGAAAGACATCCAGTTAGCTCGTCGTATCCGAGGCGAACGTGCATGAAAAATTGCAGACTTTTTTATTTATTATATTATATTGCATTGTAAATATCTGTCATTCATTTAAGACCCAGGGTACCAAGCAAGTGTTCTTCAGCTTATTTACTATTGTGGATTTTATTTTGAAACTAAACTTATTTTTACCCCAGATAACAGGACCAAGTTTCCCTCTTAAATTTAATTTATGCAACATTTTCTGTTGTGAAATTTTTATGATGTAACTTTTCTTTATTATAACGGTATATACTGAAAATTGTTGGTTTTTATTTTAATATTTTACTTTTTTAACTATCCTCCATGGCCGCTTTAAAAAACTCTTGAAAATGACCCCTTTACATGCAGCAATCAATGAGCAAATATTAGAGCCAAAATTCTCGGTCCCTTGAACAGCTAATTTGAAGAGCTAACTTTCTTTATCTCGAACATTCTCTATCTCGAACAAATTTTTCGGTCCCTTGCGAGTTCGAGATTCCACTGTAGTCTGAAGGCCTGTTAACTAAAATTTATACATTAATCAATCGGACGGGGAATCAAACACGTTTTCACATTATCTATGTTTTATTTTTCTATAAAAACAAATTTGAAATTCAGGAAATAAGAAATTATGTAAAAACACTCCAACCTCGATTCAAACTTTTTGTCTATTCCGACAGTTGTCCACGCATCAGAAAAGCAAAAGATTCTGTTCGATATATATTTCGGCGTATGCAAGAGACAATTTGTTGCATTGCATGCGTCAAAACAATGCTGTCACTGTTTATTTTCTGGAAATAAAACCATGGTCTTCTCCAAATCGATGCGGCCAATGCGTTTAACTCCATCAACAGAAACGTGCTAGTACACAATATGAAGATTTTATGTCCAGAGTTTGCGACATATGTACGGAATTGCTACCTCAAACCTGCGAGATTATTCGTTACTGGTGGAGGGGAGATCTCTTCTGCTGAAGGTACCACTCAGGGTGATCCCATCGCCATGGCGATGTATGCACTTGGAATTCTACCACTGCTACTTTCAGATAACGAAATGCTTTGCGAAGAGACTGCCAAACGAATTGCTTACGCAGATGATTTCACTGGAATTGGTACAATACCACAACTACGAACTTGGTGGGACAACATATGCGAACTTGGCCCTTACATTGGTTACTTTCCGAAACCTTCAAAAAGTGTCTTAATCGTAAAGGAAGGCTACATCAACGAAGCAAATATGTTGTTCTCGGAGACCAACATCGAGATAACAACACGAGGTAACAGACACCTTGGGGCGATAATTGGAAACGATGACTACAAAAACGAATATGTGAACAACAAAGTCACCACAGAATGGGTCAATGAAATCTATAACTTGACTGATATCGCTAAAACCCATCCACACGCAGCTTACTCTGCTTTTACCCATGGTCTGCAACACAAGTATACTTATGTAATGAGAACGATACCAAACATCTC
This sequence comes from Turritopsis dohrnii, assembly GCA_027922465.2. Taxonomy (NCBI): domain Eukaryota; kingdom Metazoa; phylum Cnidaria; class Hydrozoa; order Anthoathecata; family Oceaniidae; genus Turritopsis; species Turritopsis dohrnii. The sequence continues at coordinate 236,594 of BQMF02000227.1, read as the reverse complement.
AAATAACCTCCAACCTTTAGAAGATGCTATCAGAAACAGCCTACTCCCTGCTATATTAAACGGGTACATATGTAACGATATAGAGAGAAAATTGTTTTCTCTTCCAGCAAAGCTTGGTGGATTAGGAATTGCCATACCATCAGAAAGATGTAAGATTGAGTATTCCAACTCACGAAAAATTACTGAGGCGATGGTCAACAAAGTTTGTGAACAGGACAACACGTATGATCCAGATACTGCGCAGCGACAAAACACCATCGCAAATGAATTGAAAAGAGAGAAAGTCGAGAGACAAAAGTCGCAACTCGAAGAAGTGAAGGCACAAATCACCTGCCCGATTAAACTGAAAACACTCGAAGCTACGCTAGAAAACGGAGCGTCAAGCTGGTTGACTGCACTACCAATAAAAGAAAATGGCTTCTTCTTACAAAAACAAGAATTCTGGGATGTCATTAATTTGCGATACGGCATTCCATTGAAGAATCTACCATCGCGTTGTGTATGTGATAAACCATTTACTATCGATCATGCACTGTCTTGTCCCAAAGGCGGATTTATCGTAATCCGACACAATGAACTTCGAAATTTCACTGCCGAATTATTATCTGAGTGTTACCACGACGTACACCTGGAACCAACCTTGACACCTCAACGGGAGAAACGCTTCCCGCTAGTACGATCAAATCCGAAGAAGCTCGTGTGGATGTAGCAGCAAGAGGAGTTTGGGCTAAAGGTCAGATGGCTTTCTTTGACGTAAGGGTCTTCAATCCCACTGCCAAGTCCTACCAGAAAACCACGCTATCTGCTGCACACAGAGCCAACGAGCAAGAAAAGAAAAGATCATACAATAAACGTATTACATCTGTCGATCAAGCCTCATTCACCCCATTGGTGTTCACTTGTTTCGGAGGCATGAGCAAAGAATGTGGCGTTTTATTCAAACGAATTGCCGAGCAAATTGCCGAAAAACGAAATGTAAGCTATAGCGCGATTATGAATTGGCTCAGATTACGAATTAATTTTCACCTGATTCGTGCATGTGTTTTGTGCCTGCGGGGCTCCAGATCGCCATATTTCAAGTCAAATCATAGCAGCGAAATCGACATCGAATTATCGATCAATCAACGAATCGAAGACAAAGGATTTGACTCTTTAAGATGGAACTCAATTCAAAGTGTGATGCACCAACTTGGAATTTGTAATTATATATACTCCGTTTTGTAATTATTTGGCTTTGTGTATACTTTCACGTAAATATCGATTATGATTGGTAAATCTAAAAAAAAAAAAAAAATGTCACTAAAAAAATCAAAATAAGAGAAACCATTGCATTGCAATGTCACGTAGCATTGTTTTGACGGTTGATAACAAACTTTTCTTCAACTTTTTTTCACGTTCACATTGATGCAATGATTTCTTTCATTTATGAGGATTTCTTACAAACTTTTGTCCTACAAAAAAATTACAAAAGAAAACACCTAATCCAAAAATATCCTATCATATATATACACATCTGTTGCTTTTGTTTATAAAACTTCAAACGTTTCGTGTGTGAGGAGGAATATGTTTATATCTTGCTTGAGTCGCCACCCACGATGCAATCCTATCGCCATGTTTAGGTGGGGAAGCTCGAAAGCATTTCCCCATCTTCCTGTCGTAATAAATTTCTTCTTCCACGACATCAAGCTTTCGTTTTTGGCCTTTCACATCAACGTGACCCAAACTCCTTCAGAACGACTTTTCTTCGGCATGTTTGGGTTCAGAATCTCAACATCCTTCTGCTGGGTTTGCGTTCGTTGTTGTCGAGATAGCGTGGAGTTTCGTTGTAAGTACATCGAAACAGATATGGGTTTCCTCATCTTGTCCTTTTGAACAGCTTTACGGTCTCCAACATATGGATAAGGTTGGCCTTTGTTATTGTTGAGGGTACCATTTCCATCATGAATGCTGTAATCTGTTCCGTATAAATTCATATTCGGGTCATGTTGAACTTCTAAAATAAATGCAAAAAATGTTTTAGAGGGTTATAATCATATCATAAGGAAATTCCAGCAAACTTTCTCAGACTTAAATATTCTAAAAAGAACTCTTTGTTTATAACAAACTCTATAAATGTTCACTTACCAAAAACATTAAACTCAGCTTCATAGTACCCTCTTCTTAGCTGATTGTAGATATTCAAACACTGCGGCTCGTTGACCATCATTCTTTGCTTGCGTTCGAAGCTCAAATATCGATCGATACGTTGAGCAATGCCAGCGAAGTCGTACTTACTCGTTAGATGATGGCGATGTTCTTCGCTGAGTGACTGGAGTTTCCTCATCACCACACGTTGTTGTGAAGTAGTAAATGGCTTCGTAGAAGACGATTCCATTACGATAAAGATTCTAAAACAACAAAGTACTTGATATAATTTTTTCTTTCTCTAGATACGTCTTGCACTAACTAGAGCTCTTACAAAAAGCGGTTATTTTGTAGATGACGTCAAATTTTCATATCTGTCTCTGTAATGACGTCAAATACTTAGTTCCAGTCCGCCATATAACATGATTGATTTGATTGGATAGAAAATCTATGAAGTTTGGTGGTCTTGGTATCATAGATCTTACTGAAAAAGCAGCCATCTAGTTTGAAACCAGTTACGAAATGACCAAAGAGTTGTGCAGTCGGAAATCAATCGGATGAGGCTGTCGATGAAACAACATGTAAAAAGAAATTGAAGGATAAGAAAATGAAAAGAGCGAAAAACCAGCAAGAATATTTAGCAGTGATCGTGAAAAACCTCTAGAACAGAGAAACCTCTCGAAATTTCAAAATGTGAGGGGGGTGCATCTGTGTGGCTTACGACACTACCATTGAAGGATGAATTATTCTCAACAAGCAGGAGTTTTATGATGAAGTCTTCATGCGGTATGCTTGGACAATGAAACGGTTATCAGCGAAATGTGTATGTAAAGCTAATTTCTCCATTGAACATGCACCAGGAGGTTTCATGGTTCAACGTCACAACAACAAAATTGAGCCGTGTCTGATTGTTGCAGCTAAAGAATCACAAGATCTACCAAAATCTTCTATAACGACATGTGTGTGAAGCAAGAGCCTGACATCAGCGCAAATGGATTTTGGCAAAAGTACCAACAAGCATTTTTTGATGTGAAGGTTTCCAACCTTATCGCTCCGAGTTGCAAAACAAAATCTGTGAGTGGCAACTCTATCTGATATGGAAAAACAGAAGAAAAGATCGTATAACGCTAGAATACAAGAGGTAGAAAAAGGCTCGTTTACGCCGTTGATTTTCGGTGCGACAGGTGGGATTGCAAGAGAAGGCTCGACTTTTCTAAATAAACTTGCAGAAAAGCTATCAATAAAGAGAAAAGACACACAAAAGTCGTATAATAACTTGCTTACGCAGAAAACTATCGTTTGTCTCGATTAGATCAATTGTGACGTGTTTACGTGTTGAAAGGGCAAGCCGCTCTTTTTCAAGCAGCAGACAATGTGTGCATAGAAGACGTAAAAGTTACGGAATATTTTACATCAATTTAAGTAATTTTTCACCCTGAATTCAACTTTTGTTTTCTTTTCTAAATTATCCTATAGATTGTAGCTCGTGAGGGCGCACGAGGATAAAATACATACCAGCCGATAAACGTATGCTGATTGTGAACTAAATGGAGAAATAAATATCGATCTAGATTTCAAAAAAATAAAAAATATAAAATTAAGAAGGGCTCACTTTTGCACTACCACTATAACGTTCTAAAATCTGGACGGAAATGAACAAAAAAAAAACTTCGCAATGTAAGGGATATAACCCTTGTTTGGTGTGGTTCACGACGTCGCCAAGTTACGACACGGCGTGTTTCCCAAAATCCAAACTCGCAGATATGGTCTCCCAGCCATAATGGTGCTATTGCTGTGAACACCCAGCACGTGAACAGAGCAGAATAGAAGCGGCTAAAAACACAGTAGCATTATGATCTTTAATGTTATTTTGATTCATTGAACCTATAGTGGGAATTTTCTCGATCCATATGATGTGCGTATGATGGTTGTTCAACTATATTGTTTAATGAAAAGTTGTGGTGAGAGAGGAAAAATGAATTGGAATTTTTTTGTGTTTTACTTTGGTTGCCTAATATAGACTATGTTTTTTTGGTTCTTTCATGCGAAAGTTGTGTACTTAATCCCATTCATTTTCATTTGTGACATTCTCAAGAACATGTAAATACCAAAAAAACCTGAGGACTTTATATTCCCCCATTATCTTCTGCTTTTTTTCTTCTTTTGTTTTGTTGGATTTCTTGGTGTATTTTGTTTTATATATATAAGAGTGCTTACTCCCCTTACCGCTATGTGCCTTCATTTAAAGATAACAAATCAAACAAAAGTTCTTGTTATTTGAAAGTATATGCATTCAGCTATTATTGCTCTCTCTCTCTCTGCACCGTCATAATAGTGCAATTTCCAACGCGTTTCTAGATTTTTTTGCGATCAGAAGTTGACTTGTTGAGACAGCACTATTGTTTTTGTTGTTATTTGCATCACTTTTGATGAATGTGAAATTAGTTAGCAGAAAGAGGAACAAGTTAGTGGAAAGAGGAACATCACCCTGATTAAAGTATTTTTAATCAATCTTATTCTCCTTGTTTGTTCTTCTTGATTTGAAATCTATAATGACCAATTGTGGTGCTTAATCCATTTAGCTGTGTTTTTAGGTTTACATTGGTGAATTTTCCAACATTATATATAAAGTAAGCGGTAAGGGGAGCGGACACTCTACTATATATTGTATTATGTAGAAGTACTTTTTGAGTAGTCTTTCATTAGTTACGATTTGAAACAAAGTTATGAGAAAGAAGCCTTGAGGCACACCATGTTTTTATTAAGGAGAAGATGAAATAACATTGGAAACAGATACAGATTAATAGCAATTTGGTAAGTAGGATTTGAACTAGGAGTCAGTGATTCCTCTAATTCCATAGTGACTTAATTCGCTCCAGAGAATTTCATGGTCCACAGTATCAAATGCTTTCTGGAGGTCTATGAATACACCACAAAATAAATTACCTTTATCAAGGTTTTTTCAAATGTCCTCAGTCAAACTGGTAAGAGCACAAATAGTGGAATGCTTACTCCTGAATCCCAATTTGCCATTTTGCTAAAAATATATAATTTTTTTTTTATCCTGTGTTCTCCTTTAAAAGCTATTTTTTTTGGTGCATTTGTTTACCCCCATATCATTATGGAAAAACCTGAATATCGACTAAAAAGTTTTTTAAAGTAACTGTTCTCTCTATAAAGTGATATAACAAGTGAGATTCCAACTTTGAAGCACACAAAAGGAGACAAAAGGAGGTTTTTTTATTGAAACTATAGCAAGTTTTCCTTTCCAGCTGAGAGCCTCAAGTAAAAAAAGTTTTCACATAATCAAATGACACTTGTGAAATAATATTAATTACTAGAAATAACTGGTGAAGAAAGGATATAGAAGTCTTTATGACACTAGCATTCCAGGCTTTAAATGGTATATAATTATAATTATTATTACAACCAAAACGTTTTTTTCATAGAAAACCTAATAAACATTACCTAGAAACTGAGAGTATATATATAAAAAAGATCTTACAAAGCACACATGAAATGGCTGCCAGTAATGTCCAAGAAGATGTGAGTGGTAAACTGGACAAGCTTAACATCTCGAAAGAAATTAAAACACCATGTATTATAGTACTAGGTATGGCTGGCTCGGGAAAGACCACATTTGTTCAGGTTTGATAATTATTACATCCACCATTATATTCAGTATGTGCAACTGAACCATTTCTTCAAGTTATTCTGGATTATTTTCCCAATGGGCATAATCGTCAAAAAGTCAATGCGGTGGAGAGCACTTTTATTGAAATTGTGTGTATATTTCCATAGAAATGCACTCCTTTGCAGAGATTTAACAGATTTCCCGGCTGGGTTATGTACCAGTGTTTACTGAAGGTTGTGGAAAGTATAGGCTCTTAAACAAAGAAAATTTCTGGTCTAACATTTTCTAGAAAATCATGATGTTGAATTTTTGTTTTACTCCATGGAAGTATCCAAATCTCACAACTTGAAACCACAAAATTTTGCACCAGGTGTTAGATCTATGTAAATAATGTATGTTCCGTCCACTATGTAATTCAGAACGTTTTTTTTGTATATAGCGGTTGACTTCACATTTGCATGCTAAGAAGAAGCCACCATACGTGATCAATCTGGACCCTGCTACTCGTGAGCTCAGTTATCCCGCTAATATTGACATTCGTGACACTGTAAACTACAAGGAAGTTATGAAGCAATACAACCTGGGACCAAACGGAGGCATAATGACTTCATTGAATTTGTTCGCCACTAAATTTGATCAAGTTGTTAATTTCATTGAGCAAAGAGAAAAGGAACACAGGTGAGATTGTTTAGGTATCTTCCTTACTTAATTTTCGTAAAGGTCAGTATGAGAAATATGCTGCAGAGGAAAAAAGGAGTAAGGGACGAACTGGCCTTAACCACCAGTCGAAGAGAAGCTGTCAAAAACTAAAATTGGATACCTCATTCTTGGAGAGCTGTTGAGTTAACATTGAAGGAGAATTCAAAGTATTCAATCAGAACTACTATGTGCATCAATATCTACGGTCCATTATAATTAAAAATGTGAACATTTATGTCTTATAGGAAATACCATTTATATTTTAAATTATCAACGTTTTTTTCATGTCATTTCAGTTGATATGTGAACAACTGTGACTTTCTTTTTTCTTTTGTATAGCTCACTTAGTAAGACGGTGGATTTGTAATAAAAGGGTGATAGTTGGTAGTGGTTCAAATCCCGGCACTGAATGCTGTGTGATATAAACATTTATGATAATAATGTATGCAACAAAAAGCTATATGAGATTGTACATGATGTGATGTGATGAGCCAGTGCTTAAAATTGCATAGTAAGACCACAATCACCTATCAGTCTAGTAGGTGCAAGTTCTCTGCCTTAAAATCTGAGGTATACATTCCTGGTGGAGGCCCACATCAGTGAGTTACACTGCAATTTCCTTCTGGAATCGGTAAAATAATAATAAATAAATAAAATAGATAAAAATATGCAGTTTATCCATCCAACTTATTTTGTAACTAGCTTAAGGGAAGAAATTTTAGCTGGAAGAAAATTTCACGGATTTGGTGGATTTTGCTGAAATCCGCGAAATTAAATTCTCGTGAAACTAAATTCATGAAATCGTTGATTTTAGGTATTGGGTATATGTTTAGTCTGTTTAAAATAGTACACTAGGGGATTAATGGTTTCCTTAAGGTTTTTACTAATATAATTTACCCTGTTTTGAAATAATACTTATGCTCAATAGCATAAAACAAGCATTAAATTCCCACAAAAAAAATAATAAATTTTACCATCCGCAAAATTAAATTAATTCTCGTGAAAATTAATAATTTTTTCCATCCGCAAAAAAATTTATTTTGATCAACTGCAAAATCAAATTCCCATGAAAATTTCTTCCCTTAAGGTAGTCAACAGAACTGAATATATGATTATATATGGCATGTTCTTAGAAGAAAAACCCATTTGAGAACCTAATTCTAAAGTGTCATCTGAAATTTAATGCCATTAGAGACAAGTACATAATAATTAAACTAAAGGGCCGTTGTGTACATGGCTTCTTTATATTTGTTTATTTATAAACCAGTGTCATTTGAAACGAAATATTTTATTATTTCAGTGCTGTTATACTGGATACTCCTGGCCAGATTGAGGTCTTCACATGGTCAGCATCTGGTACAATCATTACTGAGTTACTTGCCACTACTTTCCCTACCATTGTTGTTTATGTGATGGACACAGCTCGTAGCACCAATCCAGTCACCTTTATGTCCAACATGCTGTATGCTTGTAGCATAATGTACAAAGCCAAGCTGCCTTTCATCGTTCTCTTAAATAAGGTTTGTTTTTCCTCAATATCGTTTATTTATATATCATCATGATTTCCTTCATCCATATTACACTTATTTCTTTTTATATGCATAAAGTTTATAAACATACTTCAGATCAGATGGTTTAAAAAAATAGCAGTTACTAAGCATATTTTAGCATATTTAAGCATTTTTTTGCTTACCAAACTATGTACAAAGACTGAAATTTCAAACTCCAGTCTAAGAGCCAGTAAGACAGATAAAATCTGAAATTCATTAAAGCTAGCACTAGTATATCTAATATTTAAAAAATGTTTCCTCAATCCTCCCCAATCTCCTCATTGTCATTAAAAAATTCCGTCTAATCTAAATTTAGTCTTGACTTAGTCTAATGTTTATAAGAGACCATTGCAGTGTTCATATCAAAGGCGATATCATACCATGAAATGAGTTTTGAAATGAAGCATACTATTAAGTGTAATTATTACAGGCTCAAATTAGGCAAACCTTAGGTATATTGAGTGGAACTTACCTGTACGCTTTCAAAAAGAAATGAGTGTATTTTGATTATTCTCTGTGTATGTGTGTTATATATTGTAATGTTACATGTTTAGGTGGACATTGTAGATCATTCATTTCTTGTGGACTGGATGACTGATTTTGAATCGTTTCAAGACGCCCTCGCTTCAGAAACATCATTCATGTCCAACTTGACTAGATCCATGAGTTTAGTGCTGGATGAATTTTATCAACATTTTAAATGTATTGGTATGTCATCCTCCTTCCTCACGTTCCCACTCTCATCTTGCTTGAACATGATGCACGGTAAAGCACGGTTCCCACTTGACGATATTTAACGATAATTAGCGATAGAAAATAACGATTCCTAACGATAGTTTTATCGAAAACAGGTGTGAAACGTTGCCACTAGGAAAGTTAACGATGTAAAAATAATCGTTCCTTCTCATCATGGATTCAGAAGAGGAAGGGTTGGCTCTGCTGTGTTTATTAATATTTGTGAAGATGGGAAAAGAAGGGTGAAAAGAATTGGATTAGAAATATTTTTTGGAAACGAGTCGAACTTGGTGCCTTCTCAACTTTAATAAATGGAATGAGCCTCGGAGACAAAATACTATTTCAATTGATAATATATATTCTGTTTTTCAATTTTGATCTTACCACTTCATAATAATGAACTACTTTTTTGTAAAAAAAAAGATCTCTTCTTTTTCATATATCTAAGTATCAGGTAGATTTCAGTATTTTGTTGTCACTCGTCGCTATGGTAACCTCCAAGCAAACAACTCGAAACAACTAATACCTACAGAACAAAAGCTGGTTGTTACATTGAGATATTTGACCACTGTTGAAATACAACAATAACTTACTTTTGGTTATCGAATCGGAAAAGCTACAATGAGCAAATTTGCTCAGTCGTTTTTCATCAACATTCAAGACTCTTTTATTTCCAAAGAGTTTTCAAATCAGTTGAAAAAAAACGTTGCCTGGTGACATGCGTTGAACATATTTTCATTGAATTTCGGGCTTTACATTTTAACATACTATATCGTCCATCTTCAAATATGTCGCTTTTCTGTCGTCTTCAACAATAGCAAGCGATTAACATGAAAGATTACATATTTATCGTTAGCCAATATCGGCGATGTTTAACGATATTTAATGATATTTAACGAGAAACATTTTAGAATTAAGTTCCCACTTACTTGAAAAATTATCGTTGTAAAATTATCGTTAAGTATCGTTAAGTATCGTCAAGTGTGAACCATGGTTAAAGTGGTGGGGCTTAGTTCATTCATAAGGTTACATGTATTCGAAAGCCACTAAAAGTAGATTTCCTAAAAGGAATTTGTCTCGTCTCGCAAGTTACATCCAAACCTTCAGTGCATAAGCGTTTCATTGTGGAACCTAGTTATTAATATTTTAACGTATGATATGGTTTCTTTTAAGGTGTTTCATCCGTGACTGGTTACGGGATGGATGATTTTATGAAAGGTGTTGAAGAAGGCATCGTTGAGTATTATAAAGATTACAAGCCAGGTATAAATGACCGCTTATTTATTAACTGTTTATTTTATTTACTTATTTATATTTTTTCGAGGGGGCAGAGGGGTCATGGCGGCACGTGCAACTAAAGAAAATTTTTTTCCGCTTACTTCCTCCCAAAAATTTGTTGCACGGGTTTCCATTTATCATCGATACGCTCGGTACGATACGACACGCTCGATACGCACACGATTCCCTTATTAGAGCTCGAAAAACGAAAAGCACAACAGGCAACAAATAAGACGAACGAAAACGAGGCTGGCAAAAGATTGGGGAATGGTGCATTCTCAGGATCGATGTTCACTGCTCCTGCCAGCCATATTCCTTTCATAAACCCAAACAGTGAAGAAGTGGAGGAAGATGCGGACGATTATGAAGCAAACGACGAACAGATGTTTGAAGAATTCGTACGTCAGAAAAACACGTAGCAAATATTTATACCAGTCAGCTGAACACCGTTGATGTCGTGACAGACTGGTAGTGACGTATTGTTGTTGACGAAATTGTAGTCGGTCGTCGTCTGTTGTCCCTCTTGCATTCATAAACATGCTTGATTACGGAATTACCGACGCTTTGTTGGTCTTCCAGTTGTGCTGAAGGTTTTCAGAGAGGATTTATTTATTCAAGATAGTATTGTTTTTCTTCATGAAGGACCTTCATAACTCACAATATCATCTCTTCATAACTGTAAGACTCACAATATCATTTCTTAGTATTAAATGGATGTGAATTCATTATGAATAAACATTTTTGTAGAAAAATGTTTTCTTCTACAAAATTCTTTGTCTATGAGATTTCTAGTCTGCAAAATGTCTGGTCTGCAAACTTTCTGGTCTGCTAACTTTCTGTTTCGGGGGAAACTCTAACCCTAACTAATAGTCCGTGATAAAAGTGCGTGTCTCGGTTTATGAAATAAGATAAGTTAAAATACTGTGATGAAAAATTATATTTTGGGATATGATAAAGTTCAAAGAACAAGTTCCTTCGCAGTTTTTTTGTGATTCTTTGTTGTGTTCCAGATAGTTAAAATTTCAAATATTTCAAGAGGTTCGATTGTATAACATTCGGTTGTACAATGTATAACTGTGATACAATATGTGAGTAGCTAAAAATTTCCCATTGCTACTGATATGAACATTGAATCTTTTTACCTCATTAAATGGATCAAGAATGAAATGAGATTGATGAAAATTGCAAAGTTGCACAAAGCAACAATATCACTCCGCTGATACATCATAAATATTCATCGCATGATTTCATATTTTTAAATTGGAATACCTTATCGGTTAAAATTTCGTCGGTGAAAAGTGACGAAATTTCAAAAAAATTTCGTCACTTTTAACCGGCCAAATTTTAAAACCGACGAAATTTTTGACCGACGAAATTTTATAACCGACGAAAATTTTCCAAACTATTGGAACAAGAAACTGCTTGTATTATAATTGAAGAGTAGCATTTCTTTTTTAAATATAAAAGTGGAAAATTAAAGAAACTGTTTTCTTTTGAAAGGCGGTTAACACGTTGAGCACGGAAGCGATCTCAGAAGTGCCCAAAATCGACTTTGAAAAAAAGAGAAAAGCTTAACTTCGCAGTGACGTTTGGGCTGCGTCAGAAAAGGGCTCAAAATTGAGATTTCTGGGGGGTGGTCAAAAATGACCCCCTGGAAGAATATATTCGTCCTCCGTGCCCAACGTGTTAAAATTTTCGTCGGTGAAAAGTGACGAAATTTTTAAAAAAATTCGTCACTTATAACCGGCGAAATTTTATAACCGACGAAACTTTTGACCGACGAAATTTTAACCGATAAGGTATCTTCCAAAGGAAGTAAAAATTGTTAAGAGACTTGTTAATCAACTTTCAAGTTCCACCATGTCTCAAATTATCATTTTTCATAGCAGCATCCTTTTCAAATATCATAAATCTATAGTAGTCACCTGGCGTTATGTAACTTGAGGTACGCCTTTTAGTTACGCCTTTTAAGTTTTACAGTTGCAAGACCTTGCGCAGATTTGGTCTCTCTGCACTCAAAAGACCAATTACGGTTATAAGGCTCTGTGTAGACACGTGAAAAGTACAAATGAATTGTTCCTACTTGACTGTGGCTGTTTATTTAATTAACTTATCTCACGATGTTGTTTTATGGACTTAAGACGGTTTGGATGTTGTTATTTTTTTGGAAGCAATCACTATTATGACAATCGAGTGTGAAACATTCACAAACGTTCAGATCTAATGTTTACTTACCATGTTTATGCATAAACTTCATAAATGTGAACCAGGCTTAAGAGTATGTGACAAGATGAAAACATGCGAGGTATATTACAAACGACGTAGGCAGGCAGGGTTTTTTCTATGCTGGGCTTAAGTGAAACTGGTCTGGTTAATGGACTGAGTGATAATTCATAGATAAATACACGGGTTTTTTTTATACGAAATTAAGTGAAGGGTCTAGTTCTAAAATGTGATTAAACCATTTGCCAGTATCAAAATATCAAATAAATAAAGAAAAAAACAAGTTTTAAAATGAAGCAGAAGCTTTTCCTTAAATCAACATCATCAGTAACTTAGTTATAACTTATAACTTGCAACATACAAGGAACACTTGTAACATGGCACAAGTGAGTAATGGGTAAGTGAGCAGAGATCCTGAGCCAAATCATAAGTCACAGATTGTTTTCGATGGTATAAATTTGAATTGATTTGTTTAACAGAACACAGATATGTGCAAAATATTGACCTCACCAAAATAACCGTTTTTCCTCTGTCATTTTCGAGGTATAGCTTTCATTTTAAAGTTCTTTTGTTCTTATGTTTGTTGTTGTTGTTATTTTGGTGGGGGTGTTTGTTTGAAAATATTTTTTTGGCGTATTTTGTTATTGTTTTTGAATTGAATTTCTTGAAAGATATTCCTTTACAACACGTGAATCATGAGTCATGTTGCTAGTAGATAGGATGTCACTGTTGTTAAGGTAAGCGATAAAAATTGTCGTAGACGCAATATTAATTCCTATTGAAGACGCACGAGTACACATCCCTGCCGTTGATAAAACTTAATTCACGGCATCAGTCTTCCTGAATAGCCATGCAAACGATCGGAATTTACATAATATACAGGAACTGTCCATGAATAGTTATGGCATGGGATTATTTGAAAAAGTACACTCATAAACAATAATGTAAACGTGGTGTGCTATAAATGAATTACGACCAAATACACTCCATCTCTGTTCGGTTTCACTCTTCTCCACTTGTGTTATTGTAATTTTGATTTTATTTGAATGATTTTTACGTCCATTGAAATAAAAGAAGACATGTAAATAAATGAACATACAATTCTCACACGTAATCACACATCTTATTGTACAGAGCGAATACTGCAGTGAACTTTATATATATTTAATGTAGAAAAAAAAAACTTAGTGTACTTTTGATTTGAGTCCTGAAGAATTTTTAAAGAGACTTTATCGATAATTATTGTTGTACTGATAATCGATTTAATCGGAGATGATAACAACAACTTTTGATGATTTCTTAATGACGGAAATATACTTTACGATTCTCTTCTTAACAAATCCTTAATGTTTTGTTTTTCTCTTGAATGATGGTTGATATTATATCTGTTGTTCATTAAAAGAAAAATATCTTTCGTAATGAGTACAAAACATACAACGACCGCTGACGATGGTGATGTATATTTCTCCTACATCTATTATGAAACAGAAAAGAGAATGGGTTGTAGCAAACGTCCGGTTAGTATTTCATACCTCTATTCTAATTCTGCAATTACTTTAAAAATAAACATTAATCATGTACATATGAATCCTGACAGTTTTAAGAGGTAACAATTTTTTTCTTATCAGCTGTACACCATCAATATGGTGTTCCATGATAGTTAGCTTTGTTTCAAGGATTAGGTCGGCTCTTCATTCATGAGAGGCATTTATTATTTTTAGTAAGAAACACAAGTGTGCGCAGACTGTGTTGTTGTTTTAAAGATACACGAGATTAAGTATAACATGAAAAAAAGCTACTGTAATTTGATATCATCAGCGTGTAATGAACATATTCCTGAAGCAAGTTCCGCGGGTGGAGTTTGGGTTGTGTGGTGTGAGGGAGGAGGATTGCAAACACCTTCATAATACAGTGAGACAAGCCTGTTCCTTTTGAGGGCGTATATATACATGAGGTTTTTATTATTATCTCCATTTAATCCTTTAAGAATATACTCTTAAGTAATATTAAGTCTGAAAAGGTTAAAAATGTCCTAAAATGTTTTATAGCGAGATACCCTCACGCTTTGCTTAACGAACCGGTGTCTCCCCTCTAAAGAAGAACCCTCTCTCATGATGCTTTGGTTATCATTATATGATAGTGTTAGAATTTGATAAGCAAGGTAATATGAGATTATCAAGATTGAATCGTAGAAGCGACACCAGTATAAATTTTGACTGATTTTTTTGTGTAAGCTCTAGGAGTAGCTATCATCGAGGATAAACTTCATGTGCTTTTAAAAAGGCGTACAGTTTCACGAAAAATTTCTCTTTTCAGCTTTTGTGCAATATATTTCATAAATCATGTGAGGTTCTTAAGAATCGTAGATTCCAATTTAACTCTCTAAACAACAACAGCACTCAGATTTGAAAAAAAGGAAGAATAGAAATAAGAAAAAAGGAAATAACAAACGTTCATTTTTAAATGAAACATTTCCTTCGCAATAGGTGCTTCATGTGAAACTATCACGAAGTGAAGGATGTTCAAGTAAATCGAGGAAAATGTGAGCGCGTGATAAAAACCTAATAATGTGTTAAAAGTACGATTGAAATTTGGTCCAAACTTGAAGTGACCTTCTGCTTCTCTCCCGTGTATTGATGAATATATAACGGTTGCTGCCATGCAAACGAAATGACAATATTTTTCATTCACTGGATCAATTATTGCTAGGTATTTTAAAAATGCTTTGAAAACAGTATTAACGTCATTTAATCCTTAAAATAATTAGCAGCAACAATCTTAATTTTGTTTTGTTTTTGTTTTTCTGTAACTGCAAGTTACCAGACTCAGTGATTAAGCAACTACGTCGAGATCTGTTTGGAAATCTCATATCTTCTACAGGGAAGCCCTTACTTAAAATCTAAACGTTTACCCTGAAAAAACCAAATAGCTGTAAGGAACCCGAAAATTTGCATCCGGTTAAGTAGAGCGTAGTTTACGATTTCTGAATGAGCAGCGATAGTGCAGTGGTTAGTACCTTTGAGTGCGACCGCTGCGACTCACGTTCGAGTTCAGTCATGTTGTATCTCGATACTCCACTCCGATGCGCCTCAAAGGCAGCCCATTAGGAGCCATCGACTGACTGCTAACTGGTTCGGGCAATATCTGTAGAATATATAAGCAATTGTTCATGTTTCATGCCTTTGTTGATGTAAGTGTAGACGATGAATATTCTGATGATGACCTTTGGAACATCAAGGTCGAAATATTAATTTTGTTGGAAACTTATTCGGATTGTTTGTTTTAAATAAAACGTTTAAGCTTCTTATTATCAAACTATTTACTCGAACTGATATTTTTTAGTTGAAAACATCATCTTCAATTTTTTTACTTTACCCAGGTTTTCGTGAAATTTTGTGATAGGAACAGAAATTTCTCTGGAATATCGAAGGTTTCACTCAGAAAACTGAATTTTTCTCTTCACCTTTCAAACATTCAAAAGAGACAACCCAGCCGGCAAAAAGACGTTTTAAAAACGTCTTAAAGACGTTTTGGAAGACGTCTTAAATCCGTCTTAAACTGGTCGGATTTGTCCGTTTAGAAAACGTCTTTTCAAGACGTCTTTAAGACGTCTTCCAAGACGTCTTTAAGACGTTTTTAAAACGCATTTTAGACGTTTAAAACTTCTTTAAGACGTTTAGAAAACGTCTTTCCAAGACGTCTTTAAGACGTTGTAAAAAGACGTTTTCTAAACGGACAAATCCGACTAGTTTAAGACGGATTTAAGACGTCTTTTTCTAACGTTTTAAAGACGTCATTTTATCTGCTAAAAACGCTTTTAAAACCACTTTAAGATGTGTTTTCAGGTGCGTTTCTCCTTGCAGTAATAATGAATGAATGAATGAATAAAGAAATCAATAAGAAAACTGATGATAAAATCTTCTTATTCAAATAAATATTTACATGTAGTTTATAAATTAATTGGGGAACAAATAGCTCATAACACTGCCAAAGTTTAAAGCTGGTCATTATTAAAAAATATTCCGTAAAACATAAGTATAGTCTTTCATAAAATATAAAGGTATAAAAACGACTCTTGAAAAAGGGTTAGCTAAACCGAAGTAATGTTCAAATTTTAGAAATTGGCATGGGTTGGAACTGTTTCTTGTTTGATTTTACTGCAACTAAAACTCAGAAAGACAGAAACTCTTTGAAAACCATCCAAAAAGACATGCAAATAAAAATGGTGATTTTTCAATTAGCAGGAGCAGCTGTTGTTGTCATGTTTTCCTTCAGTGAAACAAGATCAGTTTTTAGTTTATCGCATGATTTTGTGTATTTCCTCCTCCTCAGCTTTTTTGACAGTAATCTAAAATACAAAAACCCTATTTAATGAGAGGTGTTATAACAATCACAAAAATGAAAACATCTAGAGTAAACAGGACACATACCAGTAACTGCTTGATATAATATTTTCTTCTCACTTTTTTTTGTTATCATGTTAAGAGAACAATAAGCAACTTGGGTGGAAAATAATCTAAATAAAGAATGACAAACACTTTTAGCAGAACAGAACAAACAGAATGCAGAAAGGATACACACAATAAAGTAATGTGTGCAACAAGCATAGATAAGCATGAAAATTAAATTAAAGAAGTTAATTACCATTTCAGTATTAAATTAACAGCGTACTGGAAATCTGATTTATTTACTTGGATTAGCTGAAATCTGAAAAACAGGCAAAACATTCATGTCTATCATTAAACTCCGTAGACATTTCGAAACATCATCGAAGTGTATATGACAGAACAACAAACTCATAACAAGCACAAAAATTAAATATCACTGCAACAAACACAAGAATAACATAGATACTGATGTAATTTTATTTTTAAATCTTGAATATAAAAACAAATATGACAGACAAACTTTTCCAAAAACTCGTTATTGTGCTAGTTATTGGGTAAAATAAATTAATCTAGAGTGTCTTAATCAAAGTGAAATGTCTAAACTTTAAATGTCTAAACTAAACTTTGCATCCATCATAGTAAAACAACCATCATTTAAGAAATTCATCTTTTCGTACAACTTCAAAGTTCTGAATGGAAAATATTTCATGCGTTCGAAAATTTGTTCTAAAATTTTTGCAATGTCATTGAGGATGGTTTCTACTTATTGGTAGTGAGTTATTAATCAGAAATGATTACTACAGATAAATTTGTGATGAATTACTGATTAATTTACTAAAAATTATAACTTATGATTTTATCCTTCAAAAAGGATTCCATAATTTCATGGTACTACATTATACTATACTGCTAGGATCACTTTTAATCATATGAATATTCTGAAGTAACTACAAGCAAAAACATCACAGTCATCATCTATCAGCCATCCACAAATCACTTCATTACATTACTACACTTCTACTACTACATTAAACCAACGACAAAGCAAATTGAAACAGAAAAAATCTCTCACGGAATGAAGCAGGAAAGTCAGTAAGTTGCTAATATAAAGTTAAACAACAAAACTCAAAACTTGAAATATTGCTAGAGATCTTTATAAATAAAGCATAAATCTTCCACTACTGACTACTCACGCCCTCAAACTAACATAAACATTGACTTAATCTCAAGTAACAAAATCATATAGATTTATATATTTAAAATTATATTTAAAAAGTAAAAAACACTTACCGATTTATCAGCGAAGTCTTGGTTTATGCAATGAGAAATCACAACTTCCAGAAATATTTTGTAAAATTGACGAACGGGAGATCCGATAATATTAGAAAATGTTTCAAAGCTTTTTACCAATGAAATGTAAAATTTTTTGCTACTTAAAAGAAAGATATAATAGTTGTTTTTGTAAAATTAAAAAAAAACTGACAAGTTTGAAACTTTTATATCAATATTTACGAATACACTATTAATATTTACCCCCGTCATTTCTTCCCGCCACGCGCGAAATCGAAATTCAAGGACGTCTTAAATACGCATTAAAAACGTCTTTCCAAGTCCTCCTTTAAAACATGAATTCGACGGCATTGCGAAAACGATAATAAGACGTCTTCAAAACGTCTGATTCTAAGACGTCTTCTGAAGACGCATTATGGGCGTTTTAAATGCGCATTATCAAGATACGTCTTATGAAGACCTAATTAAGACGAATTAAAGACGTCTTCAAAACGTCTTGTGCCGGCTGGGAATAAAAGCCTCATATATTGTATATATTGTATGTTGTCTGTTATCGCAACCTCATCACCAGAGCTTTTTGCCTGCTCGATATACTAATGGCTGCACATCGGTACATTCGAGGTTGTCTGTTATTGACTAATAACACTAAACGTTCTTTAGACTAATTTTCTTTTGTCAGCTTTGAACTGCAAAGAGCTACAGTTAACTCTCGTTATCTCGAAGTATCAAACTTTTTTTACCGATCCAATGACCAAGACTGTAGGTTTTATGTCTAGTTTCAATTTGGAAGCGATTATGCGATTATGCGATTATGCTCGATCCGAGTTGTTCTTTTTTTCCCTAACCTTTCTCAACATAATTTCGTTCTTTTTCCGACATCAATTTTTTTGAAATGTCGGTCATTCATAACGCTTTAATGAAATTCGGGCACAGATTTTCATTAAGTCCGATGTAATGACTTGTATCAAGTTAGTTCTTGTTTCCTTCTTATTTGCTTTGAAACCTATTTCATGACAAGTGACGAAGAATTTTTGAAAATTTCTACCATTAGATCAGTTTAACTTAGTTTGATTGGTAGAGTCCAAGAACAAGCTTATATTTTTGTCTGCTGTGTGATTATAAGGTACTGCCCATTTCTTAAATTGACGTGAAGCTTCCAAGTCAAAGATAAAATGTGACTTAGATTTTAATACATGAAATTAACAAGCCCTAACTCCTCAATAATCGAACTGAAATCCTTTATTTTTTTAGTTTCTGAAAAAAATAACACACATATATAAAATCGAATTTGAAATTTGAATTTTTAATTATTCATATATAATTAACTTTTTCTTTTAACAACAGTATTGTCCCAGTTCTTCAGTTTTAACATCCTGGTGATCCTGTTCTTTCTTTATTTTTTTCTTCTTAAAAATAAAGAATATTCATGAACTATTTTAATCCATACTCCTCCTCCTCATTCCCGAACCACAAAACCTTTTATTCAACCTTCTCAGACAACTTGTGAAATTTGTTATTCCCTTTTTCTGGAACCGAAGTACTAATGTGTATTTAAAAAGGCAACCTGACTGTCTCGACGTTACGTGTTGAACAGTGCAATTTTTGATAAAAAATTCAAAGCTAGATTAAGACAAAAGCGAGGTAAACAATAACAACCATAAACAACGTGTTTGGGCCATACCAAGAAAGAATTTATAGAATATCAAAATACAAGAGAATAGATTTCTCATTTCAAACATTTGCAAAAAAAATGGCGAATAATGTCTCTCACGAAGCTTATCCAGTATTCTGCGAAGCTAAGATGACAAGGTATGGGATGATTGTGAATTTTGGACGAAAGTTTGACATAAATGGACAACTGTTCGCGTAATAAAAATAACATTTTAATTTTTTTTTCGAACATTGTTTAAAAATGAAAGTGACTACGCATCCGATGATGGTTAAAAATATTTTAAAAGAGAAAATGGAAAAATTGACAAGGTTTCCCTTGAAACATGAGAAGAACAGTTTCTTTTAAAAAAATATATAGAAAAATAGAAGAAGAAAGGTAGTATTATTAGAGATATTGGCAAGAGTTTGTTACAGCCAACATTTTGTTTTTGAACAAAACAAATTGGATAATAGCTGCAGGAAATTTCCGATGAAAATCCTACAGTGAAACGAAGTATGAATGAATTCTAGGGATTTCTTTTTCTTTAATTTATGTGTTTCAAAAAAGATCAACAGATGGTGCAAAATTTTATTCCTCTCAATTTCTGAAAAGGTACAAAAAGTGTGTGTAATATGTTTTCTAAGATTATGGAGGATCAGATGCAAGGAGTTTTATTTATCACGGGGGGCATTGAACAAAAATCTATAATGATTAAGTTCACATATTCTTCAATACAAAGGCTGTATCCAGGAGACTGTTCAAAAAGTTGATTGGTTTTATCCGTGGGACTTTTTGATCGTCGAGGGGAGCTGCTAATTTTATTCTGGTGTGCTAATATAAACTGGCAATAGGGGGGAAGGAGATGTGAACTGAAACTTTGAAAAGATATCAACAGTTTGTAAAACTAAACATTTAAGATTTAATGAAAAAAAGGCTAAAGATTGGGGGGTAAAAGGAATCGGTGGTGTTCAGTAGAAAAAGGTGAGTTATATTTTCAAAGTATTCTTTTTTTCAAAAGGTTGACAATTCGTGATTACAGTTACTTTCAGCCGAAGATGAAAATAAGAACTCACAGTTTTAATTTATTTCAAAAAATAAATTGAAAATATTAACTAAAATGGAAGAAATATTTTCGTTCGTGTTTCCCATTAATTCAGCGGATGTTGTTATCAGATGGTCCTGAAATTAATCAACACTGCTCGATTCGCATCTATATCAATTTTCTAAATAAAAAATTTAACTCCGCCCAACCCCCGGTTTCTTCAGAATTTTAGGAAGAGATTTTGAACTTCATTTTCCTATAAGACCTAAAGGCGTTATCAGATAACCACTTGTGAAAGGACACTTCAATCACATCGGTATGTTTATACTGTTTACTTTTGTTTACCGTCATTATTCGATTAAGGGCGTTATTGATTATAGGCGTTTATTCAGTAATAATGTTTGCATATTTTCGTTTAATGGCCGCCCCAAAAATTGACGGAATATGGGTGCGAGTACATATTGAAAGGAGTTGTATCTACTACGATTATGGAACTTGAAGGAACACTAGACTTGGCATATTATTGGAATAACTTTGAAGACGTTTTCAACCTCAATGTTCTTTGTGGAATATCTTTATATTTATATCTTAAATTTTCTGTTGTTGGTCGAAGTTTAGTTCACCTGAAAGTCATATAGAACTTCTAACCCAGCGTTTAATGTAGCCCTGGGAACGAGGTTGGGAAAACTAAAACATTTAGTTTTTAAATTTTTACGTCTTCGGGTGTTGACGTCCTTTCCCAGTTTAATCTGCGAAGACAGAAACGAATCTACATAATCGATAACGGTCGAGAGTGGGCCAACAGTGAAACATTGTACATCAGGAGGAGAGCATCAAAGTCATCGAAAGTCATGAAGTTAAGATTGTGAATCATATCTTGATAGTTTGCATACTCGATATAAAAAGAATACCATAATAAAGAAAATTAGCTTTTGCGTAATGAACGGTTGAGTTGCTGATAACATTTCCTACAGTGTCATCAACTTTCAGTCATGGTGGGAGGGAATTAGTCAATCCTTCTCATGAACATTTGTCGATCTGACATGATCTGTGGAGTGTTCTTTGAAAATAAATCATGATTTTACTATGTATGCGGCCAGCTCTCGCGGAAAAAAAAAAAAACAACAAAAAAACGGAGAAAAAGACCAATATTTTGTAAATATTGATCAACGCGCAGATTGCGTGGTCGCGTAATCAAAATCAACACGAAATTTAATTCAAAACCGCATAATTATTGATGGTAATTAACTCGTTGTTTATAGAAATCTAGCAGTTTCAGTGCATGGAATGCAAAGTATGAGTTCTTAGTTCGATTTGAGTGTTGACAACAAGCTGCGCGAGGAGAGAGATTTCGTTGAGAGAAGATGCGGGATCTTATAAATCCATCTCGTCTTTAAACATCGAAAGGTCAATAAAATAAAGTGATTCACTCAATACGACCAGGAGGTTTGTGGCAGCTCTCTGTTCTTTCTTTTCGTTTTATTTTATTTTTTTTATTTCTCACTTTCTCAAGTATTGTTAGACTATACATATGGTTCTGAAAGGAAACCTAAACTTAACTTTTTTGCAGTTTTCTGGTAAACAGATGTAGGCAACTTAAGTGAGAGGTGGAAACATATTGTTTTTTTTCAAAATGTATTCTTATTGGTTCATACTATAGGTTGACTTTTCTGAGTAGTCGAGAAGGCTTTTTCTATAATGTTACGTGGCTTAGCGGAAGTACTTGACTGGGGTATTTTTTAGTAATGTCAGTACTATATATGATATAAGGTATGATATAATATAATGTTATGATATTATGGATATTTTTGAAAGGGTTCACTTATTCTTAATAAATCTTAGTATGGATTTTGAGCAGTGTTTTTCAGAAATATTTAAATACTGTCCATCTACCGTATGGATAGTATATAAAACTGCCACCATGATGGTCATCGAACATTGGTGTGGTGTACATCCTTTTTTAACATGAGCAACTAAACTCGGTCCCAGTCCTAAAAATTCTTGATTTTAAATTCATCCACAGTCTAAAAAGTTTCTAATCAGTTGCTCTATTATGATATTATAATATATCAGATTTATATTTTTTATATGATTATATAAGTTGAGTTTTTATTACTTGTAGCGAGATTAGTTGCTCATCATCACAGTCGCTTACGGATAGATCAACCTCATACCCAATGCCTTCTGTCTCTTGCTTCAATAGAAGTATGGGAGCACAGCCACTGAATTAAAACTGCTTGTGTAATGCTGACGACCAATTCTTCTTATAAGTAAATTTGTGTTTTCCCTTCAAGAGATATCGAGCTATTAAAATGGCAGCTGTTATAGCGTAAAGCTGTGATGTCATGTTTAACTCAAAGTAAAAACTGTATAGTTCTTTCCTCACATTTATGTTTTATGCTGTGTTCTTTTCAGAAGTACACAGAAACCCTTCAAGAATTTACAGAAAACATTTACACAAATTATGTTAATTGCCATCATTATTAAGATCAGAAACCAATTTTTACGCCATCCACCAAGCGAAAGCGAAACGGTTGATAAGAATCTTCAAATTCAGTTGCCAAACCAAACCGTTAAAAAATACGCATGATTTTTAAAGCAAAAAGTGCATCTACGACACACCTCGGAGAGTGTACGCCAGGTAAGAACCGGTTGATCAAGTCTCTTTAACAGTTTAACTTGTTTACAGCCGACAGTAACATACTCATTAACCCAACTTAAATAAAAATAACAAGTTTTGACTGCGATGATTGAAATCAGATAAAGTTAACCAACAGTAAACTCGAACGATCGAGTAAAACCACGTGATCCGAAACACTATCGATTGAAGTTGTATGGCTGAATCATCGTTACAAAAAAAGAAAAGGCAGTTTCATCATGGCAGTGGGTACTTAAAACGCGTTTTTTCGTCTCCACACATTTCATATTCTTGTAGTAATTTCATACCTTTTTATTAGTCAGATAATGATGATCTCAGTTAATTATTCAAATCAAAATTTATACGAGGTTCTTGCCTTGTATATCCATCCATATATATATAGTAAACCATAGAAGTCATATTTTAGATATTTCGACAATTACATGTCTTCATCAGTAGAGTGTAATAATAATCTTAGCTTTTCTCTATATTTATACGCCTCAATTTTTACTCGTACATACACTCTACTGATGAAGGCATGGTGGTTGAATCTGTTTTCACGCTTCCGGCGTTTCATCCAACATCCATGAAAATATTCGAAATATAATAACGTCACGTCGGATAACATGTTTGTTGGAAATATAGAACTCGTGACATTTAAGAATTCAATCAACTTCGTTTTCCTACTAAAAAAAATTAATGTATTGACTTATTACTCAAACTTCCAACTTCGAACCCAGGGCCTCTGGTCTTTTTAATACCCGAAAAAGGCAAGAGACACTAGGTTCGAGGTTGATTTTTCTTACAAACGTAATTTCACTTAACCGTTAGTTCTTCTTATAAGTAAATTTGTGTTTTCCCTTCAAGAGATAATCGAACTGTAAAAATGGCAGCTGTTATAGCGTAAAGCTGTGGATGTCATGTTTAACTCAAAGTAAAAACTGTATAGTTCTTTCCTCAAGGTTTTCACCAGTCACCAAGGAAACTATAACCCTTAGAAACACCCCCATATTACGAAATATAAATGTATATTTCATAAATAATAAAAAAGACATATTAGTCAACCGGAAAAAAGTTTAAACAAAGGGAGAGAAATAAAAATACTGATATTAAAAGCTTCTCCATTCTTTTGATGTTGAAGGATATTCCATTCATAATATCTCTATTTCCAACTTCTTTTTCCGACATGTTTTTTTTTTTTACTCCCAGCTTAAGAGTATCAAAACTGATAAATACAAACAGGAGAACGATTGGATTCCCTGGCTTAAGAACAAACAGAAACTTTAGAATGCGGTGCGTAATAACAAACTTAAGAGCTTGTTTCGCAATTTAATTTAAAAATTCAAATCCTATTTCTGCTATGGGTAGAAGTGTATAAAGATATCGAAGTACCTATACGAAGTGTACATACATCCTAAGAAAGACTTGGAAAGTAAAACTAGAAGAGATTTCAGGAGTTCTAAGATTGTTCAGTTTGGTTCTGTGTTTATATAGAAGGCGAATTGAGTTTAGCTCTCTCTCCACCAGATAATGATGTGGCGTAAACTTTGTTAAGTTTTTTTGGGTAAGTGAGGATAAGACTCGCGCATGCGCCTCATTTTTTCAGGCGATTTTAAGAAGCTTTCAACGGATAATTGTATTTGGTAGATGTGTGGATTCTATGTAAACCCAGGGTTTGAAGTTGTGCTATGAATGATATGGTCAGCAAGTATAATCTCGTTTCTAAGATCTTTGAAGAAAACAAAAAAAATGCGACTATTGTATTTTAATATTGTCACGTGATCAGAAACACAATAGATAACCTAGAAACGAGGCGAAACTTGAGAACTTGTCATTTTGGTGTTTAAACAGTAATTCCGGAAAAACTATCTTTGGAAATCAAGCTTGCTTTATGATGATATTATGGCGCTAAAGTCATGTTTATGGAAACAGTGTTTTGCATCGAGTTTACATTTTGGTGTCAAGTAAACATGAAAACAAATAGAAAGTAATCGAGACAGTTTTTTTTTATTAAAAAAGTATGTTTGATGTTCTTCACAAGTACTCAAAGTTACGCTGTTGCCATGTTGATAGCAGAAGGCTTTAGCTGGTTTTCTATGTCAATATGTTTTTTGGGAAGTTTCTGGGTTAAAGATAGTGAGCGTATGATGAAGGGAGTCTGTAAGTGACGTGAAGTCAAACGACAAAAATACTGATTTTGTTTTCGTGACGATTATATAACGCATAACGTTGAGAGTTGTTTATTTTCATACTTTTTTTTGGGATGACGTTTCTCTGAAAAACTGTTAGAAAAAATATGAACCCATTTTAACTTTCATCCTGTCTTATATAATGTTGCTCCTGATTCGCGTGTTATTTTCTTCATAATATGTACTTCTTTTGTAGGAACTTTTGAACATCATCCATCAAAGGAAAATGGACGCCGACAAACGCTACGACCGTCGGTATTCTTCGAGTTCGACACAAGATTCTGTCCAACTAACCAACTGGCGAGACAAACGTCAACGACTTTTCATCTACTGGTGCTTCACACACTTCATTCACGGCATGGTCCACTCCATACGTTACTCGTCCCAATATTTGTATTTCAAAGATGTGATGCGAGTTTCAAACCCGGATCTCTTGTACGGTTTATCGGTATCGTTTATCGGAGCTACGGGTGTCGTCTTCCCGCTGTTGATCAGTCCGTTCATCGATCGTTCGCGTAACATCAAGCAAGTAATATTAGCCGTCAACATACTCGGTTTGATCGGTAACTTATTATACGCGTTGCCGTTTTCACCGGTGTTACCGTTAATTGGACAGCTACTTGCCGGCACTACTCCGGCTTTCGGTGTCATAGCAATAGGAGAAATTTCCCGTTGTTACTTACCAGAAAAATTAACGAAAAGAGTTTCCGCACTCTCGTTAATCTACAGCATTGGAACGTTCACCAGCATCGGTCTGGTCTTTACTTTCCTCTACGTGGACTTCTACATCGGAGAATGGCATATAAATTTCGCCAACATGCCTGGCTTATTTTTGTCGTTTGCTTTTATTATCTCCATCATCATAGCACCGTTTCTAGTGAGTGATATATCTAAAGAATACGATTTGAAACTTGAAGAGCGTATAAAACGATCGTCGTGTGGATCGACCCCAAACACTGTTGGTTCGGCAATAAACACACCAGATTTGTCTCCGCCAAGGAGAGCATCAAACGAATCCACGCAGCTTGATACTTTGGAACTGCGGCAGCTGCGAAGTAAAAGCATGTCCCAAACAACAATGGAGGCTGGTCACACTGACTTAATCGAAAAAATAGAAGAAAAGAACCTAAAGATATCTAGGGAGGTTGGTGAACCTTTTTATTTTACCCTTACCAAATACGAAAACGAGAACGAGCCGACACAAGAGACGTATCGGTTCCCGAAATTCAGTAAAAACGGGTACACTAAACTGAATTCCAGCGAATCCGATCTTTCCTCGGAAAAGACAAAGGATAGCTTTCGAAGTGCAAAAATCACATTTCGCTCAATATGGAAAATCTTACGGTACCGAACAACAGCCATTCTGATGATTGTAACTTTTACAGAAGCGTTCGTGTACAGTATGATCGTCACCTGCCTGCCCGTCCTCGCCACCAAATTCTTGAAGTGGGGCAAAGTGGAACTAGCTTTACTAAGCATGATCAACAAATTTTTATCCGTTATCATCTCCGGTTCCGTTTACTTCCTTGCCGATTGTCTGCCGGATGTTCTCCTGTTGGTTTACGGGACGTTTTCATCGCTGTTAGCGCTTTTGACTTTATCACTGCTCAAGCTTGTCAGCGATGATACCACGGCAACGACAGTCACACTTTTTCTAATAGCAGGTCTCTCCATATCCGGAGTGCCTTTGATCATCACCTCCACAAGGTCCATGTTAGCCAAAGTCGTGCCGTCAGAGATACAGTCCCTTACCGAAGCCGTTCGTATGTCGATATTTGAAGCATCTTTTGTTCCGGCGGGATTTCTAGTTCCAATCGTGACGGTTCATGTGACGGAAACCGGACTGACTCTGATGGTTTTCACTTTCTTTGTCTTGCTGTTCTGCATACGAGAACTTCAGAATTTAGTGGAGTTGAAAGAAGACGACGACTATTGGATGGATGACGACATTCTTACTAATATTAACGTCAAGTCGGATCCATAATATAGGTCAAAAAATAAAAATACAAAATTATCCAAAAACAGCAAAAAAAAAAAAAATAATAAAAAAAATAGATAAATAATAAGATTTATATGAAATGCTCGAATGGAAATATCAAGGAAAATGAACCTCGTCCCTAGATCCCCCCATAGTTGAATTTCAGCTTGTTTGGCGCGATGTCATTTTCCCTCGAGATATCTCCATTCTCCCAAAAACTGCGGAAATATAGAAATATTAGAGGTATATATAAATATGTGTGTATATGTACAAATAAATATAACAAAGTATAGAAAGATGGGATTATAAGGTTTAGGAAAAAACATTTATCCATGTCACATGTGAGCCAGCAATGATCGAATTACGAAAGAAAGCAAAAAACACGTTACAATGCATTACACTTTGATTTATCGTAAATACTCTATTTAGCGCCCCACCTCAAATGACGCCAATTTATTGGGTTAAATTTTTTAGTTAGCGCCCGGGGCGTTGTATCGAGCATTTGCGATATCGTAGGTCACTAATGGCGGAAAGTTTGAAAGAAAAAAGTTTAAGATTTTAATTTTATAAGTCTTTATTCTTCTTAATCCATGTCTGCCGCCTGCCATTATGATAATACGACAAGAAAAAAAAAACAGCGTCTTTTATTTATTCAGAAAATCTCTCACGTATTTATTAACCTATTTATTACTTATTTGTCTATGAGGAAATTTAAAAGAAATTAGTTTTATGTTGATGTTTCTTGTTTCATCACCCTCAATTCATTGAAACCAAATATTTGTCCACAATAGAAAAGGATATTTCAGAACGAAGTGAATCTACCATCCAAGCTATGAGAGTATGAACGTCATCGAGGTACGAATGTGGTTTGGTGAAGTAAGGTTTGCAACTGGGAGTGTACATCTACAATTAAGGCTGGTTTACACTTGCAAGATTGAAGAAAAGTTTTAAAATAGTGGGCGCTTTGAAAATAAAAAGATAATAAATGTTTTATGATACATACTTTTATAAAATTGTAATTCCATAAAAAAATTTAGTTAAATCAACAATAAAAAAATGATTGATGCATAAACTTGAAGCGGTTTCCAATCCACTCTCGGTTCTCTCCTAAGAACCCACATCATGTAACCTTTGAGAAAGGTTAACTCCCATTTCTTTTGCTACACACTACCCCTCCAAGTAACTGGTTTCAAATGTAAAGCTTCGCTCCTAATTTCTCATAGAAATAAATATACAGAAATAAATATACCACTTATCAACAGTAGCAGCGAGTAACTGCTATGGTTGTGATATTGTTCAACTGAGAAGCGCCATATCATTGCCTTGGTTGTCACTTGTACTACTTTTCGCAGTCTAAGAGAAAAAAACAATGAGATTGGTCACTGAAAGGGCAATTAACAATATACGTTTAGCAATAGCCATTGGAAAAATCATTTTGACAAGCCAAGCCAAGTTTGTCCTAAGCACACCGATCTTTCAGATTAGGTCTTTATTCCTTCGTATTTATATATTTTACTTATTAACTTATTTTTATCTATTTATTTATTTACGAAAGTTTACCCAGGGATAACCTCTTCATTTCCTTAAGGTACTCTTATCAATGAAGGTCCTGCGAAGGAGGTCCTAGAGAATTTAAGGTCCTAAGCATGTAAGGAACAGCTCAACCAGACAACCATCCCAGACATCATTCCTACTCTCTTGCAGAGTGCTATATGCCACTGTTATAGTCGCTGGCATGACTCGGTCGGGGATTGAACCCTCCCAAACAGGGAGCGAGCACTCAAACACAAGGCTACGAGTCAGTTACAATTTGTTAACATCTTTTTAATATTACGATTATCCCTTTTTGGGACATAACTGACTCACCCAAATGAAAATGAGAGCTGCAGTTTCGAACTGACGCAAACACATTCCTCACAAAAATTGTAAACATTATATACAGTCGAACTTCTATCAATCGAATCTCTATAATTCGAACGTTCTCTACTTCTAAGGACTTGTTTGGCAGGTTGAAATGGCTGCTGAGTTGGAGGACGATCTCAGGACAGTAGTTGAATGGGGTCAGAATTGGTTTGCTTCGAAAACGAAGCTTCTCTCTATTAATCACTTCAGGGACCCTTCAGGAACCCTGTAAACGAGTTTAATTGTCCGTTCATCTATCATTTCTATGTAAATGAACCTCCGCAACTCGAACTTTTCAAACATCGAACGATTTTTTTCGGTCCTTTGGGTGTTCGAATTAAGGTGGATTTACATACGTCGAAATTTTTCGATCGAATAGATATTTTCGATCGAAAATTTTCGCGTCGAATTTTCATTTTTAATTTACACACTGACGAAAAAAGGCGCCATTTCTTATGTAAACAAACATGAAGTGCAGGGCTCTTCTGTATAGAAAATCAATATTAACGAGGTTGTTGCTCCTGATTAAGTATAAGAAGAAAATAAAAGCAGAACAAAAGAGAATGTGGGTACGTCTGATTTACCAAGAGTGTGAACAGAAGGGTGAATTCCATATGCTTGTACGTCAAATGTTATTACACGACTCAGAATATTCTTCACAATTCTCGTTACTAGTAATATATTCGGGAGACAGAAGTTCTTGTTGTTTGTCTTGCTGCTGGGAAACAGCGCAAAATAAAGCACGCGGCATTTCTGGATCAACGTCCATGTTTGATTTGCACGTTTTGATGACACAGCAAAACAAGTTTAAAACAGCGATTTTGATTGGTTTAGCTTTTCTTCGAAAAAAAATTCGTCTCAACTTTTTCGAAGAGTATTTTTTTTCGAAGAAGAAAAGTCAGATGATTTTTCTCAGCCAATCAGCAAGCTTAAAAAATTTCGATCGACAATTTCGACGTGTGTAAATCCACCTTTAGAGAGAGTTCACTGTAGTTTTTATATACTTAACAATCGGAGTAGACTTGATTACTTGGATAAACGCAGATTTTTATTCAAACGTTAGTACTTACTCCTTTCTTCTTCCTACGGTAGATGAAACATCCCAGCACCACAAGTAAAATGAGCACAATTACCACCACTACAACGGGAATTACATAGACTTGCCACTTTTCATTTCTATTGTCTAGATCAAATGTTTCTAAAGGTTCATTATAAATGTCTTAAATAGCAAGTCATCGAAAGTCCTTCTGAAGACACAGAATTTTTGTTTCAAAATTGTGTATGAATCAAACACTTACCACAGGGCCCCTTGTGACTGAAATAGATTGTCGAGTTTTTTACACACCCAAGGCGTTGCAATTCGTACATACTTTTGTAGTTCTTTCGATCTGAGCCACACACTATTCCCGTGTGGTTCAATTTTTCAGGGAGACATTGGCACTTGTTTGTTGTGTAGTTGCAGTAACCAAAGTGATGGCACATTATGTCTTCACACACTTCGTGAACTAAAATCGAAGTTTTCACATTTGCAGGGAATAAACTTTTACACTTAGAAAACTTGATAAAAACAGTTAGAACAATTTTTTCAAAACATTTTCTTTTACGAACCTGTATGACACTTTCCGTCATGGACCAATTTTATTTCTATGTTTTGTAAACATGATTGAGCCTGTAATATGAAGATATTTTCGTATGTTTGTCCGTTGGAGCCACACACTGGAGCACGTGTTGAATTGATAACGTCCGCACATTGACATTCATTTGTGACTGGATCGCAAACACTATACACATGACATTGGTGGTGTCCACATACACCAGGGCCTATGATTGGAATAAAAAGTGTTGATAATCAATCTCTATGTCTACTATGACTAGAGCATTACAAACACGTTCTTTTATAAGCATATTGTTTTTTGAGCTCAACAATATGTTCTGTTTTGAGTAAGAGGCTGAAATACTCTCAGTACGCCTAATAAGTTAAATAATTAAATTTTCACTTTTTTTCCACCCAAGAACATATTTATTAGGACCCCGTTTGTAGCCATTTTGAGTAAATATTAAAAATTCCAAGGAGTTCTTTTCTAAATTCATGAGGCAGAGGCAGAATATGTTTAATCTTCTTCGATTTTCGGTCCTCATATGCTTATAACCATTATACTTATAAAAAGACAAATGTGTACTTCATAATTCTTGATCTGAATGCAAAGCTAAGACATTACCTGAAGTTATCTTTCAGAAAGAAAATAAAACAATCATTGTGAAAACCCCCACTGAAACAGATACTACCCCAGTGGGCAACTTTGTTGATTAATCACTGCGAAGGAGTGCATTTCTATAGAAATATACACACTACTTCAATAAAAATGCTCTTTGTTGCAGTGACTTTCCAATGATTTTGCCCACTGGGATAACCATCTGTAAACTGCCAACACTTCACAAATTATGAACTTTTTCTCAGCTTCACCATAAAAGAACAAAACAAAGACAAAGTTTCTTTTTTTTTGTACCTTTGCAAAAGCCTTCGTAGGCAACTGTCATGTTCTTTCCTTCAAAACAGCTTTTTGTATGTAGTATGGAAGGGTTGTCATAATTGTTTCCATCTGACCCACATACAGGGCTGTAAGTACTCAAAGGTTTCTTGCACATGCAAATATTGTCAGGAGAAAGACAATCCATATGAGCTGGACATTGCAAGTCATCACAGGCTACAAGAAAATAAAAACATACACTCTTATTCACTTCATTTCTATCCCATGTAGGGAAGGATCTGGATCTGGTAATCAATCTTACTTCTACACTTAGGATTGGTGGCATGGCTGGGCTAGGCATAAGACTTGACCTCGTGCTCTGACAGTTCTTGATCACTTGTTTTTTTGTACAATGGTATCCAGCATCCTTTCACAACTTAAAATGTTAAGTCTCCTTTCCAACCTCCAAATATTTGGGGGGCCTAAATTTTTATTGACCATATGTTTTCTGGGGCCTGGAAGAAAAAAATATCGGGGGAGGGGGGGGGGGGGGGGGACCTAATCCTTTGGGGGGACCTAAGAAAACTTGAAATAGTCTGGGGGCTGTTTTTTATTTATGTTTTCCTTTTGGATTCATTCTTTTGATTCATTCAATTATGACTGAACAGACTAGCGGACATATTTTTCTAGAAACAAAAATATTGATTTCTGTCATTTCGTCAATAATGTTTCCAGGTTCAACATTTGGATGAAGTATGGATGTAGGAAGGGACAAACGAAAACATTTTAATGTCCGCTTGATGAGTTGAAAAACTTCTCTTTTGAGACACCCACCTTCGTCTGAAAAGTGCGCTTACACAGGGATTTAAAACTATAGCATGTTTACTTGAGGGAAATTCCAAAAATATTGAATGACGCTGTTTTCATAACAATTTAATCAAAACTTTCCTAGAAATCTAAAGTCTAAAGTAAGTTACACCCATTGAGAAGGTCTTTTTGATATTTGTTACATGAGCTTTTTTGCATGTTATTTCAAAACATTTTATTTTGGAAATTTATAATATATAGTAACATAAACCATTTAGCATGTTTACTTATAGTTAGGATTACTGTAGTTTATACCTTTCTTCTATGATTCATTCAAAACAATTTCTCATGTTTAAAAAATAGTATCTCAAATAGTGTTTAAGTGTTTATAGAGATGTAAGTCAACTATTTGCTGCAAGTTAGTGGGCAAAAGAGAACTTGCTTACAAATGTTTATTTTACATATTTAATGTTATGTATGTGCCATAGGACACTAAATATTCATCCATACTTCAGGCATCTAAAGTACGTTTCAAATGAACTTGCACAGTTTTTATAAATGCCTGGTAAATTTGAAGGTTATGAGATATTTCAAAAATTCTTTTTGCGCTGTGTCAAACTTAGAAAGCACTTTTTCATGATATAAAAAATTTGGAAGAATAATGAAAATGGAAGAAGAAAAACGAAGATGAAAAAAATGAGCTTTTTATAGAAAAGAGCAAAACAGCTCATTTTTTTGTGAGACAAATATCAATCTTTGATCGTTCAAAAGGCGAAATAATTTTTCAAAAAAGTAAAATAGATCGCAAGATATAATTCTTTAAAGTTACTTCAGTCGCATGTTTCTCGTGTTTACAAATTTGTAAGGATTTGATGAAAACCGGGGGTGATAGATGTTGCAACTGCGAAGGTAATGAACATTTGATATAATTGGGAATACGTTAAATATAATGACTATGTGAGCATTTAACTTTGTATGTTATTGCATTCATTGTCTCGATACGGTGAACTGTAAAAGTATCCCTTTGGGGTTAATATAAAAATTTACGACTTTTGCACGGGAAATTTAATTGTGTAATTATTTTGTTGAATAGAGCCGTTTAGTGGAAAGATCATTGCTTACCTCCGGAAAAATAATGAAATCATAACAGAGTGAATATGTTAAAATAAGTGACCTAAGTGACTTTGAAGGATTATCTTGCGATCTATTTTACTTTTTTGAAAAATTATTTCGCCTTTTGAATGATCAAAGATTGAAGTTTGTCTCACAAAAAATTGAGCTGTTTTGCTCTTTTCTATAAAAAGCTTGTTTTTTTCATCTTCGTTTTTCTTCTTCCATTTTCATTATTCTTCCAAATTTTTTATATCATGAAAAAGTGCTTTCTAAGCTTGACACAGGGCATAAAGAATTTTTGAAATATCTCATAACCTTCAAATTTGCCAAGCATTTATAAAAACTGTGCAAGTTCATTTGAAACGTACTTTAAGTTTGCACATAAAGGATGACGAAAAAATGATGCAGAGTGCATCTTGTTATCTTACCATAACAAGAACCTTTTTTCACTGGAGCAATTGTTTTGTTTTGCCGACATGCTGTTCCTTGAAGAATTTCAAGACTGCTATACTCAAGTCCATCAGTTCCACAGTACACCTGTGAAACATTGCTCTGTAGGACAGCTGGACATTCACATTGGTTGATCGTAGCATTGCAAACACTATAAGGATGACACCGGACATCATTACAGGGAAATGCTGCACCTAAAAAAGTCGTTCCAAAGAATATTGCCTTTGTACTGCTTAGCTTAATTACAAAATGTTTGGGTCTGTGATTTTTAACTGACCCATTTCGAAATCTAAAAGTTGAGTTGTTCTATAATGCAGGTGAACACACTAAGACAGGGGTTGAATTGGATCAATCTCGACTGGTATACCAATTTTGGGGACATCGAGTTTGGGCGCTCAAATAACTGACTTTGCCGAGCTCCAAATCCCCTACACATCAATCGATGTCAATGGAATGACGTTTATTCGAACCAATGGGATCTTAGGAAAAAAACCTTGCCTCACTTTTGTCTAATTTTTAGTAACAGCTGAGAAATTTATGAATAAGCGAAACAGACCATGCGTAAATACAGGCGTAATGAACAATGATTAAACGATGATTGTGAAAGATCTATTGGTTTTGATGAAAAAGTGAGGCAAGGTTTTGTTAGCGATATGATGAGGATCATGTAGATATGACTTTCACAAGAAACGGATGAGGCTGAGGGGAATAGTGCGGGAAAAGTCAAATTCCTTCAATAATTTTTTTTCTTTTTTGGAGTTTATTTTTTACTAAAATTAATGTGATACACGTTTTTTTTTTTATAAGCAATACGTTTATAAGCAGCACTAGTAAATTTTCTCAAAAAGTTAAGCAACAGTACTACAAGAGGATCTTACATAAATTAGCAACATGAAAATTTGAAATCATGCAGCACTAGCATAGCTACAGAAAATTTCTTAAAATTTCCACACTAGGTGGTTACACTAAGTTTCAGTACTGTGTCCTACACTTTGTACTTAAATACTTAATCTCACACAAAGGTTCATTCAAGACTGGAAATACATAATTTTTCAAATTCATTCTTAGCAACAAATTAAGCAACATTACTACTAAAAAATGATCATTTTTTAAGCAACATTACTACTAAAGTCTGACCTTGGCTGCTTATAAAAAAAACCAAAAACGTGTAGATCGATAGAGAATTTATTTAGCTTTCAGAAAACGTATACTCTTGTAGGGGAAAAAATGAAAGTATCTGAGATATTTCATAAAAACTGAACATGTGTTTAGAGGTTAGAGACTATCCTTAATAGCGTATTAGATAATATAGTTTATCAGACTTTGAAGCATGAAGAAGTGTGTACTCCGTCACAGGCATCTTTCTAGTTGCATTTTTTGAGAATCCTATTCAGTATGCAACAATGCACAGACATTACAATAGTTGAGTACAGTTTTAAAACCATCTTGTCCCGAAAGTTGTTAAGGCAGATGTTCATTTTTGTAGCTGTTTCTAAAAAAATCCCAAAAGGTTTGTGCTCAGCCTCAGATTATGCTTGTCATATGCTTATTTTTTCATCAATTTTCAGCCTAAGTACCTTTAGTACTTTCAGACGCCCACCATAGCTCTGCCCCAGACCCCGGTACGATGTACACACCTTCAGCATTTTGAAAAGGCCTTCGCTCTTATGTTGCTATTACTACTGATGCCTAAGATAATTTTCTGGATCAACCCCTGTAAGATTGCTATTTACAGAACTTTTACTCGAAAACACAAACCATGGTGTGTACAAACTGGACTGCATATTATTTTATTTTCTATCTTATCATTAATGACAGAGATCTAGAAAGTGATTGTGAAGTTATAACATTTTCATGCACTTAATAGATGAATTCTATGATGTCTCAATGAGTAAAAGCATTATAAATGCATCTTATGTTGCTTAATTATTCTACTAAAAAGACCAGTTATCACAAAACGGGTTGACATCGATCAGTGGGGTGACTTCAATCAGTAAAAATAAACTGTTAAAACTCTGAATTTAAAGAACGTTTTTCACACTTTTTAATATTTCATTAAGATTTCTATTGTGAAATACCTTAAAGTCACATGTACACAAAAAGTCATGAAATGTTTTGAGCATTAATTGTCGCAAACAATCTAAGCTGATAAAAGTCACTACATTAAAAGTCGCAAGACACCATTTTGAAAAAAAATGTTGAAGGAATGAGAAGTTTTCCTCTAAGGACATCATTCTCAATAAGAATAAATTCTAAGAATAAAACTTTTGCCAATCATTTATGGGCTGACACAAGATGTTGGAATACAACTGAAGGACAGCTGGCAATTCTACAGGAAGCAATTCTTCAGGGTATGCTTTTCCGGATATGAGAAACATAGGTGGATACTTGCGAAATATTTTTTGTGGTAATATTTAAAAGTCGCGAGCACAAAAGTTCCGAATCCTAAAAAAGAAAAATGTTGCTTACACAAAATGTTGTGAAAGTCGCGAGAATTTGCTCACAAACTTTTTGTGTACACAACTTTTTGTGAATTAAAGGTATACTTTACGGGGAGAAAGTTTCGCTGGGAGAAAGTTTCGCTAGGAAAATAAACCGCGAAATTTTAGGGATTTACTTTTGCGAATGAGTGACTAAATCTATTTCGCGTAAAATAATCTTTCGTGTTCAACTAGAAAAGTGAATTTCTTAAGCCATTTGGCGTGGGACTTACTTTCGTGAAAATGACCAAAAAACGCGCAAACGCGAAACTTTCTCTCCGTAAAGTATATATCAGAATCATCTTCAAATGAAATGATCAATTTCTTCCGAAATTAATGACAAAGGACATAAACATTTCATTGCTCACATTGGTCATCACTCTACGTCCTTTTCAAGAGTCTAGCTGGGACATTTTTGGTTTATAAAGTGAAGCACAGAGGCTGAAAGATAATTATTCAATGCTTATAAAAATTATGTTCTTGACAGCTATATTTCATTTTTCTTTTTGTTGTTCCTTTATCAATTAATATTGAGTTTATAAAAATACCAAAAAATGAATATTATAATTACATGTAAGAACTTTGTGAAAAGTCGTTGCTTCTCTTTTAAATGACTTACAAATACAACAAAAGAATTGTCAATTATATTCATTTAGAATGTGCAATGCATCGATAAATGCTTCGTTCTACATATTAAATCTATAATATATGATTGTGTATGAACTAATCTTTCGTTATCATTACAAATGTCTTCTAACAATGATTTTTATATGTTAATTTTGTTTTGTATTTAGGAGGGTCACACATGTGACCGTGAGAAATATATTTTTTCTACAAATATTTGCTGATTTTATGAGCCAAACATTTATGGGGAATGAGAAATGGTGGTCTGTTAATGTTGCAATAATAGTAGTGTTTTAATAAGACTGCCAAATATAATTATAAATAATTTGAAGTTTCTCATTAGATGATCAAAGTCACCCCATAATTGATGTTGTCGTTTTTAAGGAAAGATCACATTATTTCTCTGGAACTAAAAGATTAGATAATGCGAAATTTTGCACTGAAATAGAAGAAATATGTAGGTAATGATCTAAAGTTTCAGAGAGAAGTTTCAGAAGTATATATATATATATATATATAGTACGGTTTAGTATGTCGAAAGTTATTTTTAAAATAGTGCCAACATTGATTGAAGTCACCCTGTTTTATGGTAGTTAAACACCGACACAAATTCATGCTAGCATAAAGTTAATATAATGTACACACTACTACTCATAAATTTTGCTATTTAGCCAAGATCCTTGCATAAAATTTTGTTGTGGCATAAACGTGCCTTAAAGTCAAATTTAAACATGAATAGAAGCTGATTTAAATGCAGAAATAGCCATGTTTTTAAAATATTACCTGCAGAAGAAGTAAGTATAAACAAAACTACTAGTATGTCAAGAATGGAGGTCATTCTATTCTTCATTCTTCATATCATTAACAACGGGAAAAGATTAGGAAGGCCTTTTATATCAATCAGCCATCTATACCTTTTAATATGGTAATTTTCAGTTATGGCATAGCAAAATTGAAAATTATGTCGAAAAAACTAATCATTAATCATTATAATGCAACAGCTTGTTTGTTTTGCTCTTAATTCGATAGAAACTCAACTTTACCATGTGCGCGGCAAAATATCGAGATAGTCGGGAAATATCGGACTAATGCCCTGCTTGGATTTCTTAAAGGATATTCTTCAAAAGTTTGATTTTTATGAGCTAACGAAAGATGCGTATCCTTATCGATTTAAACTTTTAGTATCTTCTTGGCGATAATTTCTTTCTATAGCATAGAACCTTTCCAAATTTAGTAACCCGAAAAATCGCAACGATGGCAACGGAATAATGTTTACAGGTCGTTTGCTTCGCTTTTACACTTTGGAAAAGTTTTTATTTCCTTCCGTTGGTGGGTTGAGTTGAGTTGTAATAAATTACTGAGTTTTATCATAGAAATACTCAAAATACTGATACTAAAACTGATCGTAGTTCGGTCATCGTCTCTTACACGAATTACCTTGAATCCATGTCTGTGAACTTGTTGAAGAAATGCTAAGCATAATGATGGGTTTTGTTTTGATTTCAATAAAACCTTAGCCTTATTAAACCTATAAAACATTTATAATTCAGTAAAGTAGAGGGAATAGCAATCTTAAAATAATAATTTAGATGTATGTAATAAAAATATATGGTGTATGTTTTTGTTTTTGATTTTCTATTGATGTTGTCCCACAGTAATTATGCATCATTGCATCATCATCATGTAAGTAAAAGTGGTGTAGATGGGTTTGTGACACAATAAATACTAGCAACTTAATTGTTGAAATACTGCCAGAGATGCATAATGCATTGCTCTAACTGCCCTTGAGACAATGTGCAATCATTCAATAGAATGGGCTGATACACTGTTTTAAAAGTCAGTTAGGACCACTCAACCAGAATCCGTCGCTCAAATAATTGTGATTTATTATAAAGAATTGCCTTGATATAATATTATTTTACTCTCCTATTTGTATACATCCGATTGAATGATGACGATCTAGCATAGCAACCGCATAGAAACGTAGCTCTAGGGAAAGTTTAACACCGATAAATTTTTTTTTTATTTTTTGGGTGTTGAAACTTTATGTAAAATTAAAACTTTTTACTGCAACATTTTTTCCCTTTCAACTTAGTTCTTCCGAAAATGAAGAAAGAAGAAAACGAACAATTTCTACATCTTCGGAGGAGTACTCCTTTTTTAGCGATACATTAGCACAGTTTCAATAATGGTCGTAAAATTAAATTGCACTATTGTGTGGTGTATCAACAAAACGATTATTAAAATCATTAACATAACAATACCATAAAATCATTAACATAACAATACCAAACATTACAAGTTTTTGGGAAGCATTCAGGAATGAATAATTCAAACGAACGAATGGTTATTACATGCTACACCAATAAATATTTGGGGATCTTGAAACAAAATTATTGAATCTGAATACGAAAATAATTACCTTAAAGGCACAAAAAGTTGTGAGCATTAATTGTCGCGACAACCCTAAACTGATAAATGTCGCATACATTAAAAGTCTTGAGGTGCCATTTTGAGAAAAAGTTTTGTATGCGTAAAATCATGTGAAATATTTTTTGTGAAAATATTTAAAAGTCGCCAGCACACAACGCGAGAATTTGCCTGGGACTTCCCGACCTTTCCGTGCCTTTAGTACAATGAAATTACCGCATTTCGTCTGTATCTTGATGAATTCTATTTACATATTCTCAGGTTTTATAGAAAAAAACAATTTGTTCTGGACAATTTATTTATATCTATGAGAATGTACAATTAGTGTAATTGTTTTTGTTTATTTTAGGTTAAGTAAAGTAATTTTCCAGAATGTCGTACCGTGATATTAGAAGTAGGTCAAATAATTTTTCTAGATAACAATATTTATTGTTGTTTCTCTAGGTTTTAAAAATACCGAAATACTATTTCATTGCCTTTCAGATTTTACAGAGATGATGAGGGCACTGGGTTATCCTCGTTTAATATCTATGGAAAATTTTCGAACACCAAATTTCAATTTAGTAGCAGAAATCTTACAGTGGCTTGTTTTGCGGTACAAGCTTTTTTTGAATTTTCAGTTTAGGTTCTTCATTTTTAAATGCGACTGGAGTTATCCATGCGTTAATATTCATGCAGGTTATTTTAGTCCCTATCACAATCCCAATTGTGCTGTTTGTGTAAAGAACTCTTTTTTTGTACTATTTGTCCTTCCACTTAATGGTTTCCATTAGTAAATGGACCTTTCTATGATCATTCTTCATTGAGAAAGCTGTTTTAAAAAAGAACAGATCTTGAACTTAAATCCCAGATTATTCTGAATATTATTGTCAGTTAAGGAGTATTCAAAAAGGCTTAAATCTTAGCGATAGACATCAGGATGGGATAAAGGTTGAATTAATCAAGAGTCTTTCAACAAGGACACCAGGGATTATCGAATCATGGAGCACTCCTATAGAATAAAAGCCTGTGGCTTTGATTAATCTAGTGAATGTGTTATTCCCTTTTCTTTGATTTGGTTACTTTTTCTAGTTACGATCCCAATACTGATATTCCCATGGACGTGGAACATGAGAACGATAGAGTTCTATTTATAAAGTCTGTTGCACAGTTCATGGTAAGTTTCTTCAAAATTCCTGCTTAGTAGAAGTTAAAATGAAGATGGAAGTCTTCTTTTGTGTCAGCGGCCTTCTACTGCAAGGTTCTTGTTTATATCTTTCAGATGACCAAAGCACACATCAAGTTGAACACAAAGAATCTATATGGTGCTGATGGATTAGCTGTGAAGGAACTTTTAAAAGTCACATCCATTTTGTATGATGCAGCTAAAAAAGTCAACAAAGGAAATGATGTAAGACGTTCGTATTTAAGATAGAAAGTGTTCACAGAAACACGTTTGCAGGTGGAAGTGACATATTTTGGGGTATCTGGCAAAGGTTTTGGAGAATTGTGAGATTGAAGTGAAACGCTAATTGATATTTGTAATCTCGCATATTGCCATTTTGAGTTAATGATTTGATGATTTAAAATTTATTGATTATTTTTATCTTGACAGGAGGAGCTTGAAAGTTCCAGCTACATCCCTGTTGATTTTGGATCAAAGGTACGATTACGAGGCTGTTTGTAAATGGAAACATACTGGCCCAGTTATGACACTGTGTCACCTAGCAACATTCATTTCAATCAGTACTGTTTCAATTGATTGAATTGTGTATTTGTCAATTTCTGTTATTTCTGTTATTTCTGTGTGTTTTTCATTCATTTCACATTTCTTCCTTTAGATAAGTGGATTAAAAATGGCTCGTCAATTAGCCTCCGAGATTACTGTCAAAGGATCAAGTCTACATGATCTTCTAGGGAGAGAAGTTGAACTAAGGGTAAAGTAGTTTGATCATATTGCAATCCTAATTTGTCTGACTATATGCAAATTTTGGCAAGGTGTACATAAATTGCTTGTAACTTTACCCTGATATTGTCAATCGTGTTATCGACAAACACTTTATATCAGATATTGAAGGCCTTAAAACCAACCAATACATTTTATTTTTGATAACATCTTTTCCACTTGCTGTTTTACTTCCAGGACATTCGAAAAAGTTGCATAGCTCGTCCAATGGATTTGAATGAAATTGAAAAAAACATTGATCAAATGATGAATGAAACTCTTGTAAGTTACAATCCCAGTGGGCAAATTAGCTGGGAAATCTTTGCGAAGGAGTTCATTTCTGTAGAAATAAACACACTATTTCAATAAAAATGCTCTTCATCGCAGTGACTTTTGGATGATTTTGCCTGCTGGGAACTGATTCAATCTTATGGTTGCTGTGTTTGTGTCGAGCACTGTCTCCCTGTGAGCCTATAGTAAATTTGCATTTGAGGTTTTTTCTTCTACACCTGATCATTGTATCATGCTTTCTACTTTGGACAATGAGCTTCGTTGCCTAGTTACAAAACTCTGTGTTTCATAAACAAGAAAAGAATATGGTAGGTTTGGGTTAAGTTCCAGTAGTTCGATTGCCAAGAGTTGAGATGCATCTCTCAGTTAGTTATCTGCCTAGTCTGCAAGGCATTTATGATAGGAAAATTTATTTATAAAGATAATTTACATGCCGAACTGATACCAGCGTGGAAAATTGTCAAAAAGTCTCTGCAATGAAGAGATTTTTTATTGAAATGCACTCTTTCACAGTGATTTTTCAGCAACTTTGCCCACTAGGATGAAGATCCTCAAAAATTCCTCCTCGTCTACTGATTGTTCACGAAATGATAATTCAATCTCTCTAGAACTCGATCGACCAAACGAAAAGCCAACTCGACAGTATCGCATCAGACGAAGCCAATCTAGATGCAAAGATCGAAAAACGTAAAGCAGAGTTAGAGAGAAATCAAAAACGTTTAAAAAGTCTGGAAAGCGTTCGACCAGCGTTCATGGACGAATACGAAAATCTGGAGAAAGACCTAGAGAGTTTATATAAGGTAACAATAACAATGCCCAAGAATCTATTGTTTTGTTGAGCATGCGCACCGTGTATACCAGTTTTGTTTATGTAAACTGACCTTAAACAAAAAACATCCCAATTTGCCGAATTCGTTGAGAAATCACTGCGAATGAGTGCATTTCCATAGAAATATACACAGTATTTTAATAAGAATGCTCTTCATCGCAGTGACTTTTTGAAGATATTGCCCACTGGGATGTTTTTAAAAAACTTTAAGACCCCTGACACTAAAATTTGTGTAAACAACCTTCATGTCTATTTTATTTTGGATTGGATCTATTTTGTTAATGCACCAACCTGATTTGTTCAACAGTCACTGTTCAATTTCAATACACAGATTTAACAAAGGGATTGCACTAGATTAAAAACCCAGACCGAAATTCTAAGTTTTCTTCCGAAAGTCTGGGCAAACCTGCAAGGGTATTTTTCAAACTTGTGTATTATATACGATTGTTCGCATATTGATCTGATAGGTTTATGTTGAAAAATATCGAAACTTGGCCTATCTACAACAGCTGAACGAAGAAATGAACAAGACCGAACAGGACAGACTTGAAGTAAGTCCCAGACCTCTTTCTTTTGACTGTTTTTATCTAAGGAAGCTTAAGCTTAAGTTTTCTTGGTATTGGTAATTCGTTCATTTGCTCACAAACGTTTCCTACTGATCGATAAGTCTTACCGATTATTTGTATATTGTGATGTTTGTATGCTGTCAGTAATGCTGTTTTTCGTTTTCAACAGGAATCTGATAACCCCCTGAAAGTCGCCATGAGAGCTCACGAAGAAAACGAAAATCTGATTCGAGGCAGCCTCGATTTCGCAGCTAGCGAGAGCGACGAAGACGTCATTGTCGGGGATGAGCAATCTCCACCACCAGGTATTTACAATTTTTTTGAAGACAGCGAATATTTTAAATTGTTATGAAATCACCATTACCACCGTCAAACTTCTGTTTTAGCCGCCAAACCAAAAGTTTTTGGTTCCATGGGCGGAGAATTAGAAAGCGATGAGGTAAGTAGGACACTCGTCATGCTTTGTGGCAATATAGATGCGTAACATCGTAACATCGCCTTTTAAGCAGCTTCACGAGCAACTCAGTATGTTAACAGAATTCAAGGGTTACGCCATTCGTTACGTCAACCTTGATTTAAAAGGAGAGAGGTTTCTTCCTAAATGACTTAAAGAGCATAATTATTCAAATTGAAAACGAGGCAATGGATAGTGTATGTTTTCGGAATACTCACACGGGATGTTGTTCTGTTCGTGTCCATTGTGTTAGCTATCTGTTTTTGCAATTTCTGATTCAAAGTAAGAGAAATAACCTAGATAAGACAGTACGTCCTATCAGACCCTAATAGACGGATGGGTGGAAGGCGTCGGGCGTTGATGAGATTTGTTTTGAAACTAACAAAGTTAGCACTTTCACTTTTCTATTTGAATCAGGACGATACAGATGGTTTGTCGAGTGGAAGCGAAGTCGGTATGGAGGACGACCTGTTAGAAGATGAAGATGACGAAGGCGACGGAAAAGATGCCAGCCCTCTAAACGATAGCGACGATAATTTCTAACGTGAAGAGAATGTGGATTTGCACGTGTTTTCACAAAATCTGGAACACAACAAGTTTACCTTGCTGTCGAAATTAGGTGTTACGTTTGTTTCTTCAGAAAGACTGTTCGTTGTGTGAAAGTCGTGTAGTTTAATCGTCACTTCTATCAGTCTTCAGGTTATTAACACAGCCATTAAAATAGTGTTTTTCGTCATTTGCATGGGTATATATTGATTGTAAATCATCTTCTCTTCAGTCTCCTCAATATTCACCGTTGTACATATTTGAAGATTGTAAATATTAACAAATCTCATTCGTGACTCATATATTTTCTTATAAGACGTTGCCAACACTGCAACGCCCACTTTTATTAAGGCCCACTAGCGCCCGTTATTTCTA
This sequence comes from Turritopsis dohrnii, assembly GCA_027922465.2. NCBI lineage: Eukaryota > Metazoa > Cnidaria > Hydrozoa > Anthoathecata > Oceaniidae > Turritopsis > Turritopsis dohrnii. The sequence continues at coordinate 191,916 of BQMF02000227.1, read as the reverse complement.
TTTTACGCCTTCTTAAAACACTGGGAACTTAAATTTAGCTGGATAATAGCCTGTAGAGCAGTGAATATTCAAATGCTTCTCGATTCATATCATGGAGGGTAATGAAAATCTAAAGATTGGTATGACAAGAAATTTGTTTCGTGACTAAACGAGAATGATCAAGAACTCAAGACAAACTGCATTCGAGCTTACGGTACCTTTCAGAAGAACGGCACCATTCGAATCTGTTAAATCTTGGTTTGTATTAGAGTAAAATGTAAATGATAGACCCAAATGGTCCATTTGCATAAAAACCATGGTTTCGTTAAATACAGGATAGTGGGATTTTTTCAAACTTGCTTAGTGAATTTAAGAACGACGAACATTTCGAGTGTGTAAAATAATTAAATGAATAAAACACGCATAACGATGATGTGTTTGAATTTGTCGTTGGTATTTCATAATTCAGTCAAGAAAAGGGATATTTAGATTAAATTTTTACGTGTTTGGTAAATTTGCAGCTCTATCAACTTGACCATAAGTGTTAGTTCTAATGAAGATTTTCATTTTTAGATGCATTCTCTACCTGTATCAAAATATTTCCCTTCTTGAACTGCATACCAAGAAGTATTTAAAATCTGCATTTTTATCGCACTATCGTCACTCGTATTAATTCTTCCCATTCCTGAATTCTTCAAAGCTTTTTTTTCAACACGATTGTTAAAATACAAAACATTGCTTGTTTCTATTCCTACGATAATCCTTTTTTTCTTCTTCTTCATAAGTATAAAATGTTCTATTTCAAAAGACCGTGTGATTCCCCCCTTAATATAGTTATGATCATTTTGACACGAATATTTATAATGCTGGCAAAAAAAATTCAGTAAGTCAACTTTCCCGATGCTTTTAACAATCTATCATAAGGTCAATATTTTCGTTTGTTAAATAGTGAGGCAGACATGTCAAATGATTCGTAGGATGGTAGCTGATTTTCTTTCTTCTATGTCAAGCCAAATATTGACATTTTATGAAATCATGGTGTCTGACGAAAATAACAGTTTTGTTATCTTCAATGTCCAACGCAGACATTTCTAGTGGAGCATGAGCATATGCAAAACAGAAAACGCATTGACTTAAATACGAGGCCAGGTATGGAATAGTCAAGGCTTTTTTTATAGCGGGCAGTTAAACACAATCTAGACACTCGAAAATCTACTTCAAAAACATGGTCATCAAAAATAAACAACAATGTGTGTTCACACTTGCAATTAGAAAATGGAAAGAGACAAGAGTTTGGGTACGAGGTTTAGTTCATGATTTCTCTGGCTGTCAAATATGACCGCTGACGTCTAATGTGTGGGATGTGACACTGTCAACGGAACCTGTGATCAATAAATTTTTTTCTTGAATGTACTAGAACTCGTAGCGTTAAGATTTCGGAAATTTCCTCATCCTTACCTTTCTTGCGTAGACACACGGAAGGTGAGATTATCGAAAATTTGTTCATTCATCTTAAGTTTGAAAGAATCTGAAGGTAGGAGGATGTAGAAAGCAGCTATTCCTCCCGAAAGTATTTTACAAAGATGCGACTTTACATGACGTCACAGCGTGACTCCATCAAATGAAACAAGAACACCAAACGTGATTTTGTAGAACCTAAGCATTTTTCTAATACAAATACTGGAGGCTGGAAGGCTGGAAAAACACGAACAGCCAGTCTAAGCTCAGATTTTACTGGTTCTTATACAAAAAGAAGCTTGTAAAAGGCGTGAGTGAATACGCCAGACCAATACGCCAGACCAGCGGGCGTTCAAACAAAATTCAGTGGAATTCCCAAAATTGTTGTTAATAAAACAAGAATGAGTTATTTTTTGTGCATGCGCATTAAAGAACGCTGTACAAGAGTACAACTATGCTCATGGAAATAAACATCAACAGTTCATTAAACTTGATTTTCATATCATTTCACTGGATCCATATCATCAACTCTCTGGGAAAATGACAACCTTTAACCCAGGCTCTATTTCGCGGTAAGGGCAATAGAACCCTGGAAACAAGGTTTTGTATGTGTGAAAAATCGTATGTTTACAATGTAGTAATCTTCTGAAAGAGGAGGTACGAAAGTAAGTTCGAACTGGATAAACAATAATCGATGTACTAATGTAAAATCATGAACAATCGAAAACGAAAGATTCATAAAATCTGATGATCACTCTCTATCATCATTCATCATCATTTTCTCTTAACTTTATTTTTGTTATGAATCTCCTGAAAGGCATGTTGATTAAAAAATGACGTGAGGAGAAAAGTATTAATCAAATTCACAGCATAATGGAAAATTTAACGAATTTTTGGACTTTTTTTAAAACTGTTTCAACTTGATATTTACCTTGGTGTTGATCATATCGCAACAACACTCGAAGTTAATGAAACTAATTATGTTTCTTTTGAAAGTATTCTGAAAGTATGAATCTCTACAAATGTATAGCAAGATAGTTTCGTGTGAACAAATCATGATTTCTAAGAATTTTGCTAATTTTGGTGAAAGTCATAAGTGTATTCAGGGTTACTAAAAAGGTGGAGGAGTCAAACACTATGATATTTAAATGACTTAACTCTCCTCTACAAAGTTCGACTGGGCTCTAGCCGTGGTTCTGAAAGTGATTTCTTCCCGACCTTCCTTTCACAAAGAATCTTCACGATTATTTTCAATTAACAATGATCTGTTTTTTTGTGATGACGATTATTTACAACTTTGAACTTAGGAATTCGCGCACTACTTTAATCTTGATCAGTTCGTTAAAAAAGAAAAAAACCTTAGGTTCGAGATTTGGTGTGGTTACCATAGAAACAACTTATTGTTGTTGTTTTTCGTGTGTTTGGTTAGGCAATTATTTGCAATGAGAATTTTCAGATCCTTACATCGACGTTTTTGCTTGTTTTGTTGATCAGTTTCATATACCTTCTGTTTATCTGTTTACACTTTCAATCCATGAAGAAGGTCAGGTTTGATTGTTCTGTTGTGTTAGTAGAGTTTCTGTTATGAAATTTTATTGATTCTTTGGAGAAATGGACGTGTTGTAGTAAGTTAACTACTGTTTTTTTCGACTTTTATTATAACTATAAAGTTGTGTTTTTTATTTCAAAAACTGACTAATAATTGGATTTGGTACATATCTGCATAATACCTTACGAACCTACATCATCACGATAGACAAGTCTGTCAACATAATAAATAAATCAAGCATTTCGGTGTTTATACCTTTCCTCCATAAATTTGGGCTGTTACATGTCACCATTTCGTTCCCGAATCTTTTCGTTTTCATTTAATTGAATTTTTGAAGTTTGGGGTAGATATACTACACTCAAACAGCAGAACCCCCGGTTTTCTCTATTTCTGATCCCTTCGTTTCTCCAACACAGGCATGGTTTTTGAAACATTTATTTATATTTATATTTTTTGATACGAAACGAAAATGACGCAGAGTTTCATTAAACCAGGGGGGTATTGGACTACTATTGGATACTTGAACCTTTCTTCTAAAAGATTACCTTTAAATTTTGTAAAAACACTTAAATTTCACGCAATGGTTTGAATTTATGTGAAGGTAACACCCTTTTGAAATACACTACATCAAAAAAGAATATTTGGAACAAAAAATCAATCTTTGAGGTCACGTAGCTAATTTGCAAAATGTTTTTAGGAATTCTGTTATTGTATTTTTTGTTTTTTATGCGTTTTTTTGCTTTTTCAAGAAAGTAAAATGTATAGACAACTTTCGAACAAAGCTGTAATGAGATTAGCATGTGAAACTGACAACTTATTTTGTTGCTGGCGTCTTAACATCTAATCAAAAGGTATATTTCATAATTCATAAAACATATCACTCTAAGCTAATAAAGTTATTTTTGATTTTTTAAATACATAATATTTACTAATTATGTATTTACAAGTAGACGCTGTCAATTAACAATACAATAGTGCTATTTGCTGGATTTTAATTCCCTCTTATTTGTGATTTTTGAAAAATTATCTCGATTTAATTATTGTGAAAAGTTACCTGTATCATCAACAATTTAAATTTCAAATGCTCTCTCCATCTTTGATGTTTAAATAGTTTTACTTCTTCAAGGTTATGATTCCTAGCACCAAGACTTCTAGAAAAACAATGACTTCAAAACACTGCTTTTATAAGGAGATATGTAGAAGACTTTGGTTACGTCTAAACTGGTTAAACTATATATTGTATCGAACTTGCATCAGGAAAAAATTTTAAGGTTTATCATAGTGCAGTTGTAAACAATACTGCATTTGCATATATTGCGTAATTCAAATAAAACATGGCGACCTAAGACTGGTAGACGACTAGTGAAGGATTAATAGCATGTTGTTTACGTCACACAAAATACATATCCACGACATCAAGACATCATACGGCAACGCTTTCGATTTTTTTTCTTCTTTTAAACAGTGGAAAATAATTCCTGCACATCACTCACTTTCGCTCTGTCATCACTTTCATTCATTCAGTCATCAAAAATTTTGTTCATTCAATCATCAACCTTTGTTTTGTGCAAACTTGCGTCACCCAAATGACATAAGAGAGAGCTGACAAAATTTCTGTCACATACGAAATCACAACAACGACGCATTATAAACGTGAGTCGGTAATTTGTTTAATAGGATGGATACTACCACTTAAAACTACATAAAGGAATTAATTTAAAGGGGAGGCGTCAAGTAATTTGAGAGTTGCATTATTTGATTCTGTGGAGACCGGAGCACAAACCTGATTTCATTGTTTACATTCTTGACAGGAAAGTCTTTTAAAGTTCTCCGTTATTAGTAGACGACATTTGATGAAAGAAGTTAGAAGTTCTGACGTGTTGTGTCTCAGAGAAGGCAAATAATTGTACCGACCCGGAAGGTCATTCTGTTAAAGGTGACACTGAAGGTTTCTTCGTATGTTTTTTGATTTGTTTAAAGTATTGGTTAATATGTGACATTGATCGAAGATTCAACAGACTGATTTTCTTGTGTGTAAAACGCTAAGTACCTTTAAAAGGAGATTGAATTGGAAGTACCTATTACTCAATTATCTCCTTGATGCATTCATAGAAAATATGAAATACGTATTTCTATGGGTGCATCAAATAGCTACTAGAGTCCAAAGAGATAAACATCTCGATGGAAAAATAAAAGTGTTTGACGAACGTGATATTCTCAATGATACAATGGGGAACGATTATGCAAATCCCACAATACATAATTATAAAACTGCATGACATTTAGTTGTATGGTATATTATGGAGGTAACTGAATGAAAGGGGGGACTGCCAGTTCCGAAATTTAGGTTTGGACACAAACAAAGTTCATATAACATTTTCTTTTTTACCATGTTTTCAATTACTTTTTATATTTTGTTTATTTTCACTCACTGTGACTTATTCCCACTCCATCTATTTAACAGAATTGTATTCTTCTTTTGCATCTCCTTTAATTGGTTTTCGATCGACTTAGAATGGTTTAGATTAAAAAGTGTTCATGCTGTGTGGAAGACAGATTTGTTTGAATCTCTGAAAGCTTGTTTATTTTCATAAACCTTAACTTGAAATGGATATTGTATGCGGACAGGAATTTATTGATTCGAACGCCAACTAACTAGAAGTTTTTGATTGAACCTTACATGTGATTGACATACGAGCCAACTAATTGGAGAGTTCTTGATTGAACCTTTTACATGTGATTGACATACGATAGACAACCCTCTTCGATTGTTTTTCTTATTGTTCGAATCTATTACCTCTATAAAGAATTTGTATGGTCGACTTTTAGCATTTGGTATCTTCGAGAATTGTAATAGTTGAAAAACCGAGACTGACTATCAATTAGACATTTATCAATAATTATTGAATCACATAAAACGGTTTCTCATCCAAAAAAATCAAGCATTCAGTGTGTTATTAAAGGCTTTTGAGTTGGTGATGGCTTTTATTGTAACTTTTGCTATGAAACTAGTTTTTCTTAACTTTTGCTATGAAACTAGTTTTTCTTAATCTAAATCTGTATAAAGGTCAAAACATTCCATACAGCATCGTACCATAGAGATCATCTACATTCAGTATCAGTCAAAAAAAGTGGAGGAGTTCAACATTATACGATATTTCTTTTCAGTCTTCAAGGGCGAATAGGTCACTTGCACGCTTGCCTTTTCTACTTTAAACGATTAAACTCTCCTCCACAAATTTTGACTGACCTCTAGGTACGCCTCTCATCTATAGATATATATATATCTTCTACCATACAGGACAATGTCGTTTAAGAAAATACTCAATAACTATTCCTCCTCTTTCGCAATTAAAAGCCAGGATTTAGATATCGATATGATAAGAATTTTCGCTTCAATCCGCAGCAATGTTTAATATTGGAACGTGTCATAATCGAGTACAGAGATTGTTATCTGTGTTACACGAGGCTAATTGCGAAAGAGGGGGATGGATTTAAGAAGACGTTTTTTTGTATAATGTAATGTGACATAGCATCTATTCCGCTTGTGTTACAGAAATAACTAAAGCTTTTGCACGTCAATATTTGTGAAATAGCATGATAATTGCTCAACCAAAAATGGAAAAAAAAAAAGGTTTCCCTATTTCGCCATTTGCATTCGAAATGTCAAAAGGGAATTTTGTCTAGTTTGACAATTTTAAACAGTTTGAGAATCCTTTTGAATAGTATTCTAAGTATATGGAGAGCTTAGTTTCGCGTGATTGGGCTATACTATGCATCTACTGTTGTTAAGTGACCAAAGTTTTTCAATTTATTGCACTACTTGACAATACTTCAAAAAGGAAAGACTACTTCATATAGTTCTTTAAAATGTTTTGACTTAGAAGGATTTAGGACTAATTTTGTTAGCGGTTAGCGTTGGATGAAATGTAAATGTAGCTACGAGGAGACAGCAAGGAAGAATCGAATAGTATTTGGAAATGAGATGGAGGATGTAGCTACTTAATATTATTTGACAACCTCGTGCCCAGGGTTTCTTGTCTTTTTCATTAACGGACGGCGGCGAAATTATTTGGCAGAGATCAGAATTTTATGACGGAAATTTCTAATTTTATTTTTATTAGTCAGACATGAATTTTTCAAAAGGAATTGGAAGTCACTTTTCAAAAACGATTTACAAACCGCTAATGTTTGTTCTGTATTAAATGCAAACCAAACTTCTAGAGAACGGATTGTAAAAACTCAAGTTTACCGACCCTCTAGAACGGTCCTTGAAATATTACATCTAGGCAAAACAAAATCATAATTTTGCAGACCGGAATAAAAATCATATTTTTGGAGGCTAAACGACTTGATGTCAATTTTTGAGCTATGGGTTACATTTGAAATGTCGATCAAGATCGATAATCTTTAATTGTCGATGACGTAAAAAAGTAATTGTCTGAAATAATCGGGAAATAATCGGGAAATCGAGTCATATTTAAATACATTTTTTCTCATGTACGTAATCATTATGCGGTAGTTTTGTTTGCTCACTTTACGATTCGGAGATTGGTAAGTGCTTGAAATTAAAAATGTTTCTAACAAAAAGGAGAACTTGTTTGTTTATATTATGTTTTAAAATTTTCTTTTCTTGTTATTTCCATTTTATTGTAAGATGAATTTTGAAATTTGATTGTTTAAATTCCAAATTGCGCTCGATACAATTGCACTATAAGAAGGCACAAGTGGTCGGTAAATATCGACTCCGCATTATAGGTTGGTCTGACTGAAGACTTATGTGACTGTCAATGTTTTAGTTCTGTTAATGAGGCAATATCAAACCTGGCACAAAACCGATAAACTATACTATTTAATATTTTCAGAGATAAAAGGAATTTATGAAAGATGAACAACACAAACTGCACAAATTGCACCGCTTCCCAACCGGAAGGAGCGTTGCCATACGAGCGCTTCGTACAAATCGCCTTGCACACTTTTATTTTTGTCGGCGGTTTGTTGGGGAACTTGTTTGTCGTCACTGTGATCTTACGACGGAAGAAGATGCAGACTATCACGAACTGGTTTGTGTTTAACCTCGCTATATCTGACCTGGCTATCATACTACTAGTAATCACTACCACGAACTTTGTACCGTTCATCAACTGGCCGTTCGGTGAAATAGCATGTAAATACCTTATCACTCCAGTTTTGGAACATTTTGCCGGGGTGTGTGTGCTCACGCATACTGCTCTGAGTATGGCTAGGTATATGATTGTACACAATGCCATGAAAGGGACGCGTATAAAGTTGATGCAAGTACGCATTGTCATTGCCGCTATCTGGGTGGTGGCATTCTTAGCCATGTCGGCGACACTGATGGGTCTGCTGGGGAAATTTCAGCTGGACCAAAACCCATACAGTGGTATGCTGGTGTGTAGAATAATATGGCTGGATGAAAGAAGGCAGTTAATCTATCGAGGCATCATCTTTGTTTTGACGTATGTCGTTCCCATGGTTGCAACTGGTTTTGCTTACTACAACATTCACACGACCGTGGCATCCAGCATCAACCATTTAAAGGGGCACACGTCAGTTGAAGTATTGTCCAAACGACGCCGTAAAAGTCGACGTATGAATAGAGTGCTAATGACGATGTACATCACGTTCGGCATAACGACTTTACCATTACAAGTGCTTTACTTTTTGACGGATGTGAAGGCAATCCCAAGAGTGCCGTTTGTTAAAATCATATGGCTGCTGTTCATAGCTTTGTTTTATGCGCAAGTTGTGACCAATCCTCTCGTCTTGTTTTACATGGGGGAAGACTATCGTAAAGAACTGTACAAACTCCCCGTATGTTTTTGTGTAAAATCACCGAAATTTCGTCGAATGTCCTACGCGTTTCGTTCGAGCTTTAAGGGACATATTCGTAATTACAAAAAAAGAACTTCAACTCCAACCATCAATCGAAAACATCTACCGCAATACGTCGAGCGAGATGGATCGGAAACAGGACTCGTGAATGCCGATAGAAGAATATCAACACCTATTACCAACAAAAACGAGATCATGTTTATTGCACAGAACAACAACTTGGACATTCTGCAAACTACCAACTGGATTCCAGATGAAAATAGTAGGCATGAATACGTCGGAAATCCATCGGAGTGCCACGTCGGAAATCCGTCCGAGTGTCTGTCCAATCACGATTCAAACATCGGATTTTATGAATGTCAGTCAAGTTCACACACAGATGACGACGATCAACTGAACGACGATAACGCATCGAGTTTCTTATACTATACAGAAAGTCCAAGAAGTTCAACTTATATCGAAATGATTAAAGATAAATACTGGACTGAAAGCAACATGAACCAACAACAAAGTTTGTTGTTTTGCAACCAATCAAGCAATCCATCGAATGTTAATTGCCAATCAGAATTGAATTCGGAAGATTTATTAACCAATGAAAGTGCCCGAAATAAAAATACGAAAAGAAATAGAGACACAAATTTCTCGACAAATTCACTGAGTGCATACTACGATGATGGAACGTTGTATTATGTGTACGATGCAAGTTTCGGAAAGATCTGTTTTGAAAATGACGATGGACGAGAAACAATTCTATAACAGAAATAAGTTTTAAGATTTAAAACAAAAAACAAAAACTTTTAAATTTTTATAGTATCAAGCTGTAAATAAAATCAATATTACGTTATTTCATAATGTTTGTTTTATTGTAAACTTACAAGGCATGTTAGACTTCTCTCTACTCACTTTCGATAACATTAGTTTCTCAGCCAAGAGAATGTCCCATCAAATAGTGGTTGGTACTTAGGTATATAGTTTTTCTTGCGTGGCTGGCGCTCAGTTGCTAGTGCTCGGTTCAATCTGTTTACCAGGAAAGGCCACGGCTTAGGTTGGAGGCTCTGAAGACTGAAGGGCTTGTGCTGGATGACTTCCTGCAACACCTGATGATCTGCGATGTATCATCTTCTACCCCATTACTCTCACATGGCATGCGTCGAACGGCGCTATGTTGCATTCACTCATTCACTCACTCATTCACTCACTCATTCACTCACTTAAGATGCTCAAGATGCTCTCTTTGTGCAAATTTTTATGAAAATTGGAAAACTTTCGAAATTTGGTCCCAATTTGGCCCAAATTGACCAATTTTGGTCAAATCTGACAAAATTACTGTCAAATTTCAAATCAGCACCTTTAACTGTGGTTTGTGCAATTCTTTTGAAAATTTGGGAACTTTCGGAATTTGGTGCCAATTTGGCGGATATATATGTCTTTATGATGATGTCCCAGCTAAGATCGCTCTTCGGCATTCCTTGAGGCCAACGAAAAAGCCGAGAGGAAGGCAGAAATCCACATGGATTTCAATGATGCAAGATATGATAGGAGGAATGAGATTGGAATGGGAGGATGCTGCTCAGTTGGCAATGGACAGGTTGGCGTGGAATAATTTCATGGAACAGTGGTGTCCAATGAGATTATTCAACACCAATTAGTACATTGCGCGCGTAGTCGCGAGTAGCAAACGCCCATTCTAACCTCACGCCCGTTACAACATAATGTATTTATTATACGAAAATGTTAATGATGATGATGATGATGATATGTCTTTATAATTTGGCTTTTACACGTGGCTTCTTTTTTAGCCTCTGCGGGAGAAACTCATAGAAAGAAAAAAATGAATGCATTTCAATACTATATACTATTTCAATACTCTGTAATACTCCTCGAGTAATGAGCATGTTTCATGCATTGAGTATGTTTATCTGACAAATCACATTAATACGGTAAAACAGAGATATGTAAAAAAGATAAACAACTCGTTTGAATTTGATTGACACCTTATTGTTAATACTTTTGTTTCGCGCCTTTTTTACATATCATTTTTGAAATTCTTTCAAATGGTATATAAAAAATCAATTTTGAGATTTTAAGTTTACTTCCCCTTTAAATCTTAATAGTCCAAAATGATGATCATAATATAGTCTTAAAATGAATGGAAAGTTACGCCCCCAGAGATGACGTCATCAAGATGGTAGTACTTTCATTACGGAAACAGAAATATCTCGAAATTCCAGCGGATTTAAAAAGTTTGACGTTGCTATTTTTGATACATAAACAGATCAAAATCAGATTTCTTTGATGCAGAATATGAACATGGGTTGATATCTGATGCGTGAACGATAACAAAACGTCCGGGTAAACTGTAAAATCCAATATCATCCCCAAATTTAGATTCCAGCTTTCGTCTCAGTGTCCTAGTTTCGATGATTGGGGAAAGCAAGCTTTACTCACCAAACATATCCAGCAGATCCTGCAGTAAGTTATGTGAAAGAAAGGCTGACTTCTCATATAATATACAAACTTCAAGTTTGCGATAGAATTCTTAAACCAAAATCGATATCTGCTTTTGGATTTCTACATCAGTATTTGTCTTGCCAATACATATGGGATTGATTGCAAATTTGATGCAAGAAGACTGATGATGGTAAATGTCAGCCGCAAAAAGCTTCACGTAACCTGAGCTTCAGCACTTAGAATTATCTGCAATCTTAAGGCAACTTCATAGAAGCAACTTTCTGGAAGCGCGGTAAATTCATTCATATCTATTTAGGGTACAATAACTTGCAAAATAGGTGAAAAAAGGTGATGACGCCACGTGACCTCAAGAGTGATGACGTCATTTTTATCTCTTTATTTATGATAGAAATGTTGGGAATTTGATTCTGATCTGTTTAGAGTACAAAAACTTGAAGAATGGGTGAAAAATGTTTGAGATAAAGTGTCTAAACGATTAAATTTCAAAATTGGTGACGTCATCAATCTAATCTAAAGGCTCATAACTTCTGCCTGTTGACTTTCAGACCCATGTTTCTTATTTTTTTTGCTTCTTTTGTTGATATCTATCGATTGAGACCAAAAAATCGAAAGTCTGAGCACTTTCGTTTTTGTCTGACCTAAAAATGCTCATATCATCATTTCTAGAAAACGAGGCTGTTAGAAAAAAGGCCCAATTCAAAATTTTGAACAGTTTCAACCAAAGACCAACTTCCATCAATAAAATTTCCGGTTAGGTTGAGTGCTACTTATTTGGGTTTTTTGTCCCCGACGAGTGTTGCTTCGCGGATTTCTCGGTTGCCGTCCATTTTGGATCGTTGGAGATTGTTCATTATGAGATGGGGACGAAACCCTGTCAGTCGCTCCAGTTCATCTCGCAACATTATCGATAACTCTTTCGTAAAAGCATATGTTTTGAAGCATTGCACATTCATTGAAATCTTCCCGACAACCATGTAAACTTTGTCGGTGAATTTATTTTCGCTTGATTAGAAGGGTGTAAGTGGAAATACATCCTAACATCCTAATAAAGAGATAAAAATATCTCTTAGTTAGGAGTAAATTTAGAGAATTGAAGCTCCGATCCGCCATATGGTCATAAATGTATTCACATTACCGAGTTCTCACTCACTAACAGAAAGTATCAAATAAATTCATGCGAATAGGCTGGGGAAATGAAAATCTTGGCTATGCTAAAGAAGCTGCGTCTTTATTTGGCTTTGCGTTGCTTAATTAGATTATCAAGCCCTCCTAATTAAAGTATAAGCCTAATTAAGCTTCTACTCTTAATTGAGAGTATTCCTCTTACGTCACTGCACCACCAATATCCGCCATATTTATTGCGAGTTTCGTTGTAAAAAAAATAACAAAACCAAAATAGACTCTGAAACAAAGGAGACAAAATCTGAACTGTACGTTGATGATCTTCTTCGAAATCTATGATATAAAGCAGTCTTTGTGGTTTTAAAAACAATTGGTTTCATTTTTTATATAAAGGGCAGATACGGACCAGACTAAACACATGTAGAGAAATTTAGCAGTGCAATGTATTTCCTGCAGTTTATGACGTCATCTTGCAGATGAACTTTTTGAACAGAAATTAGGGGTTTCCCAATCAAAAATAAAAATTTTGTGCCTAAAAAATCAAGAATTCTGTGCTAACCTAAACTATCTATTTATAAGTTTATAATACATTCTAGACACGGTCTTGAAACATGAAAAATATTGGGTAATTTTCCTTTGTTGCCCAAAAACAAGAAACAGAAACTACGAAGAATATTGACGTTGTGGCCAGTGGGCAAATTCGTTGAAAAATTACTGGGAAGGAGACTATTTCTATTGAAAGATACACACTATTTCAATAAAAACGCTCTCCATCGCAGTGACTTTTTGAAGATTGCATTTGAAGTTGCAATTCAAAAAAGAACTCGATAAAAATATAAAACTATACGATGAAAACAGATAATACCGAACAGAAAGTGGTGGTAAAATTTACCAAAAATGCTCACGCCCTCATGGCGCTAAGTTTACCGGGCGCTAAATATAAAATGCATACAAAATATTGCTTGAACGTGCTAGCTCTTCCAATCAAAACTCTCGGGTGTTGTGTGTTTTTCTATCTAAACTTAAACTTCAACAAATAACGAATTCGACATTGGCTTTCCTGGTACACCAAATATTCACTCTGATGGAACGAGCTTGTCGTGGCTGATGTACTTTTTGGTTTTCCCTGTGGTACCGTCACGTTGTTGCTATCGATTCGAAGGATGGTGTCTTTGCTTGGATCTAAAAAATAAACAAACCAAAAAAAAGTGAAAAAGGGGAGTGAAAAAAGGGTCATTATATTCTAGCACAGTCGACTTTTGATCTTTTTTTAAAGACAAATCAGAAAGTCCTGACAATGCATTTAACAAAATTTTAACAAAATCCTGAAATACATTTTCTCTTTATAAACAATTGATTTTTTTTGCATCCATTGTTTAGTTACTTGCATAAAAAACGCTTTCCAAAATTACAAATGCTCGAAAAAACATCCCAGGGCTTGCCAAATTGGTGTACGTAGACTCGTCCGTACACCTACTTTTAGCTACGTACATCTGTCTTTCACTTTTTTGTACACCCACGTATAGAAAGTCACGTGTTTTTGTGTACGTGTGATGCTAGGCGTACAGTACTTTAACCAATATTTGTATGCCTAGCACAACATGGGATACCCTCTTTTTTAACTGCGACGTTTGCTGTCACCGGTTGCCGATTTTGTAAAAAAACTTCATTTCACAATGTGTAACTGTAGCTCTAACATTCTATCCATGCTTTGATTCGAATTTAAAAAAAATCTTTCAACATGGCGTTAAGTTAGCGCAACATCAAAAGGGAAACATAGAACAAGATGTTTCTGATTTGTTTTTGGCTAAACAATACACACAGTACAAGACATATCCATGGGCATGCCCAAAAACATTCCTAAAATGCTGCACTTACTTGTAATATATTATGTTGTTGTTATTTTGTTTGTGTTCGGTAAAGTTATTGCATTAATAAGATTTAAACGTTCTTTTCCCGTCTTATAATCGCTTAAAAAAATAATGGTAGCATCATGAAGTTGAAGAATAGTTCCTTGGTCTCTTCACTTCTTGGTTTATTTTCAACAAAAACTACGTACAGCTGTTACGTATTATTAGTACGTTAACGTACAAAATAATTGGAAACTTTGTACGCTAGCGAGTGTTGTCTGAAAAATATTTCGCAAACCCTGCATCCGGGTATAAATCTTCCTAATCCTCCTACAAAAAATTCACGTAAAATTTCCCTAGCAATATCCTAGTAAGACTGACCATTCTTTCTTGGTGTGCTGGTCAAATTCCAAAATGCTTACCTGGTTCTTGCCGACCTTGTGCAAGAACAGAATCGAAGCCCTTAGGCGGATGGGTAAGGGAAGAGTCATCACGCGTGATCACGTGTTGGTTGCCAAGCGCAACTTCATTCAGGAACATAATGCCAGTACCATCATTAGAAGTCCCAACTGAAAAAAAAGAAAGTTATGGTTATTATCTGATAAGCAGTATTGGGAGAAAAATTGGTTCCACTAATTTAAGTCAAGTGGCGCCGTAGTGGTTATCACCCTCGGAATTCACAAGAGGTTGGGGTTCAATTCCCCTTGGTGATGATTCACCAAGCATGAGTGAATGTACTACAGCAAAATACTCTGGAACCTCCAACCTAAGCAGTGTCCCCTCCTGGAAAACAGATGCAATAGCAACTGGATGTGGCCAGCCACGTAAAACAATACCTAATAATAATAATAACTATGCATATGCCTGATGGATTGTTACTTTTGGTATTTGGACAACTCAACTCAATTGGTTACATACATTAACCAATAGGAAGCTCTCACCATAAGCTGCTGACTTAGCATGTTCTGAAGCAAAATATATCCCGCGACCAACACGTCCACCAGAGTGCGGCATGATCCGCAGTCCACTTTTCAAGATGGCAACCACCACAGCGACGTTCGTTCCATGCCATAAAAGCTTACGATTGCCAACATGTTTGTGTGCAGAAAACCGCTGACCCTAGAAATGGCCGGAATTTATATTGCACCTGGTGCAATATCAGGTATTCACACAAAACAAGTCTAGCCTCATCTTCATCTGACCCCTCGTTGCTTACCAGAATGTCTATACGAAGTTAAGATGCTCTCATAAAAGTGTTGCAGAAAATGAGTATTACCAAGTGGCAGAAATGTTAAAACGTCACTGCGACGGAGAGCATTTTCATTAAAAATAGTAATACTTCTATAGAAATGTACTCCTCCACAGTTATCAATAAGTTTTCCTGGTGGGTTGTCCTTAGTACAACTGTAAAATCTTTCATATCCTTTTTCTTGGTAATTCAAGTAGCCCAGTATAATGCTATAAGCAAATTTTAATTAGAACCTCGTTGTCTCTATCGACTTCCCATACATCTAACAGCTTCAAATTTCCATACGAATGGCTCGTGTTTGTAACAAATGTGTCAATAATCTAAAAACAAAATGAATAATAAAACGATGAGTATTTCACCTTAATACAGAAAAAAAGAGCTTTTAAATAACTGCTCCTTTTGTAGAAATAAAGTTACAGCAGTATGTTCTAAAAAGAGGAGATTATTATCCCATCTTCCAGTGGGCAGATTCGTAGAAAAATCACTGTGATAGAGTGCATTTTTATAGAAATATATACTCTATTTCAATAAAAATACCCTTCATCACAGTGATTTTTTTTGAGGAATTTGCCCGCTGGTGAAGTTCTTACCTTGTATTCTGCTGATTTAGTATCAACATGTTTGAGACCACAACTTAATAGATTATAATTAACATCCAACGGATGCGGAACCTCATTCTAAAAAAACCCGGAAAAAATAACAGATATTTGTTCTAGAAAGAACATGAAATTATTGTAAAAATTTTTGAGTTCTTACAGAATCTTCTTGTTTAATATTTTTCTGCAAACTCTGAGCAATCTCAATATCACCAAGAATCTGAAACAAGAGCAAGTAGCAGTTTTAACAGTGAGCAAGTAGCAGTTTTTACAGTATATAACTGTGAAAAACAACAAGACAGAAAAAAAATCCCATCCCTACCGCCAGCATATCCATTTTCATTTGAACAGTTTCAGCATCAGAAATTATCGGTGGTCGCTGTCGGCCAAAGTTGTGTGGAATAAGAGTGTAAAATTGAGAAGTTAACTGCTGGAGTTTTGCGTTTTTCTTTGCTTTGATTTCTTTCTCGATATCCTCCAATACCTTGATATTAACCATAATCTTTTAACACAACCGTTGCATAAACAGTGCATAAAACTAAAACTAATTCGTCTTACATCAAAACCCTTTGCTATCTGAGTTTTACTAAGTTTTCCCAAAGGCATTTTCTTCACATCTGAAATGTAAAATTGTAGATACAGTCCTACTGTCCTTAAAATACTAGATACTCTCCATTTCAAACTGAGTCCCTTAGATGAATGGATTATCAAGACTTCAGCCACCAACCTAACAGCTTGCTGGAAACGGAAAAAACCCTATGATAATTTCAATTACTTCTTATCACAACTTTCAATTGCAAGTCAAAACTTTAACGGTTGACAATAGAGAGTTCAGTGAAGAAAAATTAAAACATCCAATATCCAAGGTAAATAGGTGTAATGGCAGGACAATAATCATGACAAGAAATATCTGAGCCAAAAAACAATCCACAAAATAACAACAACAACAAAAAAGCAGTCATACCTAGATTTAATTTGGCCATTGCTTCTTTGAACATGTCATGATTGAATATCAACTTCAGCAAACTTTGAGTTGGCTTGTCTAAAGTACATGCTTTTGTTTTGGGTTGGGTTTTTTCTGGACCATCAATATTGTCTGAGGGCTGTATGATGAAAACCAAGACTAATATCAATGTCAATGTCAAGGATTTAATAGAAATAAAAAACAACAACAACAACAACAAAACAAACAAATCAAACATCTAAAAACTCTGAATTGTTTCATTCGGAAATGTTTTGTTACCTCTGCACTGCCATTGGCACCTTCGAGCTGCGTATCCATTTCCAGTAAAGCGTATTTTCCAGAAACAGCTTTAAAGTTCGATCTGCTATCCCAATCATTTTTTGTTTTGTCTTTGAACTTCTTTTTGAATTCTTTTGCAGCTTGTTCAACATCTGAAAATGGACCTTTCATAGCACTTTGACCTATTTCACCCTAGAATACAGCAACAATACCAGAAACTGCAAACAAGTATACATAAAGCATCCTTAAAAAAGGTAAAGGCAAAGATTATATTATACTCACAACTCTTCCCCAACGATTCCAAACGAAATAACCGCCTCCATCTTGCACCATTTGTATGACATAAAACTTATTGTTATTGGCCCCTATGTTTGTTTGATTAAGCATGCAATCAAAATCATCGACAATGCAACCAGTGTTGTGAAGATGACAATTTGAATCAACCTGAAGCAAAAAAAAGCCACTTTTTACATGTACTTATTAATCTGAATATTTGTAAGCTTGAATCCTTCTTTTTACCTGATATTTTTTTATCTTAATTTTCTTTTCTTCGGCAGCTAATGCTATTAATTTATCTTTAACAGACATCGGTTCTGCATCTTCTTCCTTTTTAATTTTCTTCCCACCAGCCTGATTGCTATCTTCATCTTGAAACTCTTGAAGTCTGCAAATATAAATCTGAAGGATATAACCAGTCCTACTCATCCATTACAACGTTACGTCTCAAAGCACCAAGAAATCAACAATGACTAAAAGATATAATTCAAACAAACCTCTTAATCAATTCATTCTTTTTACCAGTTGTTTCGAGGTTTTTCTTTAAACATTCTTCCTTGAGTTCACTCACTTTATATTTAGAATAATCAATGACTGCAACTGGATCATTAGAAACCTTTCCTTTTTGTGGTAGTTTCCTTTTTGGAGGCATAATTACCTTAAAAAGTTTATATATTATATATATATCTTAATATATGTTACTATGTTGATGATTTATACTTTCTTATACTTTATTGGGACAATTTTGTGTGGAGACATTCTCACGGTTTTTCGTGTTTTGTTAAGGGTAAACATTAATCACCAGAGCATCAAGTTGCACAATCCCTAGACAATTAATTTTCACGAATTTTGGGATTTCTATTGTTCTAGAACAATCTTTTGTTATAAAACAATGGGACTCATGAAATTCACAGCATAAAAATGCATAAAAATACTGACATGCATAAAAATACTGACATTAAATATACTATTCTAGTCAGTAAAAGGCTGAACCTGTGGGAAACCTCGGGAGAGGCCTTTCTTCTTTAGATGCTAGAGTAACAGCTGCTAATTGTAAATAATACTAAGAACGGTACTTATGCTGTACTAAAAATCCGGTAACTCAGCACTACTAGTCTCACCCAGCTACAACTCTAGCAAAGTGGAAGTGGGTAGAACTGATAAACTGGATGCATCAATGAGTCAGAAGTAAAAGTAGTAAAAGTCAGTCAGTAAAAGTCAGTACAGGATAGTCAGTAAAAGATACATACTGAAACAAACAAAATGACCAACGACGAAGAACAACATCAAAAGTCAGAGTCTGTTCAAAACTTGATAGCTGAACTAAGCATTTCTGCTCCTCCAGCTGAAATCAAGCAATGCTTAAGAACTTACGAATATGGCAAATCGCTTACCCAACTTGAGAAAGACTTTAACAAATTTAAAAAGCATGTCTTAGAATCAACACTGGCTTACCTCAAAATCGAAAATCAAGATCAATTTGTAAAGTCAGCAAACATTAATTCCTTGATCTGCAGGTTACAGAACTTATTACCAGAGGAATGCATCATCTGCAAAGAAACATATTGCATCAAAATAAACGATGTTCCCCTACTGGCCTGTGTTTTCTGTGGGCAGGAAGTCCACAGAGAATGTTTTCTGCAACTAATCGGAGCAACAACCACAAATTATGACACTCATTCTTTTAAACAAGCTTATAATCCGTTGAATCTCCCAGGCCTGCACTATGTATGTAAACCATGCGAGCTGATCAAGATTCCCCAAGATGACTGTGGCAAGAAAAACAAATTTTCAAAATCAAGAGATACTACACAAACTAACATTATAATACCACTAGATCCTAATTTGCAAGCACCTGATCCACCAACATATGAACCACCAAATCCAGACCAACTGATACTTTATCCCGACTTGAATAAACTTAGCTCAGACAGCTCACATTCTGTCACATCAGACCAGTTAACACACCAACCGCCTGTTTCAACAAATCTGTATCCAGACTTGGGCAAAATTAAATCAAGCAGTTTTTCCTTGACAAAAAGGAGGATCATAATGATAAACAGGCTCCCTATGATGATGAATTGAGATCTAAAATAACTAAAACGTGTCAATTCTTTGTAAAAGGAAATTGTAAATTTGGGTTGAAAGGAAGAGATTGTCCCTATAACCATCCCAAGATCTGTCGAAAACTCATGTCACACGGTACAAGAATGCCTAGAGGATGCAACCTAGGGAAACAATGCAAGGATTTCCATCCAAAAATGTGTCCGACGTCACTAGCGAAGTCATATTGCTACCAAAGTGGTTGAAATCTAAAACATGTGAAAGGTACCAAGCGAGTTCAAACTGATACGGAAAGGAAGACCTCTAGATTGGAATCACAAGAAAAAAGTCCAAGTTTTTTAGAAACAGTCCACCTTCTGAAAGACGAGATAATGAAGGTAATGGACACCAGATTCTCGATCATGATGACACAAATCCAAACAAAACTCCACGATCATCAAATCCCAACAACAAATCAATATACACAGGCGCAAGCATCACACCTACAACTACCTTATATGTCCCAAGCAAACACCCACAATGCACAGAACACAAATCATGTACAGAAAATTCAACCTCTCATGCAATCATACATTCCACCACCAACCATAACAACACAGCAACAAAGAATGCTGAATCACTATTAAACAAGTTCTCTTTTATAAACATACAAGGTTTATGTCCTCAAACTAAACCATCGTCCATCCCTTATCTGGAGGGAATCGTTAATACTTCGAATCACCTTTTTCTGGGACTCACAGAGACATGGCTCACAGACAATCACAAGGAAGCTGAATTGAAAATCGAAAATTATAAACTTTTCAGACAAGATAGACATCGTGTGAAATCAAAATACGGACGAGCAAGCGGAGGTGTAGCTATTTATATACGTGATGAAATAGCACCTCACTTCAAACCCTTACTCCAGTTCTCAAATGGTGTTAACGAGGCATTGATGGTTTATTCAAGAACGTTGAATATGATATTATGTATTGTATACAGACAGCCAACAAATGAAACTCACAAGTCTGACGCACCTGAATTTCTAGAACTAACCTCTTCCATACAAGAAAAAATCGAATCAATTCAAGGTTGTACCCCAGAAATATATATTTGTGGCGATTTCAACATACCACACTTATCTTTAACCGATGAAGACTCATCAGTACGGACAGTAAATTGCAACAAACAACTTGTAAATATTTTATCTGATTTTACTACCCGTCTAAGCATAAACCAAATCATTCACAAATCAACACATCGGGACGGTAATGTTCTCGATTTTTTACTCACCAACAATACAGATTCAATTTTCAACTACACATGTACACCAACCACTTACTCCGATCATTATTTTATTGATGTTGTCACACACATCCACTTCACGAAATCGTACAATAGAAAAAACGAACAAAATCCAAAAAGTGAATTTGATCGATACAACTTCCACAGTGATAATATTGACTGGGATAATCTTTCAAAGGAACTGGGAAACGTTAAATGAGAAGAAATTTTGGAAATCCAGAAATGTAATCCTGATGAACAATACAATCTTTTTCTTAAAAAGTGTATAGACATTATTGATAAAAATTTACCACCACGAAAACTCAGTAAGAAGAGATCCGCTATTCCGAAGGATAGACGTATTTTAATGAGAAAAAGAAAAAAACTCATAAAAAGATTTCAAAACAACAAGACCAAACAAAAACTTATTAACATCGAAATGAAACTTCAACAATCTTATCAACAAGAAAGAAATAAGAACGAAGCTGAAGCAACAGCAAGAATAAAATCAAACCCAAAGTATTTTTATTCATTTGCTAAAAGATACAGTAAAACGAAACCAAAGGTTGGGCCTTTAAAACACCTTGACAATAAACTAATTTCAGATAGTAAAGAAATGGCGAATATACTACAAAATCAATACACATCAATTTTTACACCTCCCAAAGGAGACTACAGTTTTCTGGACTGCCACAAACAGAAAGATTGTACTTCCTTAGAAGATTTAGATTTCACTGAAGAGGACTTTATCAAAGAAATTGAATCTATTCCAACCTATTCTGCTGCTGGACCTGATGGATTACCCGCAATCTTTTTGAAAAAGTGTAAGGTATCGCTAGCAAAACCTCTAAAGATTATATGGAGAAACTCGTTTAACAAAGGAATCACACCGAAAGTTCTCAAAACCAGTCACATCACTCCAATCTACAAGGGTGGAGATCAAGGATTACCAGAAAACTATAGACCGGTATCACTTACATCTATCGCAACTAAAGTCTTTGAGAAGATTTTAAGACGAAAAATATCAAAGCATCTGGAAGACAACAAACTGTATAATAATCATCAGCATGGTTTCAGACCAGGAAGATCATGCTTGAGTCAACTGCTCGAACATACAGAAAGGCTGATTTCTCACATTCAAAATGATGAAAACGTTGATGTAATTTATCTAGACTTCAGTAAGGCGTTCGACAGAGTGGACCATACAATTTTACTTCACAAGTTAAAAAGGAATGGAATCAAAGGGAAGCTACATTCATGGTTAGAATCATTTATCACTCACCGTGTACAAATAGTCACCATTGACAATTGCTTATCATTTGAAGCTCTAGTAATTTCCGGAGTACCACAGGGTTCAGTATTGGGACCACTACTCTTTTTAATCATGATTGAAGATATAGACGAAAATATTCAACATTCATTTCTATCATGTTTTGCAGATGATACAAGGCTGATGAAAGGAATCTCTTACCAGTCCGACATTACAAAGCTACAGGAAGATTTGGATCTGGTCTATGATTGGACTGATGTCAATAACATGAAACTAAATGGAGCGAAATTCGAACATCTGGCATATGGAAAAAACGTAGAATTAAAGAATCAATCGATTTACAAATCAGATACAAAAGCAGATATTGAAACGAAACCCTCAGTAAAGGACCTTGGCATCACACTATCATCGGATCTGTCGTACGAAATGCACATACAAAAAGTGATACAGAAAGTTAAAAGCACCACTTCTTGGATTTACCGTACATTTAAAAGCAGAGACAAACTTACAATGATAACATTATGGAAATCTCTAGTGATCCCCTACTTGGATTACTGCTCCCAATTGTGGGCTCCAACCAAACGTTGTTTGATGCAAAAACTGGAATCCCTACAAAAATCATTTCTGAGTGGAATACCGTCTATCAGAAATCTAAATTACTGGGAAAAATTAAAGAAATTAAAGATTTACAGCCTGGAAAGAAGAAGGGAGAGATACAAGGTCATATACACATGGTGTATACTTAAGGCATAGTTCCCAACTTCAATTTCAATAATAGAGAGGGTGGAATCTACAGTCATATAAACTAGAGGCTTGGGCGCAAGTGTGAACTTAAATCTGTCAACCTAAATTGTAAAAATATTTGGAGAGGTTGTTTATCAGAGGAGGGTCCAAAGCTTTTCAATGCATAATTTGTTAACAGAATTGGTGATTATTTATCATAAATCAGTGATTCATTTGAAGAATTACTAACTCTTTGTTTTCTAAACAGTATAACTGATGTATTTATATTAATTTATCACTAACATTTTATAATTATTATGAAACATATATGATATCGATTATTGATGAGTCCCACTTGATCCGATAACTTTGCGCTGCAATTGGAAAGGTAAATTGCATGTGGATATCATAAAATCAATATAAAGAATTTAAAAGATTTTACTGAATGACCATTAACAATACTTTTAGTGAAGTGGAACTTTTAAAGGAGAACTAACGAAAGGAAATCTTGGTTTATGTTGTTTTTAATGAAATACATTATTGATTGTACACAAATACTTCTGCGTTAAAATATTTGCGCAAGTAGTCAAGTGAAAGGTCCAGGAAGAGCCTCTTAAAATCAGTAATTTTATGAACGCTCGTCACCATTATGTTACAAAAACCACCACGTTTTTTCATTTATTTCATTGCTTCGTTTCATATATACTTTCAAAACATTTGGTATATATTAATTTTAGAACTTATTTTTCCCCATATATATACATTAATATCACAAAAACACATGAAATCGTTGGATCGTGAAAATTAATCCACGCGAAATTTTTCAAAAGACCCGTTCGCGAAAATAAATCCAGTTAGGTTATTTTCGGCTTTTCTTCTTTCTTTTTGTTTGTCATTGGATCAAGAAATGACAAAAAGGCGTATAACACAAAATCATTATTTTCTCTTAAAAAAAGTGTTACATTTTCTTCATGTTTTATCTTTTGCAAAGGTACTGTTTTGGATCCTTCTAGAAACATTCTAATGCCCATGGATTCCGGCTCTATTTTTTTCTTCGTTTCTTGGATTTTTTTTCAGTCGTAATCTTTCTGACCGCGAAAAATAAATCCACGTGAAATTTTTCGAAACAACCATTCGCGAAAATTTTCAAAGTGCCTATTCGCGAAAATAAATCTAAAAAATTAATCCGATTAAAGTAACTACTTCTATGTACATTGGAGGTTGCAGAAATACACAACTCAGCATTTAACAATTTATTTTATTTTACCATTGATAAATAATTTTATGTTTATCCCCTTGTTGTTGTTTCTCTCACTTATATCATTCACAAAATGATGATCGCATATGTTGTTTGCATAAATATATTAATGAACAGGATGCCTCCTTATAATCGATATAATCGATCATCATGGCACACATGACATGGCAACACACACTGTTTGAGCTTTTTAATTGTAAATATCTCAAGAACTAAATCAAATGAAGCCATGAAATCTCTCACAGTATTCAGGTATTTATGAACAAAACAAGCCCAACTTTTTATCATTCGTTAGTTCTCCTTCTTTAACTGAGCACGAGTAGCTAGTGGTAGTAGTGGTGTGGTAGATTGAGTCTTTCTTGGGCTTGGTGTCTCAAAATAATGAATGATAGTGGTGTGGAAACTACACTACTGCGAAAATGAAAAAGCTCTTTTATTTTATTTTATTTTGGAAAATTCGAGGTTCGTTCTTCTATATGAAATATTGACTAAAGTTTACAGTTTACCCTACTCCTGCCGAAAATCTGAGTCCAAAAAATGCAGAAAAATAAAAAAAAATAAAAGAAAACGCTGTGTTTATAGTTGTTGCAGTTGATAGCTATAAGATCGGATAAACAAAGTAGATACAATCAATTTCAACGAACTGCGCGGAACGGAAAGTTCTTCGACTGCGCTTTTTGGCCAGGATGTTTAACAAGAAAACTAAGCCTTTTGGAAATTTTGATACTTTTTAGTTCTTCATTCTCACAAATTTTGGGCGCTATTGCACTTTCGTACCCCCTAATGTTATTCGTGATTCTGATGCAGAATTAACGCTGCTTATGTTATTGATATCAAACCTCTGTGACCCTCTCTCTCTAAAAAAACCCTAGCTAAACCTGTTGTGATTTTGAGACCCAGGTTCAAGTAATCAGCATGAAATTCTGCATCAGACATGAATAATATAGGGGGTAAGAAAGTGCAATAGCACTCGCTGTTGTGGGCAGAAATGTGTGTTGTGCGCAATATGGTGGGCTGAAATGAATAATATTGGTCTAGCTATCTATAAAACTCTCTAGACGACCTGATCTAAACTCTGATCATAACCCCACCTGTACCCACTGAACCCTATGCCTTACTCTAACACCATTCGAATTCTCACCTTCAATCTAACCTCAGATTTCTCTCATCGCTTCCCTTGCTTTTATACCATCTTCGTGTCTAATTACGGACAGCCTTTGTAATTACGGACATCAAAATGTAAACAAACATTCTTGTCACGAAAATAGACATGCATTCTTGCCAAGTTCACCACGTATAACTGAATAAAATGTTTTATGAAACAGAGCAATCTAATAGAGAGCAATAGCAGCAACACTTGAAGAATAATGGACCGTGAGCGTGAAAATCATAATGGCCTATATTTCAATACTCAGTAAAAAGTGTCCTCCCCCACTGTGATTGACGTACAAAAACTTGATTTATTTGACTTGTTTTATGATAATTAACTTTCTAAAAGCATGATCTAAAAACATTTTCATTCCTAAATTCATTTTTAAACATAATTTTCAACCTGTCAATATTTCATGACGGAGGTGGCCAATATTATTTTTTATCCGTAAATATGGCTACCATTGTACACACGGAGCTCATAAAAATACGCATGATTCTCAAGAGAGCGCAGTCTATTTTAAATCTTTAAAGTTTAGAAAAACAAATTCTAAATGGCATAATGGTAATTTTCTAGCGTTCAAATAAATTTAATTATCTCTCTCTGAAGTTTGTTTTATGACAGTTTGGTTGACAGTACGGGATGTGCCGTGTTTTTAATTTACAGACGGTTGGAATTATGTTTTGATCGATGTCCGTAATTACGAAGGCTGTCCGTAATTAGACACGAAGACGGTACTCTATGGCAAACTAGAATCCAAAGCAAAGTTGGACAAAATCTAAAATCTTGGCCAAGCCTAACTTTCTGATTTATGGATAGCATTGCATGGATCACAGTGTGTTGGGCAATTACATCTTTTGTTTATATATCAATTTTTGTTTACAGGACCTCTGAATTTAGAATATGGCATTTAGCTTTTGCTGTTGTGGAGTCACCATTAATTAAAATTTTGCGGACACTGTTTCTTATCACTAGGAAGGAAAATATTGAATAATTATTTACTTAATAAGTCCTTTCATTTCTTTCATTCTATCATATTCTTTCTTTTTTCTCAATCACGTTAGGCCATAGTTATTTAATACTTCGTTCAGCGTAACATACTTAAGAAAAATAGCGATGCGGAATGCGGGCATTATTCATTATGCATTATTTTGCAAACGAAATAATGACATACAATGCGCACTTTTTAACGATAATGTACTATAAGGCGGATTTTAGAACAGACCTTTTCATAAATGTTATGTAGTATTACACAATATTAACGAGCCATTCTCTATTATTTTTGTTAAATACATTAGGTGTGTTTGTTTCTTTTTTTCACTTCACGATATACTAACATGTACATGTTGCGACATCTTAGCAACGTTTATGTTCAAGATGATTATTATTATATTATTCTATTATTCTTTCAGTTTGATGACGTAGTTTTATTCTTCTTTTTTATAAAAGAAATATTCGATTTCTTTATACGTCTCTAACGTAAAAAAATCAAAACTGCTACAAAAAAAAAATGAAATAAAAATTTTTGAACAATGATGGAGAGCATATGGATTGCCGTCGCTAATTCTGATGTATATTTCATTTTAAAGGAGAACATAAAAATAGAAGTATAAAAGATGCATCAACTTGAGCAATGAAGAAAAGCACTACGGAGATAAGGAGACATATATATATATACACTAAAACATAAAAAAACATCTTTAACAAAGCTTTGTTAAAATGAAAATATGCGAAGAAATAACTATTTCGTAAATCTCTCCACCATTGTTCCGATGAATTTGATTTGAAGATCTATTTAACAATTCCGTTTGCAACGACAGAGGAAAGATTTACGAAATCAGGGCATAAAACTCTGAGGAGTCATAATTAAATAGAAATATGTATTAAAACATTATCAATGGCGAAGTACCTTTTACATAAGCATCGTAATATACGTGACGAGGTTCCTCTATAATGTTTTGTTTTGTTTTGGTTGAGTTTTTTAAAGATGCTTTAAGTTGTAAAAATAATGTATTTTAATGCGCATTATTTGTCCGAAAAATCATAATGCGGGCGGGTTACGCTGAACGAAGTATTAAATAACTGTGGCCTTAGTTTGTCTGTTTTTTTTTACATGATGAAAACTAAATCATGTGTGGCTAGGGTTGCATCAAATCATTTGTGGGCCTAAGAGTTTACAAATTAGGAATCAGAAGAAAAATTGTTCTTTAAACATATGATGTCAAGCTAAATTTTTCGTCACGTATGTGCTTTAAAGAAGTTTACAGTTAAGCAATGAAGAAGAAAATTCTTTCAGCAAACTAAATTATTCTTCATGTACATTTCTCTCATCTTGAAAATACTTTTCTTCTCTTTCTGTGTAAACAAACATCTTTTAAAACAAAGTGTTAAAAAGAAAAAAGAACTTTTTGATAACTCGTTTTTTTAAGGTCAAAAGCGATAGGAAAACCCTGGGGAAACTTGTGAGACTTAAACAAACAATAACAAAACAATGGCAAGTTATATCTAATGTATGGCTGATTTCGGCCTCAGCTAAACATTATTCCATCTTCCATTTGTATTCTCAAGAAACTCTATATAAAAAAAACAACATTTGAATGTAAAATGTATGTGTATATATGAGCAAAAATAAGGACTTTGACAAATGAAAGAATTTATCATTGAAAACATTTTTACCTGCGATACTAATTTTATGAAATCGAGAATCCAATTTATTTGTTGTATTTTTCATTGATCATTGTTTACTGAGAGAGGGAAACATTTATATATTTTAGGAAAGTGAACCGATATCTCCTTTTGCACAGGAAATGTTCAAGGCACTTAGGAAACCCAATTTCACCCATGAATGTGTGCACAAATTCAAACCGCTTGGATGTATTTGTCCCACTCGCACTGTCATGAAAAAACCGGTCACCAAGTTGCCTATGAAATCTAGTAAGGGCACAAAAATGAAGAGGTATGAAGTGCCAGCACATCGACTTGGTGTTATCAAAAGTTGGGATTCCAAACACACAGGTGGCGGTATATTTATATGTAAACTTTGATCCCTTTCTCTTGTGTTTTGTTGGGTAGAATGTAATTGCAGAAACACAGGACTCTGGTGATTTCTATATAGTTTGTATTGTTATAACTGTTCATTTATGTTTAAAACGATATAAACAGGTGGCTATTCTCAGGTTCTGAATAATTTGGTCAGAGGGTTTTTTGAAGACAATTCATAGGATGTGACTTATTTTATTTCTTCGTTTATAGGCTAGTGTGACTATCACTTCACATCTTTTAAATATCATTAACTTCAAGAGTGTAGATTTTTGAAACCGTTTATTTTTGAAATGTATCCTCAAGAGCTATATGTCCTAGAGTCAGCCTAGAATAGCCCACCAGTGGCTTCATATACATGCTTTTTTTTATAAGAACTAGTAAAATCTGACCTGAGGCTGGCTGTTCTTATTTTTGGAGCTTTTTTCAGCCTGAATTGTTCTTATTTTGTTCTTAGCTAAAAACACAGTTTCAAATTTCAGCCTCGTTTTGTTCTTATTTATGGAACTTCCAGTAAAACTAAAATAAATCTTTTTAAAAACAACTGTTTAAAAGCATGGTTGCTGTTCGGTAATGAATCGATATGAGTATGCAAGTTGAAAAAAAAAAAACAACTTCTAAACCATTTTCCAGTGAGATAATTTACGTCATGAGTTGTTCATATAATGAGTTGTTCTTATTTTATAAGAAAATTCAGGCTTAGGCTGTTCTTAATTTTTGAACATTAATTTGAGCCTCGGGTTGTTCTTATTTTGTTCTTATTTTTTGGCCTAATCTGAGGCTCGTGTTCTTATAAAATTGTTCTTACAAAAAAAAGCGTGTATTTTTTTATCTTTTGTGTTTCATTACTTTCAGCCGCAATACTATTAGTTTTTTTGAGGGATATCCCTTTTCTGCACTGCGGGGTAGTAAATATAATATTCAATCAAACAACCTATGAATGTTTTTATAGGTGGATTGAAGGGCAGTTATTGGGCCGCCGAACGTTTCATCGATGACGTCATGATCCGTAAATTTGTCGAGGGAACCTTTTACGAACGTATTACGTCAGATGTTATCATTAAGAGACGGTTAAACCATATAATTATTTCCTTTTTTGTCACTGGTAAAGGACATGAAGGGTCAACAGCAAAAGTTTATTTTCTGAAAGCTTTTACTGAAAAACTATTGGCTGAAATGATGGGCTGCATCGTTAAAGTTGAACTGAGGACAGGTCCTGAGTTTGTGTGATTAGTTATTGAAACGGATGTTATTGTGATTGTGTAGATATATCAAAGATTCAGCTCTCTAAGAAACTATTATAGAAATCGTGTGTATTCCTATATATCATAAAATCCCAGTGGGCAAATTTGTCGAAAAATCACTGCGAGGGAGTGCGTTACTATAGAAATATACACACTATTTCAATAAAAATGCTCTTTATCACAGTGACTTGTAGACGATATTGCCCGTTGGGATGTGATGTACTTGGTAAGTTCACAATGAACATTCATTCCACACTGCAGTGAGTGATCGAATGATTGTTGTGTATAAGGCAAGCTGGAACTATAAAGTCAAATGGTTGCTATGGCAATTATGGACTAAAAAAGCAATGTCTTTGAAAATAAGTTTTACAGGGTCTCTGCTATAGCTCCCAACCTCGAACCCAGAATCTTCTGAGGTAAGAGGCGACATCGAAAGAGAAAACGGACCTAGTGTTCGAGGTTGTGTAGCTTCAAAATAAAAGTAGTCCAAATGCGAAGCTTCACCAAACTCTGCTTTTCACCACATTTTTGTTTCTCCATTTCGATTGTTCACACCAAATAAACCTTGAACATTAGTCTATTGCATATATTATCATAACCATCCTAGTTCAGCTTTCCTGTTGATATTTTGTTAATTTTTTGCAGAAGCAAGTAAACAATATGTTCAATAAACTAAAGAAAAGCAAATATTTATTCTACTCTAGAGGTAGAACCTTTGAAAAGTTCATAACACATTCTATGAATATGTTGTGATATGTTGGTACGGTTATATCGTGGTGTTGAAAATGGTGTCGTTTAGAGCTGCTTTGGAGCTCTTCAATGGTATCTTTTCCTTACTCGTCTTTACTCGACATCCAACCTCGTCTCTAGGGCTTCTTGCCTTTTCGATGCATTCGCTGCCGTCAAACACATCAAACAAGCAGGACGCCCTGGGCACGAGGTTATTCGACATCAATATTTTTGTTTATTCTGGAGTTGTGAGGTTATGTTTTGGTGACACGAGAAAGATGAGCACATTACTTTTCAAATACTCGAGATCTCAGGTATGAGGCTGAACTTAACTTCAGTATTTGCTTCCTTCTCAGTATAGAAAACCGTTTTTGCTTGTAACTCAATGCCCTTGTGGTCGAAACTAAACAAGTTCGTTCATTACAGAATATTTGTGGAGTAAAAAATATCAAAACGAAGACAGAAAAATCAGAAGGAACGTTTGTGATGTGAGAGTTATAAAAAAAGTTAAAATGTTGCCTTAATGACTTCATCTGATGATGCTTGTTTAACTTGTTTACTCAGTTTCTGGAAGGAGAACTTTTGCACAACAGTCTGAATGTTGCGCAACAAAAGGATATGTTGTACAACACCTGTTCCAGGAGATAGAAAAAAATCTATCTCTCTGCAACAATTTCCTACACTTGTTGCACAACAAAATGCTGCAAAACGGTTGCGCAACAAAAATAATTTTATTGGAAACGAAGCTTAAGAGAAATATAAATACATCTGAATGAGGCCAGAAATATCAATTGTAAGATGTGTTCAAACCGGATTGTAAGATGTGTTCAAACCGGATTTCGGTTAAGCTATATTAGGTATATTTTAGTGCCCTAAAAAAATGCAAAGGTTGTTTAATACTATTAGCGGGATTCGGAAAAATCATGTTTCGTTTACACGAAACTATTTTTCTATATAGATTTGTAGGGATTTATATACAACTTCGTAGATTTGTTCGTGAATTTTTCCCTACAAAGTCATTAGAAACTTCACATCAACACTTGAAATAAGCATGCAAAATAACGATGTTTCTTTTGATACAAGAAAAGGCTTTAAATCTCTAAAGTAAATTTTTATTATTTTAATTCTCACAAGTAATTGATTTTTTTCGTGTAACAAGCTCGTCGGTTTTACGAGTCTCCCTAATTTTCTGGGTTTTCTGTTCAAACGCCCGTGTTTAATGCCAAAATTTCTCTTCATCATTTTACAGGGAGTTTTGATTGAAGATAATTACTAAGTAATGACGTCATACAATCAGTAAAGTAATAAAGTACATGGAAACGAGGTTGGATATACTAATCACGTCAAAACATGATGTTTAAACAGAAATTCGGGAATTGTGTGTTGGTATGTTGTCATGGTAATACGGCTTGATTTAGAATGCAGTAGTGTAGTGGTTTCTTTGACTGCAACGTCTCTCGATTCGAGTCATCAATCTTAAGCTTGATTCCCATTTTATTCATAAACTCATCGCCGGTTCATCGGCTACCTTTATCACCCAAAATCCTTTAGTGGGAGGGAGCACCAAAAGTTCTTCGCTCCAAATCAAGGGTGATGAACTGCCGATAAAACATCAAAATCGCATATTCGCCTATTCGTCGCTTTTCATATGTATTTGGCATGGATTTAATTTCGCGGTCGACCGTAATTTTTCATTTCGCGTGGATTTAATTTTGCGGACAAGCGAAAAAAGGTAATTTTTAATAGATCAAATTTTAAGCATAATTTGGAGACGCTTTACCTTATCTTCCCAAAACAACTATTTATGTAATATTTATCATTTACTTATGATAAAATCAAAAACATCTCTGTCTTTTCCCTTGTTTTCAACCTCATTGGTTTCTCCCTAATCCTCATCTTCTTCACCTTCGTCATCTTCGTTATGTTCTTCCTCGTATTCAAACTCACTGTCAGGCAGAATCAATGTTTATTTCATTAACGGATGTGGCCGGATGTGGCCGGATTCTGGGAAAGGATTGACAGTAAGCACTGGTTTCAAAAAGATCAATATCAGCAAATGGATCAAACGCAGTAGGCATCCAACGCTGATACCCCACAAACGGAAGAGCCACGTTGTAATGCTATTAGAAAATTTTTCACGCATTCAAAAAATGTGAAAAGTTACATTTAATCAAGGAGAGGTTCGGAATTCCCGAGTTACAAAACCGAGTTACAAAACCGAGTTACGCATTATGACGTCACAAACCGAGTTACTAACTCGGAGATTTTTAAATTTTAATTTTTCTCGAGTTACTAACTCGGAAATTTTATTCACGTAAAATTTTCCCGAGTTACTAACTCGGAAATTTTTTTTTGATTTATTTTTCTCGAGTTACTAACTCGGAAATTTTATTTTCGTAAAATTTTCCCGAGTTACTAACTCGGAAATTCTTTTTGGTTTTATTTTTTCCGAGTTAGAGAATATTTTTCAAATATTGTAAGGAATATTTTCGAAAGTTCACTGGGGGAATAGTGTGAATTTTTTAAAAAGGCAAAGTAGGCCAAGTTTGTGGCAAATTTCGAAAATCGTTCAATTTTAATGAAAATTTAATAGTGGAACAAGTTTGTACTGCTGATTTCAAACATGAAGGGCAACTTGTGGATAAGGTCAAATTAGGCCAAATTAGGACCAAATTTTGAAAATTGTTCAATTCTAATGAAGATTTAATAGAGGAATAACTTTGTACTGCTGTTTTCGAAATTGAAGGTCAACTTGTGCATAAGGCTAAATTTGGACCAAATTGTTCAACTATAATGAAAATTTGCAAACGAAGAAATTTTATAGCGCAAGTTTTGATATTCATTAATGCAGAAATGGCATCAAAATTAATCAGTTGAGCAAGTCGATGAATATGTTAATCCTAATGATTATGCTGTCCTGGATATTATTTTTAACTAAAGCTTGACCATGGCACCGCTGACATATTTTTCTATTGCTCTTACCCTTGATGAATTGTGACAGCTGAAAACTCCAACATAAAAAGTTGCCGAAGTGGGAAAATTGATTCTATATTTCTATATGAATTTATTTTATTTCATAATCTTGAGGTGGTTATTGTTATCATTATTTAACAGTGCTAAATACAAAAAGATTTCAAATAAATTAGTGTCGACATTACTGTTTGATGTGACTTTTCAAAGCCGACTATGATTCAACACCAAAGGCGTAAATACCTTTTGTTTACTATCTTTTAGATTGTTGTATTCGATTGGCAACTTTAAAATAAACCTGTAAGACCAGAGATCTTAAATTCAAATTAATTTTTGTGAGTGCTAATATTAGGTTTATGTCATTGGCGTTTTTGAAACTACTAAAGTAACACTTTATACATTTTGATAACAGCTCTGTTCTTTTTTACAAAACATAGCGATACTTCTGTTGTTATTTTTTATTAATGAAAACATATATTATCTTTGTATAGCATTTTTGGAACGTTATTGAGTTCATAAATATATCAATATCTGTCAATTAAGATTAGTTTATACAGTCCTTTATAAGAAAACTACATTAACAACAAAAATTGCCGGAGGAAAAACTTTTTAAAAAGTTTAAATGTGTTAAAAATTAATTAAAGAAAGTGCTGTAAAATATGAAAGAGTGTAAACATTATAATTACAGTAACAATAACACACACCGGGAGAAAAGAAAAAAACTAAAGCAAAACACATGAGCACATACAGCAAAAAAAATATAAACAACTTTCTTTCTCATGTATTCGTCAATGTTTTCCAAAGTCCAGAAAACCTTCACCGACTGCTTCAGGCCTCAAATGAACCAAAAAAATATGTTTCCGATAGTACTTAAATTAAAAAACTTTAGGAGAAGTCAAAATCTCCTGCCGAAAGTTTCCGTTATTAATGTACATCAACATGCGCCAGATGGCATAAAACGAAAGAGTACCATTTGACGAGTACATTTAACGAGTACCATTGCTCATCGTACCTTGTTTGGATTTAGCCTCAAATTATTTCACTAGAATTTTCATTAGAATTGAACAATTTTCAAAATTTGGTCCTAATTTGGCCTAATTTGACCTTATCCACAAGTTGCCCTTCATGTTTGAAATCAGCAGTACAAACTTGTTCCACTATTAAATTTTCATTAAAATTGAACGATTTTCGAAATTTGCCACAAACTTGGCCTACTTTGCCTTTTTTAAAAACTCACACTATTCCCCCAGTGAACTTTCGAAAATATTCCTTACAATATTTGAAAAATATTCTCTAACTTAAATTCAAATTAATTTTTGTGAGTGCTAATATTAGGTTTATGTCATTGGCGTTTTTGAAACTACTAAAGTAACACTTTATACATTTTGATAACAGCTCTGTTCTTTTTTACAAAACATAGCGATACTTCTGTTGTTATTTTTTATTAATGAAAACATATATTATCTTTGTATAGCATTTTTGGAAAGTTATTGAGTTCGTAAATATATCAATATCTGTCAATTAAGATTAGTTTATACAGTCCTTTATAAGAAAACTACATTAACAACAAAAATTGCCGGAGGAAAAACTTTTTAAAAAGTTTAAATGTGTTAAAAATTAATTAAAGAAAGTGCTGTAAAATATGAAAGAGTGTAAACATTATAATTACAGTAACAATAACACACACCGGGAGAAAAGAAAAAAACTAAAACAAAACACATGAGCACATACAGCAAAAAAAATATAAACAACTTTCTTTCTCATGTATTCGTCAATGTTATCCAAAGTCCAGAAAACCTTCACCGACTGCTTCAGGCCTCAAATGAACCAAAAAAATATATTTCCGATAGTACTTAAATTAAAAAACTTTAGGACAAGTCAAAATCTCCTGCCGAAAGTTTCCGTTATTAATGTACATCAACATGCGCCAGATGGCATAAAACGAAAGAGTACCATTTGACGAGTACATTTAACGAGTACCATTGCTCATCGTACCTTGTTTGGATTTAGCCTCAATTATTTCACTAGAATTTTCATTAGAATTGAACAATTTTCAAAATTTGGTCCTAATTTGGCCTAATTTGACCTTATCCACAAGTTGCCCTTCATGTTTGAAATCAGCAGTACAAACTTGTTCCACTATTAAATTTTCATTAAAATTGAACGATTTTCGAAATTTGCCACAAACTTGGCCTACTTTGCCTTTTTTAAAAACTCACACTATTCCCCCAGTGAACTTTCGAAAATATTCCTTACAATATTTGAAAAATATTCTCTAACTTAAATTCAAATTAATTTTTGTGAGTGCTAATATTAGGTTTATGTCATTGGCGTTTTTGAAACTACTAAAGTAACACTTTATACATTTTGATAACAGCTCTGTTCTTTTTTACAAAACATAGCGATACTTCTGTTGTTATTTTTTATTAATGAAAACATATATTATCTTTGTATAGCATTTTTGGAAAGTTATTGAGTTCGTAAATATATCAATATCTGTCAATTAAGATTAGTTTATACAGTCCTTTATAAGAAAACTACATTAACAACAAAAATTGCCGGAGGAAAAACTTTTTAAAAAGTTTAAATGTGTTAAAAATTAATTAAAGAAAGTGCTGTAAAATATGAAAGAGTGTAAACATTATAATTACAGTAACAATAACACACACCGGGAGAAAAGAAAAAAACTAAAACAAAACACATGAGCACATACAGCAAAAAAAATATAAACAACTTTCTTTCTCATGTATTCGTCAATGTTATCCAAAGTCCAGAAAACCTTCACCGACTGCTTCAGGCCTCAAATGAACCAAAAAAATATATTTCCGATAGTACTTAAATTAAAAAACTTTAGGACAAGTCAAAATCTCCTGCTGAAAGTTTCCGTTATTAATGTACATCAACATGCGCCAGATGGCATAAAACGAAAGAGTACCATTTGACGAGTACATTTAACGAGTACCATTGCTCATCGTACCTTGTTTGGATTTAGCCTCAATTATTTCACTAGAATTTTCATTAGAATTGAACAATTTTCAAAATTTGGTCCTAATTTGGCCTAATTTGACCTTATCCACAAGTTGCCCTTCATGTTTGAAATCAGCAGTACAAACTTGTTCCACTATTAAATTTTCATTAAAATTGAACGATTTTCGAAATTTGCCACAAACTTGGCCTACTTTGCCTTTTTTAAAAACTCACACTATTCCCCCAGTGAACTTTCGAAAATATTCCTTACAATATTTGAAAAATATTCTCTAACTCGGAAAAAATAAAACCAAAAAGAATTTCCGAGTTAGTAACTCGGGAAAATTTTACGAAAATAAAATTTCCGAGTTAGTAACTCGAGAAAAATTATACTTTAAAAATTTCCCGAGTTAGTAACTCGGAAAAAATAAATCAAAAAAAAATTTCCGAGTTAGTAACTCGGGAAAATTTTACGTGAATAAAATTTCCGAGTTAGTAACTCGCAACCTCGAACCCAGGGTCTCTTGCCTTTCGATATACGGATGGCGGCAAAGAAGACCCTGGCGAACGCTACTGAATTAACGAATTCTATTGGCTGAAAATATTACAACGACCGCAGGATTTTCGAGCAAAAAGAAGAAATCATCCGAGTTACTGCTGAGGAAGATAAGAAAATTCAATTATTCAAAATAACATTATTTTAGCTATCATTTCAACAAAAAGTTCTTAAAATAATCAAAAAGTGAACAAGATCAATTTTCATGCTCTTTTGACTGATAAAACAACAGAATAGTGATGAATTATGGCAGTCTTTTTTAGAAGAATAATATAGTTTCTAAGAACTTTAATTGTAGGCTCACACACATGTGCTAAAATTTAAGAGCATATTCAGAGATATGAGGATGAGCATCTTCAATCATTTCTGGGTGGAAAAAAAGATTTTTTTTGACACAATTTTTGAATATTATCAACAATAAAACTACAGAAATCACAAATACATGCAAATACATAGCTGAAACATTATTTGTTGATCACAGATTGATCTATATTTCCATATTTAAATATCGTAGAATCATGAAATTTATGTAGCTAATTTCCACTCACTCAGAATATGTGACGGTTTATGGGGAAAGGATAACAAGCGAAAAAGCGATTTGAATCGCTTAATCGATTAAGCGATTATTTGAAGCTAAAAAGCGATTCTTTAAAATCGATTTTTAGCTTCAAATAATCGCTTTTCCGATTCACATGAATCGCTTTTCCGATTCTAATGAATCGCTTTTCCGATTCTAATGAATCGCTTTTCCGATTCAAGTGAATCGATTTCAAAATCGCTTTTCCGATTATTTTGAATTGATTTTTTGCAGCTAAAAATCGATTTTAAAGAATCGATTTTTCGCTTGTTATCCTTTTCCCATAAACCGTCACATATAAATCACAACGTTTCTGAAGCAAATTTGTGGGTCTAAACAAAGCGTTGCAATCCAGAAATGGAATCAAAAACTAAAACAAGCATGTGTACATACATAGAATGAAAATGTAATCTAATTTTTACTTTACGGTATATGACAATTTGTAGTATTTTCATAACAAGGTATACATTGACTTAAGAATTCTATATCTTAAGCTGTATATCGTTTAGCAAAATACATAATATAACAGGATAAAGGTAAACTTTACACTTAACAACAATACAGCGTTTACTCAAAACTAAACCATCTGCCATTATGGATTCAAGATCCCATGTCATGACTTAAAACTATATACGTCACATAGCTTGGTTATAAAAATCC
Organism: Turritopsis dohrnii; assembly: GCA_027922465.2. NCBI lineage: Eukaryota > Metazoa > Cnidaria > Hydrozoa > Anthoathecata > Oceaniidae > Turritopsis > Turritopsis dohrnii. The sequence goes on along the minus strand of BQMF02000227.1, from coordinate 153,796 downwards.
TGTAAATTGCCATGTATTAAGTACCTTCAGAGAGAGAAGAATGGGCTGACAAGAATGACCGAGACGATTTAAGGGAAGATAATCTAAAAAGCAATTTCCCTGAAATTTGAAATATCGGTATTCATAGAGAATAACATCCTGTTTTCCATCATATAGTAACCTTGAAACTAACACAACAAATTTCACTCAACATATGTTAAAATCTGGTTAAAATCCTGACAGGATCCTACACAAGATCCTACAAGAATTCATAATAAAAATAATTCTTTTTCAGTATATATAATAAAGGTAGTGAACATAATACAACAAACATAATTTTTAAGTATACTAATAAGTATATATTAACACTTGAGAAAGACTTCATAGGTTAAAGAAGAGTGAACATTTTATAAGTTGTGTTTTTCTGTCTTCATTTGTGACAGACGTATACTCAATAATACTTAGGACACTTACAAGAAGAAGTTATAGAGCTTTTTCGAAATAGACATACATCTACTGACCAGTGAACTTAGCAAATTTTGATATCAATAACAATGTTGAATAATAACAATATTTGAATAAGTTCTTCATCCCAACATTATTTAATGAGAATCTTCTCTCACCACTGCACTGTTGTTGCTTATGTATTATCTTTACAGTTTGTTTTTACTTTATATTTTCTTTTGTGGGAGATTGAACCTCAATACACTCAAGTTTTAATTTTCTGTTCATTTTTTTTACTTTTGTCCACTCTATACATGGTTTCTGTGTGTCTCTAAAATAAACACCACAGCTCGTTACAAAGATAAAATCCACACAACACCACACGAATTTTGCAATCTCCCTTTTATCATTCAAGGTTTTCGAATGTAATAACCTTGATAAGGAATAAAATCTTTATCAAATCAGAAACACCGTCTTTCCAGAATGCTGGAAATATGTAAACAACTTTAAAGTTTTGCAGAAATGAGCTCGAGTGAACTCGACGAATTATATTTGGTCTCTATATTGGTTGTAATGTGACTATGTAAAAAACTGAATGCACGAGACAAAATTTCTTCGGGCCACCTCTTATAAAAATTACACAGATTTTGTGTAATTTTCATGTCACGTGACCAGCGTTCGCCAGGGTCTTCTTTGCCGCCATCCGTATATCGAAAAGGCAAGAGACCCTGGGTTCGAGGTTGAGTAACTCGAGAAAAATTAAAATTTAAAAATCTCCGAGTTAGTAACTCGGTTTGTGACGTCATAATGCGTAACTCGGTTTTGTAACTCGGTTTTGTAACTCGGGAATTCCGAACCTCAATCAAGGAGATAATATAATAGAATTTTATTAAAAATTGTTTATAATAGAAATTGTTTTTTGGTCTTTATCGTGCTTCATGTAAACAGAGAAAGAATATTATAAAAAATAATTATGTCGAAGCATAGAAATACGCATGTCGCTTATGTTTATGCTTATGTCAAAGATGTGAACCAGGCTTAAGCATGTTTATAAGCATGGATTTAGGCTCGATTCTCAAAATCTTTAAGCATGAACTGAGGCTGAGCCAAATTTACCTCATGCTTATATAAAAAAAGGTGCAGATAACATTTATTCCAAAATAAGACATATTTAAGGTCTATAAAAACCCCTAGTGTAAATCAATAGTTGAATGGCTGCATGTTTGGATTTTGGAACCCAAAATTGTATTCAGTAATGTGTATACCATGTTATACATGATCCGTTCTAAGTTGGCTTCCCTCTACTATAGACAATTCACATTGAATTCAGCGACGAACTTTATAAACCGGCAACGAATTTATAGACCCAAGTGGGAACCAAGCTTTACCGACTAACTACTGACGTTGAAATGCAAGTCAACACAGAGGTTATAAAAGGAAATTACTTCGAAAACATTTGAGGATTGTGCAAGGGCGCGAAGCGCCCGTAGTGCAATCCAGATTTTATAAGATAAAATCGAAGCCTAAAGATAAATACTGGAATATCCGCTATGACTCGCAAGAAATAAATGAAATAACTCAAACCAAACATCTTTTGAAATAATTTTGTCGAAATTTTTAATGTAAATTTTGAAAGAAAGGCATAAAGACTTCGATCCTATCACGAAAACTAAGAAAAGGTAATAAAGGTAAAGCTTTCGAGCAAGCATTAAGGAAATACAAAAGGTAAAAGACAACATGAATAAGTTCGGTTGAACTGATATCGTATATTTTTATTCAAAAAAAATCTAGGTCAAAATAAATACAAATCAATTATGACCGTAACCACCACGACTCCCATAACCTGAAAAAAGAAGCAAAGTGAGATACATGGCGCTGTAATCGGGTAGGGATCGGGTGGGCAGTATTTATCTTTAGGCTTCGATTTTATCTTATAAAATCTGGATTGCACTACGGGCGCTTCGCGCCCTTGCACAATCCTCAATTTTATGACGATAAAATCTCCGCCAGATAAATACTGGAATATCCGCTATGACTGGCAAGAAATAAAGGTCATAACTCAAACCCACATCGACCTCTCTTCAAAGCCCCTTATGACAGATGCTAAGAATTTTTCGTTGAAAACCATTGTCTGAGCTCTCCCCCTCTACTGGCTTGAAATAAAACTTTTGAAATGTTGACTCTTGAGTCCAATGACCTCGTTCTAGAATTTCCTTGGTAGAAATGCCCAAACTTTTAGCCTTTGAGGAAGAAGCTGACCGTGTAGAGTGCCCCTTGAACTTCTCAACATCAATACCCGAAAATCTAAGAACTTCCAAAAGCCATCTTGAGACCGTAGCAGTCGACACGGGTTCATGGGGGGAAATATGACTAACCAATAATTGGCCTTTATCCCTTCCCCAGCTTTTGCATCTTTTTAGGTATAGGTTTAGATTGGTAAGGACACATAAAATAGGATCCTGAGGAAACCCGACAAACTCAACAGGTGGTTTCATTTTTCCAGGTCTGGCAGTTTTTGTAACCTCCCCAAAATGAAACACAACTTTTTCATTTGTGGTAACCATATAATCCTTGTCCAGAAACTTGATTTCATGTGCCCTGCACACCGAAGTTAAGGCTAAGAGCATAGTGACTTTCAGAGTAAGCATCTTATCTGACAAATCATTACCCAATGACTTCAAGTATCTAAGAACAGTCTCAACATCCCAAACAAAGCAAAATCTAGGTTTTGGGCATCTTTCGTTGAACACACCGGTCATTAAAGTAGTAACCTTAGGATGACTACCAACCTTAGTCCCATCAACAGGATCATGGTAGGCAGAAATCGCAGATCTGTAACCTGCAATTGTATTATACTGTAACCCCTGGTCAAAAAGATCTGCCAAGAAGTTTAAAATTTCGGCTACAGGGCATCGAACAGGATCAACTTGTCTTCCCGAACACCAGCCAGACCACTTAGTCCAGGCGTACTGGTAACGAGACCTTGTACCCTTCCTCCGGGAAGATTTGATAAGGTTGGAAGCCCCTTCTGATAGTTCAAAATCAAATCCGATTTCCCTGATACCAACCAGACCGCTAACCTTAGACTGTTGTTTAACAACAATGGATGACTCTCGTTTCTTGGATTTTTCAACATATCCCTCTGAAACGGTAAAAGTATTGGGTTCCTTATTGATAGTTGGAGAAGCTTGGGGAACCATGGTTGACCCTGCCACACTGGAGTTACCAAAATGAGTGTTGCTTGATCTACCTCTACTTTCCTCAAAACCCTTCCTATCAGAGAGAAAGGGGGAAAGGCATAACCTCGGAGCTGAGACCACCTTGTCTGAAAGGCGTCCCTCCCTATGCTGAATGGATCCAGCTTCCAAGCGAAATACTTTGGGACCTGATGAGAGACTCTGGAAGCAAATAGATCTACTTCTGGCATCCCCAGAACTTGACACACCTGTTTGAACATTGTTGGACAAAGCATCCACTCGCTTGAGTCCTGGATATGGCGAGACTCGTAGTCGGCTATAACATTTAGAACCCCCGGAAGATACTCTACTGTAACTGTGATCCCTTTCGACAACAGAAGGTTCCATAATTCCTTGGTCAACAGACAAAGTTCCTGATTCCGAGTACCCCCCTGCTTGGCAACATAGGACAGAGCTGTGAGATTGTCCATCTGGAGATGAAGAAACCTTGTAGAGGGAAAGATTCTTAGAAAGGTCCTCACAGCCAATAATGACGCTTTGAGCTCTAGTATGTTGATATGAGTGTCCCTCTCCAGTGGAGACCAAGGTCCCCCTGTTCTCTGACCACGACAGACTGCACCCCAACCTTCCTTCGAGGCGTCGGACGCTATCACTAGATCCGGATAAGGAGAGTCCAATCTCTTCCCGTTGCTCAGATGTAGGTTTTCCACCCACCACGAGAGCTCCTCCTTCATCTCCTCTGATACCTCTACCTTTGTTTCGAAATCGTTGTTGGCAAGCCAAGCCCTTATCTGGGTCTGCTGAAGGATCCTGAGATGAAGTGGGGCAGGAAGAACCGCTACTGCTGAAGATGACAGTTTCCCTATAATCTTTGCAAGAGTCCTCAGAGAAACCTCTTTTTTCTCCATGACAGATTGACACATGGCAATTATGCCTAATTTCTTCTTCTCTGGCAAGAAGAGCATCATCTTTTTCGAGTCTATCACTACCCCTAGAAATTCCATAAGGCAAGCTGGTGTCAGCACAGACTTTTTCATGTTTATAGTGAAACCTAGACACTGTAGCACGAAAATCAATGAGTCCCTGGCAATCTCTATTTCCTCCTTTGATTGACCCATTATCAAAATATCGTCCAAATAGATCACTAACCGAATGTTCAGTCTCCTGAGTAAGGTCATTGGAGTCTTGAGAAGCTTGGAGAAAACCCTGGGAGCAGGGGCTAGTCCGAAGCACAGGCAAAGAAATTGATACAGCTTCCCTCGCCAATGAAACCTGACATACTTCTGTGAGTGGTTCCTCAGAGGAACGGAGTAATACGCGTCCTTGAGGTCCACTTTCACCATCAAATCGTTGGGTTGGAGAAGATCCTTTAACAGATCTAAAGACTCCATCTTGAAGTGTTGGTAAGGGATGTACTGGTTCAATTTCTTTAAATTTATGACCGGACGATACCCTGAATCCTTTTTCTCTACCACAAATATCGAGCTTACGAATTGGTCTGGTATCGGGGAGACTTCTTGAATTGCACCCTTTTGGAGCATCTCCTCCACCTCTTTGTCTACAAGTTTCATCTCGTCCGTTTTCAATGGACAAGGAGGTGGAATTCTGGACTGTAGTGGTTCCTCCATTAAGGGAATGGAGAAACCCTTTACTACTTCCAGGACCTGAGGATCCTGAGTTAAGACTTCCCAGTTCTTGAGGAAACACCTGATCTTCCCTACTGGTCTTGTGTAACCCTCTGGAATTATCGGAAACATTCCCCTTAAGGCCGGATGAACCTTCCCCAGCTTGTGAAGTGGAATAAAATTTTGAATGGAAACATCTCTTACCTCCTCTGTTGCCTGAATTCCACCCATCTTGGGGTTGCTGGTTGAATGACTGCCCTCTGCCCCTCGAACCCCTGAGGCGAGGGCTCCACCGAAAGGGCCATCTTCCACCCGAAAAATTGCCACCACGACTGTAACTGTTGTTATTGTAACCCACCGCATGGTGGGATCGTCCACGTGGGTAACCACGACCACGTCCACGTCCTCGGGTCTGTGGAGCAGATTGAGGCTTCTTCAGTGCTGTGAAGGCTGTACGTGCCTTAGATCGAATTGATGAATTTTTCGAGAGTTCTTCGTCAAACGAAGGTCCAAACAATTCTGGATTCCCTGGGTTATCCAGTTTGGGTGATTGGGTTTTCAAAATGTCCTTGACCGTAGGTTGACTGGTTATGAGGCTGGACAGTACCCCCAGTCTTCGCTGGTAAGAAATATCGTTAAAGCATTGACCAAGTAAAATTATGGTCTGATCAAATAATCTGGCTGGTTCCGCCAAGGTGTCCTCCTGATTGTTGTCTAGGAGCGCCTGGCGCTCTGACTCTATCATGTCCCAAATAACGCACACAGGACCCAATACTGCATGGACACTGTCGTGTATGCTTTTGAGCATTTTGTCCTTATGAAGCACATCAAGTTTGGAATGTTCTTGTAACAACTCCTTTATGTGTGTGTCCAAAACTGGAACGTTCTTGATGTTTATCGGAGTGGGTGACTCGTCCAAGATTTTTTCTTTAATCTGACGATTATTAACGTGGTGGGATAGGTACTTGTTTAGATAAACAGCCTGGGCTTCTCTCAACTCCCAGGCTCTACCATCTTCGTTTTCGTCGAGCTCGTATCTCGCTAATTTCGGGGCTGGTGGCAGTGTGTTATCCAAAGGCAAAGCAGATCTCTTCCCAGTAGAAGCAGTAGTACTAGTAAGGGTGGGAGGGGTCGGAGTTTGTTGATTCGTAGTAACATTCTCGACATCATGAGTAACATTCTCGACATCATGAGTAGCATTCTCCTCAGTATTTGTTAATTCAGTATCAGTAGATTCGTGAGATTTTTTTTGCAGTTCTACGAAAAATACGAGAAAACATATTGAAATCCCCAATCAAGTAATGATTGAAAGACAACAAAACTGCCCTCTCTCAACCACGTAATGGTTGCAAGGGTTTTTTAGAACAGTGTGTTCCCCAACGCGTTACGATGGAAGATCAAACACAATTTATGCAAATATCCTTCAATCAAGTAATGAAAGAAAGGATTATGCAACACTTAGCAAAATATCCAAGGTGATTAGTGGGATGATAATAGATAAAAACCACAACTTACTTTTCCTCAGACATCCTGTTTTGATTGCGAGAAAGCGAATAGAGGTCGATGTGGGTTTGAGTTATGACCTTTATTTCTTGCCAGTCATAGCGGATATTCCAGTATTTATCTGGCGGAGATTTTATCGTCATAAAATTCATATTTTGTATTTCCGAAGTTACAATAACACAATTTACAAATCAACACTTATCTATAAACTATTTGACGTTTAAATATTCTATTCTCGTCTTACGGAAAAAAAATCAGAGAATTCGGGGACAGCTGTGACTACCCTCTCACAGAATCCAAATACATTTAAAACGTATTTAGTTTAGTATTTTAAATATATTTAAGGTGCATATTTTAAATGCATTTATTTCTTGACAGAGTAAAAACATAAATGTATTTAAAACGTATTTGTAACATATTGAATCCGTATGTAAAACATATCTGATTAGACATTAAGATCTATAGATATTAATATATTAATATCTTAATGCCTAATCATTATGATCATCATGCCTGATATTAATATATTAATATCTTAATGCCTAATCACTGCGCAAGCATGTTAATATCATTTTAATAACAAGCCTTGTCATTATGATCTGAATCGAATACGGTCAAAATCGTCTGAAAAAAAACGAGACAAACCTGATCTCACTAAACCACACACATTTCACAAGGTTTGCCCCGTGGTGGAAGTCTGATTGCCACGATTTGTCTGACCTATGGTCTGACGAGCTTGTGCACTGGAATAAAGAATGTACTAGGAAGGAGAGATCCTCATATCATCTACGAAGGAGGCACCGTTCTGATTGTTTTGATTTGTCAGCATTTTTCCATGAAATCTGCTGCTCTCAGCTTTTTAAGAGATGAAGCTGGGAAATCTGCTGCCCTCTCAGTTTATAAAAGGTTGATATGGTAATCTCCATTATAATAAATAAATGAGATTGTTTTGATTTGTCAGCCGCATTTTTCCATGAAATCTGCTGCTCTCAGCTTTTTTAGAGATGAAGCTGGGAAATCTGCTGCCCTCTCATCAGTATCAGTCAGTTTATAAAAAATTGATAATCTATAATAATGAGAACCGGCGCTATTTCCTTTTCGCACCCCCCTAACTGTATCTGATCCTAGCCCTAACCCTAACCCTGACCCTAGGGGGGTGCGAAAAGGAAATAGCGCCACTAGAACCTAGGCGATTTATTTAGCTTAAATCGAGTTAACTCAGCATAGTTGATGGTATTGGCAGAGTTCCAGATATTGCTGAATTATATAATTTTATAATATTTAATTTAAATTCAAATGGAAAGTGTTTGCTTTCTTATTGTTTACAGGGGACTTTTTTTAGAGGACGGTTAACGAAGAAGAAGACAACGTGCTTTAAATAGGTTATGAAGTAATAATTTGGTTAGTGGAGACTTGCTCATTCAAGTACATCTATATTCTGATATAGATTCTAATATAATCCATAATTAAATGATATACAATCACTAAAACCTTTTTGTAAAACACTTTCTTCTTTTACCACCTTAAATTACTAAATAACGTTGACCTTGTTAAGTCATTGAATGTTCTATTTATTCATCAAGCCTTGATCCTTAAACTTTCTCCCAGGCATTCATAGTACTTTCAGTTATGCTAAACTCTCCCATAATTTCAACACCATCACAGAGAAAGGTAAGTGTCATTGGCACCCTACATCATCAACCTTCAGTAAAAACTCAAGCATTTGCTTCAATGAAATTTCTATCAATTTCTTGCTGGAATCATATGCAAAGTCAATATCCGAATCTTGATCTAGCTTTGCTAAACTATCACCTGAAAACCTAACCACAAAAAATATTCCATCTAGTCTCTCCATAAGTTTTGGGCTTAATTGCAGTTTGCTCCTGTAGCTATTGGCCCATTCTTTAAACCTGCAACGAAACCCATCATGTCCAGCAAAGTTTTTAAAATTGCAGGTTTAAAAACGGGTCAATAGTTACAGGAGTGAACTGTAATTAAGCCAAGTTTTGTTTCTCATACTCAAACCCTTTTTTGTTTATCATCTTAATTTCTTAATTTCGTTTATTTGTTGATTAATTTGGTGACCACCCCATTTGTTTAGTATACCGCTATTGGGGTGGTCTCCTGCTCTCTTATGTCCAAATTAGTTCAAATCTACAGCTTATAGTATCCGTAATTTATTACTAACCTCCTTGAACAACAAATTCTCCTTAGTATTAGCAAAACTATTTAATATGTCTCTCCAAAGTGGCGAATTTCCTACAATTTTGAAATCTTCTACAGTAATTCCTGTCTACAAAAACAAAGGGTCCCCCCTGGAAGTAATTAACTACAGACCCATATCCCTTCTCTCTAATGTGGATAAAATTTTTGAAAAAAAAAAAAAAAAAAAAAAAAAAAAAAAAAAAAAAAAGCATTCCACCATTCATGCTCTTATCAGTTTGACTGAGAACATTTGAAAACACCTTGATAAAGGTAATTTTTCTTGTGGTGTATTCATAGACCTCCAGAAAGTATTTGATACTGTAGACCATGAAATTCTCTTGAGCAAACTAAACCACTATGGAATTAGAGGAATTGCTAACTCCTGGTTCAAATTCTATTTATCAAATCGCTATCAATCTGTATCTGTTTCCAATGTTATGTCATCTTTATCTTTAATAAAACATGGTGTGCCTCAAGGCTCTGTGCTTGGTCCACTTTTATTTCTAATCTACATTAATGATCTTGCCAACTCAATCCTTCACTCAACTGTTTTTCATTTTGCTGATGATACTAGTCTTCTTTACTCTAGCCCTAATCTTAAATCTATTAAAAAGCATATTAATATAGACCTCAAACAACTTCTACATTGGCTAAAAGCAAACAAAATTTCTTTAAATGCTACTAAAACAGAGGTTATCCTTTTCAGACATAAAAATAAACAGCTTGACTACGATGTTAGATTAAAACTAAATGGGAAAAAATTACATTTCACAAACTCTGTTCGGTATTTACGAGTAATTCTCGACCCCCACCTTAACTGGGAAGCCCATTTTAGCTATCTTGCCCTAAAACTAAGGAAAACTAACGGTGCGCTCTCGATCCTGAGACACTTTTTGCCCAGGAATATCTTAGTTAATACCTATCATAGTCTTTTTTCTTCTCATACCAATTACGCTTGTCAAGTGTGGGGTCAAGCCCTACCAAAACAACATCGCATTATCAAGCTCCAAAAAACTGCTCTTCGCCTCATTTCTTTCTCTCATTTTAGACATGCCTCAAAACCACTCCTTTATTCTCTAAAAATTCTCAGGGTTTCTGACTTTATTTATCTATCCAATTTAATTCTTATATACGAAATTTTGAACTCTCTTGCACCTATTGACATTCGCAATCTTTTCAATCTACGTTTCCTTCCAACAGCTCACAACACTCGTGGCTCTTCTATCCGCCTCCTCTCCAGACCTTTGACCAGAACATTCATATTTGGTTTAAATTTGATTCACCATAAATGCATTATTTTCTGGAACAACATGCAACACCAGATATCACAACATGACCGCTCTTCACTCAGCTTTGGTAAATTTAAATCCTATTGTAAGGAAATTCTCTTAAATCAATATTCTTCCTGATTACTTAATTACATATCCTGTTCTCTTTTTGCATTCCGCTATTTATTGCTGCTTTTTTTATTGTTTCTTTATTTCTTCTATTTATTGCTGATTTGTTTGTATATTTCTTCTCTGTCATTTTTTATAAAAATGAAAAAAAAAAAAAAAAAAAAAAAATTTTTTAATTTTTTAATTTTTTAATTTTTTAATTTTTTTTTTTTTTTTGTTGCTGTTTTTTTTTTTTTTTTTTCTAAACTAGTATATAGGTTATAATAATACATCATTATAGATCTATCTCTCCTTTGGTGGCTATCACTAGATTAGTTTTTGCTATTTGGTGGTCTCCAATATAATAGTTATATGATTTGTATTATACTATAATCTATCAGAATAAATTATATACAATTACAATTACAATTTACAATTACCTAGACCTTATTGTAATTTCATTTACTAATTTTCTTGGCACATAAATATGAATTGATTGATTATGAGAAAAATTGAACAAAACCAAACTATATTATAATTTAAGTTTCTGCTCCAATAAGACAATAGGTTTGGATAGAAAGGAAATGCAAAGGCTATGAAAGTTCGATATATAAAAATATTTCCTACATTCATTTTTTAGATTTATATGGATATAATTTTAATGGTGTCAACAATTTATATATATGTTTTAGTAAAAAACACTTATATACACATGGAAAAATCACTTCGAAAGCAATTATATTACCTTCTATATAAAAACTATTTGTTCAAAATTCGAAATAAACGTCAAACGGTTGGTGAAATTTGTGTTGTGTTGTATTTTGTGCTGATATTGGCAGTTATCAAACTGACATCACGTCAAGAACTTAAAAAAGAGATTCCAGAATCCAACTTGCCAACATATAATGTGAAGAATTTGCCGCAGCTGATTGGTTATGTTAATAAAGGTAATCTTAAGGATTTTTTTGTTTGTTTGTTTGTTTCTTTTAATACCATGGCATTGAAGAGGCAATGTTAACTAAGTATTTTATTTCTTGTTTTTATTATCTTTGAGGCTTTTTTTGTTCTTTTTATTGTGATTTTCCTTACATTATAACATTTAAAAACTTATAATCCAATAATCTTTCAGGTACTGATCCTTTGCTGAATGATCTGATTGATCGGCTCAAAGTAAGTTCAAAGGCATCATGGTATAGATTTCCAACAGAAAGTCAATTGGATGACTTTTACAAGGAAAATGAGAGTAATTTCTCTCTTGGGATAATCTTTGAACATGCTATTAATGCATCTTCACTATCATATTTTATAAAAGCACCAGTGGAGAAGATTGTTGATCCTGGTAACAAAGAAAGTGACAGAGGTATTATAATGAATTTACAAAGCAATATTTGTTATACCTAATATTCCACTGAGCAAGTGAATCGTAATGATCAAGATAATGAAGGAGGGGTGGGGGGTGGGGGGGGGGGGGGGGGGGGGGGGGTGGGGGGTAATTGGTACTTGGTAATTGGTACCAGATATTAAAATTAGATAGGGACCAAAGTGCATTGGGCAAGGAAATTATGTGAAAATCATTGTTGACATGTACGTTTCTGTAAAATGTCTTATTTGAAAATATCAGAAAAGTATTATAATCAAAATCAACATCTTATCATATTTGTTCATATTTCATAAATTTTAAAGGAAATGATGCTATATGAAATTAACACGAATTCTTAAATCCACGTTAATTTCATAGAATAAGGTGGATTCCAATGAAAAGTGAAACTAAAATGAAAGAAGTGTCATTTTAAAAGTTTCTTAAAGGAGAATTAACCCCACCAAAATATTTTTGCTAAAATCTTTCCTTTTTCATCTATGAATCAAAATACAATGATGAAAATTTCCAAAAACTTCTCAATAGCTCTATTTTAAGGTTTTAAAAATGTCACGTGGTCTTTCTCGTGATGTCACAACCTCCCAACTGTTAAGCAAAGTTTGAGCGTTGTTCTTGTATTTAGTTTTCTCGAAATAACTTTCAATACGGTCATTCTGTTATAGATGCTCAGAATGTCTCTTCTAGCTCTTTTTTCTCTCTTGCTTTTTGATATTTTTTCTCTTTTGAACAAAAACACAGATATCGACAGACATTTCATAGGACGCTAGACATTAGCTTTACTTCGGTAATTTTATTTTGTATGATCTTTACATTTATCAAAAATATTTACAGTAATATTACTTACTTGTACTTGTGTCTTTAGCCGAATCATCTTCTTGATGACAGCCGGCGACCGTTCATCGCTGATCGATCGTGTCCATAACGTTTTCTTTGTAGCGCATTTTTGTAGAACTGATCTTTCGTGTGTTTAGTGTACATCATAACTTTGTCTTCAAGCGTTTCATTTGGTCTGCCAACTTTCGTTCTTTTGTTGGCGTTAAAGAGGAGTCGTTTCGTAAGGCACTTGTTGGATTGACGAGCAAGATGACCAAGGTAACTTTCTTGTTGCCTTGCAACATATGTTTGTATGTCCTCTGTTTTGCATATTTGGAGGATTCTTTCATTCGGATAAATAAAGTGGAAATCTTCAGTTTTTGTTCCGTTTGGGATGAGTTTCCGGAGCATTTGGACATATGTAGAGTTGATTCTGCTCATTTGAGCAGCCGTTAGATTCCATGTTTGACAAGAGTACGTTAAACGACTTCTTACGATTGAGTTAAGAATCATAACTCTTGTATTGAGATAAATTTTGTAATTTGTCAGTTTTTTAATTATTTCGTAAAATTTTGCTTCAGCAAGTGAGATTCGTAGGTTGATTTCTGCTTCACCAGTTGTGGGTTCGTCGAATTTAATTTCGTCACCGAGATATCGGAAAGTAGTGACGTTCTCAATGGCTTGATTTTGTAGTTTTACAATTGATTCTGGATAGGCTTCATTCTCGGATTCGATGTCGTAATTGAAAATCATAGTTTTTGTTTTCTTAATGTTGACAGTCAAGCCAAATTTTGTAAAGACGGTGTGAAGAATTTCAAGACCTTTCTGGAGATCTTGTAGTTTTTCGAAGAACAGCTCTACATCATCAGCGTAACCTGACCAATCAGCATCATGCTCTCCTTGATAGCCTTGCATTCTTTCTTCTCGAGTACTAGCAGTTGCTCTGATTCTGTATAAAAATTTCTGAAATTTTACGTCCTGTTCAGAGCAAGTATTGTTGAACACTCTCATCACATAATCCATGTAAAGATTATACAACGGGGGTGATTCAGGCCCGCCTTGTCGAACTCCAGTTGATATATTGAAGGTATCAGTAGGTGTTTCTGCTAATGCGGTGGTTGTGTGAGAATAAATGGCGTTTAGTATCGAAAACAGTGTCTTTTCTTCAGCATTTGAAAACCTCTGTTCTATGGATTTGAACAGCCATTCTCTGTTGATATGATCGAACGCTGAGCTTAGGTCAACAAACAATACATACACCGGTTTTTTCATTGAGTTGGAGATTTGTTGGACACGTTTCGTTATGAAGATACCGTCTGCTGTTTCTCGTCCCGATCGGAAGCCTTGTTGTTGATCTAATATTGTTTGATCATACCAGGGTTTGATTCTTTTCAAAATGATGATGACCAAGATTTTACAAAGTACCGATCCTACTTGCAGTCCACGGTAGGCTTTTGGATCCGATGCTTTTCCTTTGGCTGCACCTTTCCAGAGAGCGACTAGCTTGGAGTGTGTCCATGAGGAAGGTATATTTTTAGTCTTCCAGATTTCGGTAAAAATTTTGTGAAGTTCTGACAGCAGTTCGGCAGAGTCAGCTGCGTATTTGAAGAACTCTGCTGGTACGTCAATCGAAGCTTTCCTGTTTTTGAGAGTTCGCAATACCTTTTCGATTTCTGAGATGTCTGGTGGGGCATGATTTATATCAACATTTGCATTTTGAAGAATTTGAATATATTCGGGTATCTCCAGTAATTCGTCTGGAGGGTCATTGAGATCAGTCGCTTTATTGAAGTGATCATAAAAGTATTGATTCAGTTTATCTGCATCACATCTATTGCTTCTTTTTGTATCTTTAAATGCTGATTCCCTGGATTTCATTTGTCGGAATAATTCTTCCGTCTCTCTGCGTGTTGTGTGGCGATTAATCGATTCAGCTCCATGGCGTAGTTTTTGATTTCTGATGTATTGTACACGTTTTTTTACTGCTTTCGTAGCTTTTTTGTACGCTTTACTCTCTCTAGGCAACGAGGATCTCGTGGTCAAGAGTGTATTTAAGTGTTCATCATTTTTAAATACTTCGTTATCATTTTTTCGTTTAGGCTTTTTCGGCAAAATTTCAGTGGCAGTCGCGAATAAGGTATCGGTTATGATATTGGATCTGGCGGTTGCGTTTAGTCCGTCCGTTTGGATTCTTTGAAGGTTTTGGTTCAACGAATTTGTGAATCTTGTTTGTGTTTGTTTATCTAAAAGTTCTTCAAGTTGTAAACAATTTTTCGGCGGGGTGGGATTCTTACAGTGTCTCTTCCGACCTTTTTTCGTAGAAGGGGCGTAGACAGTAGCTTTTAGGAGTCTATGGTCAGTTTCGACATCAAATCCCAGGTAAACTCGACAGTCTGTAATGTATTGTTGAAGGTATTGTTCACAGAGGATATAATCAAGAATCTTTTTGGTTCTTTTATCGTTGCTGTACCATGTGTATCGATGAAGAAGTTTATGTTTAAAAAACGTAGAGGAGATATTGAGTTTGTTGGTACGACAAAACGCTTTCAGTCGTTGGCCATTATCGTTGAATCTTTCGTCGGGGATTGGCTTCTTCCCATCGAAATTACTTTTGTATCTAGCTACATCGGTTGTAGCATTAAAGTCTCCAGTGACTAGAAGTTTTTGATGTTTGCAGTTTGTCGAACATGCTTTCGTAAGGTCGGAATAAAACTTTCGCTTTTGTTCTGGGGTTCCGTCACAATCAGTAGGTGAATATGCATTGACGACTCTCAGATTAAATCCATTGACTTTCAAGTTCATTCCCATTACTCTGGGTTCAGTGAAGTCCGGATCATTTATCACGATTTCGTTACATACGCGAATTAGTATGCCGACTCCAGCTTCTCTTTTACGTTTGAAGCCGCTCCAGTGGAATTCAAATTTATCACCATTGTCTATTTCAATAATTTTGCTTCCTATTCCTCTCCATCTTACTTCTTGTAAGAGAAGAAATTCCGTGTTGCTTTTCGAGAGTTCTTTAGCGATCGAGTAAATTTTTGCGCCTTCGTCATTTTCTTTACCTGTTCTGATGTTGAGTGTTCCGAAAGACCATCGTTTAAATTGAAGAAATTTTTTGGGATTTTTAGTTTTCGAGGAAATATTTCTAGTTTGATTATTGTTCATGTTGTTTATGAAGACAAAGTACGTGAAGAATGAATATAAGTCGTACACAGAGTTCGTTTGGACAATAGAGTACTTCTCGCTCACAGCGAACTGTCGGTAGCTGTACTAATGCTTCCCAAGAGCGAGTGTGGTAATACTTAGCGTTACCCGGTGGACGGTTGGGCAAAAACGATCACAGAGTGACTGCCCGGAACCGATTACCACAAATCCACCAAAAAAAATTTGGAACGCTTCACGAATTTGCGTGTCATCCTTGCGCAGGGGCCATGCTAATCTTCTCTGTATCGTTCCAATTTTAATATATGTGCCACCGAAGTGAACACGATATTGTATTGTAATATTGTGGCTGTTTCTGGTTCAGTTGTGGTGAATGTATGGCTAAATTTTCAGTTTCCCACTGATCTCTGACAATGGTGTTGTATTGACTTCCACTCCTGTTTTAACGCAACTACTTTTTTAAAAGCTCCCAGATGGAGAAACAGCGCAGATTAAATGAACTTCGTCATTGAAAAGAAATATTCAGAAGGAACATTATACGCGTGTTTACACTACCTGTTTATTTTCATATTTCATGAAATATACATGAGCACTTTTATTGACCTGGTTGTTACTTTATGTTTAACTTTTTCTGGATTGGGAAACTTAAAATACGAAAACTTTTTCCCTTCTTGTTTGGTTCTGCGTTGCTTATTGCTTCATCCAAAAGCTTGGCAATAAGCCATTGTAGATAACAATTAAATCAAAGATATCAGACATACGCATGAAACAACATGAAGCAACGAAAAAAAAATTAACAACTTGAGTGAACGCATGTCTCTGTTTAGCTTTCGAAAAGAGTAGTCAGGTTGTGACGTCACATTTAACCAAACTTGAAAACTTTCAAAACCTTGTAACCTCTTCAATATTCATCCAAACGAGCTCAAATTTTCATAAGATGTTTTATTTAATCAATATTTTTGATTTTCGTTGTTTATTTAAAAAGTGTTTTTTGGGGTTAATTCTCCTAAAAGCATTCACAGTTGTCACCACATTTGTACAATATGGTTCATGTTGAGCCTACACAGTGTTTTGCATTTTATATAAATGGTTCAAAACGTACTGAAAGTTTACATGGGTTTTAGATTATTTTGAAATATGTTATGATTATAATTTCATACATGTTTAAGTTATAGATTAAAGTTACCTTGCCTGAATTCATGTGAATTTTCCTACTCAAATGTATTCTCCATTATTTGTGTACTCTCTATTACAAAAATGAAATGTCTTGGAAATGAAAATTTTTTCCTTCCATGAAAGCATTATAAGTAGGAATAAATTTGGATTTAGTGTGCAGCTCAAAATATTGTTATTGGTGTTAAGTTACCATAAAGCAATTCTTATGCTTTTGCCCTAAATAGCACACTTTTTTGCACCAATCTTTGCATCAATTCCCCTACTAAAAATGGAAATCTCTATATTTTATGTTTTTCAAATAAACCAGCTTGCTGACATGAAAGGTTTTGTGCATTGTTCGGTATTTTATGCTTTTCATCATCTTGCCTTGATTTTCCTTTTCTCAAACAGGTAAGTGCAGAAGTCCTGGTTTTGGGAACTGGTATGGAGGAAAAATGAGTTGTCCTGCAGATACCTACATATCTACTGGCTTTTCTGCATTGCAATCTTTTGTTGATATAAAATTTATTGAGGTTTGTAGGGTTTTCTTTAACGTAGCCTTTCAATCATTACTATTTGTGATTACCATAATTGTTTTTTTTTAACACTGAGAAATTTAGATCTAGTATACCTGTATTATACATCCAGATTCGCAAATGAAACTTTTTTCCTTATACAAAAGCATTAGAAGCAAGATTAACTAGATTACGAAAGCACCAGAAAGTATATTTTATGTTGAACTCCAAACAATCAGTTACCAGGCATATTTCCAAGTCTAACCGTAGTAAAAACTCAATCCTAGCAATTTGAAACTCAAGAAGATTTAGAAAACATTTTCAATCTCATTTCTGTACTTCTATGTTCTGCAAAATCATGAGAAAAGTCCGTCCGTTCCATCCATCTTCCACAGATCAGCATTAGGCCTGTCGAGATTCTCAACCACTGTAGCCACTCTAGAGTGCTGTGTGGAGTCTCCTGGCTATGTTTGTTTTAAACTGCTTTTAAACTGTCTTGTAATTGAAATTTTCTAATTAAAAACCTGGCGTTATACATTCCTGATGGTTTACAGCAGTGCAACACACCACCATTGCACTGAAGGTGAATGGCTGCAGTAAAATGAATTAAAAAAAAAGGTACTCGCAGAAATTGCCATAAGGATTTTTTTTCAAATATAATCTTGATTTTCTAGGTGCTAACGAAACAGAAAACATCTGTTAAACTAAATTCCTCTTGGAAGATGTTTCCGAAACATGAATTTCAGCCGCCATCTGAATACCTAAAGAATGTTGTCAGTATTTACATGAATATTGCTTTTGCGCCGTACATCTTGTTCTTGCTAACAAACATTGTCACTGAAAAGGTTAGTTGATCCATTTTGTTGATCATATTTCATGAATTTCTTTAAGTAGATGTAAGTTTTTGGGGTTTGAATTTAAGTTTTTTTTTTATAAAGTTTGCCATTCAATAAATTAAAGATGTGCTGAAAAATCACTACAAAGGAGTGTAGTTCTATAGAAATATATACACATTATTTCAATAAAAATGCTCTTCATCGTAGAGACAATGAAAAGCATTCTTTTCCAACTTCGAGGAAAGGAATGAAAAAAAACATTTTTCTTCTGGCAGAATCGGTTGATCTCCATGATGTTATCTTTCATTGATGAACCTAAAGATGTAACTGAATTAAATTAAATAAAAGTTCATGTGTTTATGTCATGTATGTTTTACTACTGGTGGATATTTCCAAACAATGTTTAAGTAAATTTTTTATAAAAGAAAAACTTGAAAAAGATTAACAAATTCGTTCCCCTATAGGAGTTAATGTATAAAATGAAAATTCTTAGGAAAAAGAAATTTAGTAGAAAAAAATTAGACCCACATTCTTTCGCAATGTCAGTTATCCCTATTGGTTCTTGAGATGTTTTCCCCGAGAAGGTCACATAGATAAGGAATGCAATGTAATGGTTCCCCAGTGCTCAAAAAATCTGACATCAGTTGTTGCTACTACATACTAATCTTGAAAAAACACTTCTCACTGCTGCTCCTATGAAGAACTTGAATGTAGAATTTACTTAGAATGAGCCTTCTCTAAAATAAAAAGTGAATAGACAGCGCTATATAACCTTAATGACATTCACTACAACTTTTCTCAGGAAAACAAAATTAAGGAGTCTATGAAAATCATGGGCCTGAATATGTTGGCTTACTGGCTGTCGTGGTTTATTACGTATTCTGTTGTCATTTTCATTGGATGCTTCATATCCACCGCTATCTCAGCTGGTAAGAAAATAATATTTTCATTTCTGCGAAAATTATTGTTGAATGGAGTGAAAAAAAAAATTACAAATTATTTCCATCCAAAAAACAAGCTTGATTATTAAGGCTATTTTTATTCGATTTGTGTGCAGTCTATCAATTTCCTTTGATTGTAGATTCATTCAAATTAAAAAAATCATATAGAAATATAAAAAATTATATCAGAGATTATGAAGAAACTGATGTGTGTAATTTTCAATATGCACTTCTGTTATTCTTCTTTCTAAATCAATTTTTTATGTAAGTGTGTTTGTTACTGATGTTCAAATTTCTACGGTTATTAATTTTGTTATTGTAGGAGTGAAACTGTATGGTGACAGCCAGTTCGTGATCATTTTTCTTCTTTTGTTTTTCTATGGACTGTCAATTATCACTCTGTCGTTCATGTTCACAATGCTATTTAAGAAAGCAAAAACCGCTGGGATGTTTGGTTCATTGAGTACAATATTTCTCAGTTTGTTGTCCCTTGTACATATTTACGCTGACACATCGAATGCTGTGAAATGGCTGACATGTTTGTTGTCACCAGTAGCATTGAGTCTCGGTCTTACTTCTGTAAGTTGAGTAGATTTTTTGGTTTGTATTTTTAAGTACAGTCGAGTCCTGAAAAGGAAAACCTCACTACCATGAGTTGTATGAGTACCTTTACTTTCTTAACAGGCTCTTGAAATCTCGAGAATTTTATAGTTGAAAAAATTCTGGGCAACTCCTTTTACATTTAAGTGACTGTCTGTTTTTCTGTAAACAAATATTTCAAGAAATGATCAGACAGTGTTTCTACATTTGAATAATGTAATTGACATGTAAGAAAAGTTTAACACCATTAATCTTACGCTGTTTGTGGTGATGGTGTAGTGATAAGTACCTTTGAAAATGGTCCCTACAACACCTGTTTGTGTACCAGTTGTGTCTTGATACTTTCAAAGCAGCATAAAAGCCTACTAGGAGCCATGGCTTGACTGCACACTGGACTGGAAAATTATGGCAATGCTATAAGTATCTCTAGCAGTAAGTCAACTACTGGCTGCTAGTGGGTAAGCAGAAGAGTCAATAACTATGAAAATACAATAACGCCTGTTTACTTAGTTACATTTGGTTATAGGGGCTTGATTCTAAGCATCCATTAACCTTCGGCAATATAACGTCATTGGGAGAATTCCCTCCGATCAATGCATTGGTGATGTTGATAATTGACACCATACTCTACTTGTTATTGGCCCTTTACCTGGATGCTGTTTTCCCTGGTGAATATGGCAAAGCTAGACATCCATTGTTTCTGTTCTCACCATCGTTTTGGAAGAATATTTTCAAAAAGAAAGATGCTGGTATTGTCCGTCAGTCATCAATAAAATCACCGACGTTAGAGATAGAGGAAGATAAAGGAAATTTCGAAGCCATTCCAGAAGATTCTCTAGGGGCTCGAGTTATAAGGTTTATTACTGCTTTCCTTTTTGAATGCTTTTTAAAAGTTTTACATTACCTAAACACATATCACTTATTAAGAATTTATATAAACAATTCTTTGTATTTCTTTCTGGACAGTTAATCTATTTTTAACTCTATAGTTAAAAGAACACAGACTTTGGGTCTATTGAGTTCTTTAGGGCTAAAACAGCATGTCGTTTATGCTACAATATCAAGCAAACGTTTTTCGAAAGTATACTAGAATAGACTTTACAAAATTCCGAAACATGATTTCCACAAAGATGATAGTCAAAAAATATTGAAACGAACAGTTATCGTGTTGGAAGGACTAATATGCTAATACTTTTGTAACCCCTTTCTGTATTTTAAATATCGCTTGGAAGTAAGACTTGAAGGGATGAAGTTTTTCAAAATGTATGATGAAGCATACATAACAGTGTTGAAGGATACATTGTATTTAAATTGTATCTGTTGATTTTTGTAATTTTCCATTAAAAGGTTTTCTAACTAAACCAAGTAAATTGACAAGTTTAATCTTTCCTCATTGTAATCAAACAGCTTCTTTACAACAAGCGTTACATCTTAGTGGATACCTTTTTTACAGCATTTATTACTTGAAATTTAAAGTCGTAAAAACGTTTTCAAAAAAACTTCTAAATTCTAGATTTAATTTCTTATTTTCTAAAAAATATCATTATCGCTAAAATTCATAACAGTGAATGAATGATCATGCAGAAAATTTACTTTTCCACAATTTATGCATGACATTTTTATTTGCATCCGGATTCATAAGTTTTAATTATTTTTTTAAGCATCAATGGTTTGCGTAAGTCTTTTAAGCAAGGAAAGAATAAACCTGACCTCCAAGCATTAGATGGTGTTCGACTGAATGTATTCGAAGGACAGATCACTGCACTTCTTGGTCATAATGGTGCTGGCAAGAGCACTCTTATATCTATCTTAACTGGCATGTTGACTCCTTCGCATGGATCGGCAGAGTTATACGGGTTCGACATTCGTGATTCTAACCAAATGGATAATATCAGACAAATAATTGGTATGTGAGTTTGTTTTATGTTTCAATTCGAATCCAAATTTGCAGGAAGTGAATATGTGGAACTTTACTCATATCATACAAACATGCATTTTTTTTCTGTTTAAAAAAGTTCATGAGGCCAACAAGATAATGGAAAGAGGCACTGCGGATCTGGATGTAAGAATTAATGTGCAACTCGACCATTATAGGAAATTTCAATCCATTCTTTTTTTTGCGAATCTAGAATGCCTTATTATATATTGCAGTCGCATATTGTTTTTTATTTCATCTCCATTTTATGGTATTTTTCGCTTGTGGCATTTTTAGTTCAGCTCCAGAGCTCAGGAGTAAATGTATATATAAGTTTTATCTGTTATGAGTCGTAAAAAAGGTTGTTTCCAGGATATTGTTTTAAACAACAATCAATTAAAACTTTTTGTTATTAGGAGTATGTCCACAACAAAATATTCTCTTTGATCAGTTAAATCCACGGGAACATTTAACGATATTTGCTGGTATAAAAGGATTGGCCAAGCATATGATTGCACCAACAGTGAGTGCTGTTTTTTATAGTTGACCTATTTTTGTATTGACAGAAAAATTGTTTTATTGTTTAGAATGAAATATAAGCCATTGCTTAAAATTTCAATATTTCACATAAGCCTATCCTATGTTCTTTTTAAACTGTTAACTTAACAGTTATTGCGATGAAGAGAATATTATTGAAATAGTGTGTATATTGCACTCCTTTGTAGTGATTTTTCAATAAATTTGGCTGCTGGGTTAAGATATTTTTCTATTTTCCTTGTAGGTGGAGCAGTTATTGAAAGAAATTGATCTTGCACCACACGCAACAACTTTGGCTGCAAGTTTGAGTGGTGGTCAGAAACGAAAACTGTGTGTTGGAATTGCATTGATCGGTAATCCAAAAGTATGTGAATTATTACCCCATAAGAGTGTTTTACTTTAATGTTTGTTGAGTGGCAATGATTTTCTTTTAGGTTGTATTTCTCGATGAACCAACCAGTGGCATGGACCCCTCATCTCGAAGACAGATGTGGTCGTTGCTGCAATCAAAACGAGAAAACCGGGTTATTTTTCTGACTACACATTTTATGGATGAAGCTGATGTATTAGCTGGTTTGTCCTAAATATATCATTCAGATACTTCTCTTTTGTTTTAACAATGTTTTTAACTTTGGTGACTTGATTTCTCTAAGATTACAAAGCGATCATGTCCAAGGGAAAAATCCGTTGTGCGGGAAGCTCTCTATTCTTGAAAAACCGATTTGGGATTGGTTACCATTTAGGGTAAGTCATCGTTCTCTACATTAGGGCTTGTTGTTTAACCTGTCTTTGTAAACTGTAAAAATGTTGTAGTTAGAGAAATCCTAATGTTTGTATGACAAAATCCAAACATTGCATTATACACAAACTGAATATGACGTTAAGGGTAGAATATTTCTCTATTATGGGAAGCTAATAGGTATTGTCATGACAACAGTGAAATCTTCATCATCAACATAAGATTCAATATATTATCACCTATGAAATTAAAGCTTTTGTGTGTATTCTGAGAATTTGGCTTGAAAACAAAGATTACTCATCGGCACAAGCCTTTCATTTTGTGGAAAAGCCCTCTTCTCATTTTTGCAAGGCTGAAAGATATGCCTGTTGATGGGAATAAAATTCCCAAAATAGTAATATGCCAGCCTCTTGCTGTAGCCTCAGTCATCACAAGAAACAACTTCAAAGTCTACCCAGTGGACAAACATTGTCAAAACGTCACTACGACAGTGATCATTTTCATTGAAATAATGTATATATTTCTTTAGAAATGCACTTCATGGCAGTGACTACAGATTGTGTTATTTTGTTTCAGGATGGTCATAGATAAACATGTTGCTGACATTGGTAAAATTAATGACCTTATCACAGGGTACATTCCAGGAGCTGAACTATCGAGGTTTCATGGCAAAGAATTGGCATATCGATTGCCTCTTGCCCAAGTTCACAGATTCTCAGGTATAAGAATGATATCACACGACCAGGTGATCTGCAGAAAGATTAAGCGATTGAAAATTAAATTTTCATTGTCAAATACAAATAGGTCTTCCATTCATATTAGTTTTCAATCTATTCCAATCTATTCTCACTTTCAGAACTCTTTCAAGCATTTGAAGAATCAAATACAAGCAATGAAATATTTACTTGTCCATCACTTGGTATAACAAGCTATGGTGTTTCTATGACAACATTAGAAGAAGTTTTTCTTAAACTCGAAGAAACTGAAGAAGACACAAATGAATTGGAGATCAAAGAATTGGAAATTAAAGAATTCGATGACAGTCAAACTGCCAAGTTAACATCTGGAGTAAGCAGTAATACAGTGTGTGGTTCAACGGTTGAACTTACTGATGTTAAACTAAACAATGCGGAACGTCGGGAAGTATCACCGTGGATGCAGCTTATGGCTCTTCTAGAAGTAAGTACAAATGAATTTATTGATGTGTTTATTTATACTTGACATCTACTGTCTATTCAAAATACATCTCTTTTTCATTATTGTTAATTGCCAAAAATTTGTTTTGTTTGTCGTTTTTTCTTCTTTTCCTTTTTGAGAGTATCGATTCTAATTCATACGATAAATTAACCAAAGTTCATTGAACAGATATAGAACACTCATTTTCTGAAATCCTATGCTATATACACGTTCGTCATAGATTCGATTTTGGCTAACTCTTCGTAGTCCCGGAAAACTGTTTTGGCAAACAGTTTTTCCAGGAATTCTTTTGGTTGTTGGATTGATATTATTTCGGAATCTGTCAAGCGGCTCGTCTGCTTCTGCAGATTTTTTGAAATTGGAACCGTCGTTGTATTTAAAACAAGGTGTTAGTCCTTCTGCTAAGTCAACTGAGGTTCTTTGGAAAGTATTCAAATCAGATGCTGCAGGTAAACTTTAAATCGCATGCTGTTTGGATGATTTCTCACCAAAGTTTTCATTATCTATTATATGGCTGGATAATATCTCACTAAAGTTTTTATTATATGTTGTACTTACGAAATTTTATTTAGTAATGCTAAATGCTTCACACTGTAGAATTTACTTTCATAGAGATATCTGAAGTGAAGAAAGCGTTTTCTGCTATTAGTCTGACACAAAGAAATGTGTCTTCATTGGACTTGATGAAGCTAGCTCCACATACCATTGCTTATGAGGTGTCCAATGTGGATTCGAATGGAATGGTAATGACTTTAACAGTACTTCATAACGTAACACGCATTAACATATTGCTACAAAAATTTAAAGAGAGCCTGTGAACAGCTATACAGATTTAAAGACAATGTAGATTTCATAGATTCAGGCTATTACTTCATTTTCACATCCTGACATTTTGGTATTTAGATTGGATATATTCTTCGATATAACGATACCCAAGTTCATTCCATACCTGTTGGTGTAAACACAATAAACAATGCCATGCTTCACTTAGCTTCGATGAAAAGCAATATAACCATCCAATCTTTGTTGCCGATCACTGCATACAGCAAACCATTTAAGTCTCGGAAACCAGAGTGGAAATTCGATGGACTCGGTCAAGCAGCTGTAATGTTAATTGGATTGTCGTTTGCTGCCATGGCGGGTGGTTTTTCAGTTGAAGTGATTATGACAAGACAGGTAATAAAACTTAGTTTGGAAAGCTACATCTTTATTATTTTTATAAACTTTTAATGTTATAAATGGAGGATTTATAATAGACTACCTTGCGACTAATTTGGTATCCTTCAATTATTTAGTTGGGCATACGACAACAACTTCGAGTTTCTGGCACAAATCGAATCATGTACTGGCTTCAGTTTTTTGCTGGTGACCTGATCTTCTACATCCTTCCTATAGTGATTCTATACATAGCTATCCCTGCCATTGATATCACAGCATTTAACATGAGCACAGCAATGGGTGCCGTGTTCTTACTCCTGATTTTGTACATACCAATGAGTTTGCTTTTCTCATACACTCTGTCGTTTTTGTTCAGTAAATATGAAACAGGACAGAATGTAATCCCAACAGTAATCAACATGGTACGATCTTTTGTCTTCATTAACCTTTTCTGCTGGAATTAAAGTTTATAGTTTACACTCCCATAAGTGTCACACTTTATAAACACCACACTGAAAGGAGAAATTATGAGATGCCCCACAAATACCTTCCTTAGTGCATATCAAAAATCCCATGTAAAATTAATAATGATGTTAGCCAGTTAATTTTTAAAAAACTTGTAGTTTCATGACAAATTTTTGTTTTTATTTTTAAGGCTGCCATTATTCCATACTATGTTGTCAGCTCTATAGATATGGCTTCTGGTTCCCTTGAGAAGTCTTTGCACGCAACAATTGCTATTATTATCTCAGTGGTTGATCCACCATTTACCATAATGGCTGGTCTATACTATGTAGCCAGGGTAATTATTTATGTGTTGGTTAAACTAAATACGTCAATTCAAATCTTTATGTGGATAGGGTTTTTGCAAGGTTATTATAAAGTGTATTCAGTACCTCCCTGGCATTGCCTAATGTGCAATGCAACATTTTTATTTTATCAAATTAATAATGTGATTGGTCAATATTAAAGTAAACAAACAAGGAAAAAGAAGGCTCTTTAAACCATCAATAAAACTGTGATCTGTGTTTGTTTTGGTTTGTTTATTTAAAAAAGAATGTCAGAGATATAAAAATTTAATGTTTCTTAATCTCAAAGGAACGTAGTTTCATAGATATTTTTCATATTATTTTCATTCATCTTCACATGTATTTTATTGTGGAGTTCCAGCTATTAAAATGGCTTTGTTAACCTTATTAGTCTATCAACACGTAGGAAATTATTAACCTGCATCATTTGGAGCTCTAAGCACTGGCCCCTTAAATATCACAACCTCAGTTAATATATTGTCATTATACTCAGTTAAAGGGATAATAAGCCACTATAATTTTGTTTACTTTTTACACTTCATAAAAAAGTACAATGTTCTGTGGACATTCTGAAGAATTCTTAAAGATTTTATCAATATTTTCGTTGTTGTGGAGCGGATTGTTTTCTTAAAACCTTAAGTATTTTCTTAATACAGGCATATCGTGTAGAGTCGATAATCCAACAGAAGACTGATGTAACTGTACCAGCATCAAAGTATTTTGGTTGGTATTCAAACAACGCACTACCTGCAGTGTATCTATGTGTAAGGTTTTTATTAATTGTTTTTGAAATTAACCTAGACATTGCTTTTACTTTTGATTGTTGAAAATAAAAAGTTTGAACAATGTGAGAGAAGTTTTTTAATGTGATATTGGGCTGACTATTCACAACCGTTTTTATTAATTTTCCTTTCTTTGGAGATTTCAGTTTTACCTTTTTTTGTTTGTGATATATATGCAATACACGCTTTTTTTTTTGTAGGAATAGTTTCTATAAGAATATCAGGGTGAAAATTGCCTAATTTCTAAGAATGTCTTAAGAATATTGCCAGGGTGCGTTTCATGGGCTGACTATTCACAATCATTTTTATTAATTTTCCTTTCTTCGGAGATTTCAGTTTCTTTTGTTTTCTCAAAAACATGTCTGTTTTTCCTGTGTTAAATGCCACATTAATCAACAGTTAACTCATTAGTTTTTTTTCTGCCGGCACTACAGATTTTGGTGCAACTATTTCTGCTGGGTTGGGCAGTTTACGCGATTGATTGCTACAAAGCTGGTGGCAGACTGATTTTCCCTTTGACAGTACTTAGAGATTTGAAGTGCAAGTAAGTGGATTAATCTTAACAAAAAATTATGTTGGGCTCATGTTGAAGTTACACGAGAATTCTTGTGGTGTTTCTATGAAGGCTGCACAAGAAGACAGAGAAGCGCACAAACTCGGAACAAGCAGTAGATAATGAGAATGCAGATGTTAACCAAGAAAAACAGAAAGTGATTGACTGTATTCTCGAAGACCAAGCTGATTCAAAATCAATTGTTGTACAGGTGACCGTCACTATGTTTCTTATGAGATAATTTTGATTTTGTATGATTTGGAATTGACTTTGAATGGAAACCAGAACGTGAAGCTAAAAGTTCTGAAGTTTTTCTTTGTACGTTTGACCAATGCAAGATAGCACGAAACTCAGAGTCATGTACTCCTTTTTAAGTTTTTAGTTTGCTTTTTTATATGTATGTGGTTGAAAGATAATCTTATTTTGATAAGGTTTCTCTTAACAAAGTTTTATTATACCGGTGCACCAAAAAAAGTCCAGGTGTTTGAAAAGACATTTCTCAAAAACTACAAGGTTTCTAGGCGTAAACCTTATTTTAATGTAAAGAGAATTGCTTAAATGAAAAACATTCATGCTTATCATGCTGACCAATTACAGATAATTCGACACCCCTTTTTTGGTAAAAATTTATGTTTTTTGAAAATTGACATGAAAGTTTTTCCCTCATATCTCTCTAACGAATGAGGCAAATTTATTGTATGATGCATCAAAATTTAAGTTAAGCAATTCTCTTTACATTAAAATTAAGTTCGCGCCTAAAAACTTTGTAGTTTTCGAGAAATGTATTTTCAAACAACTGGACTTTTTTTGGCGCATCCAGTATTTTCTTGATTACCCCTTGAAAATAAGTATATTTTTATTGAAGTACATAATGCTGTTTTGATAAATATTCAAAAATGAATGAATAAATAAATAAATTGTTTCAAGGGTTTGAGCAAACAATTCAAGAAAAATAAAGTTGTATCCAACCTGCACATGATGGTGAACCGTGGTGAGATTTTCGGCATTCTCGGACCAAATGGTGCTGGTAAAACAACAACGCTGAATATGGTAACAGCCGATTTACATCCTGATGCAGGACAAGTATGTGTTTTGTGTGTTTTATTGAACCAATCATATTTGCCCTTAGTTATGGTGGTGTGTCAGGTCTCATCCAATGGAGCTTTTCAAATATCAGTTTCACTTTCACAAACTTTTACATTGCATTATAATGGAAATCATAAAGTTTTACGACCCCAAATGTGCTGTAGCGTTTTCTATCATGCACGAATAAGGTCTATTGTCTATTGTGGATGGTGTGAGAGTTTATATTAAGGTTTATGGCTCTAAGACTTTAACTCACTGCGCTCAGTGCAATCTCTATGTCCAGACTGATGCTCTGTAAAGAGATGGTATGATCTCATCCAGATCCATTGATTGTCTGCATACTGACAATATGCAATGGTGTAGGTAGAACTCACTGTAAAAGATGGAAATTGAAGTACTTAAAACTCCTTGGTCACATCTTGTTTACGCGCTGACATAGTGAGTGTGACCCTGGAGCTATAATTCAACTCTGGTAGTGATTGAAAGGCTCAGTTGATAAACAAACAGAATGACGGTGTACCGATGTTTTTTATTATTTGCAGTGATTGCTTTGTTACACCAATTAATTTCAAGATTCCCTTCACTTTCAAGTCTGACACCAGTGTAACACTAAAAGCTATCAGTCACCATGCTCAACATGGTCACACCACCTTAAGTTTTAAGCCGTTCAAATGTACTGTTTTCTTAGATATTTGTGGATGGTCATAACATAGCCACAGCACTCAAGGAAGCGTTTCATAGTCTTGGATATTGTCCGCAGATTGATGCCTTGTGGGAGACTATCACAGTGAGACAGCATCTGAAATGCTACGGTCTGGTGAAAGGAGTTGCCCCTGCAAACATCCAGGATCTAATTACTCAGTAAGCAATCTTTGTTTTTATTGTTTCCTGTTTCTTGACGTCAGTTCTTTAATTTTCAAATCTCGATTTTCCCCGATCTGGGTTCCCTATCAACTTTTGTAATCATCATTTTTCCCCTTATCTCAAGCATTCAGTCAATTACAAGCCTCTTTGTAAGATTTTCAATTCCAACGACTGCAAGATTCAGAATATTATCCTGATGGAATCACATACACTGTCTGTGTTTTTTTCTCTTTAACTTCATTAGCCATGACAGAGTATTTATCCTCATCCTAGTGTTGTTGAAAAATCTCTGCAAAGGAGTGCATTTCTAAAGAAATATACACTCTATTTCCATAATAATACTCTTTGCAACAGTGACTTTTTTGACGACTTTGCCCACTGGGATACAGCGTGATTTTCAAGCTGCTCATGTTCTTACTAACATATCCTTTATAATTAAACGTTTGAAAAAAACACACCCATTGTAAATCTGGCTAGGGAAACGCTGACTTTGTAAACATATTGCATTTGTCTCTCATTCCCAGATATGCTCAAGCTTTAAACATCACAGAACATCTGGATAAACAAGCCAAAGAGTTGTCAGGTGGTACTAAACGAAAACTGAGTTTTCTAATGAGCATGATCGGCGACGCAAATGTCATCATCATGGATGAACCAAGCTGCGGGATGGACCCAAGCGCTAGGCGGTTTCTATGGTATGGATGTCACTTTAAATATCCATCGTCAAATTCTTACCCATGAAGGATTTGTTTAAATTCTCTTTTTGTTTTCAACTCTCGTATTCCTTTAGGACCACAATTAGTGCAAATATTGTGGGAGACCGTGGCGTTATACTTACCACTCACTCTATGGAGGAGGCTGATGCGTTATGCGCACGTGTTGGAATCATGGTAAAAGGACAGATGAAGTAAGACACTCTCCTCCTCCCATCTATATCTTTTCTACTCTGGCTGTAGGTTTGAACCTAATTTCGCTAAGTGCCTTGTTTATTCAAACTAAAATTAAAGACTTTTGACCACAACGGTGGTATGATCGCATCACATTACTCCGCACTTTCTGCAAGGTTGGGAAAGTCTTATTCAAGAGTTGAGAATTTTTGTGACATATTTTTTGTGACATTTTCCAGGGAACAAAAGGGTTTTTTTGTTTGGTACATACACTACAGGATTACAAGGTTACTAAAGATGGATCCGTAACGCTCTCTCATTCATCGTTGGAGTTTGTTAAGAAACATGAAATGCTTTTAAACACACATTCCTTGATACTTTCTAATTTTACAGATGTGTTGGTACGACACAGGAACTGAAGACAACGTATGGACAAGGTTATCAGTTGGAAGTGAAATTCAAAACGCAGGAGATGGAACGTCATGAGGACAGAAAGCTCAAGTATTTAACGAATATTTATTGTTACAGAATTTTTAGTGTGGTATGGTTAAGATAAGGCTGATGATGAGATAAGGTGTGTGGCATCTAGCCGATGTCCAGCCGTTCAGATTGAGTAGTGGATTTGAGACGAGATGACTCTCGTTGTCTCGAACACAATAAACCATGGTCTCGTTAGTATTTACAGCTCGCTATAAATCTTGTTATCTCGAGTTCGAGATAGCGGGATACGATGCTAATCGCATTGAAAAAAATATCCCATTGAAAAACAGTTCGCATAGAACCAATGAAAACTGTTATATTAAACTGTTACATTTCTTATTCAAATGAAGAAATTCACTCTGTCCGTTTTCATCTTAGAATTACCAACTACGTTCTATCCGTATTCCCGAATGCTGTCGAAACGGAATATTTCGGTACCCGAATAACTTACAAAGTTCCGATGGGTGAAATTCAGAATTTGTCGTTCGTTTTTGGTCGTCTGGAAGAAGGTAATAAAAAGTTTCTTCGTTATTAAATGGTTATGCATAGAAATGTTTTATAGCTAAGGACTTATCTCCGTAATGTTTAAATTGTTCCTTGAAATTGACTGGAATAATATTATCTCATTAATACTGACTACAACTACCACAATGCAATGCTTTAGGATTACTTGAACAACCGTTTAAATAGCTGGTGAGAATGTGGGTTTTGTTTGCGAAACCGTACCATGTTTCCATGGAGACCTTTCATTTTTTTTTTTGAATTTTTTCTCATTACAATGTGGTAGCTGTATCATATATTAAGGAGATGATAGCATTCCGGGAACGGCGAATTGTGCACTTCTTCATAGGTAAAGATGAAGTCAACATCGAAGAATATAGCTTCAGTCAATCGACTTTAGAACAGGTAATTTTATTCCTGATTAAAAGCCTTCCGCACCCATGTTCAGTTGACATTGACCCAGTGGGCAAAATCTTCTTCAATGATTTTTGAAAATGAAGAGCATTTTTATTGAAATAGTGTATATGTTTCTATAGAAATGCACTCCTTCACAGTGATTTTTTTAACAAATTTGTCCACTGGAGAATATCATTTGAATATTTACACATCCGATCAACCGAAATTTTGTGTATGTTGTATTAAGGGGATAATCTTGTTTAGGTTTTCCTTGGTTTTGCAAGAGAACAAGATGATGACTTCACCGGTCAACAAATCAACAGCTTAGAAGTTTGAACAGTCCTAAAAAACTGCATTTCATATTGATTGTTGTCTTGATTATTTAAGATCATCCTTTAATATCAGTAAGGTACAATTATGAAGAAGCGAGACTTGATAGCTAGATTTACGTTATTTATGGAAATGACAACGATGAGTACAATACCCACAAAAAACGACTGCATTTTAAACTGGTCTAAAGACAGCATTACACGATCAAATCTATGTGATCAAGGTTGTTGATTCAATTCAATTCAATTCAATTCAATGGAAATTTCAACATTTGGCGAAAGTATCAACTTGTATGATAGTAAAGCGCTACCTTATCGGGGATAATTTCGTCGGGGAAAAGTGACGAATTTTTTGCTTCGTGACGAAAATTTTCCCCGACGAAAATTTGGAAAAAGTGAAATTTATAAGAAAGTAATAGTAAAATTTTGCAAAATGACGAAATTTTCCCCGACGAAATTATCCCCGATAAGGTATGCATGTATATACAGTCGAATTTCTATAATTCGAACCTCCATAATTGGAACTTTCTCTAATTCGAACGAATTTCATGGTCCCTTCACCTATCATTTCTTTGTAAATGAACCTCCCTAATCCGAACTTTCTATAAATCGAGCGTTTTTGTCAGTCCCTTCGATGATCGAATTAGAGAGAGTTTACTATATTCTGTAGATATAGATGGAGATCTAAGTATGTAGTATGTTGTTGTTGTTGTTGTTCTTTAGATTTTCTTTAGATATTATAACTTCGTCGAGAAATTTTGTAAAAACATGAATTACTGAAATGTAAAAAAATATTGAAATTTATTATAATATTATGATAATACACTTTATATGTAAAACGATAATTCACACACTAGGCTTTGATTCTTGAAATTCAGCCATCACACAATGTGAATAGACTGGAATTGAATAACTAAAACAGACACATTTTGTTCTTATAAATTTGAAGTGGTAAAGTGGTGTTGCCAATTTGAAACAGAAGTACGCCATTTTTTTCGGCGCCATATCTATATATTAATAGCCGATTCTCTGTCTGTCTGTCTGTCTGTCTGTTTGTTTGTAAGTCACGCAAAATGGTAGATTGAGTTGTGAGCGAAATTATTTCTTTTTTTGTGTGCGACGTGAGTTCGAAGCAAATACATTGCAAACCCAATCGAACGTGACTTTTTTTGGCTGATGAACTAATAGGAATAACGTTTTGTTTTTATCATTATTGTTAGTTTTATATTCCACGTTGACTTGGCTTTGAAAACAGTACATCAACTTAATACAAAGAAACTAACTGATTAAACATTTTGTACAAAAAGCAGCAGTGGCAGAACGTGGCAGCATATGTTCGGTTTGCCACTAACTCTTGCCTGACTGGGTGAACTTTTTTTTTGAGCAATCAAAATGTTTAAAAACCGATAGGTAAAAAAAGAGTATCATATAAAAACAAAATGTTGTTTTTTTTTTTTTGCTTTTGTCGTAATAGTTGTCTTAATTTCTTTTAATCGATTTCTTTTAATCTATTTTAATCTGATCGAACGTTTTTTTATTCTCTTTATTCATTTAGCACGTGCATTTTTTCTCTCCTCCCGTGTGAACATTTTAAGAAGAGAAACCATTTTCGACCTGTTTGATAGCACCCATGTTTGAGCGCGTAACTTTTTTAAAAAAGCTTTTTTACAAAAGCTAATAAAAAGTGGAAGTTGTTCTTCCTACGTTTTGAGTGCATTGTTGTACTGATTAACGATTGGTTTTAAAAAATAAATAAGTCACACATAATGAAAAACCTGAAAAATAGTTAATGTAACACTGATGTAACACTGACTGCACACCAGAGGTTGTGACTTCGAATCTTTTCCAAGTTGTATGAGCCGTTTATAAAGTAATTTGCCGTTTATTGATACAGTGATACACAGAGCAGGTGGATATGGGCGCACGTTCGTTAGGCATCGGAAATTTAGTTTGCGCATGCGTCGCCTAAACGGCAATTTTTAACGAAATATATAAGGGCGGCTTGGAGGGGTGTTTTTCGTTAATTTGTTTACTTACAAAAACAGGCGCAAAGAAGAAGCAAATAGGAAGAAACATCGTTTAATTTATTGATTTATGAAGTTCGTGATACCTTCGACCACGCTGTACAAGTTTCATATCAGAAATATGGCGGTAACGTGGGCTGCCACGAGGTGACAAAAAGCATGTCTACTACATGCGTTAAAATGGCACTTAGGGAAATTGAATTTGAAGAAAAACTGGCATTGGAATTTCGTTGAGACTTAGCTTATTTTGAAGTAGAACCATTTTGAAATGTTTTCCCGAAAACCTCATAGAGCTGTCAGTTTTATTTCGTCTTTATTTGTAGTCCAAAGATGAGAGTTTTGACAACTGTATATTGCATATTCTCCATGGTTTCTTCACTAAAAAAAATAAACTAATTAACCCCTAAACAGGGTTTTAATATCTATAAAAAACTTCAGAATGAAAATAAGAAAAGGAGGATTTATTCCTCAAGTCTGATGCGTTTGATCTTTGGTTTTAAGCACTGGGCTTTTGGATTTACTGCGGTTAGGTGCGCATCCATAATGGCTTTTAACCGTCTTGTATTTGGCTTCATGCGGCAGTAAGTACCATATAACCGGTTAAATGTAGGATGAATTCCCTCAGCACCCTGTTCCCCATAAAGCCCAAACCCAGCCTTCCATTTCCTAATGAAAGGTATAGCATGATGCTCCAAAAGATGTAATTTGGGCGTTATTGATGCATCTGGGCATTTTTCCCTCAATAACGTCATGAATTCTTTGATATATTGCTCTAAAAAAATGTTATATATATCCACTCTAAATGAAAATCCTTCAAAAACACTAGTGGAGCAATCAGGGATAAAGACTCACCAAACTTTGTCAAATCTTCAGCAGTTATATCATTACTTGTATTTAGTATTTGGTGGCACTTTGCATATTTTGCAAATATTTCTTTATATTTTGTGCACACATCTATTGCTAGTCTGTGTAGCTCTGTCCCATGCTGTCCTTCCTGGTGCACTATTTTGGGGATGGAATTACATAATTTGATAATATTTTCTTCCTGAAATAAAGTTAATAAATTTGGTAGTATCTTATTCATTTTTTACTGTCAGACGACAAAAATGATATGAATGTTTCTGACCAGTCTATTATCATACTTGATTTTTATTGCTTTTCGTTTCAAAATTAATTGACTTATCACACAATTTCACATTTAGATAAGGTGACAAACCTTTAGCATCTTGTGAACATGATTGCCCACGAAACTTTTCCCATGGTATGCTTGACGCTGAACATTCAAGCAATTTAGAGTTTCATCTAAAATTTTCACGCATGGACCTGATGCTAACTTCATTTTCTTGTTGTTCTTTATTGATTTCAATTCACAATTCTGTTAAAACAACAACAAACAAGTGTAAATTATTTTGAATTTTTACTGTTGTTATTGTTTGACAAAATAATATGTAACCTTCTTTTGGATTCTCGCCATGAGGTAATCCAATCTAGGCTGATACGTCTTGTGGATTATTTCTTTATTGTCCGGATTTTTAAGGACATGCAAAGCAATGGCTTCGGTAACTAGATGAACTTTTTCATCCAAGTCTTCTAAACTTTTTTCTAATTCATGAATTTGAGAATACGCTTCGAGGGTTTTTTCAAATTCTTCTTTCGTGATGTAGTTTTTTACAGCATTTTGGCCAGCCAGTTTTAAATCTAGCATGAAACACTCCTGCTCCAGCATGTTAAATAACTTCAAGTATGTACCCAAAGATATATGTAAGGCAGGAAGTGCAATCTAGATTATAATGTTATATTTGATTATTACTTTCAATAAACGACTCTGATATTTTTATGCTATTACTTTTAGGTATATACCTGTGAAATATCAACATTAAATAACCGATCATGGATGACATTGTGGAATTGCTTGGCAATTTTGATATCTCCACCACTTTCTTGAAATTCAGTCAAATCATGTGTTAATGATGCCAAAGTTCGTTCAGTATGTGGATTTGTGAACTTCTGCATGTCATCTTTTGTTATGGTACAAAACAAGCAGCAGTGACGTCCTATATGTAAGATTAAACATTAATTTCAAAAGTTTCATATACTTTAAATACTAGATGGTTTTATGAATATTTACCGTTTGCTCCTGTTATACCATATATGGAACAAAGAAACTCATAGTCTCCTGCAATGAAAACACGAATCTTTCTATCACTAAAATGAACAAAAATAAATACACTTGCATATCTTTCTGTTACTTTTCATTATTTCAAATTCTTAACCCCAACTTACTTCCATTGGATAGATTGTAAACTGTCAACTTGGTCTGTAAATCTAGACAACGCCATTTTCAGATTGCTTCGAAAATCTTTGGCCTCAAATATACAAAACACAACTGTGTTGTCTTTACTATTAGGTTTTGATGTATTGCAAATTTGGTATGTCATTTTGAATGACCCTCCACCATGGTCCCCACCAATCTTGATACGTATTTCCCCATCAAAAGTTTCAGGGTATATCAGTTGATTGGTCCTATAAAGGTAATATTGTTATATGAAATCCTGTTAATATTTTCACATCTGAAAATGTATGATTTTAACTTTCTTACTGATCTAAATTATCTAAATGATTCATTATGTGTGATGGTAAGTCATTAATGTAGGCCCAAGCTGAAGATTTAATTTCAAAAATTCCTTTTTTATCTTTTATAGCAAATGTGAAGGGCGTATCTTCAACAATCACACCATCACCTGACCACATTTTTGCGATGTTTCGTTGCTTGTTGACAGAAGCTGTGTTGATTTGAAATGTTTTCAACCACCTGAAATACAAGTGTTCAACTGTTTTGACTTGGTTGATTAAGAGGCATAATATTTTGTTTTTTAGAAAGTTTACCTTGCCATTGTCTTCAGTTTTTCCCATGGAATACCCATGTCAACTTTCATTGCAACCAGTATGTCTTCTGAAATTTCAACACTAGGTATTTTTGAACTTTCAAGAATAGATTTTCTGCTTTCAATGTCGAAGGATTTTAACAGCTTCCCAGTTTGTACAGTAACTGCCTCATTTGAATCCCCAGAAGTTGAATGAACCATATTTACAAGGAACCTGTTTCTGTTATATATGGTCTTAAAACATGCATTGTTACTGTTTTTTGTTGGTATTGGTGTTGATGTAAACATCAGTGGCTGTAAAATGAGGAAAAGGTCAAACCTGATGTATAATGATATAATTATTATGATGTTATATATAATATTAGATATTATAGTGTAGCTTCTTATGTTATTAGAAGGGTTATTGAAGCTATATACTAGAGAATTGAACATCACAACTTACCCTTCCTCCTGTGTTTAAAACTATACTTTTGTTTGGCAATTTTGAACTATTCATTTTCGTTTTTAGAATATGAACTACAGCATCATTCATTTCTCCAGATATGTCTTCATCAACACTCACGTTCATCATATCTGTTACTGTTGTCTGCGATGATTCAGTGGAGCTACTTTGCTCAGAATGTCGACACTCGTGTTTTCTCAGCTCAGTCATACACATTTGTTTCTGACATCCATCACACTGAATCTGAAGCTCGTTAACAAGTGTAATGAGTTTCTTGGATGGAAACACACTGCCGATACGCGAGCTGCATTTGGGGCACTGTAGTTTATCCATCTTCATGCCTTCTATCGTTTTTAGTAAGCATAAAGCACAAAAGGAATGGTCACAAGGAGAGACAGTGACGGGCCTTGCCAATAGGTTCGCACAAATCTGACACTGCAAGATCCCTTTCGGCAAACGAGTGAGAAGTACACCTTCTTCGAAATTGTTAATGTCCATGACAGATGTTTCCTTTAACAGTTCATCCGATTTTGATTTATCCCACACTTCCACATAATGTGCATTACTGGGATGCCCGATAGTGTTTGTTCCTTTGGCTTTCCTTTTGTGTAGTGGTACACATACAGGACACGAGACACGAGGCTTTATGGAGAATTGATAAGGTGTTAAGGATGTTCTGGTTCCTCGTTTTTCTACGTTACGCATTGTTGAGTAACATTTGAGACAGATGTTTTTCGGATGAACATCTTCTAAATCTTCGTTTGTGTCAATATGAAATATTTCCTTTATTTGTTTAGATATTTTCTCGTTTATTTTAAAAATGTTCTTTTGCTTGTTGCCGACGTAATTACTGCAAATTCTGCATACTTTTGAGAGCACAAATACATATGTGTGTGAACAAGCCATTTTTTTTCTTGTTTAAACACCTGACCCCGTGGTGCTAAAATCACTAAAAAGTGACTCAAATGAAAACGCCCATAACTTTCTTAAAAAAGCTGACAGCTCAACAAAATAACTTGTGACTGAAAGCTAAATGATATAGCTAGGCAAATAAAGTCATTTGAAAGGATTTCTAATGTTGAATTTTTGGGAATTATGGAAGGAATAAGTAAGATTTTTGCAGTTTAATAGTTGACAGTTTGGCACGTCATACAATTTGTTTACACAAATGCTTGGTTACAAATTTTTGATTTCGGTGATCCTTGGTTATACCTCTTACCAAATAAATTAAACTTTACGTGATACAAACTGTTTGAAACGAGTTTCAGAACATTTTAGTGCGTTAGGTCATTATTATGACTCATCAAAAACGAGAGAATTTGTCGTCAACTTCGAAAAAAGTACAATGCGCAATGGAATGGCTTCTTTTCTTCTGACGCGCCCCTGATCTGAACGAACGTGGGCGGCGAGCGACGCCGCCTTGGCGGCTAGTCTATATATTAATAGCCGATTCTCTGTCTGTCTGTCTGTCTGTTTGTTTGTAAGTCACGCAAAATGGTAGATTGAGTTGTGAGCGAAATTATTTCTTTTTTTGTGTGCGACGTGAGTTCGAAGCAAATACATTGCAACCCCAATCGAACACGTGACTTTTTTTGGCTGATGAACTTATAGGAATAACGTTTTGTTTTTATTATTATTGTTAGTTTTATATTCCAAGGACTACGTTGCCTACGTTGGCTTTGAAAACAATACATCAACTAAATACAAAGAAACTAACTGATTAAACATTTTGGACAAAAAGCAGCAGTGGCAGAACTTGGCAGCATGCTTGCCAGTGTAGCCTAACATATGTTTGCCTGACTGTCTGAGACGGGTGAACATTTTTTCGAGCAATCAAAATGTTTAAAAACCGATAGGTAAAAAAAGAGTATCATGATACAAAATATTTTTTTTGCTTTTGTCATAATAGTTGTCTTAATTTGTTTTAATCGATTTCTTTTAATCTATTTCAATCAGATCGAACGTTTTTTTTATTCACTTTATTCATTTAGCACGTGCCTTTTTTTCTCTCCTCCCTTGTGATCTTTTTAAGAAGAGAAACTATTTCCCCCTTGCGTTTGATAGCACCCATGTTAGAGCGCGTAACTTTTTTAAAACAAAAGCTAATAAAAAGTTGAAGTTTTCTCTCTCTACGTTTTGAGTGTATTGTTACACTGATAAAAGATTGGTTTTACCAGAGGTTGTGACTTCGAATCTGCTTCTGGTTGAACACAAGTTGTACGAGCCGTTTATAAGGAAATTTGACGTTTATTGATACAGTGATACAGAGCAGGTAGACATGGGCGGCGAGCGACGCCGCCTTGGCGGCTAGTCTATATATTAATAGCCGATTCTCTGTCTGTCTGTCTGTCTGTCTGTTTGTTTGTTTGTAAGTCACGCAAAATGGTAGATTGAGTTGTGAGCGAAATTATTTCTTTTTTGTGTGCGACGTGAGTTCGAAGCAAATACATTGCAACCCCAATCAAAACGTTATCAAACGTTAGGAATAACGTTTCGTTTTTATTATTTTGTTAGTTTTATATTCCACGTTGACTTGGCTTTGAAAACAATACATCAACTATTTTGAAAGAAACTAACTGATTAAACATTTTGGACAAAAAGCAGCCGTGGCAGAACGTGGTAGCATCTCGGTTTGCCAGTGTATCCTAACGTATCCTTGCCTGACTGTCTGAGACGGGTGAACTTTTTTTCGAGTAATGAAAATGTTTAAAAACCTATAGGTAAAAAAAAAATATCATAAAACAAAATATTTTTTTTTGCTTTTGTCATAATAGTTGTCTTTAATCGATTTCTTTTAATCTATTTTATTTTATATCAGATCGAACGTTTTTTTTATTCACTTGATTCATTTAGCAGGTGCCTTTTCTTCTCTCCTCCCGTGTGATCTTTTTAAGAAGAGAATCCATTTCCCCCTTACGTTTGATAGCACCCATGTTAGAACGCGTAACTTTTTTTAAACAAAAGTTAATAAAAAGTTGAAGTTTTCTCTCTATACGTTTTGAGTGTATTGTTACACTGATAAAAGATTGGTTTTACCAGAGGTTGTGACTTCGAATCTGCTTCTGGTTGTACGAGCCGTTTATAAGGAATTTTGACGTTTATTGACACAGTGATACAGAGCAGGTGGACATGGGCGGCGAGCGACGCCGCCTTGGCGGCTAGTCTATATGATCACGTGTTATCGCGCTGGCTTTAATATTGCTTGCTGATGTAGAAAGCCTGGGAAAAAACAACAACAAGAGAAACAAAAAAACTGGGAACAATAACTGCGGAGGAGTTTACTATAGAAATTTACACGCAGATTCAATGAAAATGCACTTCGTCGCAGTGACTTTTTGGCGATTTTGCCCACTGGGTGAGAACAAAAATCAGGAGTATGTGCTGGACTGTAATGGGATTATGTCATTAATCAATTACTAGCCGCCAAGGCGGCGTCGCTCGCCGCCCAAGTCCACTGTCCATGTATCACTGTATCAATAAACGTAAAATTTCCTTATGAACGGCTCGTACAACTTGTGTTCAACCAGAAGCAGATTCGAAGTCACAACCTCTGGTAAAACCGATCTTTTATCAGTGTAACAATACACTCAAAACGTATAGAGAGAAAACTTCAACTTTTTATTAGCTTTTGTTTTAAAAAAGTTACGCGCTCTAACATGGGTGCTATCAAACGTAAGGGGGAAAATGGTTTCTCTTCTTAAAAAGTTCACACGGAAGAGAGAAAAAAGGCACGTGCTAAATGAACAAATAGAATAAAAAAACGTTCGATTAGAACGCTTAACAATTAAAATAAGAAATTAAATTATTAAAAGAAAAGCAAAAAAAAAAAAAAAAAAATTTTGTTTTGATATGATACTCTTTTTTTACCTATCGGTTTTTAAACATTTTGATTGCTCAAAAGAAAAGTTCACCCGTCTCAGACAGTCAGGCAAGAGTTAGTGGCAAACCAAACATATGCTGCCACGTTCTGCCACTGCTGCTTTTTGTCCAAAATGTTTAATCAGTTAGTTTCTTTGTATTTAGTTGATGTACTGTTTTCAAAGCCAAGTCAACGTGGAATATAAAACTAACAATAATGATAAAAATAAAACGTTATTCCTATTAGTTCATCAGCCAAAAAAAGTCACGTTC
Source organism: Turritopsis dohrnii (assembly GCA_027922465.2). NCBI lineage: Eukaryota > Metazoa > Cnidaria > Hydrozoa > Anthoathecata > Oceaniidae > Turritopsis > Turritopsis dohrnii. The sequence continues at coordinate 112,352 of BQMF02000227.1, read as the reverse complement.
GATTGGGGTTGCAATAATGTATTTGCTTCGAACTCACGTCGCACACAAAAAAAGAAATAATTTCGCTCACAACTTAATCTACCATTTTGCGTGACTTACAAACAAACGAACAAACAAACAAACAAACAAACAAACAGAGAATCGGCTATTAATATATAGACGAAACATCATGTCACCAATAATTATGATTAACTAGCCGCCAAGGCGGCGTCGCTCGCCGCCCATGTGCATCTGCTCTGTGTCACCCCGGAGACCCCAATAAACCTCATATTTCCTTAAAAACGGCTCGTACAACTTTTGTTCAGGCAGAGGCAGATTCGAAATCAAATATCAAATATCAGTTTAAACAAATAGTACCAAAAAACCCAAATTTCATGATGTGCTATTTATTTACTTTTTAAAACCAATCGTTTTTCACTTTAACAATTACACTCAAAATATAGAGAGAAAAAACTTCAACTTATTATTAGCTTTTGTTTGAAAAAAGTTACGCGCTCTAACATGGGTGCTATCAAATAGGGCGAAAATGGTTTCTCTTCTTAAAAAGATGACAAGGGAGGAGAAAGAATGGCACGTGCTAAATGAATAAACTGAATAAAAGAAACGTTCGATCAGAAGCGCTTAACAATTAAAAGAAATTAAATTATTAAAAGAAAAGCAAAAAAATGTTTTGTTTCATGATACTCTTTCTTTAAAATGTTTAATCAGTTAGTGTCTTTGTATTTAGTTGATGTATTGTTTTCAAAGCCAACGTAGTCAACGTGGAATATAAAACTAACAATAATAATAAAAACAAAACGAAAAAAGTCACGTTCGATTGGGGGTTGCAATGTATTTGCTTCAAACTCACGTCGCACACAAAAAAAGAAATACTTTCGCTCACAACTCAATCTACCATTTTGCGTGACTTACAAACAAACAAACAAACAAACAGACAGAGAATCGGCTATTAATATATAGATTAATAATTTATTAAAAGAAAAGCAAAAAAAAAAAACATTGTGTTTTGATATGATACTCTTTTTTTACCTATCGGTTTTTAAACATTTTGATTGCTCAAAAAAAAAGTTCACCCGTCTCAGACAGTCAGGCAAGAGTTAGTGGCAAACCGAACATATGCTGCCACGTTCTGCCACTGCTGCTTTTTGTCCAAAATGTTTAATCAGTTAGTTTCTTTGTATTTAGTTGATGTACTGTTTTCAAAGCCAAGTCAACGTGGAATATAAAACTAACAATAATGATAAAAATAAAACGTTATTCCTATTAGTTCATCAGCCAAAAAAGGTCACGTTCGATTGGAGTTGCAATGTACTTGCTTCGAAATCACGTCACACACAAAAAAAGAAATAATTTCGCTCACAACTCAATCTACCATTTTGCGTGACTTACAAACAAACAAACAAACAAACAAACAAACAAACAAACAGACAGAGAATCGGCTATTAATATATAGACTAGCCGCCAAACCGGCGTCGCTCGCCGCCCATGTTCACCTGCTCTGTATCACTGTATCAATAAACGTCAATTTCCTTATCGTTTATTATCGTACAACTTGTGTTCAATCAGAAGCAGATTCGAAGTCTGGTAAAACCAATCTTTTATCAGTGTAACAATACACTCAAAACGTTGAGAGAGAAAACTTCAACTTTTTATTAGCTTTTGTTTTAAAAAAGTTACGTGCTCTAACATGGGTGCTATCAAACGTAAGGGGGAAATCGTTTCTCTTCTTAAAAAGATCACGCCGGAGGAGAGTAAAAAGGCACGTGCTAAATGAATAAAGAGAATAAAAAAACGTTCGATCAGAACCGCTTAACAATTAAAAAAAGAAATTAAATTAAAAGAAAAGTAAAAAAATATTTTGTTTCATGATACTCTTTTTTTACCTATCGGTTTTTAAACATTTTGATTGCTCGAAAAAAAATTTACCCGTCTTAGACAGTCAGGCAAGGATACGTTAGGATACACTGGCAAGCATGCTGCCAAGTTCTGCCATTGCTGCTTTTTGTCCAAAATGTTTAATCAGTTAGTTTCTTTGTATTTAGTTGATGTATTGTTTTCAAAGCCAACGTAGTCAACGTAGTCCTTGGAATATAAAACAATCAATAATAATAAAAACAAAACGTTATTCCTATTAATTCATCAGCCAAAAAGTCACGTTCGATTGGGGTTGAAATGTGTTTGCGTCGAACTGACGTCGCACACAAAAAAAGAAATAATTTCGCTCACAACTCAATCTACCATTTTGCGTGACTTACAAACAAACAAACAGACAGACAGAGAATCGGCTATTAATATATAGACTAGCCGCCAAGGCGGCGTCGCTCGCCGCCCATATCCACCTGCTCTGTATCACTCTATCAATAAACGTCAAATTTCCTTATAAACGGCTCGTACAACTTGTGTTCAACCAGAAGCAGATTCGAAGTCACAACCTCTGGTAAAATCAATCTTTTATCAGTGTAACAATACACTCAAAACGTAGAGAGAGAAAACTTCAAATTTTTATTAGCTTTTGTTTTAAAAAAGTTACGCGCTCTAACATGGGTGCTATCAAACGTAAGTGGGAAATCGTTTCTCTTCTTAAAAAGATCACTCTGGAGGAGAGAAAAAAGGCACGTGCTAAATGAATAAATAGAATAAAAAAGCGTTCGATCAGAACGCTTAACAATTAAAAGAATAAGAAGAAATTAATTTATTAAAAGAAAAGCAAAAAAAAAAAAAAAACATTTTGTTTTGATATGATACTCTTTTTTTACCTATCGGTTTTTTAACATTTTGATTGCTCAAAAAAAAAGTTCACCCGTCTCAGACAGTCAGGCAAGAGTTAGTGGCAAACCGAACATATGCTGCCACGTTCTGCCACTGCTGCTTTTTGTCCAGAATGTTTAATCAGTTAGTTTCTTTGTATTTAGTTGATGTATTGTTTTCAAAGTCAAGTCAACGTGGAATATAAAACTAACAATAATAATGAAAACAAAACGTTGGTCCTATTAGTTCATCAGCCAAAAAAAGTCACGCTTGATTGGAGTTGCAATGTATATGCTTCGAACTCACGTCGCACACAAAAAAAGAAATAATTTCGCTCACAACTCAATCTACCATTTTGCGTGACTTACAAACAAACAAACAAACAGACAGACGGAGAATCGGCTATTAATATATAGACTAGCCGCCAAGGCGGCGTCGCTCGCCGCCCATATCCACCTGCTCTGTATCACTCTATCAATAAACGTCAAATTTCCTTATAAACGGCTCGTACAACTTGTGTTCAACCAGAAGCAGATTCGAAGTCACAACCTCTGGTAAAACCAATCTTTTATCAGTATAACAATACACTCAAAACGTATAGAGAGAAAACTTCAACTTTTTATTAGCTTTCGTTTTAAAAAAGTTACGCGCTCTAACATGGGTGCTATCAAACGTAACGGGGAAAATGGTTTCTCTTCTTAAAAAGTTCACACGGAGGAGAGAAAAAAGGCACGTGCTAAATGAATAAATAGAATAAAAAAAACGTTCGATCAGAACGCTTATAACAATTAAAAGAAGAAATTAATTTGTTAAAAGAAAAGCAAAAAAAAAAAAAAAAAAAAAAAAAATATGTGATATATTGATATGATACTCTTTTTTTACCTATCGGTTTTTAAACATTTTGATTGCTCAAAAAAAAATTTTACCCGTCTCAGACAGTCAGGCAAGAGTTAGTGGCAAACCGAACATGCTGCGACGTTCTGCCACTGCTGCTTTTTGTCCAAAATGTTTAATCAGTTCACTCACGTCGCACACAAAAAAAAGAAATAATTTCGCTCACAACTCAATCTACCATTTTGTGTGACTTACAAACAAACAAACAGACGGAGAATCGGCTCAGAATATATAGACTAGCCGCCAAGGCTAGTCTATATATTCTCTGCACTTTAAAAAAAGAAATTAAATTATTAAAAGAAAAGCAAAAAAATATTTTGTTTCATGATACTCTTTTTTTACCTATCGGTTTTTAAACATTTTGATTGCTCGAAATAAAAGTTCACCCGTCTCATACAGTCAGGCAAGGATACGTTAGGATACACTGGCAAACCGAACATGCTACCATGTTCTGCCACGGCTGCTATTTGTCCAAAATGTTTAATCAGTTAGTTTCTTTCAAAATAGTTGATGTATTGTTTTCAAAGCCAAGTCAACGTGGAATATAAAACTAACAATAATGATAAAAACAAAACGTTATTCCTATTAGTTCATCAGCCAAAAAAAGTCACGTTCGATTGGGGTTGCAATGTATTTGCTTCGAACTCACGTCGCACACAAAAAAAGAAATAATTTCGCTCACAACTCAATCTACCATTTTGCGTGACTTACAAACAAACAGACAGACAGAGAATCAGCTATTAATATATAGATGATTTTTCCACCATGTTGATCAAGCTTTACAAAAGATTGCAACTTTCCTATAGTTATTTTATATTTATATTTTCACCCTTTTTACCAAAAGGGTGGAACTTATTCTGGGACGGCAAATCGTCCTATTTATTTACTTGTCCCGAAGAGTAAATCTCTGGTTTTCACAAGAAATTCTTTTTAAATTCAAAAACCTTACTTAAATCAGGCAAAGAATTACAAAACAATGAAAATTTGAGTTGGAACACAAAAAAACCCACAAAGTTTGCTTTGTACCTTAAGTGTATTTAATTTCGCGGTATCGAAAATTTCGCGTGTATTAAATTTAGTACAGTTTAAATTTTTCAAAAATCCAAAATCGCAAAATTTAATACACGCGAAAAGTTCTAATATTTCAAAAATCGCGAAAATTTGTGAAAGATTCTTTTAAAACTTTTCCTAGTACAGTGGAACCTCCTTTAAAGTGGACACCTCCTTATGACGGACAAAAAATTTTGTCCCGGATGAATCCTTAATAAACTCTTATGAAGAAATCTCTCCAAAGCGGACAGTCTTAAGCGGACTCCTCCTTAAAGCGGACATTTTTTCCTGGTCCCGCACGGACAATTCCACCTAAAATCTACCTTTATAAAGCGGACACCGAGAAATTTCGACAAGAACATCAAAATTCAGTATTTTATTGTAAACATCTGTTTACAAGATTTTCTTGTTTTTTATCATAAGGTTTATCTTATTTGTTACCCAAGTGACAGCCCTTTCTTGGCCACCAACGTGAATCTTTGCGATTCACTGGCAAAAGTAATTAACTGACAAAATTAATTAACCATCAAAATTGACAGAAATCTAAGTAACAATGAACAGACAGTTTATATTTAAGTCTCTGATTATAGGAGTATGATCATCTGACAAATCTTTACCATTATATTAATACGGTGAAAACACTTATCAAAGTAAGACAACACTGAGGGTAAGGCCCTTACTTACCCAAACACATTTCACAAGGTTTACACCATAAAGTCTGATGGTAAATGAACGTAATACTGCTATTTGTGCTGAAAAAGAGCAACAACAAAATTTCGTTGTTCGCTTCTGCGATTTCTGCGATTCTTTCCGGATTCTTGCTCCAACCTTGAGCACAGAAAACTCTAGGTAGTAGGTTAAGCCTCGCTCTAAAAATATTTGTAAATTTTTTAGGCATTTGAGTTCTACTGTCTTTTCAGAGACAGAATACACAATTTTCTGGTTTTTTTGTGCTGTGTAAATTTAAGTGAATGGCTGCAATGACACTTATGATGAGCAAATCAAAAAGCCATTTGTACATTCATGAGTACGCATTTGGGAATATGGTTTTACTTTAAAAAGCAATCCTGTTTGCGGATCACTACCATTTACGATCATATTTAAGCCTCTCCTTGTTTTCCTGCTCAATTTGATAAATTTTCGTCATTTCAAGTCTATAAAAGTCACCCTGACGGAGAGTCATTTTTACAAGTTACAGCCTCTCCAATATGTTGTCTATTACTATTGATCGAACAAGATGTTTTGTATGACCTGAGTCTACTTGCTAAACCTTAAGTGTGGCATCGCCATGCACACAAAAGTGGGCGAAAGATTACGATCGAAATCCATGAATTGTCATCGCATGTTTTTCGTTTCTTCTTTAAATGACCAAACTCTCATTAACAAATTTTGACTGAGCTGTTGTTACGTGTCTGGTTGTATAGTATTTGATTACATGCGAATCTTCTGGATGAACCGATCAAGCTTTAAAACTTTGAAGTGCTTTGATCGCATAATTACTTTTTACTAAAGTGTCTCAAAATGACATTTTTTTTTAATCATAAGTACGTACCAGGCATAAATCTTTTGGTTCATTATCATCAACTTAATCAAAAATTGGTTTCTATGAGCAAACAAAAATAAGTTTAAAAAAAGAAAAACAGACGAAGTAGAGTGCCGAATAATCTCGACCTTCGTTTAATTTGCTTGTTAGCTTGTTACAGTACTAGGTTGTTCGCTCACATTTGTTCGGTTAGGACCACAATAAGTGCAAACATTGAGGGGGAGCGTGGCATTATACTTACCACTCACTCTATGGAGAAGGCTGACGCGTTATGCGCACGTGTTGGAATCATGGTAAAAGGACAAATGAGGTAAGACACTCTCCTCCTCTTATATTTATATCTTTTCTACTCTGGCTGTAGGTTGGAGCCTAATTTCATTAAATGCCTTGTTTATTCAAACTAAAATAAGAGTCTTTTGATCATAAAGGTGACATGACCGCATCACACTTGCGTGGGCAAAGACAATGAAGGGTCAGTTTGGCTGTGTTTGTAACTCTTTATTTGAATAGGTTCAAACTGAATAAATAGAAATTAAAAATAAATTACAAAAATTGAATTGAGAAAATCTAAGTCTAAGTACATGTAAGTGAAAATATTCAAAAAAATTCTAAGTCCAACTTTAAGTACAAAAACTAAGTCCACATGCAAAAAAAAAGAAGGTGTGGCAAAACTTACCAGCTAGCCTGTGTAGAAAATTGAAGTGTAATGATGAGTGATGAATGATGAGTTCAGTTGAGGTGTTGACCCTTCAAAGTCTTTTTTGAACTGAGTGAAACTGAAAGTGGACTGCACTTAGAAGGGCTATGAGGCTAAGTTGATAATTTAAAGACCAGAAAAAAGCAAAGTGGATAATATATACAATGACCTAAATAAATTACAGAATGTTTTTATATATTTTTTGATTATGTGAAATGTAAATAAATTAATAAATTAATATGTGACAAAATACAGAACAAAATACAGAGAAATTTTTAATTATTGAAATATTTATAATTTATGTAAAAAATGTGAAGAATCCTAATTTATCTAAAATTTGAAAAACCATAGCTAATGCTGTGACAACACTTCTCCATATTTTCTTGATGCTCTCCAAGGTTGGGAAAGCCTTATTCAAGAGCTTTGATGTTGTATTTTAGGGTTTTGTGACATTCGATTTTCCAGGGGAAATTAAGATTTGTTTGTCGGACACGAACAAAAGGGCTTTTTTCTTTGTTACAAACACTACACCATTACAAGGTTACTAACGATGGATCCGTAACGCTCTCTCATTCATCGTTGGAGTTTGTTAAGAAACATGAAATGCTTTTAAACACACATTCCTTGATACTTTCTAATTTTACAGATGTGTTGGTACGACACAGGAACTGAAGACAACGTATGGACAAGGTTATCAGTTGGAAGTGAAATTCAAAACGCAGGAGATGGAACGTCACGAAGAAAGAAAGCTCAGGTATTGTAGATTTTGGTTTTACCATTTTTCCCGTCCTATAAATCTCGTTATCCCGAAGTCCCTCGGGAGTTCGAAGTGTATTAGGCTTAAGAAACCAGTTAACAGGTTTGGAAACAGTTCGCATAGAACCAATCAAAACTGTTATATTTATATTCAAGCGAAGAAATTCACTCTGTGGAATTTCATCTTAGAATTATCAACTACGTTCAACCCATATTCCCGAACGCTGTCGAAACGGAATATTTCGGTACCCGAATAACTTACAAAGTTCCGATGGGTGAAATTCAGAATTTATCGTTCGTTTTTGCTTGTCTGGAAGAAGGTAAACAAAATATCTTCCTTATTGAAGGACGTTAGCACCTCCATAAGATCGGCACAATTTTCGGAATTCTTATTGAAATTCTGCACTTCTATCATAGGTAAAGATGAAGTCAACATCGAAGAATGTAGCTTCAGTCAATCGACTTTAGAGCAGGTAATTTTATTCTGTTGCAAAACTTTCCTGATTACAAAACTGATCAGAAACCTTCCGTCGCCATCTTAAGTCGGCACCGTTCGTTCGAATATTTACACATCTGATCAAGGGAAATCTTGTGCATGTTATATGAAAATATATTTGTTTAGGTTTTCCTTGGTTTTGCAAGAGAACAAGATGATGACTTCACCGGTCAACAAATCAACAATTTAGAAGTTTGAACAGTTCTACAAAACTGATTCCATTTCATATTGCTGTCTTGATTAGTTTTGATCCTCATTTAATATCAGTGAGGTACAAGTATGAATAAGCGAGACTTGATAGATAGATTTACGTTATTTATTGAGATAATAACGATGAGAACAACACTCATAAAAAAAACCGTCTTCGTTTTAAACTGGTCTAAAGACAGCATTACGCGATTAAATCTATGTGATCAAGGTTCTGGATTCAATTCAATTCAAGTTGCTTCAATGGAAGTTGTGCAATGGAAATTCAACAGATGGAAATTTAAGTACATTTAGTGTTGTTGTTCTTGCCTTATTGTTGAGCGGTTGCTGATATTGTTTTTCTTTTGTAGTAAAGTATTATCAAATCGGTGAACTTTTAAAGTCTTGTAATCAACAATTAAACAAAAGTCTACTAGTTTGTTTGCTAAGGTGGTAGCAAAAGGATTATTATTGGATAAAGATTAAGCTGGTATAACATTCATATAGATGTGCAGAGAAAAGAAGTATTGATGTGAATCAAAAAGGATTTTATTATAGAATTTAATTTTATAATGAATGAAATTAAGAACAATACTAAAATCATTTAGTGTGTAAATGATCAAAACAGGTGAGAATATGGACAAGTGAGAGGTTACTATAAGCTTTAGCATGAGTTATCCATCTCAGTTTACGAGTTTTTCAATAGTGGTACTATTTATTGTATCAATAGAAAGTATACGTACGTTACGTACTATTTATTGATTTATTGATTTATTGATTTATTGATTTATTTTATCGTATGACATATTTGCAGAAGGGTACGGCTATTACAAGGAATACATGAGAAATTAGAGAATTGCACAAACTAGTGAAGAGATCAAATCGGCTGATAGAGGAGTCAAAATGATTCAAGGGCTTCTTAGGCAAAGAAGATAAAGAAGTCCTTTAACCATATTTTATTGTGAAACTGAACCAACAAAATCTGCAACAGTTGTTAAGTTTAACAAACGTACAAATGTAATCCAAAAACTGTCCCCTTCTTTATTGAGAGTAAGTGTGACACTTTTTTAATAAGTTCTGGTGGAAAACGTTTTATTTGTTGCAATTTCTGTCATGTGAGCTACCTACCTTTCCACCGTGCTTTAAGCGATAACTGAAAATAAACCATAATAAACCGTAATTTATTGTTTTTGTTGTTGTTTTTCTTTTGCAGTAAGAACATAATATAATCAGTTGACTTTTATTTCTTACAATCAACAATCTAATAAAAGTCTATTAATCTATTTGAAATTAGCAGTATTAAGATTAGAACTGGCTAATGATGAACGTGGTATGACATTAAAAGATACGGTGACAAAAGAATTATTGATGTGAATTTAAAAGATAATAGATTTTTAATTTTGTAATGAATAACATTAAGAACAACCATGAAATTGTTTAGTATATAAATGGTCAAAACATCTGAGAATGTGAAACATTAATTAAGTAAGTTGGAAGTAAAGTCGTTATTAAAGGTTTCAGAATGACTTATTTGTTTCTGTTTTGGAGTTTTCTAATAACAGTACACTTAATTGTATCAAAAGAAAGTACTTGCGTACGTTATAATAACATATTTGCAGAAGGATCCGGCTATTGCAAGGAATACATGGGAAATTTGAGAATTGCACTAACTAATGGTAGTGCCAAATTTACTGATAAACAATTAAAAAGGTTTCAAGGGTATTTAAATCTTTTTATTAAATATAGAGATAAGCTAGATGATCAGTACAACATCAGATATGTAGCCGAAATTGTAGAAAGTAGTTGCCCTTTACAGAAAGTCATAGAAACCCTCAATCTTCTCATTCCTTACTTACCGCCATCAAAACATATTGTCGATTGCATTGATAATTACAATGGTATGTTTGTCAAATACTTCATCATGTATGCAAATTGACAAAGGAAAATTATAGTGTCTACATCCCACCTTGCTACGAGGATTGTGTGAAACTTCGAAACAGTGAAATTTGTGCATCTGTTTACCGTTTTCTCCAAGCCGTTGTTAAATACAACTTGTGTAGTGACTTTGCTGGTGTTCTTGCAACAAATATGGCAATGTTAACATGCTTCCAATTGAACAAAACCAACAAAAATTGTCATTCAAACCGTGATATGTCAGGAGAATCCAGGAATTTTATTGATTGTTATGATGGAGAAAAGCCTTATGTAGGCTTCAAAAACATCTCACAAATTGGATCCCCGTGTGTGGAATGGAAACTTGCAAATGCTACTAAATATTCAGATTCAATCGTATACAAGAACTATTGTAGAGATCCTCAAAATCATGGCAGCAAACCCTGGTGTTACATTAATAAGAACGGTGGATGGGAATACCGTAATGTTCCAAAATGTCATTCATCATCTGATTCATTGAGATATGGTTTGTTTGGAATGACTGCAATTATTGTTCCTATTGGATTCGCAGTTTGGTGGAAGAGAAAGGAAGATAAAGAAATCATTCAACCGTATTACAGCGTGAAGTTGAACCAGAAAAACCTGCAGCAGATGATGAGTTTGACCAGCATATAATTGTAAAACCACTAAGCTGCAACCTTTTTATGAAACAAATGCAACACACTTTCAATGAATTTTCCTGGAAAACGTTTAATTTGTCGCAATTTCTGCATGTGTGCCTGTTCACCAGTATGTTAAGTGGTAGCTGCAAATATTTTCGTATTACTATGACTTTTGCACTTATTACTGTCTTTGGTTTGACCAAAACTGCATAAATGTAATTTAAAAGTTGCCTTTCCTCTTAAAGTAATAACTTTCTAAAATGAATTTCAGACTTGTCCATTGTACTAATAAATTTTTCTTATAGTTTCTCTACTTATCTCTCTCCCACACAAGTCCAAGAGCCAAGGTCTGGTTCTCATGGACCTCCAAATCCCTGGAAATTTTACATAAAAGTAACCCATCCCGTAAATGAACATAAATTGCAGGGAATAAAGTACTTGTCAAATAATTTTGAACAGCAGCGTACCAAAATATCCCGAGGTAAGGCTGGGTCAGCTCCCCAGCAATGACCCGGAGTTTTTCAGCAGCTTAATCCATCTGATTAATGGCCAAAATTTTAACTGGAGATATCCTATGTGATTACGAGATAATTGGTCAAAAAGCTTACCGAAAAGTCCGTGATGACAACGGGTCAATTGATTTTGATTATTTCGGTGACGTTACCTCAAAGGATTAACACTTCTCTAACCCATAACGAAAATGGCTTATGGTATAATGTAACCATTGTAACCATTGTGGCCTACCAAAAATTCCGGGGTTGAGTGTTGGTCTACTGGCCTCAGTTATTCCCATATGACGTCACTAAAAAATTCCTTGAAACTTTCACAAAACAAGATGAGACCAAATAGAGATCTTTTTTTTGAAAAAGATTAATCAGGGTACACATGCTTTTTCATTACGACTACAGCAATTACTGATGATATAAATGGTCCACGTACAGACTTCAAGCATAAACGTGCATATGTGTATGTGTATGAAAAAATACTATCTTGTTTATAAACGTTCTTACTTTTAAAACGCCCAATATTTTTAATAACGGGCGCTACCTTTTCTTTTTAGTAACTGGCTTTCCTTTTAAGACCTGTTTGTTTAAAAATTTATCATCTTTCAAATAACTCCTCTTTTTCGTTTTCCATTGGGTTTTTCAATTGGGTTTTCCATTTCAAAAACGATTTTTGCAATCAAACTTTCTTATATCAAATAAACCTCTAAAAATCTTTAAAAATGTACTTTCTGATGGAGAAGCAAGTTCTTCTTATTCGGGAGAGACTGAGTACTAAATTTGTGTATGTCTCGATTACAAACCTCTACGAACCTCTTCGATATACGGACGGCGGCGTATATCGAAAAGGCAAGAAGTCCTGGTCTCGATTACGAATAAATATGAAAGATCATTGCAATGGGCGATTGTTCCAACAGTGTTTAAACTCCTCAACGAGCCTGTTGATTCGTGATACAAATACTTAATGTCATGAAGACTGAATAAGTTAATATTAGCGGGATTCGGAAAAATCATGTTTCGTTTACACGAAACTATTTTTCTATAGATTTGTAGGGAATTGTATACAACTTAGTAGAGTTGTTCGGGAATTTTTCCCTACAAAGTCATTAGAAACTTCACATTAACACTTGAAATAAGTGTGCAAAATAATGATGTTTCTTTTGATACAACAAAAGGCTTTAAATTTCTGAAGTACCGTTTTAGTAGAACAGTTTCAAAATAATTCTCACAAGTAATTGATTTTTTTCGTGTAACAGGCTCGTCGAGTTTACGAATCTCCCTAATGAGTGTTGGCCAAAGTTCTTACCAATGGAAAAATATGAGCAACCTATAACTAGGAACGACCGTATCGGTGGTACAAAATTGCGTGAAACCTTGAAGATTAATGGCTCGTTTGAATTTGAAGCTCCAAGAATTTTTAATACATAATCCATTCTTCTCTTAACTAACCCTCTCAACATTATAATTTCACCCATCATGTGCTTCATTTCTATTTTAACGGATGAAAATATTCAAAAAACATATACAAAAAACCTACTCGTAATATGACGAAATCAACAGAAAAACAAAAGAAACTAAAAGAAACTTTGAAAACATATTTACCTTAAAAATAATAATTAAAAACACAAACGTAATGACAGAATTAGTATAGCTAAAGAATTTTTAACTTATGAAAACATTCACATATGTGGAGCCATTTTTTATTTCCAGTTCAAAGCTCCTCTCTGGAAAATTCAAAACACAATAGTAAACATCCCTCTTATCCTTTATTTATCCACTAATACTAACTGTGTTTTAACTAAATAGATACTATTTTAACTTTACCTCTCAATACCAATTCACATCATCATATCATGTTAGTAAACAATATTGATCATGTTCTGCAGCCATTATCAAACACTTCTAAACTCTTTACTTTCTATATTTCATACCTGTAAACAAATTAATTACACTCGATTTACTTCCCAGCATACTTTCCTGAAATTCCACTACCATTTTTATACACTGAAAGGTATAAATAAAGAAAAAGACAGACAGTGGCGGCAAGCTCTCCTTTCATGTTGTTTTCTAAACTTCATAACTGTGGAGCCATTTTGAAATAAATAAATAAAAGAACAGCCAGTTCGTTACCAAAACAAATCAGTAACTGCTCGAGGGCATGCAACTTTTTGATCGTTTTAACTCTGTTTTTACTATCTCTTAACGCTGTATTTATTAAATGCGTTTGATTCATGTACTTTCGTATATTACTTTGTATCTTTTCCAAACATTTTGCCACCGAAAAAAGTAAAACCATTTTCACCAATCAATGTATATAAATAAACATCATCCTTTCTGCAGCCATTTTTAAACAACTTCACTTCAATTACACTACTTCACTGCTGCACTCTCATAACTGTTTGATAACTATAAAAAGAAATACGTAAAATCAGCACACGTTTCTATCGCAAAAATAGACTTTCTTCCACTCGTTCTTCGTGTTTGGTTTTCCTCTGAAAAAACCTATTATATAAAAAACAAACATCTGTTCCAAAACTCACTTACTGATGTGCCACCTGTTCTTCTATTAATCTAAAATACAATAACAGTAAAAGTTTATAATAATATGTTTTATAATATTATAATGACAATATTTTCGCATGTATACAAACCTGTGTTTCTTCGTGAAGTTCACAACGAAGAAATGAAAATCCGTTATTAACGACCGAAATTTTTGGAATTTGTCAGCCAATCAAATGAGCGCATTTTAAGAGTTTTCCTGTATTAGCCAATGAAATCGATCAGCGACGGGATTTCCCCATTTACTAATCGTAAAAAAACGCTCTCACTTCTACGTGGTTTTACGACGAAAAGGGAAAAAATAAGAAGGATTTGACCGTGAGAGAAAAACAAATATGTCACTCTCTAAAATAAAAGTGGTATGCACAAAGTTTTTTTAGGTCATTTCTCTATTTGTGTCCATTTGCATTTGAAAAACACCAGGAAAAGGTTCAATCAGGGTTGCCAGCAGACCTTGATAATCTTGAACAACCTTTGAAAAGTCATTCAATAACCTTGGAAATTCAGGAAATTTTTCTCACAGTTATATTTTTTCAGTTATATACTCCTTTTGGCTGCAGTAAGTATACAAGTTATTTTCATTTTAACAATATCCGTAATAAAAATTATACATGGATAAGCTCACGATCAAATGTTTCTTCTGTGTAGCATTCCTAATAAGTTTAACAATTTCCAAAAATTCTAATGGTACCTACTTTTTTTCAGTAGTGTTTCCAAATATGTAACAGGGTCTACACCGTGAAAAGTGCTTTTATGTTTTTGTAAAGTTTTATATAGACTATCCATTAGTCGCCACTTGATATTGAAGATGTAAATATATTTATTATTTTTACAGTTTATATAGAAGAGAGAGTTACTGTTGATTATTGAACTATTCTACATTGAGAGTTACTGTTTTGTTTTAGTGAAATTGTTTGAATCGTTAGATTTTTTCCTGGAAATGACCTTGAAAATTAATCAAAAATGGCCTTGAAAGACCTTGAATGACCTTGAAATACAAATTTTATTTATTTTTATTTCTCAACACTATGAATGTGATGGAGATGCTCTTTTCAATGGAAGCATGGAATTTAATCTGTTGATTTCAGTAGAAATATACTTATTATATTCTATGTTATGTTGATTTAAGTTATAAAATGTAATTTTTCTTCTTGCAATCATTTTGAAAACAGATTTCCTTTTAAAATGAAATTGACTTTTTCTGAAATGATTTTGTCATATCTCTGCCAAGTATATGTATAAAGTCCATACAAACAGTAAGTCATATTTGGGCAATTGTTAGACTTATTCTCATATAGCTAAAAGCATTTTTGAAAATATCTTGAAGATTTATTATCCATGATGTCATTCAAAATTGACCAAGGTGACGAAATTTTTAAAAAAACTTTTTATCCAATAGAGAATTTTCTGTGGAACAATTAATCATATTACGGAAAAGTCTCAATATAAGAAAAAGTACCAAAAAATCTATTTTAGGCCATAACCCAGTATATATCATTCGAAAAAGTAATGAAAACAGATAAAAAGAGATGTAGCAATTTATGTCTGAAGATGTCTAGTTCACAAAATATGAGGCAAAAAGGAACCAAAATTACGTCATGGTTGATGACGTGGTTAAATACTTGATCACAGGGTTGCCAGTTTGTAATAAAAATATCCCTGTCTAGGTCAGTACTGTTCAAGTGCAAGGAAAACCTTTTAAGTTATAAGATTTACAAAAATGCCGCTGCCTTCCTGCCGTAATCGGCTGCATTTTTATCTTTCAAATAACTCCTCTTTTTCGTTTTCCATTGGGTTTTCCATTTTAAAAACGATTTTTGCAATCAAATTTTCTTATATTAAGTAAACCTCTAAAAATCTTTAAAAATGTACTTTCTGATGGAGAAGCAAATTCTTCTTATTCGGGAGAGACTGAGTACTAAATTTGTGTATGTCTCGATTACCAACCTCTACGAACCTCTTCGATATACGGACGGCGGCGTATATCGAAAAGGCAAGAAGTCCTGGTCTCGATTACGAATAAATATGAAGGTCATTGCAATGGGCGATTGTTCCAACAGTGTTTAAACTCCTCAACGAGCCTGATGATTCGTAGTACAAATACATAATGAAGACTGAATAAGTGAAGTTCATTATCTAGGTCTAACAGACCGCGTCCTCCTCATTAAAAAGCTCAATGAACAGAATATCAAACGTAGCTTTTGATGTCAAGCCACAAACGTTCTGTTTGTCATATTCCCATGGTATGGTTGTAACCGTACCGATCTGTGATAAATGGTTTATTTGCAGTACATGTGCTACGCAATAACTGTCTCTCTGGATTGATCCTATCCAACGATTCTCTAACACGTGACCCTTGGGCTATGATAATATTTCTTCCTAATAGTGAACCTAATACCATTCTTTCTCCTCAATGATATTCTTAACAATGGCATTTAAGTTGATATTATCTATGTCAGTGCAATTTTAAATCTGTTGTTGAAATACTTTTCGACGTTCTCTTAAGAGTTTCATCTGAGACAATAAAGTTCTGCGATTTGATTCTAATTGATTTTAAACTTAAACTTGCTCTTCCTCAATAAAACCAACAAGAATCAAAAATAGAGTTCCTTTCAATAATGTGGTATTACCTCTAAAGATACGTGCTTAAAAGAACCATTGATATGAATAAGAAAGAATTTTATAATAGAACTTAAATTTTGTGATTAATAAAATTAAAAACAAATTGAAAATCAGTTAGTATATAAAGGGTTAAAACCGTTGTGAATGTGGAACAGTAAGTGGTTAGTAAAAAATTTAGTATGACTTTCTTGTTTCTGTTTACGAATTTCCTAATAACGATACACTTAATTGTGTCAGAAGAAAGAGCTTGCACACGTTATCTTGAAATATTTGCAGAGGGATCTGGCTATTGCAAGGAATACATGAGTAATTTGAGAATTGCACAAACTGGAGATGACGCCAGATCGGCTGACGAAAGATTGAAAATGCTTCAAGGGTTTCTTAATCTTCTAAATACCTTATTACACGAATATTACGAGACATGTAATTAACACGAATGGAAAATTTTCGTGTTAATAAAAACCCCGTTAATTTTTGACTCGTGTAAATTTACCCTCCGTTAATTAATGGATATGTTTAAAAAACCTCCCTTAATTTATTCCCAGCGTTAATTTTCAAAATCACCCTTAGATTGAACCGGAAATGATATTTTATGGCAAATTCATAATTATCTTTCTTGCTTTATATTAGTAACTACAATATTGTTCTTGTTTCATTGTGTTCCTAAAAACGCCGTTATTCGTCAATCAATTCGATTTCGCTCTCTCCATCGTCTATCTCACAGTCACTGTTTTCCATTTCATCACCTACTAATTCCTTTAGTATTTCTTTTGAATTGTCTATGTAAGCTCCAGCTATCGGATACTGTACATCTTTTACCTTTTCCATTAAAACTGATAGGTTTTCTGGGCTATCCCAAGTGACCGATACTTTAATTGGAATCTCCAACCCACCTTGTAGCAAGGGGGAGGCTATGGGTTCTTTTTTGGAAACCTCTACCTCATACTTGGCTCCTTCCAAGATCGAGTACCATACATATCGTGATAGTTCCCTCGGTATATGACCAACAATTATCCAGCCAAATCTTCCTCTCATTGTAACTCTACCAGCTACTGCAAATTTATCGTGTTCATTGTTTTCCTCTCTTTTGAGCGTCACCTTCTCTTTTTCATAAGGTTTCCAATTAACACTGTTCTTGTAAACATGATATCCTCTTAACCCTGAGTAAAACTCGAAGTGGTTTGCCATCTTATTCAACGAAAAACTTACGAAACCAGCAAACGAAAACATTGACAAGACTGCGTCAATTCTTTTGCGTTTTTTATGTTTTGTTTTGCAAAGTGCAATGCAATGTTTTCAAAGCCTTAAAAGTTTGAACTTGGAAACGTTCCAATCGTCGAATGCAAATTCGAACGTTTTGTGTTCGATTTTAGAATCGTAGCTTTGTTTACAATTTCATTTTGAGCGTTGGGTAGCTAACAGTTCAAAATGTCACTGCTGAATTATTTTAAAAGTGCCAATAGCAGTGATGTGGCAAGTGCTGCAAGTGCCATTAAATCGATGGAGAGTGGCCAAAACCTACCATCAAGCATTTCTAACAAGGAACTTTTAAAAGTTAAAGAAAGTTTGCAAGTTGTTGAACGAAAATCTGGTAAAAGAACAACCTACAAAGAAATTGAAAAACGAGAGATTGCAAAATCTGCAATGATGTTTGGAGCTACTGCTGCAGTTAGAAAATATCGTAAACAATTTCCTTCTCTGACCGAAGGCACTGTGCGACCATGGGTAAAAGCCTACAGAAAATCGCTACAAGAGCAAAAGAAAACTAACTCAGATGATATTGTTTTAAAAATTGGAAAGCAAAGAGGCAGACCACTTTTATTAGAAGAATCGCTTGACCATAAGTTGCGCTCAATGTTGACAAGTTTACGTTTGGCCGGTGCAGGTATAAACATTCATGTTGTTCGCGGTGTTTTGAATGGCCTGGTGCGAGCTAACCCGATCGAGTATGGAAGGTATGTCGAGTTCAATGTTACAAGATCGTGGACTCGATCATTGTATCAGAGAATGAAATTTTCACGCCGAGCAGTAACAACATCAAGACCAATCATCACTAGATCACTGTGGACAGAGGTAAGATCGCAATACCTTTTCGAAATCATCGACAAAGCTCTGACATATGACATTCCTGATGAACTAATAATAAATGTTGATCAAACGCCATCAAAGTTTGTGGCAACAGATAATGTTACCATGGCTGCTAAAGGGGAGAAGCATATTTCCCGTGCTGGTGCAACTGATAAGCGCGCCATTACTGTTACACTTGCCGAAACCTTAGACGGTGAAATT
The DNA here is from genome assembly GCA_027922465.2 of Turritopsis dohrnii. Taxonomy (NCBI): domain Eukaryota; kingdom Metazoa; phylum Cnidaria; class Hydrozoa; order Anthoathecata; family Oceaniidae; genus Turritopsis; species Turritopsis dohrnii. The sequence continues at coordinate 93,454 of BQMF02000227.1, read as the reverse complement.
CTTCCTTTCCAGCTCATCTACACAGGAAAAACCAAAAGATCGTTACCGAGTGTCAAATTTCCCGAAGGCTTTTGCCTTGCATACAATCCAAAACATTGGAGCAACGAAACTGAAACGCTGCGATTGATTGATGAAGTCTTGGTCCCCTACATTACAAAGATTAAGGAAGCAAAATCGTTGCCACCGACACAAAAAAGTTTGTTACTCTGGGATGCTTTCAAAGCCCAATCAACAGAAGTTGTCAAGGATTCACTTGAAGCCAATAAGATCGAGGTAGTTACTGTGCCGAAAAACATGACGCATTTGCTCCAACCCCTCGATTTAACAACCAACGCCACGTTTAAAAAGATCGAAAAACGAGCTTTCAGTGAATATTTCACAAGCTGTATAATGAAGGCCCTTGAAGTGGAGCCAGACCGAGATGTGACCTCTATAGAAGTTGATCTCCGTCTATCAACCTTAAAACCCCGACATGCAAAGGTCATGACAGAGTTGTATGACTACCTAAAAACTGAAGACGGGAGAAAGGTCATCGAATCTGGTTGGAAAGCAGCAGGTATCAAAGAAAACCTCGATCAAGCCCGTAAGAATAAGAGAAACCCTTTCAAAAAGAATCCTTTTCAATAGACATTTTTGTAGAACATTTTGCAACATTTTTGTTAACATTTTTTTATTGTAGAGTTCCGATGCATTTTCTAGTTCTAACATAGTTTTCATGGAGATTCATTAATTGTCTGTTCCTTCAGTAGCTCTCTTACTTTGCTTCTGTTTTAAGTATCTTTTTGACAAAATCGTGTTAATTATGTACCATTTGAATTCTTAAAAGGTGTTATTCGTGTTAATTACCACTCACTCTAAAGTTTACACCTGGCCATTCGTGTTAATTTCATGTCGTGTTAATTTCAAGGCCGTTAAATACTTGCCTACTTATTTTCATGTAATAAGGTAAATACAGAGTTCGGCTAGATAATCAGGAGAACATCAGATATATAGCCGAAGCTATGCGTGTTGAATGTCCTTTAGAGAAAAGAATAAAATTCATCAATCATGTTATTGCTTACTTGCCTCCACCAAAACATCTTGCTGATTGCATTGATAGTTTCAGATGGTATATTTGTCAATTATTTCATCCCGTATGCACAATAACCAAAGGGAATGATAGCATCTATAAACCACCGTGTTATGAGGAATGCTTGAAAATTCGAAGCAGTGAGATTTGTGCGTCTGTTTATCGTTTTATCCAAGCCGTTGAAGAATACATGGTGTGTAGGGAAGATGATAAAATGATTGGATTTACAGAAACTATCGCAATGTTAACATGCCTGCAATTGAATAAAACAAACAAAAATTGTTATTCAAAGCTTCATATGTCAGTTGGTTCCGGAAATATGATTGACTGTTTTGATGGAGAAAAGCCTTATGAAGGTTTCAAAAGCATCACAGAAACTGAATCCTCTTGCGTGGAATGGAAACTTGTAAATGCAACTAAATATTCAGATTCAATCGTATACAAGAACTATTGTAGAAATCCTCAAAATCATGGCAGCAAACCCTGGTGTTACATTAATCAGAATGGTGGATGGGAATACTGTAATGTTCCAAAATGTCATTCATCATCTGATTCACTGAGATATGGTTTGATTGGAATAACTGCAATCATTGTTCCTATTGGATTCGCAACTTGGTGGAAGAGAGTAAAGTATAAAAAGAGAGAAAAAGAAATCATTGAACCATATTACAGCGTGAAACTGAACCAACAAAACATGCAACAGTTGTTAGGTTTGACTGGCATGGAAACGTAATCCAAAGAATGTCCCGTTTTTTACTGAAAGGAATGAAAAATTTACAGATCTAGTACGTTACTTTCATAAGAAATTTCTTCTTTGAAGAGCTGGCTTTTATGATGCTTTAAGTGGTTATAGAACATATAAACATATAAACTTCCACAAATGCCAATGTACAGACTTGATACTGAACTAGCTATAAAACTCGGTGTTTAAACGGAATCTATGAAATCCTATTTTGTTTGCAAACGAGCTTTCCTATTAGAAACGAGGCAATCCTTTTTAAAAACGGGCTATCGTTTCTTAAAAACGGACTTTCTTGTTTAAAACGGGCTTTCCGTTTTAACGCGTGTTTGTTTAAAAATTATTATGTTTCAAATAACTTCTCTTTTTCTTTAATCCGGTTTTCCTTTTCAAAAACGAATTTACCAATCATACTTTCTTTTGTTAAATGAACCTTTAAAAATCTTTAATTAAAAATGTAATTACTGATGGAGAAAAGTTTCTTCTCATTCGGAAGGGACTGAATACTAAACTTGTGTATGCTCGAGTATATCGAAAAGACAAGAAATCCTGGGTTCGAGGTTGTTTTGATTACAAATAAATATGAAAGGCCGTTGCAATGGGTGATTGTGTTCCGACTGGGTTTAAACTACTTTAAGAGCATATTGATTCTTGGTACAAATACATAATGAAGACTGAATAGGTGAAGTTCATTATCTAGGTCTAACAGACCGCATCCTCCTCATTAAAAAGCTCAATGAACAGAATATCAAACGTAGCTTTTGATGCCAACCCGCAAACGTTCTATTCGTTCTAGGGGCGCTATTTCCTTTTCACACCCCTCTCTAAATATATCTGCCATATTTTTTTTACTAGTTGGCTCTTCATCACGGAGATAAAAAATAACCCTAATCCTAAAACATCCTGGATGGAGAGTTAACCCTAACCCTAACAGGGGGTGCGAAAAGGAAATAGCACGCGTTCTATGTTGTAAACGTACCGGTCTGTGATAAATGGTTTATTTGCGCTATATGTGCCATCTAATGACTGTCAACCTCGTCCCCAGGGCTTCTTGCCATGCAATGACTGTCTCTCTGGATTGATCTTATCCAACCATTCTCTATCACGCGACCTTTTGGACTTTGATATTTTTTCCTAACAGTGAACCCAACACCATTCCTTCTCCAGAAAGAGTGAATCATCGAGAGTATTCTGAACTATGGCATCTAAGTTCATAATGTCGGTGAAGTTAAAATCTGTTGTTGAAATACTTTTCGAGGTTTTCTTAAGAGTAGTTTCATCTGAAACACCTATAAGTTCTGCGATTTGATTCCAATTGATTTTAAACTTAAAACTTGCTCTTCGTCAATTATTTTCAAGGGTCTCCCTTGTTTTCTTTCCGCCTTCGCCATTTCGCCTTGAAACATCACCAGTGAGAACAGAATTAGGGAGATTTACAAGATAAAATAAAAGCGAAATTGTAACACTTTAAAAACAAAGCCGTCTGTTCAAAAACCAATCTTTTTAAAAAGAAAGTGATTTTTTTAAATGGAAAGTCAGTTTTGGAAAAGAAAGCCCGTTTTTGAAAAAGGTAGTATAGTCGACTCTTGACATCTCGAACAATATTTCCGATAACCTGGCTGATTTTCTCTCGTTATCTCTAATAATACCCCTTTCTCGATATCTCACACTTTTCTCCCGGTCCCCTGAGAAATCGAGATATCGAAAGTCGATTGTATTTTTTCCGCTTTCCGTGATACCATTCCAATGAATATCCAAATTAATCTGCAACAGCCCCATTTAACGTGGGTGTGATGTGTCTGCGAGACACATCAGGATAAAAATTGAAACCCTGTTAACAGCACTGCGCTCTCTTTCAAAAAGAAAAAAACTACATCGAAAAACAATTTACAATGTTGAACTCTTTCAGTCTCACAGTGTCCCAAGATGTCGTGTGGAACTGAGGTGTGGTGGATACAGTGAAATAGGGGCACAGATATTGGATATACTGAAATGGGAGAATGTCCCGGCATGCAGCAATCCATCATGGTGAGTTGATTAGGTAGAGGAGGAGCCATTACGAAAATTCGTTGCGATAATATAGGTCAGGATCGTAGAATGACGTCACAACAACACGATTGGCAAACTTTCTTCCCGCCAACGCATCGCTTGCGACTTTAGCTTCGCTTGACGTGGCATACTCGATAAATATCTAAAAAAAATCCAGCAGATTCAGTCCGACAAAACATAAAAAACGATTGAATTTTTTAAAAAGCAAAATTAGTCTTATTGCCTTTCTGGATGTTTCTTCTCTGTTCAACTGAAAATGATGTATGAGGAACAACATGGAGCATTCGAAGGAGTACTTCCTACATACCTTGCCGACACCAGGAACTTGAAATTCACTGCTGGGTCTTGGTATTTGTAAACTGCGTATTCGGCCGTATTTCGAACACTCTTCACGTATATCATCGTATATTTCTAAGAGAACAAACCATTCACAAAGCATGAGGAATAATTCAACGCCAATGCACCAAAATAATAAACTTAACGCGAATTGGGGGAAAGATTTTTATTTATGGCATAAAATTAACACGGTTTTTGAAAGTCCTTCTTTACGTTCACGGTAACAAACATAATATCAACTACAGCTCTTTGAAGTAGGTGAAAAGACAGGCACATCTTTACATCTTTAAATGGCGCTTCGGGACTGGGCGTCGAAGAATTTGATTCACCGAAACAAAACAGGAGACTAATATTCACAGACGATTGACTCTGTCATTTCTAAGGGAAGACATTAAGTATCCTCTATCTTCTTCTGTAAGAAGCGATTGCGCGTATTAGATGGAGGTGTTGGTATTGGATGGAGAAGAAGAGGTATTCGGATGGGGAAAGAAGGCCGCTTCCTACAGGATTTATCGCATGCATTCGGACTTACCGTCATAATCTTCATCGTCCATCAACTCTTCCGCACTCACCATGTTCATAAGGCAAAGGACGTTCGTGGCGGTGATTTCCTTGTTCAGATCGAAACCAGGTATCGTTAGCTAAAGAAAATGGAAGATCGTGCAGTAAATCCATTAAATACATCCTGACTCTAGTGGGTTATATTGCAAGTGGGTTGTAGTACTAAAGTATCAGTGGGTTTATAATGCAACAGCTGCATGAAATTTTGTACAGAGAAGCATGAACGAACGCTTTAAAAGAAGTTCTATTGGTAACATTGTTGATTATACTGACTTGAGCAGGCATTGTCTTTGAACCAACACTTGCTCTCTGAACAACAAGCTTTTTATCTCCCAGTTGCATGCCATTCATACCAGCAATGGCCTGTAGACGTGAGAAAAGGTAAAACATTAAGGAAACATTGAAACGATAAAAACAACAATGGAAAACAAAAACAAAGTCAAAAGAAACAATAAGGGATTTATAACTTACAACATCTGTGATCCCGACATCAACGTATTCGCAGAATGCGTAACCTTTAGATAGACCTGTAGCCGAATCTTTCACCAAGTTAAAGGCACGCAATTCTCCAAATGTAGACAGAAGCTCTTTAACCTGTAAAACACAAAATAATTTATTAGCGCAACGTGTCATCCCATTTCCATAGTTTCATACAACTCACTACAACACTGCCAGAAAAGATAATAATGCAAACTTTATTTTCTTGTATGGAAAGCTTAAAAAGTTGAATGCAGGATGGAATTGCAACTGAGAATTACATTGAAACCACAGAACTTTAATGCAGATATCTCTGGATTTGAGGGACAATTTACTACTTCAGTCTTAAAAGCGAAATTCAGAACTGAAAACAAATCGTAAGGACTCGGTAACAATATCATCTGAATAAAATGGAGAAAAAAAATGTATTCTGAAAAAGAAAAAGAAATAAGACATTTGAGTTTTTCGCGAATGTTTCTGCTTTTAATCATTATTAAATAAAACGAAAAATCTAAGAATGTTTTTGACATCACAGATCAAGTTGCAATAAAATCAAGTGGAAAAATCAAGCTATGATCATGAACAATTTGGGGATGAATTTTAATGCCATATATGTTCCATATATGTATACATGCAAGCCTTCATATGGAAGTTTTCCCAAAGAAAGATTTACCATACTATTACTTACATGGTATTTCGCATATCTTACCTGATCTTCATTGAGATAATTAGGTAGACCTCCAATGAATACTTTATTGATTGTGTCTGGTACAACGGTAGACACCACACCGGGTATGTGGGTAGCTTGTGTTTCTGAAAAAGAAACAAAATCCTATTAAATGTATTTCCAATATAGTGTCAAGTCCCATGAAACATGATGCATATAAATTATATATACAGACTATGGATGTTGTGTTTAAAATATTCCTTTTAACATTTTCCTTAAAAAGAATCTGAACTCATTTAAAGTCGTGCTCTATGCAATTGTGGAAAATTTTCATTGATTATACTGTGCGTAATGATCTGCTAAATTTGAATCTCTACAGGCATTGAATTTGAAAATTGTTGTCTTCTTTTCACCTCCACACAAAATGTTCTTGTACGAGAACAAGTTCATATAATCTTTCATATTTTTGAAATACTTCAAGCACAATGCCACTATCTTTGTAATGTCTTCATTTTCAAAATGTTTTTCGAATGTTTATACTTTGCGTAAGCAAGAAGGCCATGATAATGATCAGTATTTTTACCTTCTTTTAGTATCCAAACCTAGGATGACCACTCTCCCTCCACTTATTCATATTTCATAGACACCTTTACTTTAAAAATGGCTGCTGTGCAACCATCTGTTCAAATCAGACTGCAGTTCATTCAAAGTTTTATGAAGGAAATTTATCATTTCTTCAATATACAAGAAAATCATTGTAGAAAGGATTAGAAAAAAAATGTTTCCCCACTAGGAAAAATCACTGTGAAAAGAAATCACACTAGTTCACACTACGAAAGGCCTTTTATTGAGTAACTTTTTAAAGATTTTGCTGACTGGTCAAGATATTAATTTCAATTTATTATTACTTGACCTTTTTGAGGCATGTATAGCCTGGTGGTTGCAGGTGCAGTGCTGTATCCAGAGTATTTTGGGGTTACTAGCTTTCTTAGTTTCCTTAGTTTAGATGAACATCAATGCAAAACACGACTCTCTCAGTCTTTACTTGTCTACTGTGACCGAAAATTTTGATTTGAATTGTTGAAAACTCATCAAATTGACATTAAAATGGTTATTTCTTATCTAGAGTACCTACAGTACAGTACTGTATCTTTTTCCATCAGTCAAAAAATAAACTATTTATTTATCATAAGTCTTACTGTATGCTGAATGTAAGGCCACCTATAATTAATCATTCATGCATAGTCATTTTTTATGCAAAAATTTCGATGCGGGATGCGGTGATTATTTGATTATTTTTCAAAATTTGTAAGAATTTTTGGTTCTGCAGTTCATGAATGTTTATTATATTGTTTTTCAATTTTACCTCTTCAGGATTATATTGGTTACTTCGCAACAATAAAAGAAGAAAAATCCTATTTTTTCATGATTTCATAACTTGAGTTTATCTTTTCGGTAACTTTAGAAAATAATCAAACTCGATGCGCAATTATTGAATTGTTATTCTGAATGCGTGCGAAAGACTATGAACAAATTAATTATAGGTGGCCTAATTTCTCAAAAAAATATCTCAAAATAAGAAAAAAGTCCCAGGTGGTTTAAATAAAAGTTTCAAATTATTCATTTATCTCACAATGAATGAAGTTGTAGTTGAATATAAAATACCATTTTCAGGAAATTATAAGTAGTTAACAAAATGTCTCATGCCTGCCATTGTTCAATACAGAAATATTATTTCATGTCTCACTGTACGTAAAAGCACAGCTGCAAGTTAATGTTTCAAATGTTTTTCCAAATGTTGGCAGTAATTGTTTTTTAACCCTAAATTGTAATTCACATCTTCATATTGAAGTTGTGTAATTGCATAAAATGCCATTTTATAATATTATTTCATCAAAATCTCTTTCGTTTTATATTCTTTGAAAAGTTAAGATGTTTTGTGTTGAACAATTTCCCATTTCATTTTTAAATTTTTATTTACCAGCCTTTAAAATATGAACACACAACACATGAATCATTTTGCAAACCGGTTCCTTTTTGTTGTTATGCAGTTGCAGAAGAGGCTTCATAAAGCTTTGAAGAAGAATTTTGAAATTACTCTTTATACCTACTATTATCAGATATTATCAGAACATTAAAGAGAGGAATTATTGGTGTTTTTGGTAAATATGCTTGAAGAAGAAGAAAATGAAGCTTTGGTTATAAATAAAACTCTGCTTTTAACATCCAGGACAAAAATATGCAATATCAAGATTATACTGATGAATACATTAAGCAATAATACATGACATTTTCCATAATACATAAATGTATGTAACTTATTCATTTCAATAAAGCAAGTCATATCGACATGTGAAAGAATGACGAGATATAAGAGTATAATGCATATGTATGTTGATAGAACATTGATTGTACCAACTGTTATAATTAAACAACCGGAACTGCCATAGAAAAACTTTTATTCTAAAAGTTTTAGAATGCCACTTACCAGTAATTCCAGGAATCGGTTGGTAATCTTTGGGTCTACGAATCTTTAAAGCTTGCCCCTAAATAAAATGCAGTTGCTAAAAAATTAAAACATAACATGGTTAAAAGCAATTGCAATATTCAAGCAGAAAAAATACTTTGAAATTAATCAGGTATTAAAAAAACATTTTCTCCTTGTTTAAAGACAAACCTGTAACATGATCCCATCGAAGGCCATTGCCAAGGTTGTTTCTTCTACTGAACGAAACTGCAGTAAAAAAAAAGGGGGAAATTTATGATGGATGAAATTTGTAGTAAATGATCTTACATTAAATCTCTCTATATATGTTAAGGTTTGAGAGAAAATCATGACCTCATAATTATGGATAAATCAAACAAATTTACCCTTATCCATAATTCGAATAAATGGGTCATTAATATTGCTAAATTTATCAGAAATTTCCATTCCATTTATTTTATTCCTTGCGATATATATTAACTTTTGACATAGATATGTTTTCATGGAATGAATCAAAAAACAGTGTAATAACATAATGGAATATGTTATGTAATCAAGCAACGCCTAACAATTTTTAATCATTCATCAATTTACGAATTAATGTTCTTGCTGTGGGGGCAAACAGTGAGTCAAAATATCGCACAAAAGAAGCCTCGTGCGATACCATAACTTTGACCTACCATGTTGAAGTAAAATTTGTGGTTTGAATACTTTGCAGAATGGCAAAACAGAGGTTGTGTTTACTTATTTGCTCAAGCAATAACGCCTTTCACACAAAGCTTAACATTGTCTTACCCAGGTCAAGGACATGATATACGGAAACTAAGCTTTCTCTTATTTTTAACGGTCACATTTACAAAATGAGCAACGATGAAGACAAATTACAGTAAACAAAAATATGAAATAGAAATAATTACCTAATACATAAATCACGTGTGAACTTCTGGATATATTTTCTCCTGGTAACACTTTATAACTAGTGTCTCATAATCAAATTATAAAGTTGAACATTTTCTAAAGTATATCCGGGCCATATCTAAAGTGTCGCTATACTGTTGACAGAAAATATAATAATGATAAACAAACATGGTACGTTAAAGTTGTGGCATACATGTGTGTTACACATCGTTTTATATATTAATTTTTTCTTTTTTGAAATTGTTGATTCGCAATTTTGATGAAAACTGGGTATATCGGATAGCATTATACAAAAAACGATTCACGTTTAGTGAACCCTTAATTCGATTGCTGCAGGTTTAATAAAAGCTTTTGATGTTTTACAAGTATTAATGGATAACTTTATCAATAGATTATGAAGGTTAACATTTTTCCTCAAACCGTCATATTTTTTTTTCATTATTAAGCAAATAACTGTTTTTTTACCTCCAAAAAGGCAAAGTTCTTCTCCAAATTTATTTGACATGCCAAAACTGGATTCCCTGCTTGCCTTGCAATATCAGATTCTCGCATTTTGGCATTAAAGAAATCAATCATCAGATCCTAAAAAAAAACATAAAAAAGTTTGAGTCAAGATTGTAATTTTCCCTTTATATATAATGAGTATGTTCATATTTGCATGTAAAAAAACACTGTAAAACGTTGAAATAACTTATTCAATCATTAAAAAGTTATTTCAATTTTGACTGAAAATACTTCATCTATTTAAATTACCTGAAAATCATGAATTTACAACTTCTTCACTTTATCAAATGATGAAACAATGAGAACAGACAAAAAAACTTTAAAAAAAGTCTAATAATCCACGCACCTCTGTGATACCAAATGGCAGGTTACCACAATATAACCTCCTGGCTTGCATAGTCATTTGTGCGCCTTGTGGTAATGCAGTAGCAGGGATTACTCCTCCAGACAATGGAGTAGGCATTTCCACTTGACCTGATGCTATAAAAGGCAGAATTAATTCCAAAAGACTTTCCATAAAGACTGTACATCCATAATTACCAAATTCAACACATATAAAACTAAATAAAATATTTAATGAAACAGAAAACAAGAGAGCAAAATGCCATGGTCATAATGGTCTACTTATTTCATTATCTTGTTAAAAAGCGTCTTCCTCAACTGATAAGGGAGCAGTCAATTTAGACGTTGTGTTACAGTTTGGTTGACAGTTGGTAAAGAAAAAAAACAACAAAACACTAGTTACAACTGATCCATTTTGACGTTTCGAACAGTCAATATAACGGTTAGTCGTAACTTATGTCATTTTTTCCCCATTATCAACCATATTATCATAAATTTACAAACTGACTTCTGCCTACCTCTTGGTTGACAGTACGGGATATGTTTATTAGAAAATGATGTCGCATTATAAAATAATGCTGCGCCATGATTTTATGTAGAAAGTGACATTGATTTAGAAATTAATAATGGACAGTTAGAATATTTTGATTCATGCTCAGAATTTGGAAGACCATTCGAAATTAGGAACATTGACGGTGCGCATAGAAAAAATTACAAACACACCAAAAATTGTTCATACCTCTAAGAGCTTTAAATTGGACAGGTGTGATGTCTTCATAACCTTTAGGTGGAACATCCCAAAGAGTATTTCTACATCAATTTGTAGTTAAAAACTTAAAATTATTCATAGCTCGTAATACATTATTAATAGAACTTCACCAGGGTGAAAATTTTGAAAAACTAATATTTTCTAAAAACATTATTTTTACTGAAAAACAACCTTTTGGGCTTGGATGGGCGATGGTTTCGATCTGATCTATCTCTTTTGGATCTTCTGTCTCGACTACGTGATCTACTTCTCCTTCTTCTGTCTCCTCTGTCTTTACTTCGTGATCGACTGCGAGATCTACGTCGTGAATCTAAAAAAAGTTACCTTAAATAAAGAAGCAAAGTATATTTATAAATGTTTATCAAAATAAGGAAATTTATATATATATTGGACTACAAAATTTATCTAGGAATTAAAAACAGTTAAAAAACAAAAATATAAATAAGAATGTGTGAGTAAACAACAGTTTAGGAGATTCAATGCGGCCATTTTCGATGCCCTACCGTCTTTATGTGAATTTCTGAGTTCACTAAGGTTTTGATTTATCTTCTGTTGATTATCAAAGTCACCCATGATAATAAAAAACGTAACTCAAAATCAGAAGTCCAACAGATTCTGTTCTCTTCAATGTGGGCGCTTTTTTGACTTGTTCTGTCCCCACTGTTCGACAAGGTTCGACAACGCGCATAAATTAAGTATAAAATTGCAGCGTAACTGACCCAGGACTCTCTATAAAGAAATATTTTGTTTCAGTGCAAAAAAGACCATAAAAATGATCAAGGAAAGGGAAATGAATAAATCTCGCCAAAAAACTTTTATTGGAAGAACTGGAAAACATGTAAATAATATATAATACAATAGAAAATGATTGTACCAGAAAAACGTGTCTCGGTTCCGTGGTCCTCCGTATCCAGGAAAACAGAGCGGGACAGCTAGACGTAAGGAGTTACCCTTAACCATGTACGTAGGTGCCAAATGTTTACCTTCAAATCAAGCACATATCCAAATATATCATATAAATCTAAATAATTTCATTTTAAAAATGCAAGTTCTGATTTTCCCTTCCTCTCATACAGTTTATCTGCCAATTTGAGGCCATCAAAACTTGACAGTGTAAACCTTGTTAAATTTGTTTGGGATAGTGAGAATTTAGTCACGTGATGACTCCTTATTTCAAACACTTTTATAAGAATTTTCGCCAATAAGTTTGATGGTCTCATATTGGCAGATAAACATACTCTCTCTACACGGCAACTAGCTAGCCTCTGTCACTAAAGGCTGAAATACACTATCATTTTTCAATGATACATTCCAATGACATTGAAAATTAAAAATTTCGGCGCGAATACACTATCATTGAAAATTACAAACATGGATCCTGAGGAAGAAACAGCAGCTGGTCTCGTTGTTTACATTTTATCAAAAAAGAGAGTTGAACGTAGAAAACCAAACAAAAGTGCATGGGTAAAGGCATGGCTAAATAGACGAAATGAACTTGGCATCTATAATACCCTCAAGCATGAACAGAATATACGAGATTTTTAAGAATGCCACCGAATATTTTCGATGTGCTGCTCAATCTCATAGACGTTGATATTACGAAAAAAATAGGAGACCCAATCCCTGTTCAAGTTAAAGCACATTGTCCCAGTTCATCCCTGAATTTTGCGAAGCTATTAACATGCGATTAAAACTTGGTTGACTCCTCCAAATTTCAATGAATGTTTCAGTTGCTTCTTGCGTCTTCATTTTCCGCGTGTAAAAGTCTTCAAAATGTTGTTTTCACATCGCGTGCAACGAACACGTGCACCAAAACAATGAACATGTTCAACTTATCATTTTTCAATGTCATTGAAAATTAGAGTGTAAAAAATGACATTTTTTTCCTGAATACACTGTCATTTTTCAATGAAGGTTTTAGGAAGTTTTCAACTAAACTAATGACAACATTTGAAGTTATCAGCCAAAAAGGGCCAAAATATGCTAAAATATGCAATGATAATTAAAAAATGATCATTGAAAAATGATAGTGTATTTCAGCCTTAACGCATGCATATGTTTGTATGTATAATACGGAACGAATTATAGCCAACTACCAAGACATCGTTTTCCCCCTCGTTGTTTCATTGTGGAACAATGATTTTGTTACTTTCAACACCTCTAAGTCCGTACGTGATACATTTCGCGAAATCTTACTCAATCTCGTTGAGTCTTGTATTACTTGCAAAGTTATCAGCCAAAAACCACTGAAATGTACAGAAATTGGCTAAAAAGTGTCACATTTTGCAATATTGACGCTTAAAAAAACTACAGAAATTTTCCTGGCCTAAAGGTACTCACACATTATTAGAAGGCACTTGGGTCAAGGTTTTAGGAAATCTTCAGCCAAAACTAATGACAACATTTGAAAGTTATCAGCCAAAAAGGGCCAAAATTATGCTAAAATCAGCGTCACTTGCGACATCGGGGCTAAAAAATCCCAGCTTTTAAATTTTCACGGAAGTACAGGAACTCACACACATTAAAAGACACTTGGAGAAGGTTTTAGGAAGTTTTCAGCCAAAACTAATGACAACATTTGAAGTTATCAGCCAAAAAGGGCCAAAATATGCTAAAATCAGTGTCACTTGCGACATCGGGGCTGAAAAATCCCAGCTTTTAAATTTTCACAGAAGTACAGGAACTCACACACATTAAAAGACACTTGGAGAAGGTTTTAGGAAGTTTTCAACTAAACTAATGACAACATTTGGAGTTATCAGCCAAAAAGGGCCAAAATATGCTAAAATCAGCGTCACTTGCGACACATCGGGGCTAAAAAATCCCAGCTTTTAAATTTTCACAGAAGTACAGGAACTCACCACACACATTAAAAGACACTTGGAGAAGGTTTTAGGAAGTTTTCAACTAAACTAATGACAACATTAGAAGTTATCAGCCAAACAGTGCCAAAATACACGTTTTTTTTATAAGCATATCTCAATTCTAGACAGCCTTAAGTCCATTTTTTCAAAAATAAATATAAAACCATACCCCATATTCCAAAAATGGCCTTAAGTCCACCAAATTCTTATGGAAAGTGGTGTTTTTTGCAATTCAAAAAAAATATAAGGATTTCAGATTTTTGCAAAATCTTAATCCAAAAACAGTCTTAAGCCCATCATTTTAGCTACAGAAAGATACCCATTATTATACTCCTATAATATCAAAAATATGGACTTAAGGCATTATTTGTTCAAAAGTTAGAAACAAATGAAATCTTTAAAGTCGATTATCTCAAAATGGCAAAAATGGACTTAAGGCTGTCTTGAATTGAGACGACGATATGGGATTTTGAGCTCAGCCTCAATATGCTTAGTAAAAGGTTAAAACTGAGGCTGAAATATGCTTACGATATGCTCATTCACACTTCTCTTTTTTTGGCGCTTCCGTAGTTTAAAAATAACACTTGAGTGTTATATAAATAACATGGGTCCCAAGAGAATGGGTTTTTTTCGATTTTTCTTAGGAAATTCTTTTGTTCGTACTTGAAAAAAGCTTACAATTACATTATAATTGACTTTTATATTTTGCCCCGATTTTAAAATTTACCCTTGTAAAAAAATTCCAGGTTAATGATAAATGAGCCTCAGCATATGCTTATCGTATGCTTAAATTTTTGCCGACTCTAAGCCTTGATATGCTTATAGGCGTTATGCTTATATAAAAAAAAAACGTGTATGCAAAATTTGCTAAAAAGTGTCACAATTTTCGACATGGGGGCCGAAAAAATTTGAGATTTTTAATTTTACCAGGGGTACAGGTACACATTAGAAGGTATTAAGAAGTTTCCAGCCAAAACTAATGACTAAATTTGAAGTTATCGGCCAAAAGTGCCGAAATATGCAAAGAAATATAAAAAGATCAGTGGCGGATCTAGAGGTATGTCGAAATTTGTGTAGGAGAGTGTTAGCAATCTAACCATAAAAGAAAAGCGTTCAAATAATCCCATTGGTAATATAGATTGAATTCACAAATTATGTTAATGCTCTCCTGCACAAATTTCGACATACCTCTAGATCCACCACTGAAGACATGACATCATTCTACAGCTAAAAATTGAAGAAAAATGCAATATGAGCTAAAATTTGCCAAAACCCTTTAGTGGTTCAAAAAAGGGCGCTCAAAAAAGGTTCAAAAAAATTTTGGGCAAAAAGCGAAAACGCTATTTATTTTCCTTTCCTAAAGACTAAATTAAATGAAAAAACCAGAAATTTTACCGCACAGATATCCAGGCAAGCTTGGAGATAGACAGAGAGTCAAAAAATAGACCAAAGAGAGAGAGATGGACCTGAATCCAAGGGTCCGATCCGGCAGCTATCGCCTAACTGTTGTACCAAAAAGCGAATACGTCACATCTGAAGATTTTCTAAGATTAGGCTGGATGCAAAACTCCCTGGGCTCTCCAGAAAAATTGGCTTTGGAGAGAAAGAGACAGAGAGACAGAGAGACAGAGTGCAGACCTGAATTCAAGGATCGGTCCTATCAAGCGGCCATCACCTTGCCTTCGGATCAAAAACATGTTTGTCTACGAAAGAATTTATCAATTTCTTATGTTTTGAAACTAGTATTGTTTGTTAGTTCGTTTTTAACTCCTTTTAACGTAACATCAGTATCTGACCAAGTTTATTTTCCAGTGCTACCTTTTACAAAAAATTTATAAGAGTTCAATAGATCTTATTCATTTATTTATTTATTTATTTATTTATTATTTAATATTTATACAGGTTGACCCTAACCAACGTACAAAGGACATTGTTATCATAAGAGGACCTGTTCTAAATAAAAGTAATAAAATATTGTAAAAATTAAAAAATTATGTATATATATATATATTAAAATTAGTAATATAAAACGTTTAAGTCAGCGGTAAATTTGTGTCGGTAAAAATATATAAAACATAGAAAACACAGATTTTATAAATCACAATATTTCGACTAACTATGTGTCTTTATCAAGTGTACATTGCTTCTACTGACAAGGAAATTTATATGGTTCAACAAAAAATTCTAAAAAAATGACAATTAACAAGAGGGTTGATAAACAAAATAACTAGAAGCTTAAACATTTTTAATATGAGAAACAGAGTCGAAAAAGTTTCTATAAATATTTCGACCTTACTTTCCAAAGGTCATCCATCATCAGTATATAAAATATTTTCTACAGTAAAACGTATAAAGACATGATAAAAAGTTGAGGCTTAAAAAACTAAATACAGATAAATAGAAGAAAATGAGTGGTTAAAGGCATTGTGTGAAATATACAAAAATTTAGTAAAATTAGTAAAATTAATAAAATTAGTAAATATTCTTAAAGTATATATAAAGGATTTCAAAACTTAAAATTATAACAAAAGTAGAAAATTAAATGTATAAATGCATAATGTATCCCAGTCAGTATACAACGCTGAGACAACATCATCAAGACTATGAATAATGAGAGAATTAAGATAAATTAAATTATAATTATGCTACATTATCCCAATGTTGTACACCTGCTGGAGATGGAAATAAAATTAGAAAACTTAAAACATAAAAATGGAAGCCTTGATGAAACTGAAAATCGAATTTAAACAAAATAGAAAGTATCCGGTGAGCACAAAAAGGAAACAATAATCAATAAACATAAACGGATATGAAAATTGTAATGATATGGTTCCAACACTGTGTGCACACTGTAGATGGACAGCTAGAAAGAAAGAAGAAAGAATGCTTCCATTAAGCTGAAATTTACTCCCTGTGGGTGGTTGGGGAGTCAGACATGGTATGTAGAGGGGTGCTAGGTCCCCCCAGAAAAATTAGATCCCCCCAGAAATTTAGGTCCCCCCAGGTGTATATATGTAAACTAGCCCCCAGTATTACAGGTTCAAAGGTCAAAACACAGACAACGTGGAATTAGATCAAACAACAACTCTCAAAGTATAAATATCCCTAAAGTCTGAAATAAAACTATAAATATCCTTAAACAAATTATGTAAACTGTAACTTTAAACCCTAAATGTTTAAGTACCTTCATGCACTCAGTAAGTTTTTTATAAATTATATAACTGACTTGATTTTCATTTAAACAGATTCTGTTTCAAGAGTTAGCTATAATTCTGATAAAAGCCTGGAAATGATAGATTGGATAAAACTTCAAAATTCTGACCTTTTTGCCTCAATTACTTAAAAGTCAATAAGACCATAAAAAAAAGTCAATAAAACCTAGTGAAATACTACAGGTAGGAGCTATGTAGAGAACTATTTCAGAAAAATCTTTAAGCTTTTCGTTTTTGTTAAACACTTTACTGAAAATTATTACTATTATAAATTTGGTTATATTCAAGCTTAGTCACTTTCATTTAAGAACTTTGAAAGTTACTAAAATCTCATACAGCTTTCTAGAAACCAAGATTAACAAAATATCAACAAACTGTTAAAATGAATATCAAGTGAATTTGTCAAATGTCAATAAGTCACTTTTTTTTGTAACAGTTCTCTACTTTTCTGAAAGAGTGTGTCATCCTTTTCATTGATTGACAAAGTAGATAAGAGGTATAGCGTTTCAAGAACCTTGCTTGATATATAGCCTCTGTCCTTATAACAAAAAGCATATTTTTGGAAAAACTTCTTTCCTGTTATGATGATGACATATATAATTATTTGATTACTGTAAATAATCCATTCTAACTTTACAAACCATTTAATTCTTTAGTTGATGTCGTCATGATAAGGATTAAAAATCGCAATATATATCTCAAAAACACTTTTGTTTTTTAGATCTAGTTTCCCTTGGAAAGTGCTAGAAAGCTGAAATTCTATGGACAAAAGTAAGCTAAACAACTTATATGAATCACTTTTTCAAAATAACCCTTTTTGGTTATGGACCCTTCCCCGAAATTTGACCCCCATGTACAACAGTTAGTAATGCAAAATCCTTAAAAATATTTTTTGTCTCACAATCACTCCATTTTCTGTCCAATTTCATCATCTATATCTTTCACCATTTCGTTGATGTCTTGAGATATCACCATATCATTTTCAAAAAGTACATACTCTTCTTCGCATTCGCTAACACGGCAACCTAGAGCCTTCAAATACGGCACAATCAGCTTCTCCACCTCTGGGCAAATGCCGTTCTTGGTGCGAGTGCTGGAAGTTCCACAGATACGCGGGTTCACCTCCATTAGGTACAGATCTTCCGTGTTGGCATCCTGCAAGAACTGGAACTGGAACAGACCGTTCAGCTTCAAATGCCTCACTGAAGCTGACACGAAAGATGCCATCCTGCGGTGCAATGGGCTGTCCATTTCATCGATGTACTGGTGGTACGTTGTGCACCCATAGTCAGTCGGGTGGAGACCTCCCTCGAGAAAATACATTGTCAAGCCAGCAAATTGTTCGAGATGCGCAAACACGCCAACCAGGTATACGTTGTGCTTTGCAATGCATGGTTGAAGGATATACTTCTCCATGCCTTTATCTAAAGATAGCAGCTCCTCTTTTTCACAGTATATCAAGCCAGCAGAACTTGCCCCATCAATTGGCTTGAATATGAAGTTTTTCCATCGTAGACCAAATGCTTTGATTTCATCTTCAGAAGCAGAAGCCATGACAAGAGTAGGTATTTGTGGAATGTTGACCTGAGAATTAGGTGCAAAGTTTACATAGGTCATCTTTGCTTTGTCATCCAGCATCAGAATTGTCTCTGGGTTCTTCGTTGTAATTACATTTGCAAGCCTGTGTTTTGATAGCTCTGAAGTCAACTTGATACCAAAAGGAATTATGGCTTTATACAGCACTAAAGTTTTGATATTTTCCTTTATTTCGCCCAATTCTAGACCAATCTTTGTGGTTTCTAATTGATGCATTTTTAGTAAGTACATTTGAAGTGTTTTTGCCCGTTTATTGTATAGTTCAAACTGAGCATCATATAATATCAAGATATTATCAGTGTTGTTATCCATTTCTTGCAGTACTGTTTATTTGAGGTGACTATAACACTGCCGGTTTTCCACTAGGCGAATTTATTCGCGCGAAACAAGTCGCGGTAAAAAAAAAAAAAAAAAAATGGATTTCCACTAGCAGTACCGAAAATGCGCCAAAAATCAAAACATGAAAAGAACAAGACTTCATTTCTGTTAAGAAAACTCTTTGTAATAAAGTTATTATTACTTCGAAAATGAAGAAAAGAAAAGAAAAATATAAAAAGAGATATTGGGTACGACGCCTATATCAGGAGCGAAAAACAGGCTTTACATATTTCAGGTAATTGAAGAAACTTTGAGTTGCTTCCACAAATCACAATATGTAAACATGATTGTGTAGGCAACTTTTTAAAAACATTCTTCAACTTGTTAAACGGAAGACTCTATTGTTTTCAACAAACTCATTTGATGAATTGAATGAAAGAAAAACATCTTTTTTGAAGAAACTTTGTTCATAATAAAGTAGTTGTGCCATTGAAAAAATTATGAAGAAATTTGAACGTTTAGCTGAAAAAAAAGAGTACTCCAAAAAACTTCTTCTTGAAGCCACAGCTTTGCTCAAACGGTTCTTTTTTCCTCTTTTCTTAAAACTTCTTGTTAATTAAATTTAACTGAAAATTTATACAGTTATACGGACTTTTAACGTTTCTTAACTAAAAATATATCAATCAATCAATCAATCATTAAAGCTTGGTTCTCACTAGGCGATAACAGCGCCGCTAACCACATGCGCATGATGCGCCTTGTTCTTATCCGCCTAGTGAGAACATGCAAGTACCTGCTTAGCGCATTCTTATCTACTTGATATGTATGAAGTTATATTGTGGACAAATTGGCAATGTCAATTTTAAAGGTCAATTTGATTAGACAAACATTCAACCTATCAACTTGTAGTAGAATTTGATTGAAATCAAATCAGAAGAACCAAACGAATAAGTCAAATCGACAATTCAAATTTCGTATTTTAAGCCTTATGGCCGAACTGACAACCCAGCGGGCACAAGACGTCTTTGAGACGTCATATTTTAATCGTAAAATGGTCGTTTGCTTTCCAGATCATTTTGGGACGTCGTAGGGACGTCTGAAACGGGACGTCGCAATTGGGATCCTTTTACGACGTTTTTGGGACGTCTTTATACGGATTGAATAACGACCTTCGAAACAATTGTAAATTTAAGATCATTTTGCGACGTCGTTGGGGCGTCTGAAACGGGACGTCACAATTGGATCTTTTTACGACGTTTTTAGGACGTCCTTATACGGATTGAATAACGACCTTCAAAACAATTATAAACTTAAGATCATTTTGGGACGTCGTAGGGACGTCTGAAACGGGACGTCGCAATTGGGATCCTTTTACGACGTTTTTGGGACGTCTTTATACGGATTGAATAACGACCTTCAAAACAATTATAAACTTAAGATCATTTTGGGACGTCGTAGGGACGTCTGAGACGGGACGTCGCAATTGGGATCCTTTTACGACGTTTTTGGGACATCTCTGTGCAGATTCAATAACGATCTTCGAAACAACTATAAACTTTCAAAAGCAATCAGTCTGTATAGAATGATTTATTGTAAATGTTTTTAAACGTCTTGACAACAAGCAGCGGTGGCATAACGGTTACGAGTTCGGCTGGCACACCAGAGATTCCAGGTTCGGGTCCGCCTGTGGCCTATTACAGTTTTTGAAAGAGTAAATTTCATAATCCTGCGACGTCGTTACGATGTCGTTGGGATGTCATCGAGACGTCTCAATGAAGATGTAATTGCGACGTCTTTTGAGATTCCCACTTCGCGACCATTTTGCGACGTCTTAGGGACGTCTTGAAAAGACGTCTTTACGACGTCTTTACGACGTCTTTGTGCCCGCTGGGAAGACGAAACGGCAAGTCAAACCTACTAGCCAAACCAACAAGCCAAACCTAACAGTCAAACCAACAAGCCAAAGTGAGAAGATAATAAAAAAAATCTGGTCTGTAGTTTAATCTTAAAAATAAATTTTGGTCCGTAATGCTACTTCTTCCCGCACGTGCGAAAGAAATTTTCGTTGGTGATTCACATTCATTGAGTCTTCTAATATTTTTATAACAAAAGCAAGGGTATTTAGTAGGTCATCATCATTTATATCATAAACAATAGTTCCCTGCGATACCACGGTGATTATTTGCTCCAAACGGTAGATAACATAATCAACAACATCTTCACTGTTACCTGCTTCAGATAGCTGTTGTATTATATCGTCTAAAGATTTCAGTACATAGGTCTCAAAATTTTGTGAAGGGCTGACTTGTGCAGCAGCAGTCTCGTGGGCAGCCATGTTTACAATAGCTTTTTTTTGCGATTTTTTACTTTATATAAAATACGGACTTAGGTCAGTTTTTTATTATTATTATTATTTGTTCTAACATAGTAGTTTTGGCTTGTCGGTTTGACTATTAGGTTTGGCTTGTCGGTTTGACTGTAAAGTTTCGCTTGTCGGTTTGACTAGTAAGCTTGGCTTGTCGGTTTGACTTACAGGTTTGACTTCCCGTTTGGCTTATCAGTTTGGCTTGTTCACTGATAAGTTGAATGTTTGTCTAATCAAATTGACCTTTAAAATTGACATTGACAATTTGTCCACAATATAACTTCATAGATATGGCCCTGTTAAGCTTGGTTCTCACTAGGCGATAACAGCGCGCTAACCACAGTGTTCTGACGTAATTTGTAATAATCAATACAATTTGTAATACTAACGCAATTTGTAATAAAATCAACGCAATTTGTAATACTTAACGCAATTTGTAATAAAATCAACGCAATTTGTAATAAAATAGCTGACGCAATTTGTAATAAAAAGCTGACGCAAAATGTGATAAAAA
The DNA here is from genome assembly GCA_027922465.2 of Turritopsis dohrnii. Taxonomy (NCBI): domain Eukaryota; kingdom Metazoa; phylum Cnidaria; class Hydrozoa; order Anthoathecata; family Oceaniidae; genus Turritopsis; species Turritopsis dohrnii. The sequence continues at coordinate 71,669 of BQMF02000227.1, read as the reverse complement.
TAATTGACGCAATTTGTAATAATATTTAACGCAATTTGTAATAAAATCAAAACACTGGTCAATGAAAGTTAAAAATGAGTTTATATCAAAATGTACAACTAAACATAAGCGTTTTCTTAAAAGCTAACAAAAGAAATGCCAAAAAATACAATGGGCAGCGATCAGTTTCTTTTTTTGTTTTTCCAAAAAAACTTACAATGATATACCAAGAAAAGGTCTCCAGAATATGTTCAATCCATGCCGAGTACCATTTTTCTGGTAAAATCCTTTTGAGTTCTATCACCAAACCACTGAATGATCTAAATTTTCGAGCAAGAGTCATCATGCTAACGGTGATCTTTCGATCTTTTTCCTTGGGCAGCAAACATTTTTGTTGGCAATAAACTCTTGGCAGTTGATCGATGAAAGGTCGAGTGAGCTTCGAGAACCGCTCGTTCAAGTTCGTAAGAGCATTGTAGGTGTTACAAATATGGTTTGCTTTTGTGAAATTAGAACTTTTCATGGCGTATTTCGTTCAACATGACTTCAGTGTGTGTGATGTCCTCCACTGAAAACCACGCAGATATTTCCTCGCTGTCATCAGATTGGATAAATCGAACCTTATAGTTTTCAGATCGAGAACCTTTTTTTACATCGTTTCCTCCACAACAAATCTCTGTTTGGGGGCTCCTTTTCCTCGTTGTTTTCCTGACAGTCGGACAACAACATGTTGGTGTTTTTCATAGACATGATTTTTATATTTTCTTTTATGTTTCTTTACCATTCGCTCGTCGCACTTTTTCCCATACTTTTTTGCGTTTTCTCGCAACTTCTTCATTTCCAAAGATCGCTGCTTCAACTCTTTTTTTGATGCAGATTTACGGCACTGCTTGGCTCGAACGTAGAACAACCCACCACTTAACTTTTTCACATAGTTTGAGCATCTTCCATAATAAATCTCAAAAGGGCTTTTCCAGGCCAACTCCTCTCTTCCCTGCTCGTTTAAAACCCTTATGTAGTTGTTCAAGTTTTCCACCCAATTAACACCTTTCGTTGATAATTTGACCATGTCATAGTGAATCTTTTAGCTCAGTTCTCGATGTGATCGTTCTACTTTTCCCTGTGATTGGGGGTGATAAGGTCGAGACGAAATCATATCAATTTTCAGTTTCTTGCAAAGCTGAAATATGCAGCGGAGATAATTAAGAAAGTAATATTTTAATTAATAGAAATATTGGAAAGAATAACCGAAAATTGTACGAATTTATGCAAACAAAACTTATTAAAACAAAATATCAACTAAGAACACTGGCACAAAACTGTTCATAGAGTAAAATAAAGACAAAATTAAAACAAAAGTGGGGGCTATTCTCAATGTTTATATAGAACTGGAACTGCTCTTACCCTTTACCTCTTTACCTCTTACTCTTACCCTTTTTACTTCTTTCTTAAATTGGTGTCCCGTGCTCGGAGAAAATCCGCTCAAGATGCGGAACAACATGAGAAGGGAATTTCCGTTCCAAAGGAGCCAGCCAATGAAATCTACTAAACACATCCATTAGTGAAAAAATATATCGGTAAGTTTTATCATCGACGGCTACCATTTGCGACTTCATGTCAACAAGGTCGATTTGCAACTGATCCATAACTTCTTTTGCACGTACAGGGTGAGGAATGGCTTTGTTTGTAAACTTTGCATTAAAACGTCGTAATTTGGGATCCTCTTTTACAGCCTGAAGGATTCTATTTTCGCTCAAACCAGAATACGTGTGTGCTGTTTGAAGGCGAAGTTTTCTTGCACCTGCTGACTTTAATTCGTCAAAAGCTTTTTCAACAACTGTTTGAACTTCGGATTTTTTGATTACCTAAATAAAAGCAACAAAGTAAACAGTTGTAAAGTTTAAGGTTCAAAAATTAGATTTTGCCTGTAAAAAAGTAAAAGCTTTCTCGAACTATCGTCAAAATCACGATTTGATATGAGAAATAATCTGCTTACCTTTTTGCCGTCATAGTACAGTTTGTCACATTCAACAATAAACTTCTCTTTTGCTCTCCAAAATCTAATGATTGTACTTTTTTCTAAGGTGGATCGTTCTTTAACAGGTTTAAAAAAAGTTCCTAACGTTAATTTCTTTAAAATTTTGTATTCCTCATCGCCAATAGGATGCATGTATCCTGCCTTTTTAACGCCATTGATCACTATTAAAATTTGTACAACTAAGAAAACAACTCAGACAGTTTTCTTCAACATTCTTGCGCCTTTCATCGAACCAACTATCTGATGTTAGAAACTACATGAACAGGTTACTAATACAGGCGTACTAAAGCTAAGAACCCACTATGCAATTCTTTCATGCGCATGCAATGCAATTTATAAATTTTGCAAGCAAAAAAATACTTGTAGTGGGACATGCTCATTTCATATTATATTATATTGCTTGCAAAGTCATGGATGCTGTTTATATAGCGATAGCGCTGCTTCTAGATGAAGATGATGATATTGAAAAAAGCGTTAACTCGTCGAAAAGAGTTTGGGTGAAGCCGATCTTAAAAAAACGAAAAAAATTAGGAGTTTTTCATACTCTTTTCCAAGAACTTTTAAATCAAGATTCGCAGGATCTGAAAGACTATATACGTCTTGATAAATCGCAGTTCAACCAACTTGTTGAAAAACTGTCGACGCGTTTATTAAAAGAAGATACACAATTACGAGAATCCATTAAGCCGGACCAAATGTGCTGCTTAGCTTTACGCTATTTAGCTAGCGGTGAAACATTCCGCTCCTTGGGGTTTCAGTTTAGACTTGGCAGAACAACGGTAGCTAGAATAATTAAGTGAAGTAACTGTGGCTATAATAGAAAAATTTGGTCCTGAATTTTTACGCACCCCTAGTACTACTGATGAATGGTTGGAAATATCCCGTAAGTTTGAACTTCGTTGGAATTTTCCAAATGGTCTAGGCGGAGTTGACGGTAAACACATAGTAATGCAACAGCCTTGGAAATCTGGCTCACACTACAGGAACTATAAAGGGACTGACAGCATCATTCTAATGGCGATGATCGGGCCGGAGTACGAGTTCTTATATGCAGACGTTGGAGCTAACGGCCGAAATTCCGATGGTGGCATCTGGGCACAGTGTTCATTAAAAAAAGCTTTGGAAAGTAATACTCTGAATATTCCGAATCCAACCCCATTACCGGGAAGATCAGTTGATACGCCATTTCTATGTACGGGAGATGATGCGTTTCCTCTTACAAGGTATATGATGAAGCCCTACCCTAATACAGGCCTAACAAAAGAAAAAAGGGTTTTTAACTACCGTCTTTCACGTATGAGAAGAATATCTGAGAATGGGTTTGGTATTTTGGCTAATAGATGGCGTGTTTTTAGACGACCATTTGCGTTACAGCCAGAAAAAGTCAAAACTATCACTTTAGCAACAATAGCTCTTCACAATTGGCTTCGAAGTGAAAGTTCTAGTGGAAAGGTATATATTCCTATAAGCCTTGCTGATTATGAAGATATTCAGACCGGTGAAATCATACAAGGCTCCTGGAGACAGGATGACTATCCTGGAACATGGAATCCTTTGCCTAAAACCCGAAGTAATAATCCTAGTAAACAAGCAATTGCAGTAAGAGAAGAATTTAAAAACTATTTCATGAATGAAGGGTCAGTACCCTGGCAATGGAAGTGTGCAAACGTCGATATTTAATCCAATTATTGACAAAATGAAAAATATGTAATATGAACGCTTTTAAGGAACATAACATTACAATATACTTCCAAAAATACAAATTATAACGTATTAAGAAGTGTACATATTGTATAACAAAAGATAACAAAACATATGAAAATGTAACAAAGTTGTTTATTTTTTCTCTCGCTTTTTACTGAAATGAATCGTTTGAATGATTAGAGCTTATTGAACCAGGTGAAAAGTTGTAATGCTGGTGGTTATAATAAGGATTTTGCATGCTTTGATTTATGTTTGGGAGCGGAGATTGTGCTCTAAAATTTTCATACTCATAGAAAAGATCCATGATCCTTTTTTTCAACATTGGCCAATGATGGGGTTCACACTGCATTAGGCTGTCTACTACAGTTTTCCCGAAAATATTTGCTCTTTCAAGAAGTTTTTCTTCACTGGTCATATCAGAAATGGACTTTGATTGAAGGCTTGAAGGTTGAAGGGCTTCAGATGTTGATGGTGAAGAGCCTATTTTAGCTGCCAAAGCTCTCCATAGTTCTGCTTTCGCAGCTTGCTCTTCATTTAACGAATTTCTCTTTCTCTTTTGGGGAGGCTGTTGGAATGCTGCTTGGTTTTCATCATCTAATGTAGATATAGACTCATCGGTATTAGTTGTAACATCGATAAAGGTCATCATGGTAAAATACTCCCAATTTGATGTATACAGATCACCTATACCGGAACCACTGCATGCAGATGCCTCTTCTCTTTGCTTTTCTCTTTTGTACGTAGTTACCAGATTATGCCAAAAACGTTTAAGCTCTTCTTGGTTAAATTTATCATCAAAAACTTCCCTGCAAAGTTTTTGCATTAAAACATCTCGTAGATTTCGATCTCTATACTCAGTCAAGTTGTGGTTCCACAAACAAGGGTTACTTTTATAAAAATCAATTAACATTTCACTTTCACTTTCGTCCAGTTTCACAGCTTTCTTCTTACTACTATTGTTATTATTATTACTTAATTGTTCTTTTAAAAACTGCATTTCATCCATAAACCTCCACTTCTTCTTTGGAATAATTCCATCTGTTTCTTTCTTTACTTCTCTAGCATAACTGGTTCTTAATGAGTGAAATGTTTTATCCAACACTTCTGATGAATATTTTCCTTCAAACAACTGTACTAACTTGTCTTTCGTTGAATTTCGTTGTACTTTATTGTGATAACATGGGTTTTCCGAATTCCATAGCACAGTATTTTCTTTATAAAAGCTAAGAAGTTGAATTTTTTCTTGATCCGATAACTTGTTGTTATCATCCGCCATCTTAAAATAACTGATAATAAAGCTGATGAAAGCGTTTTTATATTGTTTTTGCGTTCTAGATTAAACAAACATTGTTGGTAATGTGCTGCAAACTATGACCCACTACGCAATCATGACAAAAAACATGTTGCGACGCTAAAAGATTAAAAAATCATTGCGCGCAACGTGAAAAAATATCAAATTGATTTGATATTTTTTCTTGTTGCATGCAATGATTTTTCAACTTTTTTTGTTGCATTGCATGAAAATAAAAACATGCCCCATTGTGCAATTTTATGATTTGCATGCAATGCAACGCGTTGCATTGCACGCGCATTAAAAAATTGCACAGTGGGTTCTAGGCTTAACATTCGGTATGATAGAAATAATAGAAAGAATAGAAGTCTTAATGGGAATGGAGCCTTAGCAGTCAGTGGCGCTGAACAGGAATAAAAGAAGTAGTAAACAAAAATAAAATAATACTAAACATAGAGAAAAAACTTCCCTGCCAAATTTTGTAATGTACTGCATGGCAGTTGGCTTATTTTAGGTGAAATCTATTTTTCAACATGGTTTTTTCAGCAAAAAAAAATATTTGAACGGATGACATTGCCATATAATTGAAATGTAAAGGGACATTTTTTCTTACTTAAAAAATGGTAACTGGTTTCACTGCATTATTACAAATTGCGTATATTTATAATATAATAACTATAATAAATTATATATAAATAAATTATAACTAGCATGTAGCTTTAGCTAAAAAATGCCCCCGCGCTCAAGCATTCCAATGTGTACACACAGCAAGCTATACATTGCAAGCTATACAACGGAAACAAAAACAAATTTTTGTCCGAAAACTCAAAAAAATTCAGATGAATGTTTTTGCAAGTCTTTACACAGAAACAAATATATACATTTAAACTTTTGTTAACATTGTATAAACTAAACACAATAAAAACAAGAAGAATTGCGAGCATGATCATTTCGAAATGGGAGATCAGATTTGAAAACTCCTTGACGGATGGTCTTCACGGTTTTTCGCTTACGTTGTAATTGAGTTAAACTTTCTTTAGGATAACTTTTTTTTTTATTGATGCTAATATACCTTTCAAAAAGTGTAATAAAGGCTTAACAAGTAATATCAGAAAGTATTTGCTACAAACAAAAGAAATGTGTGAACTGAAACCATGGATACGTATTTTATAATCAAAACAAGATTTGTTAAAGAAATTCTGTAAGAGCCAAAAGAAAAAAAACAAACTTTTTTTAAAAAAAAATCAAAGCAAAAAATCCATTAGAAATCTGCGTTTTAAACTTTGATTCAAAACAAAAAGTAGCCAATGTTTATAAAAAAAAACAACAAGAAAATGTAAAAAGCTTTTACTGATCATGATCACACACTAGTATGATTACGATTAGGTTTGGCGCGAGGTGGACAGTTAAAATAGAAAAACACGAAGAAAGACAATTTGTAATATAGCTTTCTTGCATACACAGAAATCCAATTAAAATCTTTGCCAAAAATTAGTGCGTTGAACAAAGTTTATTGAATGAAATATTTAGAGCTAAAACATATATATACAAAAATAAAATGTATGGTTGGCAAAATTTCAGATTTCAAGCTGTGCTTCAAAATTCTTGTCGTTCACTTCACTAAAACAACGCAAAAGTAACACGAAAAATATCTAAGCAATTTTAGCATACGATCTTCCTAAATAACATAGTATAATACAATAATAAATTAGGAAAGAGATACGAAAAAACATTCTGTCTCTCCCACTTACAGTACCATGCTTTGAAACGGAAAAAAAGCAAAGTCAGCTAATAATTGCATTCCACCGTGTAACGTCAACACGAAAGTTGGAGGATGAAGATGATGATGATGATGATGATGAACAAAATCGGAAACTGACATTCGCCTATCTCGTGAAACTACTATGCCTCCTCGCTCGCTTAGGCTCGCTGCGGGGGCAATAACTTTTATAAATTTTGTTGTAAATAGTCAAGCCATCACTTCAATTTTCGTTCGAAACTGGAGCAGGAGTTAATCGGACCCTGGTTGAGATCGATTTTTATGTGAAAGAAGAATTTAAAGAAAAAAATGGCAATGTTCACAGTCTTAATATTGATGCTGATATATAGTGCCAAAGCAGAACTTGAAGAAACCAAAACCTGTCTGAAGCCTGAAAATAAAAACAACAAGGTGAGGTGGAATAAATGCCCTGTCTCGTATTATTCCAACACAATGGCTACCACAAATCTGATATTAAGCGGAGATGTTGAAGTTAATCCAGGACCACAGAGCTGTGACTCGTGCGAAAAAACTATTCGATCAAACCAAAAAAAGCTGGTATGCGAGAACTGTTTGAATGTTACACACATGAAATGCTCTAACAAAACCATCACTATAGGACCAAAGCAGCAACAATGGATCTGTCACCGATGTATTCACATCGTACTACCTTTTAATAATATCAACATACAAGAACTGTTTACGAACCAACCAACACAGACAGCAGATAACGTAGTGATAACTTCCAAGTCCCTGACACGAGACACACGAGCATCGCACATCTGAACGCACAATCGATCTGCTCATCATTCCCAGAGTTTCAAGAATTCCTGGAAACACACAAATTTGACATCTTAACAGTCTCTGAAACCTGGCTAAAAGACGATCAAAACATGATGGATTACGTTCAAATCCCTGGGTATGTACTCAAGTCCGAAAATAGGAAGAAAGGTCGAGGAGGTGGTGTCGGTGTTTACCTAAAAAGTACAATCAAAGGCTACCACATAAGAAAGGACATACATCGTGTGGCCACTGACATCGAACATCTATGGTTAGAAATTAAGGGAAAAAATAAAAACCATTCCTATCTATTGGGAACAGTCTATCAGCCAAATTCTGATATAGCATCAAAAGAAGCATGGCTGCAGAAATTTGAAACTGTCTTATCGTATATCAACAACACATGGGATGGACCAGTCATAATTTGTGGAGATACAAACATCGATTTGCTAACTGAAACACCTATCAGCAAGCGATACCATGAAGTATTAAACGTATTTCACATGTCAAATATTGTGACAAAACCCACAAGACACGGAAAAAGTCTGATAGACCACCTCATAACAAACATTCCCGAAAAGGTGACATTGACAGATGTAATACCATGCCATACGGTCAGCGACCATGACTCCCCGTTCATGAATGTAAACATAAGAGCCGAAACATTTCAACCTCGACACAAATACATACGTGATTTAAAAAACTTTGATGTGGAAAAGTTCAAACAGGACTTCTCCCACATCCCTTTCAGCGCCGTGTACACACTTGAAGATCCAAATGAACAACTAAGTGTCTTCAATTCGCTTATTTTGGATTGCTTAAATGAGCATGCACCTATAAAACGATGCAAAATGACTCGTCCACCTGCATCTTGGATGAAAGATCTTGATATAATAGGACTGAAAAAGTGTTGTCACGAACGTCAAAGTAAAGCTCATCAATCGAAATCCGTCGAAGACTGGCGCAATTATCGAGCAATAAAAAGTGAGCTGAAAAAGAAAATCAAAACAACAAAGAAGTTGTTCTATAAAAAAGCTCTGTCATCTCATCGCCCAAAAGAAGTTTGGCAAACAGTCCAAAAAATCTTGAAACCCAATTACAAGCCAATCCTAGAAAGCCCTGATTCCCTAAATCAACACTATAATCAAGTGGCCTATAATCTGACTAGAGCCAAGCGAACATCGATTAAGGATCTGACAGAGCTGATCAACAATATTCCTGATACGGATGATAACGCTTTCTCACTCTCCTGTACTACCTACCAAGATGTACGTAAGGCGTTAAATGGAATAAGAAGTGACTGTTCTACTGGACATGACCAAATCCCCATCAACCTAATGAAACCTGTTGCAGAATTCATCATTTCACCATTGACTTTTATCATCAATAATTTTATGGAAACAAATACTTTTCCCGATCTGTGGAAAATAGCAAGGATAAGTCCAATTCCGAAAATACAAAATCCAACATCGCCAAATGATTACCGTCCAATTTCCGTGTTACCGATCTTTTCAAAGATATATGAAAGAGTCGTCCTTCAACAGCTCGTCAATCACATCGACAACAAGACCCTGTACAAAACAACTCAACATGGGTTCCGAAAATCACACTCGACAGTAAGCTGTCTTCTCAAGTTCAAAGATGATATCTTGAAAGCTATGAAGAAAGGAGAAGTCACCATTTCTGTCTTCGCTGATTACTCAAAAGCATTCGACACAATTGCATTCAAGAAACTGATTGAGAAACTTAGCACTTTAAACATATCAAAATCCTTCCTATGGTGGATCACAAACTACCTCTCAGACAGACAGCACTTTGTTCAAATCGACGATAAAACGTCTGAGACGATGACAATTGGTTTCGGTGTTCCACAAGGTTCCATTCTCGGACCAGTTATCTTTAACCTGTACGTTTCCGATCTGTCAACACAACTAACGCATTCAAAAACGTTACAATACGCAGATGACACAAAGATTTACATCCACGCTTGTCCAAACGAGTTAAAGGAGAGATCAGAAGCAATTAGTGAAGACGTTCAAAATCTGCGCAGCTGGTCGCACGATTCTAATCTTATTTTCAACGAAAAAAAGACAAAAGCAATGACCTTCTGCACCAAACAGCTTTACCAACACCATAAAGATAAAATCGATTATGTCAATGTAATATGTGGAAACAAACACCTAAACAAGACCAAAACGATGAAAGTACTGGGGGTTACTTTCAGTGAACATCTCGAATGGAACGACCACCTCAACTACGTTTCCAGTAATTGTTTCTCGATACTCAGAACTTTAAAACACCTAAAACGCTACGCATCATTTAACGTCAGAAGAAACCTTGCCCAAACATTAGTGTTGTCGAAACTTGACTATGGAAACATCATCACAAATCCGTTACCGAAGTATCTGCAGTGCCGTCTTCAAAAAGTTATGAACGCGGCTGCCGGGTTTGTCCTGGGCAAACACGCAAAGGAAACCGATTGTTTGAAATTATCGTGGCTCCCAATCGCAGAACGAATCGAATACGCCACAGCCGTCTTAGCGTTTAAAGGCATCCACGATCAAAATATCGCTCAAAACCTTCAAGTCGCACTAAGAACAGATGTTAGAACGCTACGGAGTAACAGAGAAAATGCTGGTCCGATAATTGAATGCAGAGATGAGTTTGACTCTTATCTGAAAAACGCCTCAAAAGTCTTCAACGACCTACCGAAATCGATCCGTGATGTCACAAGTTTGAATATTTTCAAAACAAAAACATTCAACTATCTGAAAGATAAAGCTATGGCTAGAACGTTAAAATGATATATATATATATATATATATATATATATATATATATATATATAAAAAAAAATAAAAAATAAAAAAAAAAAAAAAAAAAAAAAAAAAAAAATTACGTTTTCTTATTACGGTTATACATATACATAATATTTATTTGCATTTCTAGGAGAAGAACCATGTAAATTATTAATGGATCTAGAAATAAATTGGTTATTATTATTATTATTATTATTAATTGCGTTAAATGTTATTACAAATTGCGTCAATTATTTTTATTACATTTTGCGTCAGCTTTTTATTACAAATTGCGTCAGCTATTTTATTACAAATTGCGTTGATTTTATTATAAATTGCGTTAAGTATTACAAATTGCGTTGATTTTATTACAAATTGCGTTAGTATTACAAATTGTGTTGATTATTACAAATTGCGTCAGAACACACAGTGCACATGATTTCTTATCTCGTTTTACAATTCGTCCTACAGGTATTTCGATTTTTCGTTGACGTTCTCACTAGAAATAAAGTTAGCTCTTTTTACCACAAGCGCGCGCGAAGAAAAAAGAGAAAAAGCAAAATGGCAGCAATACACCTTTCCCGTAATTGATTGCGCAATACTTTTTACCATACTCCGCCTCGTTTTCGCAAAGGTTGATATGGTAACAGAATGGCACGGGACTCATTTCAGTAATGAGCAATTAGTGTAATGATTGTGATAGTGTTAATGATTGAGCACGGGAGATTCGGTTGTCATGGTATAGCATATTGAAAACGAGGTAGAGCATGATAAAAATATTGCGCAATCAATTACGGGAAAGGTGTATTAATTGATTGATATATTTTTAGTTAAAAAACATTGCAAGTCCGTAACTGTTAAAAAATTTTCAATTGAAAGTCTTTATCATATATATAGTAGATATAAGAATGTTTACATAAACTATCTGAAATATAGATCGTCCTTGTACATATTGTTTCAAGTAACACGGGAAACTCGTAGAAGATCATGAATGATCTTATCGCCGAGAACCGAGTGACTACACAGCGTAAATGTTACAATCTTACAATTTTATCAAACTGTTAAAAGGGAATAAGTATGTAACTAGACTTGACTTGAAAATTGATCAAAAATATTGAAGGATATTTTGAAATTTGATTGTTTTTAATAATTTCTTAAATTGAGGAACATATTCAATATCTGAAAGAGAATTCGATGATGAAACGAGAGCATTCCACAAGTGTGGTCCACGATATGAAATGTTAAATTGACTGAGCTTATTTTTGAACACGGCTTAAGCAAAATTCTTGAATTTCGAGTTGTATATTTGTTTTGGGGTTTGAGTGTGTAAAGACTATGAAAAACAGATGGTGATTGCTTCGTTTTGCACTTTAACATAAAAATTAGAGTTTGGAAAATGTTAAGTTCGTATAGTGTTGGTATGAAGGATTCTGCAAAGAGAGGCTTTGTATGAGTAAAACGATCTTTATTGTGTATAATTCTGATGGCATGCTTCTGACGTTGGAAAAGAGATGTTAGTTTACTTTTTTGTGTGCTAGCCCATATGACATTTGCATAGCTTAAGTGACTATGTACAAAAGAATAATAAAGTTGCTTTAATATATGTTTGTTCAAAATGGTTTTAGCTTTATATAATGCGCCAATTCCTTTGGATACTTTTGAGTGCACGTACTCAATTTGATTCGTCCATGTCAGATTTTCATCTACGTAAATTCCAAGGAACTTTGTGACTGTTTGTCTGGTTATTTTTGTGTTATTTATTTCTAATAGTGGAAGATTTAGTTCTACTGTATTTTTTTCCTTGAAAGTATGGAAAAGTGTATAATTTATTTACCTGAAACCACAACGCTACATTTTTTAATTCTTTGTTCATGTTATTAAAAAGTTTAGGAATATCATTGTCTGAAAGGAACAGATTTGTATCGTCAGCAAACATAACCGGTTTCAGTATTGACGAACAGTTAACAAAATCGTTTACATATATCAAAAATAGTAAAGGACCTAATATTGAACCCTGGGGTACTCCGCATGTCATATTTAATGCTTTAGTGATGTTATTGCTGCCATAAGTCACATGTTGTCTTCGATTTGTAAGGTAATTTTTCAAAATATCGTATGAATTCCCTCTAATGCCATAGTATTTAAGTTTTTTAAGCAAAATTTTATAATCAACTGTGTCAAATGCTTTTGACAAATCAATGAATATTCCAAGTGTATATTTTCCATTGTTAAAAGATTCAGTGATGTCATTAACTAGTTGAAGTATTGCATGCTCTGTAGATACATTTTTCTGAAATCCAAATTGTTTATGGAAGAGTAAATCTTTTGAGGTTAGATGATCGTAAATTCTATTATATAGGATTCTTTCTAAAATCTTTGAAAAAGCTGGCAGTACAGATATAGGTCTATAGTTGTTTATAGTTGTTTTGTCACCTGTTTTGAAGCTAGGTATAATTTTTGCTATCTTTAAGGGCTCGGGAAAAACTCCTTCGTTGAAGCAATTTTTGAAAATATTATATAATGGCTTCCTTATCTGTTCATACACGTCTAAGATTATATCACCACTTATGCCATCGATCCCAGTTGCCTTGTTTCTACTTAAGCTTTTATAGGCAAGTTCAAATTCGTGAAGAGTAACTTCTTTATTTTCTAATCTTCAATCACTTTCTTTCAGATAGTCTTCAAATGTTTTATTATATATTTCCCCGTAGGGCGAAATATATGTTAAAACCGGCATTTCCTTCTCCTTCTCCTTTTCGTTCACTTTTATAGCCGCAGTTCAGTATTGAACTCTGGCCTAGCCAAGGTAGATAAGATTAGAGGCTAGTCTTCAGTTAGTACGCCATCTTTTCAGTTTAGTCAGTGTCAGTGTAGATGGGATTTTGAAGATGTTTTCTGCTAGCTTTAATGATTCAATAGATGAAACGTTAAATGATGGAAATAAATCGTTTTATTTCTTAAAAAGTTGTAAAGACTTTTGAATGAACGTGTAAAAAACAAAACAAAACAAAAAACATTGGTACCTATTATGTGTTTTTGTTTTTGTGTTGATATGTATTATGATGATGATATTGGTAATTAAATGCTTGGAACAACAAACCATTGAAGCTGTGATTCCAGTGCAAAGGTGAAAATTCATTCTAAATAACCAGGCTGAAGATTTCATTTCATAAAATCTCCGCCCGATCTAATACTGGTGTAACGCCCTTTCAGGCCTTGAGTCTGAAAGTCATTATCTAAAGCCCCTCTTCGCCAATTCATGCCAAAACAAGATGGACGAAATGTAAGTATAAAAAACAATTTTGTGGTTTTAAATCTTTAATTATCTCTCCTTTCACTCAGTGATTGATAAGAGATATTTGTAATTCGATTCCTATATGACTACAAGTTAAAGTGTCATCATTATTTTAAGTTGTAATGAGGTTTAAACGTTTGTATCCTAGACCTGATCTCGAAGGTGATACACACGAGGTTGATGATCCAGATACCGAGGTGCAGCCCGGTGATGGAGAAAATACTGAACCACCTGCCAAAAGAGCAAGGTTTGAGTTAGGAGAGGAGGCCCAAGAAACCACTTGGGAACTTCCAGAAGGATTATTAAACTACATCCATAAATATATGAAAATCCATGTTTCGGATAAAGACATAAAAGACAATGTGCTGTTGGATCACCCAGTGCCAACAAACATTAAGCCTGTACCAGATCTGGATTCGTACATAAAGATCCTCTTGCAAGACAATAAACGTTACTCAACACTAAAAACTGAGAGATTATTAAAAACTATTCACGAAAAAATGCATGTAGTACTGGGTCCATTATGCAAAGTATGGACGCTAGTGGATGAGGAAAAAGAGTCTAACCCAGAAGCTGAAGCTGTCCAAGATCTTGCAACTTGGTTTGAGCAATCAATGCTGCTGCTTTCACAACTTTTCAATACAATTGGTTATTATAGGAGAGAAAATATTCTATCCACATTAATTGAATCCTCTTCAAGAGTGAAAGAAATTCTGAAGAAGGAAAAAGATCTGGATGCTTCAACCAATGAATTTTTGTTTGGAGAATCTTTCGAATCGAAACTGCTGAAAGATTCCAAGGCACTCAAAAAATCGGAATCGGTGTTTACTGGGTTGAAAGTTTCGAAACAGTCATCAAGTGGTGCTGGTAGTGGCAGTTACCATAACAACCAATCTGGGCAGCCCTTTCGAAAAGGCCCCTTGTTTCAAAGAGGCAAGGGGCATTTCTTCAACAAGATCAACCATAACAGAGGTAAGATCTTCTCTAGTAAATATTCCTGTCTGTGTAAAGTCAATGCCTCTCCAAAATGTGCACCCATTAATAAAAAATCTGTTTCCTCAGAAGCTTATACAGGACTTACTACCAGCAGGAAGGCTGAAGTTCTACCTAAAAAATTGGAAAGTGTTAACTCAAGATCCTCAAATCTTAAGTTTTGTCCAAGGCTATCAAGTTCCGTTTATAACAACACCTTATCAGTCTCACACCCCAAAACCTCCACGGTTAACTGTGGAGGAGCAGAGGATAATAGATCAGGAAGTAGAGGGAATGTTATCCAAAGGAGCAATCTCTTTAGTAACCTGGCCAAACCAAAATCATTACTTAAGTTCGATCTTTGTAGTACCCAAGAAGGATTCAGGATACAGACCTGTAATAAATCTGATGAGTCTAAATTCCAACATTCCTTACGAGCACTTCAAAATGGAAAGTCTATCCCTTCTGAAAGAACTGATGATAGAAGGAGATCTCATGTGCAAAATCGATCTAAAAGATGCATATTTTTCTGTCCCCCTGCATCAAAAATCACAAAAGTATGTGAGCTTTCAATGGAGAAAGAAGATCTATCAATTTCTTTGCCTCTGTTTCGGCCTAGGGCCAGCTCCCAGGATATTTACCAAGCTAATGAAGGTTCCGATTGCCTTGTTAAGACGAATAAATGTCCGCTTAATAGTTTTTTTGGACGACATTCTGATTCTAGCTCAATCTCGACAGGAGTTGGTGATGGCTCGGGACACTTTGATATTTGTTCTGCAACACCTAGGTTTTTCAATAAATTTTCAGAAATCAATAGTGGATCCAACTCATGTACTTCAATTTCTGGGTGTGGAAGTAGATTCGGTAAAAATGGTTTTGAGTCTTCCTCAGGAAAAAGTGGACAAAATTGTGGGACAATGTCAAAGTCTTCTTTCTGCCCAAAGAGTGTCTGTGAGGGACCTGATGAAAGTGATAGGGCGTCTTTCCTCATCAGCCATAGCTGTTCTCCCAGCACCCCTGCAATACAGAGCTATTCAGAGACAACAAATTCAGGAGTTATCGCTCAGTCAAAATTACGACTCACTAATGACCTTAACAAGAGAGGTCAGGGAGGAACTCAATTGGTGGTGTCAAAACCTTCAATTATCAAATGGTCGGTCTCTTGTATACCATCCACCACAGTTAATAATAGACTCGGATGCTTCTATGCAGGGATGGGGAGCATACTGCAAAGGCAAAAGGACTGGGGGTCAATGGTCAGCAAGGGAAAAGGATCTCCACATCAACGAATTGGAGTTGAAGGCAGCCATGCTAGCAATAAGATCGTTTCACCGTCAATTCCCCGAATCAATGTCTATTCACATTCGAATGGACAACATAGTGGCTCCAACTTATTTAAAAAAAATGGGGGGTACTCGAAACAAGATCCTAACATCCTTAAGCAAGGCAATTTGGAGCTATCTCCTAGACCACCAGATCACGATTACTGTCGAGTATCTCCCAGGGAGGCTCAATGTGGAAGCAGACACAATGTCACGGAATGTGAAGGACACCAGCGAGTGGATGTTAAACCCCGCAATATTTCAAGATTTGTGCAGGAAAAGAGGGACTCCGTGCACGGATCTGTTTGCTTCCAGGTTGACCCATCAAGTTCCCCTGTACTATTCATGGAAAATAGATCCGTACAGCAGGGGACAGGATGCATTTCAGGCACGTTGGACATCTCTACGGGGTTATGCTTTCCCGCCATTTTGTCTGACCGGAAAAGTCTTGTGGAAAGTAAAGTCGGAAAGAGCAACATTATTATTGATTACCCCGGCTTGGCAAACCCAAGCTTGGTATCCTCAGCTACTTCAACTATCGGTTCAAAAACCACTACTTCTGTCCCACAGGAGGGATCTATTATCAAATCCTCAGGGAGAGTATCATCCACTCTTACTAAATCGAAGTCTTCAACTAGTGGCTTGGACAGTTTCAGGTGTAAGTTACAAGCAGAGGGAATTTCAGAAAAGGCTTCCAATCTTATCTCTGCAGCAAGAAGAGAAGGAACAATTTCTCATTACCAATCGGCCTGGAATAAGTGGAATAGCTGGTGTTGTAGCAGACAGGCTGATCCCTTTCGATGTCCTGTGAATATAGTAATCGAATTTTTATCTGATTCTTTTGATGAAGGTCTTGAGTACAACACAATTGCAGGTTACAGGTCAGCAATTTCAGCCTATCATGAACCTATTAACGGGGTTGCAGTAGGAAAACACCCTCTTATTTCTCACCTTATGTCAGGTATTCACAAGGTTTCCACAGCCAAAATATTTGTTTATTTGGGATGTTAAGAAAGTAGTAGAGTATGTGTCATCTTTAAATTCAACTGAAATCTCTGATAAGCTTCTAACATTAAAACTGACTATGTTGTTAGCTTTAACTTCAGCTGCTAGAGCACACGAGATAACTTATCTTGATTCTTCACTTTTAGTTAGACACCATTCAGGTTACACGTTCCATTTTGGGAGGCCTACAAAAGTGGCCAAAAAAGGAAAAGTTCGACCTCCAATAAAATTTTCGCATTTTGAAAAGGATTTAAATCTATGTGTTTGTCATAATATAGATTTGTATTTAAAGAGAAGCAGTTCCTGGAGAAATGGGCAAGGTCAACTTTTGTTAAGTTATGTAGACCCTCATAAACCTGTTCAATCTTCCACCATATCTAGGTGGATTGTTAATGTCCTTTCTTTAGCAGGTATAGATACTAAAACATTTAGGGGACATTCCACTAGATCTGCGTCTTCCTCAAAAGCTTCTGCTCAGGGGGTTCCACTCAAAGAGATTCTTAAACGAGGTCACTGGTCTAATGTCACTATTTTTGAGAATACATACAGGAGAAATGTGGACTCGGAATTATCTGATTTTGAATCCAAGATTTTAAGTACGCTTTAAAGAGAGGCTTTAGATAATGACTTTCAGACTCAAGGCCTGAAAGGGCGTTACACCAGTATTAGATCGGGCGGAGATTTTATGAAATGAAATTGAGGATTGTGCAAGGGCGCGAAGCGCCCGCAGTGCAATCCCGATTTTATGAATAAAATCGAAGCCAACGATCTAATACTGCCCTCCCTCCGTACCCCTGCATCACCTCAAAATTTGTCTGTTTTAATTTTAGGTCAGAGCAGTTACCATGGATTTTACAGAGGTCGAGGCAGTCGAGGTCGTGGACGTGGAACTGCTTAATAGATTTTATTTGCCTATATGTTATTTTGTTACAATATGTTAGTTTTTTTCACATTTTGTACTTGCTTCTGGTTATAAAGAAACTTTATGTTCATAAAAAACGTTTCCTGATTTTCCGTTTGTTGGTCATAAATTGGCTACAACTCGATTTCATTTTATTAAAAAAAAAAAAAAAAAAAAAAAAATTAATAAAAATTAATATAAATAGATCGTTGAAATGAATAAAATCGAGCTTTAAATTTACTTTATACCAATGACTTCCAGACTCAAGGCGTGAAAGGGCGTTACACCAGTATTAGATCGTTGGCTTCGATTTTATTCATAAAATCGGGATTGCACTGCGGGCGCTTCGCGCCCTTGCACAATCCTCAATTTATATAGTATGATACTGATGTAATGTAGCCCAACTGAACTGAGAAAGCAAGCACGATGATGTACAGCATAAAAGAAGGAAACCCTTTTCACGCGGAGAACAACCACCAGTTCAACAAGTTATGCTAATTCAAAAACAGCAAGTATATAAATATGTCATGTATATGCAATTTAAAGTTCAGAAAATCATTTACGTATAATATTTTAATACACAGAGGATTGGAGACACATAATAACTTGAAAGAATCTGGTTGAGTGTACTTGGATAGTTGCTTAATCCAACAACAGAAAAATAGGTTACTATGAATGAAGTCTATGGTCATGTATACTGTTTTGATGCTGCATATCATATTTTATTTTTCAATATGTAATATATACTGACAATTGTTCTTAGGAACAACAAACGTAAATCAAAACACAATCCAACATGACAGACAGTCTGTAAATTAAATCAAGGCAGAACACAAACTTGTGTTTTCAGCTATGCAGTGGTTTGGTTATGAATGTGTATTTTCACCACAAAAATCTGTTGTTCTTTTCCATTTTGGATTTACGAAGTCATTTTTATCACATAATAAACAATGAGTGTGAATGCATTTTTTTGTATTTTTTGAAAAAAACTCTTCGGTTCTAATTTTAAATGCTACGTAATATTTGTGTTAGTAAAAATTTTGATTGCTTATGGTTATTAGTTATTTGATTATGATGTTTACCCCCAAAGTATGATACTATAATATATCGCTATTGAAAATGTTTATGCGGGCGTATAATTTGATAATAAACAGAATTACGAGAAGTTTTACTATTGAGAATTTTATTTACATTTTATTTACAATTCCACTGTAGCTATTAAAACTAGGTTTAACAATTTTCTTTTCTTTTGTACAGTAAAACCAATGATATATAAGCGAAGCGCTAGATGTCTGACTCGGTATTTTCAAGTGAGGCATCGGTAGCCATCTTTAATAGTGGCAAAACATTGAAAACGAAAGTGAATTTACACTGAATCCTCCTCAGCGGATCGATGTATAAACTGTTTTGATAAAAATAACAACATCCAATTCCATAAATTTGCCTTATATGATCGGGAATTGTATGCCAGATGAAGCGTAGCCCCTTCCATTTTCATTTTCGCGACAAATTCATTAAAAAAAGTTTCATCAGCAGCATCATCATCCATCACAGCAAACACCAGTTAAGAAAAAACTTTGCCAAAAACAGAACAAAAAGGTAGTTACAGCAGAAGCTTAGGAGTAAGGACTCAAAAATTTCAAAGACAAAAAGTTACTTTCAGAAGACTCAGCCCCAGTTAACTGAAAATACTTTCTGAATTGAGTAGCCACCTTAAAGTACTGATAGGAAAGTGCTATATTGATAAGATTCTGCCTTCAGTCGACTGTACCTTTAGCCCAAGGTAGTTTAAATTTACGAATTATGTTGTTTTCATTCCTGATGTGTGCCACAAGTTAAAGCTTGCAAGAAATGCACTTGCAGATATATATAAAAGGAATTGTTGGACTTGGGTATTAAAATAAAATGGAAATATATTCAATTATTAAATGATCTTCAAGATAAAAAAGCATTAAAATTTTAAAATAACATTTCCAACAGTCATGTAAAATTAAAATATAAATTAAGAACAAAAATTAAAATATTAAAATTGAGCAGTTTTGTAGCAGGATGCAATATAATTTTTGATGAATTCAGGTCATCCAGATTTTGCAGATGTTTGCAGCACTATAAAGTCCATTAGAAATCTTGTCTGTTGATGTTTCAATGTGTAAAAGTGCACTCGTAAGGTAAGAAAAAGTTTTAACAATAATCCAGATATCAGATAAATCAAATCAAGTCTTAAACAAATTTTGATATGTAGCACAATAACCGGATCAGAGGAAGCCAATTGTTTGACATTCGAACCTCATTCTTGTGGATCTGTGTTTTCCCTCAACAAATGGAAATGACGGAATGCTCAATAATAAAGGAAAAATCTTTGATTTCTTGATATCGCATCGAAGTTCCACACAACTTCCAATGTTAAGGCATCGTATCAATCTTGGGATATATATACAATTGCTGGCTAAATCATTCATAAGATTTCAAAACAAAGGTAATAGAGAATGCTTCAATGCACCTAGTTTTAATCAACAATCACTGTCTAACCATTCCATATCTTTCATTTACCAATCAAAAGGATTTTTTAAACCATCCATTTCTGTCCACAAAATTGGTCATGAAGAAGCAAATAGCAAATACGGTGTCATCACACCATATGGCTGCTTCTCACAATATATCTAAAATCAAGAAAAACAATCTAGTGTATCAAATCAATTAACAATGGCCAGAAAAAGATGAAAACTTGTTCCTAGAATTGCATATATGAGTAATCAATACAGGAGAGAAGAGTTTTCAGGCTTTAGTGTTCTGTTTGCTTGTTTAAGCGTTAAAAACAGATGTTATTTTATGTTGTTTTGGCACACTTGTAACCAATAAACTATCTCTATAATAATAAAATGAAAGTATTTTTCCTTATTTCTTATTTAGGAAATTTAGCAACAATTCTAAACCTAATAAAAAACGAATTTTTCTTCAGTTCGTGTGTAATTTCCCCTACACCGAAGGACTTTTTGCCACTATTAAAAATGGCTACCAATGCCTCACTTTTTAAGCGTGATTTTACGGGAGTTAGACATCTAGCGCTTCGCTTATATATCATTGAGTAAAACCACCTGTATACAAATTTTATAATATAATGTTGTAAAAAACAAGTGTTCTATTTTACATTGTTTACGGTATAAAGGATGTCAAGCTTCTGCAGCAATAAAGATTATACATTTGTTATGATGAAATTCTTTTACACATTGATGATATATATTCAGTTGTTTAAGGGGAAATATTAGTCGCATTTAGGTCATATAACTTTTAGCTAAGTGCCCATATAATAACCTCTCACTTTTTAACTCCTCGGCAAAAATTACATAACAAACCTTATGATTTGACCATGAACATCTTCATTTCATTATAAGTCCAAAAATAAGTTTTTTTGCGGTATTACATTCAATTCCACCCTGATTAGTAAGGACAACATTTTTATCTGTGCATCAGGTGAATGGTAGTTATACTGCAATTGTTTCATCATACATTTTTCTCATGGTTATCAATGTACACGCAATAATTGGCAAAAATTTCGCAACTTTGGGGAAATATAAAGTCGCATTTTTGCGAATCTTGTTTGTTATTGGAATCTTTTCTGCTAATTTTGGGCCTATATTTGCAAAAAAGGAATTGAATTTTTCTGCGATTTCTTTTTTATCATAAAGAATTTGAGTTTGTCTGACATTTTCCAGTAATTTCTTTCATTAATTCCCAAGTTTTTTTGCTGTTATATTTATACTTGTCAATTTTATTTTTATTGTAGTTTGTTTTGGCTTTTCGTTTCAGTTTTTCAAATAGGTTTTTGTAGGCTTTGTATTCATTTTCTGCGTGTTCTGTTTTGGTTTTAAGATATTTAACATAAAGTTTTTGTTTTGTTTTGGAGGATTTTTTGAGGCCTCTTGAGATCCATGGTGACTTAAGATCTTTTGGCTTATATGAAAATTCTATAATTGGAAAGTGTTTATTATAGAGTTCAGTAAAAACTTCAATAAAACCTTCATATTGAGCATTAGCATTTAAAAGATTATCGAGAAAGTCCCAGTTTGTACGTTCTAAATCTTTTTTAAAATTAATTCTAGAGGATTTCTTATAGAGACGTTTTTTTATTTGTACGGAGTCTTTATTTTGAATGGAGTAGTTGAACGAGACGAATATGGGAAAGTGATCTGATATATCTGATTTTATTATGCCTTTAGTTAAAGATTTGTCATAGAGACGGTTTGTGAAGATATTATCGATAAGTGTGGCTGATTCTTTCGTAACTCTCGTAGGTTTATTTATCAATGGTATTATGCTGTGAGAAAAAGCATTATTACAAAAATCAGTGACTGTTTTGTCTTTCTGGTAGTTTAAACAGTTTAAGTTAAAATCACCAATAATAAATAGCATTTTATTTTCTTTACTTGATGCATTATAGATTTTTTCAATGTATTCACTGAAGAACTTTGCATTTCCATTTGGAGGTCTGTAACAGGAAGTAACTAAGGTGTTTTTACAATTTTTGCTAATAATTTCGATAGTTAAGATTTCTTTGTCGGCATCAGAAGCCGAAAGCTCGTTGCGCATTCGGTAATTCAAATGATTTTTGATGTAAATTAAAACACCGCCACCCTTTTTATTTGTTTTTCTTTTAAAATGAATAGAATTATAATGCTTCAAATGATATAACGAATTATTTCGCAATTCGAGATCATTACACCAGGTTTCAGTTAAACAAATGATATTAAGGGGTAGGTTACACGTACAATTTCGCCCCGGGGTGAATTTTACCCCGGGGTGAGTTCAACCCTGTCTGTGAAGAAATCACTTTGTCTGTATACACGTTATAGCCGGGGTGAAACACAACCCCAGGGCTTATTTAACCCCTGTTTATAAGACAGGGGCGAAATTCACCCCGGGGCGACTTGAGCATGATTTTGACGTATATGCATAAAATTGCTTTCAAACCAGGTTTAAAATGTGCGCAACTCACCTTTTATACTGAATTTCACCCCGGTTTTTAACCTGCATGTATCGTAACAAAAATTTACCCCGGGCTGAAGTTTCGCCCCGGGGCAGTTTTCAACCCGCCTACGTGTAACCGACCCCTAAGGAGTGGGTTACACATATCCGAAGTGAAAGTCAAACCGGCGTGAAATTTCATGCCGGTTTGAAATTTTTTTAGGTTACACGTGTGTTTCACTTCACTTCACTTCGGGTATATTTCAATTCGCTTTCACTTCGGGTCAAAAGTTAATTTTGCAACTTGCAGCATGATAAACATAAAAGATTTGTCTCAACTTATATTTTCTCTTTTTCAAAAAACAGAGAAAAAAAATGAACGAGCGTAAGCAGTTAACTCTTTTGATCTTATGTATATCGAGCATCTTAACCAACACTTTGCTGTTATTACAACTTCAAGCAGTTATAGCCTTTGAGATCGTCCAGCACCAAAGTCATCTTCGTCATCTTCAAAATGAAGCAATAATGCTCCTAGTTTCCAAATAATAACGAAGTTAAAAATGGTTTATATTTGGGAAAAAAAAAGAAAATGCTTACAATTTTGTAATGTCAGACATTTTCAACACTTTCCAAAGGGATATTGCGAAAGTGACTTTCTCTTTAAAAACACTATAATATCATCATTTTATGTACATTTCTCTTTTCATAAAACATACATCAAGTTGCAAGATTACTTTTCACTTCGATTTATGCACAAATATTTTGGGATACACGTCTTTTTCACGCCGGCGTGAGATTTCACTTCTGTCTTTTTGACAGAAGTGAAATTAGACCGGCGTGAAATTTCACTTCACCTAGAACGTTTAAACAACATGTGGCGTTTCTGAGGAGACCGAAGTGAGTTCACTTCACTTCACTTCGGGTTGCCGAAGTGAAATCGTACGTGTAACCACCCCCTAAAACAGGAATTTGATTCTTCTAAAAGCTCTCGAAAATTATCAAAATTTTTCTTTATGCTTCTAATATTCATATGAAACATAGTTAGACTATCTTTTTGGATAACTTTCTCCAACGTATTTTTGACCTGCTTCTGTAAAATGTAGGGTGTTTCCAAATTAAGTTCATCAAAGAAGTTATGGTCTGGATCATGAATATCTTTGAAAATTGAGCCTTTTTGTAGAAAAGGATTTAAAAACCCTTTTTCAAATTCTTCTCTTTGTTCCATTTTAGTTGAGTTAATTTGTGTATTTAGAAATATATTTAATAGCTATGTTGTTCATAAGATATTTATACTCATACAGATCCTCCCTGCGCAGCATTTCCTTTTCTATCACTTACAAAAAGTGTCTTATAAACGACTTTTGTATACTTACCTTGCTTTCGTAATTCTTTTGCTTTCGAGAATAACTCCTTCCGCTTTTCAATTGTTCTCTCAGAATAATCTTCATTTATATAAAGTTTATTTTTCCACAATTTTTTCTCTATATACATTTCCAATACCTTGCCTTTTCTTTATAGTTAAGAAATTTAACTATTATCGTTCTGCTTTTCTTTTCAAAGTGGACAATTATAAAGCGGACACTCTATAAAGCGGACACTTTTTTCAGGTCCAAAATGAACTTTTTGTCTATAAAAAATCTCTCTAAAGCGGACACAGATACAAAAACAATTTTTCAAGTAACATAACTTATATTTTCTTAGAATACTTACTTTTTACATACAATGTTTTACTCTCTTGTCAATACTTTGAATAACTTTTTCACAGCATTTTCTGCCCACTAAATGACTTTGACAGGAATCTCGAGTCCGTAGCCAGCGCCATGATTCACACATTCTCCAATCACAGTACATTTTATTGTACAGTTAGCAAGCGTTAGGAAACGCTTGAAAGTTATACAGCTTCAAAACAAAAAGCAAACACAAATAACATCGTTTATTCATCAACTGGAATATCGATGTTATTGACTTTTACTTTTTGGTTCCAAAATAAAAACTTTTTTCATTTCATCAAAAGAGTCCTTTCTTTGTCCTATACGAAACCTGTTAACTTTACAAACCCTTAGACCTTTATAAACCTTTAGAGACCCATCCTCGATTTATTTTTGCTAAATATTAATTATCATATAGAATCTCTATAAAGCGGACATCTCCATAAAGCGGACACTTTTTTCAGGTCCCAATGGTGTCCGCTTTACAGAGATTCCACTGTATTAACTCCGAAGAAAAAAATCATACCCTTTAATGTCATCGAAGACAAAACAAGAGGAGAAATAGTTCAAAAATCCCTTGCAAAAGTGTGCTTATAGGAACAGATTTCTAAAAAGCACAGTATATTATCAAAAATATTGCTAAATAATAAAAAAAAAAAATTACATGATCATAAAATCCTTAGATACGTCCTATCCCCAAATAAAAAGAGTCTCCTAGTGCTTAGGATGGGCTTGCATGCGGGGTAATACAACTAGTCGATTATCAGAGATTCCTCTTTTCTCCATCAAGTGCTGAGGTCTAGTTTGTCACTGCTTAAGTGCGACGCCTGGAAATTATCTTTTATGAAAATATCAAAGTATATGAAAATTAAATGCCTTTTTTTCAAATAATTAATAATCAATATTAAATAATAAAATAGTTTTTAAAGTTTTTAAAGATTGCATTGCTCGCACTCCTCCAAAGACGTTTTTCGGCTGATTTCCACTGCGCAAACCAAAAATAACAAAACGGAGGAGCATATACTAATCGCGGAATGTGAATGTGTCTTGCGTGGTCGAACTGCCGCTATATGACCACGATTAAGAAGATTTTGACCATTAAAAAAACAAAAACAAAACACTCTCTAAGTTAAATGTGTTGCACACGCACGCGAATTAGTATAATAAGATATTAAATAATAAAATAGTTTTTAAAGTTTCCAACGGATCAAAAGGCACTAATGGTTATGGATGTATTTACTGGTCAGAGGACGGAAGATATTGTCAAGCAGCATCAAAACAATAACATCCTGATAGTTAACGTCCCGAAACACATAACTGAAAAGCCATTGGATCTGACAGTAAATGGATCTGCAAGTGGAAACTGCAAAACAATTAATATCAATTGAAGGAACGATTTAAAAGAAAGTGATTGGCTCGCTTTGGGAATAAAAGATGCAATTGATTTGGGTTTGAAGAATCTCCCCTCAATTGACCCATTTGAAGATTTAGACCCAAAGGTTAAAGAAAAGGAACATCCATTCCAGTCCAATAATCGACGTTTAACACCCATTGATTGTTATATATTTCCCCGTAGGGCGAAATATATGTTAAAACCGGCATTTCCTTCTCCTTCTCCTTCTTCTCCGTTCAGTTTTATAGTCGCGGTTCAGTATTGAATTTTCGCCTAGCCAAAGTAGATAAGAATAGAGGCTAGTCTACAGCACGCCATTTTTTCAGTCGGTGCAGATGGGCAGTGGAAGATTTTTGCTTTTTTCTGCTAGCTTTTGAAATGATTCAATTGATAAAACGTTAAATGATGGAAATGAATTGTTTTAGCTCAGTGTTGTCTTTGTAAAAACATTTGAATGAACGTGTAAAAACCAGAAAAAATCGATATATCAATGATGTTTTGCTTTTGAGTTGATAATGTGTTATGATAATATTGATAATTAATTTGCTTCGAACAGCAAATCATTGAAACCATTGAAGTGGTTTCAGTGTAAAGGTGAAAATTCATTATTAATAGCCAGGCTGAAGATTTATTTTTATTTTACATCCTGATAATAATGTTAGCCCAACTTTACTGGACTGGAAAGCATGATGTACACCCCAGCCATAAAGGAAACCCTTTTCATGTGGAAAACAACCAGTTCAACCAGTTTGTTCAAACAGCAAGTAAAAACGTGATGTCGCATATACAATAAGAAGTTCAGAAAACCAATGACTTTTAATATATATTTTAAAACACCGGATTGAGAAACACATAATAACTTGAAAGAATCTGGTTGAGTGTGCTTCCCTGGATCGTCATTTAATCCAACAACAGAACATGGCCACGTATACTGTTTTGATACTGTATATCATATTTTATTTTACAAAATTTAATATACTGTCAATTTTCCTGTACGAACAACGAACGTAAATCAAAACACAATACAGATGACAGTCTGTAAATTAAATCAAGCCGGAACACAAACTTCTACTTTCAGCTTCAGGGATTTATTTATATAAGGTCATTTTTACCACAAAATAAGCAATGAGTGTGAACATATTTTTTTGAAAAAAATGTTTATTCTGAATACTTGAATTTAGTTTTATAAATTGTCACTTTAAGCCCATCTTTTTTTTGAAAATAACTATTCTGTCCTAATTTGAAATGCTACACGTAATATTTGTTAGTAGGGATTTTGGTTGCTTTTGAGTTATTTGCTTATATTACCCGAAAGGTTTAGGTTTAACAATTTTCTTTTCTTTTTTGTACAGAAAACCTGTATACAAATTTGACTGTATAGTGTTGTGAGACCATACATATTATATTATGATGAAATTGTCTTACACATTGATGGCGTTGTTGATGTGCAATTGCTTAAGCGGAAATATTTAGTCGCATTTAGGTCTTATAATTTTTAGCTACGTGTCCATAATAACTTCTCAGTCAACTCTTCAGCAAAGAATTTTAAGAGAAACCTTATCATTTGACCGTGAACAACTTCATTTCAGAATAAGGGGTCGGTTACACGTAGGCAGGATGAAAACTGCCCCGGGGCGAAACTTCAGCCCGGGGTAAATTTTTGTTACAATACACGCAGGTTAAAAACCGGGATGAAATTCAGCATTAAAAGGTGGCTTGCGCACTTTTTTAACCTGGTTTGAAAGCAATTTTGTGCATAGACGTCAAAATCATGCTCAAATTGCCCCGGGGTGAATTTCACCCGTCTTATGAACAGGGGTGAAATAAGCCCTGGGGTTGTGCCCACAAATATTGAAATTGAAATTGAGATTGAAATTGAAATTGAAATTGAAATTGAAATTGAAATTGAATAATATTGAATGACACATTTGGTTGGAGCAAGCTTATCCAAAATAACTTGGCAAGGGCTTCCATAACGGACGCAAATTTTTTGACGTCTGAAAATATTGAGTAAAAAGTGTGTATTTTCTGCTCTTTTTCCTTGCATTGCCTTACAGAAATCTTAAAATTGAACAATAGAGGTAGGAGCTAATTGGACCTTGACTGAGTTCATTTTTTAACATTTTATCGCAGAATGACGAACTTGCGAAGAATCTTTATCCACGCCGCGTTCCTGTTCCACCCTGGTCCAGCACTATGCAACGTATGTTTAAAAACAGTAAAGCGTAATACTAGACGTATGGAGTGCTGCCAATGTAAGTCTGCCACCCACGTTAACTGTACAAAAAACGTTAAAGTGCAATTTTTAAATGCTAGAACACCATCAATTTGGACTTGCCCTAGCTGTCTTTGGCATACCCTACCATTTCGTAACGTTGAAGACATAACATCGGTCAATGATCCACATGAAATTCCCCTTAATAACAACATTAATCTAGATATCAACAGTCATCTAAATGTAATCGACAGTCACAGGAACCATACAAGCATAGCTCACCTAAATACACGTTCAATTTGCTCCTCGTTTGATGAATTTCAGTACCTCATTGAGACGCACAAGTTTGATATCATGACATTATCCAAAACATGGCTGAAAGACGACCCTTATCTTTTGAACTACGTGAAAATTCCAGGATACAACATGGAATACCTCAATCGTGACCAAAAAAGAGTTGGTGGTGTGGGAGCCTACATCAAAAACAGTATTCGTTATAAAATTCGAAAAGATCTACACCGGATAGATCCAAGCATAGAACATCTATGGCTGGAAATCAAAGGTAAAAATAAAAACCACACTCTTTTACTCGGTATTGTCTACCAACCCCACTCAGACTCGACGAGAAAAGATTTATGGATCTCGGGATTCGAAAATGTGTTAGCACAAATAAGCAACATCTGGGATGGACCAATGATAATATGTGGAGATTTTAATATCAACCTACTTTCGAATTCCCCAACAAAAAGAAGATACCAAGAAATGCTTCAAATCTTTGACTTAAAAACATCGTGGATAAACCAACTCGAAACGGAACATCACTTATTGATCACATTATCACAAACATTCCTGAAAAACTTCTCCACACAGATGTCATTCCTTGTGAAACGATCAGTGATCATGATGCTCCTTACATCATCGCAAACATCAGGAATGAACCTTTCAAACTACGATACAAGTTTATACGCAACTTCAAAAATTTCAGATTAGAGGAATACAGTCAAATTCAGTCAAATTCCTTTCAACATAATATACGCATTTGACAATCCATCCGACCAACTGAATACGTTCAACTTACTTGTAAGTGAATGTATCAATCGTCATGCGCCTGTGAAAAAGTATAAAATGACAAGATCCCCTGCTCCTTGGTTGAAAGACTTCGATCTCTCACAGAAACTTGAAAAAAGAAATAATCTCAGAAAGACAGCTCACCTTACCCAAAGTCAAGCGGACTGGAACGCCTACAGAAACATCCGTAATGAGCGAAGTCAATTATAAAGAGAGCAAAAAGTTCATTTTATAGAAAAGTATTATCATCTAAACGCCCAAAAGAAGTATGGAAAACAATTCACCGGATTTTACAACCTAGCCACAAACCAATTACTGAAGACCCGAATCGCCTAAATGAACATTATAATAAAATCGCCGAAAAACTTACAAACAATAAACGAAACCCAACCGAAGAACTTCATAAAGCAATCCACGATTTACCTGAACCAATTGGTAATGCCTTCAAACTAAGACCTGCAACCTACCACGAGATTAAACAAGCTTTCCAGAAAATTCGAAATGATTGTTCTACTGGTCCTGACAAATTACCAATTAATCTCTTAAAACCTGTACAAGAATACATCATATCACCATTAACACACATTATCAATAACTTTATCCAAAACAACAAATTTCCTGATGCGCGGAAACAAGCCAAAATTACACCAATTCCAAAGATAATGAATCCTTCGTCACCAAGCGACTATTGTCCGATTTCAGTCCTTCCCGTGTTGTCAAAAGTTTATGAAAGAGTTGTTCTGCATCAGCTTTGTGAATACATAGAGTCACGATCATTATCATTAAAACTACGCGATGATATACTCAAAGCCACGAAAAAGGGCGAAATAACGATTGCTGTCTCTGCTGACTACTCAAAAGCCTTTGATACAATTGACTTTAAAACAATAATTCACAAACTTCACAAACTAGACACTTCAAAATCTTTCCTTTTCTGGGTCACCGACTACCTTTCAAACCGATCACATTATGTTCAAATCAACGAAAAAATCTCTGATACTCTTCAATCTGGATTTGGTGTTCCACAAGGATCCATTCTGGGACCTGTCTTGTTCAACCTATATGTCATAGACCTAAAAGAATAATTAGAACATTCCAATACTCTTCAATATGCCGATGGCACCACACTATACATCCATTCATCTCCAAAAGAACTGTATATCTCAAAACAACGACTGGAAAAAGATATCAACAACCTCAACAAATAGTCCCTATCGTCGAACCTAATTTTCAACAGCACCAAAACAAAATCCATGCTTTTCTCCACGAGTCAATTATCTCGTGTTCACCAGCTTGATAACAACGAAATTAAAATAAAATGCAATGGCGAAATCCTAGAACGAACAAAGTCGATGAAACTGCTAGGTGTAATAATCAACGAACATCTTCACTGGAATGACCATATAACCAAAGTAACCAAAGATTGTTACACGACACTACGAACACTGCGAAAATTGAAACGACTTCTCACTTTCAACGTTAGAAAGCAACTGGCAACATCACTAATCCTTTCCAAACTGGACTATCGTAATGCAGTTTTAAGAAATCTGCCAGAATATTTAATTAAACGTTTACAAAAAGTCCAAAACGCTGCTGCTGGTTTAGTTCTAAACAAACGTGCTGACCTCACAGACGTCGTTCGTTTACCCTGGTTACCAATCTGTGAACGAATCGATTACTCCATAGCAGTTCTTGCCTTTAATGGAATACACAACGAAGACGCACCTGCCAACGTCCGTTCAGATCTCAAGGAAAACATCCGCAACCTAAAGAACTCAAGAGAGAACATAGGACATACCATCATATGTTAAAAATACCTCATTACCTCAGACAATGTCTTACTCCAAAGGTATATATCTGCACGGTACATGCCTGAGTTGTGGTCTTTTAAAAAACAGGCAATTCAGCA
Organism: Turritopsis dohrnii; assembly: GCA_027922465.2. Taxonomy (NCBI): domain Eukaryota; kingdom Metazoa; phylum Cnidaria; class Hydrozoa; order Anthoathecata; family Oceaniidae; genus Turritopsis; species Turritopsis dohrnii. The sequence continues at coordinate 40,569 of BQMF02000227.1, read as the reverse complement.
GGGAACACCTAAAAATGAAAAATTTATCCACACTCAAACAGTTAAATTACACAACTATATTAGCGCATTTAAGATGCTAAAAATTGTACACAAACGTGAAGAATCTACGAAATAGTTAATCAATGCTAGAGATGGTCACAATTCTCTAGTTAATGGACATACCCTTTCTCCCTAGTGTATAGGTACAAGCACTTCAGTAGCAACTGCATGATAAGCTATCATTACGGTATGCGAACACCGTATCTTTTTAATGTTATAAGTCTGCTCTTGCCGTTTTTTTTAAGGTTCCGATTCTCTATCATACTACCATGTCACCGATAGGTTCTACGGCATTTCTGATTCTCTCCTACACCGCCGGACACTAATGCGGCCTGCGATAGCAGTCAATACACGGGTTTCAAAATAAAACGTTCCGTAAATTATATATATAGAATTTACCGAATGAATTTTTTTCGAGTAAAAATCAAAAGTGAAATCGGTGCCAGAAACAACTACGAATATAAGCGAACCTTTAGCTCTTGAAACTGAGCATTCCATTGAGTATTTTAAGTTATTCAGCAAACAAGCATTAAATCAATACCTTATCTTGAGAAAGAAATCAACAAGTGGGTCGTTCGAAACAGGATTATCAAACAAGATTCGCAAAAATACCACTGTATTAGCTATATTTCCCCAAAGTTGCAAAATTTTATTAATTATTGTGTGTACATTGATAGAAAGTGATATAAAATTGATATAAAGTGACTCGAAGTTACTATGGACATTCAAAAATAAAAAGTTAAGAATTAAAAGACCTAAATGCAACTAAAATTTCCCCTTACACAACTGAATATCAATGAGCGCATCAATGTGCAAAGCAATTGCATCATAATAAAAACACATGATCTATATTCCTGCAGAAGACAAGTTAAAGGATAGGCCTTTAAATGCATAAAATCACAGGAAACAATGTAATTCAAGAAAACACTTGCTTTTTGTAACTTGGGTAAAATAATTATACATCAAATTTGTATACAGGTTTACAAAAGAAAATTGTCAAACCTAATTTAAATAATATATTAGTATTAAAAATACTTTGGAGTAGACAACAATCAAAGGAATCAAAATATCTACTAACAAGTGATATATAACATTTCAAATTAGGACAGAAAACTTATTTTCGAAAAAGAGATGTCCTAAAGTGATAATTTTTAAAATTATATAAATTCCAATATTCAGAACAAGACGTCTATATTCAAAAAAATATGTTCATACTCGATATTTATTAAATAGAGAATAAGTTTCATTTTTTGATTTTCAACTCAATATTTTGTACTATCAAAGGAATCCGCATCCGCAGAACATTGTCAAAAACTTTAGGCCCTGAAGAATATCTTCAATATTTATTATGTGATAAAAATAACCTTCGTGGAAAAAAACAACAGAATTTGGTAGTGAAAATACACATCTTTATCTAAATCACTACAAAACTGAAAGTAGAAGTTCATGTTCTGGCCTTGGATTGTGTTTTGATTTATGTTCCATGTTTGTATAAGAAAAATTGACAGTATATTAATTTTTACAAAATATATATAATCATTATACAGTATATCAAAACAGTATACACGATCATGGAATTAATCCATAGTAAATTATTATGTTTCTGTTGTCTGAGTAAATGACTATATATCCAAGGAAGCACATTCTTTCAAATATTATGTATCACAATCCTGCCTGTGTTTTAAAATATTATACGTAATTGGTACTCTGAACATCTTATTGCATATAATACGACATTACGTTTTTACTTCTAGTTTTTGTAATGTACTCTTTGAATTTACAAAACTTTTTGAACTGGTTGTTCTCCACACCACATAAAAAGGTTTCCTTAATGGCTGTAACTACATCATCTTTGCATTGAAATCACAGCTTCAATGTTTTGCTGCATTTAATCACCAATCATCATAACAACCAGTAAGAGCATTATTATTGTTATCAACAAAAACAAAACATCATTGATATCAATTTTCTTCTGTATTTTGCACGTTCATTCAAAAGTTTTTACAAAACTTTTTAAGACAACACCGAACTAAGGATTTATTTCCATTATTTAATGTTTTTCGTATTGAATCATTTATGTTCCAAGTCTAAAAGAACCATCCTTTCACCACACAAATGAAAGTCATTTTGATTTTACATTGAAAGTTTACTCGAAATTTTTGTGCTAAATTCACATGGAGTTGTTTCTATGGAGACGCGCTTATTTTGAAACCCGTGTATTTATGCTCCTTGGTCCAATGTACTACAACTGCAAAATTGAAAACTATGCCACCGATATTGTACAGTCAACTCTCTCTAATTCGAACTCGTGTAATTCGAACTTTTACTAATTCGAAATGTTTTGCTCGGTCCCTTCAGAATTCCCTACGAAACCCTTATAGCAAACCTGTGTAATTCGAACCTCTGCACTTAGAACTTTCACTAATTCGAACGGCTTTGCTCGGTCCCCTGGAGCAAAAACTCTCTGTAATTCGAACTTTTCAAAAATTTGACAAAACAAAAGACGGTTTTTGATCATCAGATTCCATTAATTTTCATTAACTCACGCTTTAATACATCTAAATAGTGTTTTTGTCCTGTGATACAAATTTTGCAAGGAACTTGAATCCCTTCTCCATCACCTAAGTTACATCGTTTTCTAGTAACCTCGACATAGCATTGGGAATACCCGTCACTTCAACGACTTTCCCTGTTTTGTAATATCCAAAGCAAACATGCATGCTCAAAAAGCCTTCATGGCTAAAAAGAAGCAAAAAACAATAAAGGACTTTTTTGAATTATGTATTTTTTGCGGTACTTTCCTGTACATTGTATGCTATGATCATGTGAAATAATCAGGGCCGTCGACACGATGTCAAGGTTGGGGAACCATACATAATCAGTGACGTAGGAGGACACACCAAGATAATGTTTTAAATCCCATGTGTATACATTGAGTATGGGACATTTTACAGAAAACAATGATATGCATGCATTGCCTTTTTTTACTTATATCTTTTTTGCTTGACTTAACAAAACATTGTTTAGCGAAAAAGTGGGGGCGCATGGTATAGGTGAATAACCCAAGATCAAAGGTGCTATTTGTAATGTCCCTGTGCTGATGCAATGAGTGAGTGTCTTCCACTCCCAAACCAGTGAAGCTTAAGCACAAACTTGCCCTGAGCATGAGCGAAAAGGAATAAAGTATTTGAAGGCGAACATTCCATTCTAATCTAATATTTTCATTAGGATTGATAACATAAACAAAGAATTGTTTGTTAACTGGTATTGATGCAATTGTGGAGCCAGATATATCTCCAAATGTTATCGAAGATCTGAAAGAGGATATAAATAGCGATAAAATGGTTATTATTCCTAATATCTATAGTGGGAATGAAAGCCTTTTGAATATTGTACCAGGAGAAATACTGGAATCAATTTTTGTGAAGAACAAGCATTTTCTTACCTGCGAACCATAGAAAAATTAGGGCACCAAGCTCTTACATCTTCTCAATTGTATCCAAGAAAACATTTTAACCAGCGCCTGCTTAGTTACTCACAAAGATTCTCCTCAAATGCAGGTTTTAAATTTTTTGGGCCCCACGTGGTTCAACAGAAAGATCTTCACAATCTAGTGAATATCCCCATATGCAAAGGATGTGGAACCTTAAATAATAAACAGTTCCAAATAACTGCAAATAGATAATTTGTTAAAATCGGAAGACAGATGGTTCACATTCATGAAATCAGTCAAAGGGAACCTCTGCATCCTGGAAGAACTTCTTCTATGATGTATAAGCAATGGTTAACAGCTTTGTATACCTACTTATTTAGCCACTTTATCTTGTGCTGATTTATGCTGAAAATATTCTTCAAAGAATGGTGTTCACAGTATGAACCTAGTTCAAGTTTAACCAAATATATACGACATTTCGTAGTCAAAATCTCCATGATCAATAACATAACCATCTATGAATTTTACTTATTACGGTGTCGTATAGTTTTTCTGAGGTTTGCTTCAAGTCATCAGGAGATAAACGATTGATAGAGTATGGATACTTTACTTCTAAGCATGTAGGATTATAGCAAGAACAGGTGATGATACATTGTGGACTAAACTGTCATTTAGGGAGACGGAGGAGGAGCAGTCAAAGGCTGTTTCAATATGGTACTGCTGCTACCGTAATAATAACACATGTAACATAAATTAACAAGATAAGTTTAGATAAAAAGAGGTTTAAATAAAAGTTAGAAGAATTAATTATACATGGAGTTTTATCAAAGTTAAACTGGCAGTGTGGAAATGGAAAAACACTTGTAAATATAGGACACTGTTCGATGCAATTAACGGCAAGTTTCTGTATATTCTGTATATGTATACATTTTTATTGCATTTTGTTTCAGTACTCAAGCATCACACAAAAATTGAAAAAGACATAAAAAGGAAACTTTTGTTGATGCTCAAAGGTGATCCTGATCGACAAAGAGGTTGGTGAAATTTCAAAAAGGATTGCCGAGGGAAGTTTAAAATTTAAAAATGCATGTGATTTAAAATTAAACAAGAAGCCGCTTGGTTTGAAGACTTCAGGACGTAACACAACGATGCATATGTAGTCTCAAAATACAACGTTGCCGAATTGCCAAATTATGTTCAAATCTAATAAAATAACTGGCAAATTCAAAATCAGCAACTTCTAATTGTGCGTTGTAGAAATTTTTATGAATATTGCAGAACTTTCTAAGTCTGATCCAAATTTGGCCCGAATTACCCATTTCTGGTCAAATCTGACACAATGACTGACAAATTCGTAATCAGCACCTTTCAAATGTGATCGGCGCAACATTTTTGAAATTTGAAGAACTGTCTAAATTTGGTCCAAATTTGACCTAAATTGCCCAATTTTAGTAAAACCTGGCAAAATAATTGTCAAATTTGAAATCAGCAACTTTCAATTGTGATCTTTGCAAAATTTCATGAAAATTGAAGAACTTTCGAAATTTGGTCCAAATTTGGCCTAAATTGCCCAATTTTAGTCAAACCTGGCAACATCATTGTCAAATTCGAAATTAGCACCTTTCAAATGTGATCCGCACAAATTTTTATGAAAATTGAAGAATTTACAAAATTTGGTCCAAATTTAGCCTAAATTGCCCAATTTTAGTCAAACCTGACAAAATCATTGTCAAATTTGAAATCAGCATCTTTCAATTGTGATCCGTGCAAAATTTCATGAAAATTGAAGAACTTTCGAAATTTGGTCCAAATTTGCCCTAAATTGGCCAATTTTTGTCAAACCTGGCAATATCATTGGCAAATTCGAAATCAGTACCTTTCAAATGTGCTATGTGCAAATTCTCATGAAAATTGGTCAACTAGAAGTCCTAATTTGACCAAAAGAGAGCTTACGCACTGCGATTCTACGGCGGCGGTGTGAACCAGGTGGTTGGGAAATTCAAGGAGATCATGAAATAACGCACTGTGTTGCAGATACCAATCCGCCGTGTACATTCTACGACGGAAAAGTTATGAATTTACCGTAGCCGTAGAACATAGGCAGGTGTTCATTACGTAAGAGAACAGTATTGTGAAATCATCATACGCAGTTGATTAGTACCAAAGAATAAAATCGAAAAAAATATAAACAAAAAAATTTCGTCACCACGACAGAAAAAAATTGTAAACAAACTATATTTTAAAGTGAAAGAAAGTCAAAGAAACAAACATTATGAACTTTTCTTCGTCAAAAGCACCAAAAACCATTCGTTGGGATGGGACATTGAAGCAGCTACATAAAGTGTGAGTGTATTAAACAGACTTAATATAATTTATCATGAATGGAGCATGCAGTGAACACACAGTCTGCATCGTTTGCTAGCTATGATGCGGGGGATGAGAAAAGTGAAATTCTTACAATTTGTTGTTTTATTTTAAGACTTGGTTTGGATGGACCAGATGGAAAAGAAAAATCAACTACAACATCTCTAAATGAGGCATCATCATCTAAAGTAACAAAGTATGATCATCTAAAAATATATTTATAAGTATTTCTAGATATGCACAGATCAGAAAAGTTTAAAATCTTATAATTTTTTTTCTTTCATTTTAAGAGTTAGTTTGGATGAAAAAGAAAAAAAAATTTCGCAGCTTAAAAGAACATCAATCAATGACACATCAGCTAAAGCAACAAAGTAAGATCAGATTAGATTATTCATTTTACTTGTTTCCCATTAAGGGCAGACATTTTTAAACTAGCATGTAGCTTTAGCTAAAAATGCCCCCACGCTCAAGCATTCCAATTTGTACACGCAGCAAGCTATACATTGCAAGCCTATACAACGGAAACAAAAACAAACAAAGTCTTGTTACTTTTTGTTATCTCTTAGTCCTATGTCACACTGATGCTAATATACCTTTCAAAAAGTGTAAATAAGGCTTAACAAGTAACATCAGAAAGTATTTGCTACAAACAAAAGAAATGTGTGAACTAAAACCATGGATACGTATTTTTATACTCAAAATAAGATTAAGATTTTTTAAAGAAATTCTGTAAGAGCCAAAAGAAAAAAAAAACTTAAAAAAAAAAAAATTAAAGCAAAAAATCCTTAGAAATCTGCGTTTCAAACTTTGATTCGAAACAAAAAATAGCCAAAGTTTACAAAAAAAACAAGAAAAAAATATAAAAATGTTTTATTGATCATGATCTTTGGAGGACAGAAAGAAGAAAAACACGAAGAACGACAATTTGTAGGCTTTCTTGCATACACAGAAATCCAATTAAAATCTTTAGTCACCCCCGTCAAAAAATTGGTCACTTTTCTTTCTTTCTCCAATTAAAATCTTTTTAAGGCAAGATCCGCCAAAAATCAGTGCATTGAATAAAATTTATTGAATGAAAGATTTAGAGCTAAAACATATACAAAAATGATGGACAAAATTCCAGATTTGAAGCTGTGCTTTGAAATCCTTGTCGTTCACTTCACAAAAACAGAACAAAAGTAATATGAAAAATGTCTAAGCAATTTTAGCATACGAACTTCCTAAATAACATAGTATAATATAATAATAAATTAGGAAAATAAACATCCTACGGTGTCATGCTTTGACATGGAAAAAAAGCAAAGTCAGCTAATAATTGTATACCACCGTGTAACGTCAACATGAAAGTTGGAGGATGATGATGAAGATGATGATGAACAAAATCGGAAACTGACATTCGCCTATCTCGTGAAACTACTATGCCTCCTCGCTCGCTTACGCTCACTGCGGGGGCAATAATCATTTTTTTGTATATGTTTCAGGTTAAAATGGTCCCAAGAGCAAGATGTTGTTTTATTAAAGGAAATCATTGTTGAAAATCCCTTCGTTTACAAAAAAGGAACTACGCCCAGAAAAATGGTTTGGGAAAGAATTTGTAAGAGCCTAAAGAAAATGAATTTAGATGTGTCCTGTCGGTTTGTCCGTGATAAGTTCACAGATTTAGAACAAAAGTATAAAGAAAAAAAAAATTACGAGCAAAAAGCCAGTGGAATTAGTTGTGACGTTGAAGAATGGGAGGTATTAATGGAGGACATTGCGCAAATGCAGAGAGATGGGTTGCAAATGTTAAGTGAGTCGAAATCAAAGGTAGAAGAAGACAAAAGAAAAGGGGAGGAACAGCGGAAAAGATGTATGGAGAGAATGGGCGAGACAGAGGAAAGGAACGGTACAAAGAAACCACGAAAGATGCATGACACCATTCAATATTTAAGAGAAAAGAATGAACAGGAGGTGGCCTTTCGTAAGGAGCAACTCGAATTGCAAAAGAAAGAATTAGAATTAAAAGAAAAAGAACAAAATAATTTCAAGATGCTTATGCAAGAGCAAATGAAAATGATGGGTGACTTGCAACGGCAAAATGCCGAGTTAATCAAAATGGTATTAATGAAAAAAATAGGAAATAGTTGCTATATATATCCCAGCGGGCACAAAGACGTCGTAAAGACGTCGTAAAGACGTCTTTTCAAGACGTCCCTAAGACGTCTCAAAATGGTCGCGAAGTGGGAATCTCAAAAGACGTCCCAATTACATCTTCATCGAGACGTCTCGATGACATCCCAACGACATCGTAACGACGTCGCAGGATTATGAAATTTACTCTTTCAAAAACTGTAATAGGCCACAGGCGGACCCGAACCTGGAACCTCTGGTGTGCCAGCCGAACTCGTAACCGTTATGCCACCGCTGCTTGTTGTCAAGACGTTTAAAAACATTTACAATAAATCATTCTATACAGACTGATTGCTTTTGAAAGTTTATAATTGTTTCGAAGATCGTTATTGAATCTGCACAGAGACGTCCCAAAAACGTCGTAAAAGGATCCCAATTGCGACGTCCCGTTTCAGACGTCCCTACGACGTCCCAAAATGATATTAAGTTTATAATTGTTTCGAAGGTCGTTATTCAATCCGTATAAAGACGTCCCAAAAACGTCGTAAAAGGATCCCAATTGCGACGTCCCGTTTCAGACGTCCCTACGACGTCCCAAAATGATCTTAAGTTTATAATTGTTTCGAAGGTCGTTATTCAATCCGTATAAAGACGTCCCAAAAACGTCGTAAAAAGATCCCAATTGCGACGTCCCGTTTCAGACGTCCCTACGACGTCCCAAAATGATCTTAAGTTTATAATTGTTTTGAAGGTCGTTATTCAATCCGTATAAGGACGTCCTAAAAACGTCGTAAAAGGATCCCAATTGTGACGTCCCGTTTCAGACGTCCCAACGACGTCGCAAAATGATCTTAAATTTACAATTGTTTCGAAGGTCGTTATTCAATCCGTATAAAGACGTCCCAAAAACGTCGTAAAAGGATCTCAATTGCGACGTCCCGTTTCAGACGTCCCTACGACGTCTCAAAATGATCTGGAAAGCAAACGACCATTTTACGATTAAAATAAGACGTCTCAAAGACGTCTTGTGCCCGCTGGGATATTACTTAAACAAATGATTTTCGATTGGTGATGTTTTACATTTTAAGGTGACGTATCAACCTCGAACCCAGGGTCTCTTGCCTTTTCGATATACGGATGGCGGCAAAGAAGACCCTGGCGAACGCTACTGAATTAACGAATTCTATTGGGTGAAAATATTACAACGACCGCAGGATTTTCGAGCAAAAAGAAGAAATCATCCGAGTTACTGCTGAGGAAGATAAGAATTAGAGTCTGAAAATCTAATTATTCAAAATAACATTATTTTAGCTATCATTCATTTCACAAAGCATTGGTATGGTAGCATTATGTATTTACAATGAGAAAGGCTAACAACAAAAAGTTCTTAAAATAATCAACAAGTGAACAAGATAAATTTTCATGCTCTTTTGACTGATAAAACAACGGAATAGTGATGAATTATGGCAGTCTTTTTTAGAAGAATATAGTTTCTAAGAACTTTAATTGTAGGCTCACACACATGTGCTAAAATTTAAGAGCATATTCAGAGATATGAGGATGAGCATCTTCAATCATTTCTGGGAGGAAAAAAAGAATTTTTTTTGACACGATTTTTGAATATTATCAACAATAAAACTACAGAAATCACAAATACATACAAATACATAGCTGAAACATTATTTGTTGATCATAGATTGACCTATATTTCCATATTTAAATATCATAGAATCATGAAATTTATAATCATAGAATTTAGTGGCTTCAGTTGATGAATATAAATCACAACGTTTCTGAAGCAAAATTGTTCAATATGTGGGTCTAAACAAAGCGTTGTAATCCAGAAATAGAATCAAAAACTAAAACTAAAACAAGCATGTGCACATACATAGAATGAAAATGTAATCTAATTTTTACTTTACGGTATATGACAATTTGTAGAATTTTCATAACAAGGTATACATTGACTTAAGAATTCTATATCTTAAGCTGTATATCGTTTAGCAAAATACATAACAGGATAAAGGTAAACTTTACACTTAACAACAATACAGCGTTTACTCAAAACTAAACCATCTGCCATTATGGATTCAAGATCCCATGTTATGACTTAAACTATATACGTCACATAGCGTGGTTATAAAAATCCTGCAAATTGTCATGTATTAAGTACCTTCAGAGAGAGAAGAATGGCCTGACAAGAATGACTGAGACGATTTGGAAGATAATTTAAAAAGCAATTTCCCTGAAATTTGAAATATCGGTATTCATACAGAATACCATCCTGTTTTCGATCATATAGTAACCTTGAAACTAACACAAAAAATTTCACTCAACATATGTTAAAATCTGGTTAAAATCCTGACAGGATCCTACACAAGATCCTACAAGAATTCATAATAAAAATAATTCTTTTTCAGTATAATATAATAAAGGTAGTGAACATAATACAACAAACATAATTTTTAAGTATACTAATAAGTATATATTAACACTTGAGAAAGACTTCATAGGTTAAAGAAGAGTGAACATTTTATAAGTTGTGTTTTTCTGTCTTCATTTGTGACAGACATATACTCAATAATACTTAGGACACTTACAAGAAAAAGTTATAGAGTTTTTTGGAAATAAATCTACTGACCAGTGAACTTAGCAAATTTTGATATAAATAACAATGTTGAATCATTTAATATATTTGAATAAGTTCTTCATCCCAAGCATTATTTAATGAGAATCTTCTCTCACCAACTGCACTGTTGTTGTTATTATGAATTATCTTCATAGTTTGTTTTTACTTCTTGTGTGCCTTTATAGGTTATTTATATTTTCCTTTGTGGAAAATTGAACCTTAATACACTCAAGTTTTAATCTTCTGTTCATTTTTTTTACTTTTGTCCACTCTAAACATGTTTTCTGTGTCTCTAAAATAAACACCACAGCTCGTTCAAAGATAAAATCCACACAACACCACACGAATTTTGCAATCTCCCTTTTATCATTCAAGGTTTTCGAATGTAATAACCTGGATAAGGAATAAATTCTTTATCAAATCAGAAACACCGCTTTCCAGAATACTGTTGAAGTCTTGGAAATATGTAAACAACTTTAAAGTTTTGCAGAAATGAGCTCGAGTGAACTCGACGAATTATATTTGGTCTCTATATTGGTTGTAATGTGACTATATAAAAAACTGAATGCACAAGACAAAACTTCTTCGGGCCACCTCTCATAAAAATTACACAGATTTTGTGCAATTTTCATGTCACGTGACCAGCGTTCGCCAGGGTCTTCTTTGCCGCCATCCGTATATCGAAAAGGCAAGAGACCCTGGGTTCGAGGTTGGTGACGTATTTGTCATTGTCATTGAAAAATCTTAATGTTTTGATCTTAAATTTTTTTTATCAATAATTGCCCCCGCAGCGAGCGTAAGCGAGCGAGGAGGCATAGTAGTTTCACGAGATAGGCGAATGTCAGTTTCCGATTTTTGCGGAGTGTAGCTTTTTGCGGAACGGAGCTCATTTGGCAAGATCAAATATTGTCATCAAACACTAACAGAGAGATGCATTTCGGCTGCCGTAACTGGATGCAACCTCCTACAGGGTCATACAAAAAGTGCGATTTGGCTCACTTACCTTTGATTTTCGGAAATTTTGAGGTATAAAATAATATGGATGATCAAGCTCATAAGTGTTCAGGGTATAGCGTTTAGGCAAAATTGTCGATCTGTACGGTGGCGGTCAAAACAAAGTGGTTGCTTTTTTGAGTTAAGTAGACATTTTCCCCAGAGAAATCTCCGAATGCTCCGAGGTTTGTTATGAACTTCCAACTGGGAAACCAGGAATACCTCCTATCCTTTACGATAATATTGTAAGTTAATGAGAATATTGCTTGTTGATACTTTTGAAAATTTAAATTCAGACCAAAGCTTCTGAAAGTGCATCTATGCTCACAAGCTGTGTATCTGTGAGGAATAAAAGATAAAGCTGCTACAGTAGACTCCCGGTTATTCGAAGCTCCAAGGGGGATAAGAATTTACTTCGAATAACCGGGAGTTCGAATAACTGAAAAATTCGTTTTCCCGCCAGATTTTCAACTTAACCTTAATGGGATGGACTTTTCTGAAGTAATTGAGGCATTGTGGTTCAGTTGAGCGTAATAAACACAAAGAATTTTTACTTTTTGAAGAAAGAATAAATTTGAAGTCAGAGATGTTGTGTACTTGCAAAGTAAAAGTGACAGGGAAAAGAACTAACTTTGGAGATGATAAGGGATTGAGGATCCCCTGTTTGCTTCAATTCTCTGGACCGAAGGAGAATATTGAACTTTTGAAGAAATTGCCATGAATATTGAAACCTGATTTTTTGAAGAAAAAAAGTGTTTTAATCGCAGAAAATCAATGTACTCACTCGACGATCTCCCAATTAGAAAAATTCGAATAACTGAGGGTGACTTAGCCTATAATTGGCCCCAAGGGGAATAGAAATTACTTCGAATAACCGAATTATTCGAATAACTGAAGTTCGAATAACCGAGAGTGTTTTTGCCTGAGTTGGGTAAGCAGATCCAAGGGGAACGCCATCTCACTTCGAATAACCGAATTATTCGAATAAGTGCAGGTTCGAATAACCGGGAGTCTACTGTATTTCTTCTCCATACTACTATCTTTAAGCCATGTTTATTCAACTTTGTGTTGTATTTTGATCCAACTAACTGTTTTTATTTCCACACGCAACACAAAACAAGACATAAAAGTCCAATGATGATGATAAAATCTAATGTAAATGTTTATGTTTATGAGGTTGTGTGCAGCAGCAGACACACATCACTATGCCCCATAAAGTTTTATTCATAATATAGGTCCTTTTAGAGATTTATATACCCTTTTTGAATTCTTATTGCAAGCTTATTATTGTTCATGGGAAATTTGCATGTTTCGTATATGATAAACTTTATGCTGACGACAGGTAGGGAGAATGTGGTGTGTGTGCAGAAAAAAATGGCTTTGATATTTTCTATGGCGGCGTTTACATGAGCCCGTAGCGAGATTTCAACCGTAGTGAAACTTCGGACCGTAGTGAAATGTACTTCTCTTTACATGATCCCGTAGCGAAATCTCACCCGTAGTGAAACATGAACGGCCGGATTAGACACGATTAGACAGGAGTAATTCATTCTATTAAAAATGGCGTCACGTTTGGTTTTGCTGAAAAATTTGACAATGATATCGAGCCTTTTTACATCAGTTGGCGTGACGTTTGCCATAACACTGTCGAAAATTTTAAATTTATTGCTCCATCGACGATCGATGCAAGTGAGAGCTCTCTCTGATGCTGTTACTGAAGAAAATAAAGTTTTGCGGAAATATAAACGTAAGATTAAAAGGTGAGAGTGTGTTTTTTGCTGCAAGTAATCTGCTTCTTTTTTTCATCTATAAAAGTAAATATTAATTTTTCTAAGGTGTTTTGGATTTCACGTGGAATTATTTTGTTTGAATATTTTCTAAAACTATGTTTTTTCCATTATTTTGTACAGATTCAGAATGAAAAGAACCCATTGGAAAATTCCAGGACGTACAGATCAGTGGTGGAAAAACCTTTTGACTGGGGAACTTCCTCCCTAAGAGTGGTGTCGAAACATCAGAATGACTTGTCATAGTTTCATGGAGCTTGTTGACTCTATACGAACCAACTGTGCTCCTGATACTCAGTCCATTCGACACGATACAATATCTTCTGAAAAGAGAGTAGCAATGGTGCTGTACTACCTCAAAGACCAGGGTTCTCTCAGAATGACAGCCAATATTTTTGGCGTATCATTGGCTACATTATCTATTTCCTTAAGGAAAGTCTGCATTGCTATTAACAAAGTGATGGGTCCTAAGCTAATTAAATTTCCGAAGACAGCAAAGGAAATAAAAGAGATGACTCAATTATTTTCAAGCAAGTTTGGATTTCCACAGGTAATTGGTTGTGTGGATGGTACTCACATTCCTATAAGGCAGCCTAAGGAGAATCCCCACGACTACTTCTGCTACAAGATGCGTTACAGTTTGAATTGCCAAGCTATTTGTGATGAATCTGGAACATTCACTGATATTGAAATTACGTGGCCTGGGAGTGTCCATGATGCCCGTGTATTTGGGAATAGCCAAATCAACAAAAAAATGAAATCAGGTGAATTGAATGTTTATCGTGAATTGGTGCCTGGATTTTCACCTGTTCCTCCTGTGTTAATTGGTGATCCTGCTTATCCTTTGTTGCCAAATGTTATGAAAGAGTTTACAACTTGTATTGATCGAAAAAGTCAAACCTTCAATAATAAACTTCGTACAGTTCGTAATCAAATTGAGTGTGCTTTTGGCCGACTGAAAGCTAGATGGAGAATACTGAACCGTCCTGTTGATTTAGATCTGGATTTTACAATTAGTATGATTTATTGCTGCTTTATTTTACACAATTTCTGCGAAAGAAATAATGAAGACATAAATAATGAAATTCTGCAAAAAACACTGATAAATGAACATCAATGTCAGAACTGTCAGCATCATACGAACCAACAGTTGCATTCATACAATAGTGCATATGGAAAACGTGTAAGAGAAGCTATAGCTGAATATTTATATAGCAACTCTCCTTAGTATTGCTAACTTTGTTTTATGTATATACACTCTTATCTCTGAAGCAAACAGACCATTTTATTTTTATATAAGGCAACTCCTTTTTGACTCAATTTTGAAGAAACACTAAACAACTCCAGTACTGGTGAAAAACAAAAGCAACCCAAGTTCTAGTCAATGTTAAGTTGCTTGTGTATACTCTTTAACAAATTTTCTTTTTCTTGTTAACATCAAATTTCATGGGCATTAACATGATTTTTACTGCTAATTTTTCATAACACCTTGTGTTTTCAGAATATTGTATTATATTCTTGTATTACATTCTTGGATATTCTTGGGTTATCAAAGATTTGTTTTGAACCTATTTTTGTCTATTTCATTCTTTACCTTCACCATGAAGAAGAAATGCCATATTTGGCAGAATTAATTTTTGCGGATGAACACCTCGAAAGAGATTTTGCCACAATAACCTCTACTTCCGTACAAATTTCTGACATGAGAAAGTTATTGGAATGTCTATTGTTCTTTCAAAGTGCTACTTATTAACTTCCATTCATAGTGGGATTTTTCAATATATAATAGACAAATACTCTAAGGGGTAGGTTACACGTACAATTTCGCCCCGGGGTGAATTTTACCCCGGGGTGAGTTCAACCCTGTCTGTGAAGAAATCACTTTGTCTGTATACACGTTATAGCCGGGGTGAAACACAACCCCAGGGCTTATTTCACCCCTGTTTATAAGACAGGGGCGAAATTCACCCCGGGGCGACTTGAGCATGATTTTGACGTATATGCATAAAATTGCTTTCAAACCAGGTTTAAAATGTGCGCAACTCACCTTTTATGCTGAATTTCACCCCGGTTTTTAACCTGCATGTATCGTAACAAAAATTTACCCCGGGCTGAAGTTTCGCCCCGGGGCAGTTTTCAACCCGCCTACGTGTAACCGACCCCTAAAATTAGATTCAACATTGTGGTATAAAAAAACAACTCTCATCAAATGTTTTTCTATTTTTTCATAACTTTAATATATATACATGTGACAAGAATAAACAAAAGAATAAAATAGAATAAACAAAAGAGAAAATGTATATGAACATTTGCAAAAAGAGTTTTTTCTGCTTAATCCAGAAGTCAAATCGTAAAACAAAAAGAAATGGGAAACAGGAACTAAGATAAACACATTACAAATAGGAAAATAAATCAATGTCTGTCATTGGCATTATTTGTAAAGGGATTTCCATTTGGTGACATTATGTAAGGTGACGACATGCCAAACTGTGGATACTGTGGAGGTTGCTGTGCTTGCAGAAAGGATTGGGCCAGTATTTGCAACCCTTCCTTCAAACTCTGACCCACAGCATTCACAGACTCAGTCAAAGCAATGATAGCTCTGTCTGTTTGCTCCACTGACTTTTTCATCAAGTCTGAATTTTCTTGTTTCAACTTCAGTTCGTCTCGTGCAAGATCTAAGTAGAGCACATCACGTTGGTGTGCAGACAACTTTTTGGTCATCTTGTCTCTTTTGTTGTCTCTCAGTCGCTTTGTTGGTCCTTGTTCCTGTATTCGTTCCTCCCCTATTGAAGATTCAGTGTCATCAAAATTGAATAATGCATCATGCTCTTGTTGACTTTCTTCCATAGCATGTTCATCAGCATCTGGCATTGAAGCACAAGCTCCCAACAATTTCGAAACAGCTGGGCAGCCACCCCATATTTCCTGTAGCAAATCATAATGCTCCATCACCAGACGCCCTGATCCAGAACGCGTTCCAGAATCCACTGCTGCTTTGTAGCCTTGGCGCAGATCTCTTATTTTATTTTTGACACGTGTATAACCTGTTTTAATCATTTTTGACAGCTGATCCACTCTTCTTTTATATGTAAGGAGTTCATGTTGTGATAACGTGTCTAAATCATCACTGGGCAGTTCCTTTGGACCAAAATCACTGGTTGGGAACATCTCTCCCATTTTTTTTCTCACACCGCTATAGAACGCTACCAAATCATGCTCAAAGTCTTCTCCCTCAAACTCTTTTTCTATTTTATACGCTTGGATATTATGGAGTAATGCATCCACCATGTCATCAGTCCACTTCCATCTTTCAGCCACTTCCACAGGTTTGGTCTTGTTCACTTTTTGCCTTTTAGCTGGTGGTTTAACTTTTTGTTTATCTTTCTGCTTTGTTTCTAAACCGCTTGGACAACCGACAAGGTTTTCAGGTGTGCTCATTAGTGTGCGAAACTGTTCTTGATTAATCGTTTGGAAGTCATTCAAAAGAATTTCTTCATTTTCAGATTCCGAGGTTGAAGATTCTTCTAATGATCTCCTCACCACTTTTTGAGCACTAAAATGATATAGAATATCATTTAAATAATCAAATACCAAATAATCAAATAATATATATACAGAAAAAATAAAAGCATATGTGGTGTGGGGAGTATTCACAACATACATAAAAATATTTTATTTCCCTACCTCAATCCATATCTAGACATAATGCTTTATACTTATATATTCTCCACATGTTTACTTTAACTGATTGGCACCATTATGGATTTTGTTTCTACCATGCTTCACGCATGCTCAACTATAAAAATTTCACGTTTCACTACGGGCTGGCCGTTTACATGACAATTCTCAGACCGTATTGAGATTTCGCTACGGGGTTTAACCCCGTGGTGAAATCAAACCCGTAGTGAGTTTGACTACGGGGTATCTCATGTAAATGGTTCAAAGCGTTACAGCGAATACCGTAATGAAATTCATGTGTTTCACTACGGTTGGAATCTCGCTACGGGCTCATGTAAACGCCGCCTATGTCTAAATCACTACTGAGACATCAAAACAGTATACAGTACATCATCATTCATAGAATTTCTCTATTTAAAAGAGTACAATCGTAGTCACATTTTATGATCAAATTGGACTGCTTAACAACAATTTTATAAATTCTAGAGAAATAACTGAAGTTAAAATAGCTACAGCTTACAAATTCTTTAATTGGATAAGATAATTAAAAGAAAACAACAATGAAGAGCAAAAGAAACAAATCAGTTAATTTGTTTTTGTGTAATTGTTATTACTTTACATAATGCTACTTGAATTATTTCTAAAATTACAGTTACGTAATTAATATATATATATACATATATATACTGTATATAATTATAATTACATAAAATATATATGTTAAATAAATAAACAGATGTCCAGTAGGTATGTTGTGTTGTGAATTATGTATACACAAGCAAACGAAATAAAACACATAATTATGTTAAATAATTTTGTTAAATATATAATGATTTTGCTTAGTATCGTGAATGGGAAATTTATGCTCTTAATAATTTGTCTGTTGGTTTTACTATTTCAGGTGTATAAGGCATTATCAAGAGTAATTGATATCAATTTATGAATTGAGACGAATCACTATAGTCGTGGAATATCTGGCACACTTGAAACAATGGAACTACTGAACCAAGACAGGAGTAACAAATGTGACGTGTTGGGCATTTCCAGCATATGTGGTCAGGAAACATTGATTCAAATCGGTTACCCGTTCATTTGAAAGGAACATGTGACCAATTCAAGAATGTTTTATGTATACAAATTGAGTTTTGTTGATAGACATTTAAATTTGCAACATAAAACTGGATGTTGTTCATGATATCTGGGTTACCTGAACATTTTGGCAAAGTTTAGAAGATGTCTGTTATGTATTTCTTGTTGGTTTTACTTCCTAGTGTTTCTTTATGCATTCGAAAAAGCTATTTTTTTTATAATAGATCATTTTTATTCATGCTCTTTTTGCAACTATGAATATCGGAATTTTTTTGAATCTGTACTTATATATACATAAAATAACTGGAAATGATTGATTCATAAAGCATTTTGTTTTCCTTCTCTTTTCTATCTCCATCCCACATTCACAAAATTAAATCTTTAAATACATGTTATCAGACTATCAAACCCGACCTTGTTTTGATTTTTTATACTGTGACATTACTTGATATTAAGTTTTTCATAACTGAAAATTGCTATGGGCCAATTTCTGATAATTTTTCATCAAATTACCACATCAAAACGAGGCAAGGGAGCACAGTTTGGTATTTGGACATTTGAAGTAATAAGGTCTTTGAATCGCAATATAACTAAATTGTACATTACATTGATAGGATACATTTCAAGAAAACTAACGAAAATTACATATATTCTTTCAGTGGTGCTATTTTCTTTTCGCAGAGTGGTCTCCGTCCGGGATGTTTTAGGGTCAGGGTTAAGGGTTAGGATTATGGTTATTTTTTATCTCCATGATGAAGAGCGAACAGTAAAAAAATAAGGCAGATACATTTAGGGGGGGGGGGGGGGGGGGGGTGCGAAAAGGAAATAGCGCCCTTTCAGTTATGGATGCGTATTCATGCATTCAACTCGCTCGTCGGAATTTGTTGAATGAATATCCGGCTTTCACGCATTCCATATTTTCGCTGGCGAACGGGTGATTCCACGCACCCACTCAGCAAACCTTATATATTGATGTTCTTCATCATCATCATCATCATCATCATCATCATCATCATCATCATCATCATCGTCATCATCATCATCATCATCATCATCATCATCATCATCTTCCAACTTTCGTGTTGAAGTTACACGGTGGTATACAATTATTAGCTGACTTTGCTTTTTTTACCGTTTCAAAGCATGGTATTGTAAGTGGAAGACAGAATGTTTTGTCGTATCTCTTTCCTAATTTATTATTATATTATACTATGTTATTTAGGAAGTTCGTATACTAACATTGCTTAGACATTTTTCATATTGCTTTTGTGTTGTTTTAGTGAAATGAACGATAAGGATTTTGAAGCACAGCATGAAATCTGAAATTTTGCCAACCATACATTTTATTTTTGTTATATGTTTTAACTCTAAATCTTTCATTCAATTAATTTTATTCAATGCACTGATCATTGGCAGATCTTGTCTTAAAAATATTTAAATTTGATTTCTGTGTATGTAAGAAAGCCATGTTTACAAATTGTCGTTCTTCGTGTTTGAAAAAGTTTTTTTTTCTTTTGGCTCTTACAGAATCTTATTTTGATTATAAAATACGTATTTGATTATAAAATACGTATCCATGGTTTCAGTTCACACATTTCTTTTGTTTGTAGCAAATACTTTCTGATATTACTTGTTCAGCCTTATTTACACTTTTTGAAAGGTATATTAGCATAAGTGTGACTTAGGCCTAAGAGATAACAAAAAGTAACAAAGTTTTGTGCAGATTTTCATCTGTTTAAGTTTAGATCTATTTAATTTGCATATTCCAAGTTGGTTTTGAAATACCGCCACTGCTACACTATGCCTCGTAGTTACACTACTCATTAAACTATTTGTTGTATTGTAAAACTTTTTAACTATTGTTTCATATGAACAATTAATTGTTCTTGTAATTGGAAAAGTTATCGTAAAGAAAGTTTAACTCAATTCTAATGTAAGTGAAAAACCGTGAAGACCATCTGTCAATGAGTTTTCAAATCTGATATCCCATTTCAAAATGATCATGCTCACAATTCTTTTTATTATGTTTTTATTGTGTTTATGCAATGTTATCAAAAGTTAAAATGTTTGTTACTGTGAAAAGTTTTACAAAAGCATCCATCTGAATGTTTTGATCTCCCTTCACCCTTGTTCTTTCAAAACAATAGAAATGATGTCATAAAACATTGCTTGTTCTTTAAATGACCGTTGGCTGATTAAATAGTTTTTCAATTATCGAGTTTGTCCTGAAGTTCAATTGATGCCATCATGTCAACTCTTTGAATAAAGGGTGTTATTGTATGCCTGTTTCGATGCATTAAATGTTACAAATTAAATGTTAAATGCTACTCCTCTCGTGATCATAATGCGAGACAGTTCTAAAACGATTTTGAGTGAGTGTTGAGTAGCTTTGAGGCTTCCTAAAAAACTGGCTTTGTCGAAATATTTAAGCATATAAGTATGCCACTTGCCAGGCCCACAATAAACCAAAACATTTGTTTTCGAACAAAAGTTATATCTATTTCCGTTGTATAGCTTGCAATGTATAGCTTGCTGTGTATACAAATTGAAATGATTGAGTGTGGGGGCATTTTTTAGATAAAGCTACATGCTAGTAGATAATGTATTTGGATATATGTTTTATATAATTATTTATTTTCCATAGTTCTCCGAAAAAAGAAAATTGTATGTAACTATAAATTGAATTTTGTAAATAATGAATTGAAAATAGAATCCATTTTAATTGCCATTATAATGTTTTTTGAAGTTTTGTGGCTATAAAAATAGCCGTTTTATCAAATTTCAGCCAGAGAGATACTCTTCTAACGAGGGTGGTTGGCATCCAAATTTTGAGGTTGTGTTTGACCCATGTAAGCATGTTTTCATATTGCTGAGAAGTGATGAAACAAAATATTGTTTGGCTACTGCACTCAAGCCGATTTTTTGCATTTTTTTAAAATCAGTGTGCCTGAATCTTTCTATCACATTTCCAAATGTCCACTCCACCGATACTCTTACGGATGACATCCTTTGATTATACATTTCCTCGTCATTGTTTGATGCATTTTTGAATGCAGTCTGTAGGTGTTCTTGCAATGGATATGCTGGATCCCCATAAATGCATAAAGGTGAACCATCTGGTGCGAACGACATTTGCTCTAGCTGGGATAAAATTCCAGATTGTGCCAGAAGGTAACTGTCATGATGTGATCCTGCAATAGGGCCAAAGAGATTAGCTATCAGACCAGTAGGAGTTGATATGGATTGAAACTTGAACCCATGGATCCGTTTATGCCCACTATACATCATTCGTTGATTTTCACCAGGTCGTGCTGTTGCTCTCACTGTGCCATCTATGAACCCCCAACAGTTATCTAATGGTGCACCAGCAGCATGAATAGCATCAGCATATGATTTTAATTTAGAACTCCTCAACCAGTTCTGATCTAAGGACATTAATAAATGACCAAAATGGTCATACATATAGTCAATCATATGGTTATAGATGATACACAATTGTGCTACATGTCGACCAAATCGTGGGATTAAATCAGAGTATCTGCATGGAAACGCCAGACGTCGTAACAGCAAACACAGGCCTTCCATCGAATCAAATTTCAATCTGTTGTAACTACACATTTGCTGTGGCAAATTTAGGGCAGTTACAAGGCGTGGCAATTCATGTTTACAAAATCGAAAGTCTGTCCAGCACTCATCGTCACTCCAATTTCCAATATCGAACTTTTGGTACTCCCAATATGGAAAATTTGGGGTTTTTTTGTTGGTATTTCTTAAAAACAAAACCAGTTCTTCATCAGTTATTGGCTCCGTTTCATATTCGTTAAGCACTACGCTTTCTAGATCAAAGGCAGCCGCCATATTTGTTTATTTACGTTTTTTTTAAATGCGTAAGCATTTCACAATGACGGAGGCAGCAAGCAGATATTATAAAGTTACCATAACAACATAACTACTAGCCGCCGTAGAATCGCAGTTGCGTAAGCTCTCTAAATTTGCGAATTCGGCAACAATGTCATGTAAATGCTGCACGAAAACGTTCATAACTTGGAGTAGTAGTAGTAGTAGTAGGAGGAGGAAGAGGAGAAACCACGGGTATTTTAAATACTTTACTCCACCACGGGTGTCCTAAAGTCAATCAAATTAAAAATTCTTTAAAATCTTTTCTTAAAGGAAAAAGTTACAAAAGATGTAAAAGGGTTACACGAACTTCTAGCATTGGCAATGGAGATCTTGCATTTTCGAAGATTTTTGAGGGATGAAGGAGACAATGCTTACCAATCAGTAGAAGTCATCACAGCTGCTATCAATGAAATAAAAGATGTCACAGATCAAGAGGCCCCAAGTTATGGAGATTTAAAGAATTCTTTTGAAAAATATAAACAATTCTCTAAGGAGACCGAAGAAGGATGTCATGGTAAGACGGGACAACTTTACAAATATATTGACATGATGCACCTTTATCATTCTTTTACCAGAAGCATCAGATGTGGCAATTTTGAGCAGCTCTTGTCGTGTCTTCCAAAAATCACAAACTTCTCTTTTGCTTTGAATCATCAAGATTATGCTCGGTGGCTTTGGAGATACCATCATAATGTTTTGATGCTGACAGAAAGTCATCCGGCTGTCTTCAAAGACTTTGAGCAAGGGTATTTTGCTGTCAAAAGAACTGCAAAATCTTTCTCTGGTCTCTCAATTGATCTTACCTTAGAGCAGACTATCAACGCAGATGCTGCTAGTCAGAACAGGCATTCTATCTTTGACTAATTCCATATCCGTCAGACAGAGATGGGCAGAATCCAGCTATCTTAGAACCATGCTGCTATCAAAATCATTCGAAGAACTTGGCATGACAAAAAAGGAAGACATCTCAGCTCAACTTAAGCCAAACCAAATCAAAAGCGACAATGAAACATTAGAGAAGATTTTATCGATGACTACAGAAACGATGGACCCTTTTGACAAAAGCGTTAACACAAACAGTCTTTTCAATATTGCCACAGGAAAAGCGGGCAACCAATTTCCTGCTCAGTGTGGAATTCATTGGAAAAGAAGCTAGGAAAGATTTTGATGAGTAATGTCAGGAGAACAGTTCGAGAAAAGTCGATTGCAAAACAGCAAATTCGCTCCTCTCCCACAGAAGGGAAAAAAGAAGTTTAAAGCTAAGGATGGGAAAGTTAATGCAGCTTGTATGACCAGAGACTTGTTTGGTTGCATTTTAAATATTTCCTTGGAAAACCGGAATTTCAGGATTTCAGCCATGTCAACCTTCTTTTTCTGCGTTGATAGTCTGCTCTAAGGTAAGATCAATTGAGAAATTGGAGTGACGATGAGTGCTGGACAGACTTTCGGTTTTGTAAACATGAATTGCCACGCCTTGTAACTGCCCTAAATTTGCCACAGCAAATGTGTAGTTACAACAGATTGAAATTTGATTCGATGGAAGGCCTGTGTTTGCTGTTACGACGTCTGGCGTTTCCATGCAGATACTCTGATTTAGTCCCACGATTTGGTCGACATGTAGCACAATTGTGTATCATCTATAACCATATGATTGACTATATGTATGACCATTTTGGTCATTTATTAATGTCCTTAGATCAGAACTGGTTGAGGAGTTCTAAATTAAAATCATATGCTGATGCTATTCATGCTGCTGGTGCACCATTAGATAACTGTTGGGGGTTCATAGATGGCACAGTGAGAGCAACAGCACGACCTGGTGAAGATCAACGAATGATGTATAGTGGGCATAAACGGATCCATGGGTTCAAGTTTCAATCCATATCAACTCCTACTGGTCTGATAGCTAATCTCTTTGGCCCTATTGCAGGATTACATCATGACAGTTACCTTCTGGCACAATCTGGAATTTTATCCCAGCTAGAGCAAATGTCGTTCGCACCAGATGGTTCACCTTTATGCATTTATGGGGATCCAGCATATCCATTGCGAGAAAACCTACAGACTGGATTCAAAAATGCATCAAACAATGACGAGGAAATGTATAATCAAAGGATGTCATCCGTAAGAGTATCGGTGGAGTGGACATTTGGGGATGTGATAGAAAGATTCAGGGACACTGATTTTAAAAAAATGCAAAAAATCGGCTTGAGTGCAGTAGCCAAACAATATTTTGTTTCATCACTTCTCAGCAATATGAAAACATGCTTACATGGGTCAAACACAACCTCAAAATTTGGATGCCAACCACCCTCGTTAGAAGAGTATCTCTCTGGCTGAAATTTGATAAAACGGCTATTTTTATAGCCACAAAACTTCAAAAAACATTATAATGGCAATTAAAATGGATTCTATTTTCAATTCATTATTTACAAAATTCAATTTATAGTTACATACAATTTTCTTTTTTCGGAGAACTATGGAAAATAAATAATTATATAAAACATATATCCCAATACATTATCTACTAGCATGTAGCTTTAGCTAAAAAATGCCCCCACACTCAAGCATTTCAATTTGTATACACAGCAAGCTATACATTGCAAGCTATACAACGGAAATAGATATAACGTTTGTTCGAAAACAAATGTTTTGATTTATTGTGGGCCTGGCAAGTGGCATACTTATATGCTTAAATATTTCGACAAAGCCAGTTTCCTCAAAGCTACTCAACACTCACTCAAAATCGTTTTAGAATTGTCTCGCATTATGATCACGAGAGGAGTAGCATTTAACATTTAATTTGTAACATTTAATGCATCGAAACAGGCATACAATAACACCCTTTATTCAAAGAGTTGACATGATGGCATCAATTGAACTTCAGGACAAACTCGATAATTGAAAAACTATTTAATCAGCCAACGGTCATTTAAAGAACAAGTAATGTTTTATGACATCATTTCTATTGTTTTGAAAGAACAAGGGTGAAGGGAGATCAAAACATTCAGATGGATGCTTTTGTAAAACTTTTCACAGTAACAAACATTTTAACTTTTGATAACATTGCATAAACACAATAAAAACATAATAAAAAGAATTGTGAGCATGATCATTTTGAAATGGGATATCAGATTTGAAAACTCATTGACAGATGGTCTTCACGGTTTTTCACTTACATTAGAATTGAGTTAAACTTTCTTTACGATAACTTTTCCAATTACAAGAACAATTAATTGTTCATATGAAACAATAGTTAAAAAGTTTTACAATACAACAAATAGTTTAATGAGTAGTGTAACTACGAGGCATAGTGTAGCAGTGGCGGCATTTCAAAACCAACTTGGAATATGCAAACCAAATAGATCTAAACTTAAACAGATGAAAATCTGCACAAAACTTTGTTACTTTTTGTTATCTTTTAGGCCTAAGTCACACTTAGTAACATCAAATGGTGACCTAAGATTAAACAAGCACAACGTGGAAGGTGGTCTCGCCGATAGGCTCCCACATCCACACAAAATAGTTTAGAGTTTTAGTTTAGAGTAAAGATAACAACATATAATTGTTTGTTGAGGTTTGCTTTTGACAAAGTGATAAATATCACTAGTGGTTTGGGAAGATTTTATTACGATTGGCTAAAATCTGTCAAAATTTAATATACCGGACCCAAAAAAGTCCCAGATTTTGAATTTTACCAGGGGTACGAGTACTCACACACATTAGAAGACACATATGAGAAACTTTTAGGAAATTTTCAGTCAAAACTAATGACAAAATTTGAAGTTATCAGCCAAAAGCCGCTAATATATGCAAAAATCAGCTAAAAAGTGTCAAAATTTGGGACATTGAGGCGAAAAAATCTCAGATCTTGAATTTTCCCAGGGGTACGGGTACTTATACACATTAGAAGACAATTAGGAGAAGGTTTTAGGAAGTTTTTAGCCACAACTAATGACAAAATTTGAAGTTATCAGCCGAAAACCTTCAAAAAAATGGGATTTTGGCCCAAAATGGCCCTTTTTTACAGTTTTAGGCCCAAAATAGGAAATTTTTTTCAAAAGCCCGCTTGGAACATTTTTTTACATTGCCAAAATCCTACCTAACTGCAAAGTATCAGAAAAAACTAATGAACGGATTTCTAGATAACGCGTCGCGTACGTACGTACATTCGTACATACAGGGGTCAACTTATAGGTCTGCCTATCGGCGAGACCAATAAAACACAATACAATGGAATTTAGCTATGGTGCTTGTAAATACAATATTTTAGGCCATAAATTTTTGAAGTCGGTTAATCAACTTGACCCGGTGTTCTGACATCCAAGCTTAGTGAAAATTTAGTTTGTGTTTACATGAAACAAGTTTTCTACCTCGGGCAACCGGGCTAAGTCAGTCAAAGGTGAAAAACTTACCGAACTCATGTAAACACTAAATTCTTCCCCAGGGGCTATAGTTACTCACTGTTACTCATTGGGACTGAGGTCAACCTACTCCATATAAACACTGATACGAATACAACCTTGGTGTACCAACTCAAGTCGGTTACCCAAGGTAAGTCGGTTGACCGATTTCATGTATCTATGGCCTACTCTTTCTTGCCTAATAAACAAATTTTCCAAAATTAGGCTGACAGCTCTCTCAATGATTATACATTTATGATATTATGATATTATGTATAATATCAAATTTGAAATTAAAACTGAAAATAGCCTTGACTTGAAAATAGACTTGATTGTATGAACACATTGAATCTCTGCAAAACACCTACAAAATAGTGCAAAAATTTTGAGCCATTCTCTTCAACGACATCGCTTCACTAAAAATCTCAGCAGTCTTGAAAGAAGACCTTTTCTGAACCCGCTCCCAATATTCCGTCAACTTGGGTCGATCTTTCAATTGATCCCACAACAAACCAATCATATTCAATCGAGCTAGCAAACACGTGCAAACGCAATCTGCTAGACTATACTTTGCTCCGCACACGAATTCACTCTCTGTCAAGTTGGTTTCTAGCGTGTCCAAAAACCCTTGCATCTTGCCAATGGCAGCATCAATTTTAGGTTTTGGATCATCATAGAGCTTCAATCTCTCCTTGTACTGCGCAATTTTACGATCAAGGATGTCGACAATTTCTGGTCGACTTGTTTTCATTTTTTCAAGCCTAGTTATGTTCTGGTTGAGCTTCCATGGTAAAACGAATCCTAGAACATAGCTGCTGTGGACAACAGAACTCATTGTTGCCTTTTCTACTTCGCATTCTTTGTAGTGTCGATCGAACAAATCTTTTGCTTTTGCATGAGTCTAAATGTAAGATTTTTTGTAGAATTGCGTACATAGTTGTGAGTAGGAATATCCGTGTGGATACATATAAATGGGGAACCTTTTCCAGAAAACAAAACAAATGCGTCTTTTTGTTTAATGGAATAGAATGTCAAGAAAACCGGTTAAAAATGGGAGATATAAAATCAAGTCATTAGACAGAAACTCCCATCTATAATGGCAGATTAACAGATAAAGATTTAACAACTACTCTTCTGTTGCTAGTAGTAGGGGGTAGTTTTACCGTTTTCGGCGGAAAAATGACCAGAATTGGCCATTTCGAGAACAAAATGTGAAATAAAATTAAAATAAAAGCTCTACAAGAGAAATCATAATATGATTCTAAAAGCAAGCGTCAAGAAAAGCATTTTAAGCCCTATTTGACACTCCAGAGCTTCTTTAAATGCTTTCTACCCCCTTTTATACTACCCCCTGCAATTGGGAATGGGAGAGTACTTTTAAGTATACTGACTTCAGCATCACCAAGAAGAACCTGACCCTCACTTAGGGTTTCAACAATCAGCAAGGAGATGTCCCTTGACTCTGCATATGCCACACCTTTGTGCACAAGAACAGGAACTGCTGCCATGGGGTTTGCTTTGATATACCACGGTTCCAGGTTTTCGGAGGCACTGGAAACATTCAAAATTCGCGACTGGTACGGCAGCCCTTCTTCTGCTAACACCAATCTGACTATTTGTGAGAAATACGACTCGATGTAATGATACAGCGTTGGCTTCAAATCTTGCAGTGTAGATAGACAGATCTCACCACCATCCCAACAATCCTTTTCTCCAATCTTTGGATCACCATCAGCCATTTTGTAATCCTTAGTATCAAATTACCTATAATTCAGTTTATATATTTCATGAAATCATAGACAGCACTCAGTGAAAGTGGCTTTCTCTATAGGAAGAAAAGTTAAAAAATCTCAGAACACAAAAGTCAGAACACTCCCACTAACCAGAAACTAGTAAAAGTTGCACAAGTAAAACAAAACAGCTTGATCGAAATTCAAAGATATAGAACTCTATAACTGTGATCTAAGTGGGATTTATAAAATATTTATTTTTTATTACAGCAATACTTTTTCATGGAATGATTTTTGACTTAGACCTTAGGAAGTTGTCCTAGTGGTTGATTAGAAAGAAAAAAATAAATACACAAAAAAAATA
The DNA here is from genome assembly GCA_027922465.2 of Turritopsis dohrnii. Classification (NCBI taxonomy): domain Eukaryota; kingdom Metazoa; phylum Cnidaria; class Hydrozoa; order Anthoathecata; family Oceaniidae; genus Turritopsis; species Turritopsis dohrnii. The sequence continues at coordinate 12,048 of BQMF02000227.1, read as the reverse complement.
CACCTTTTTAAAGATAGAATTATTTTTGAAATGTCAAGCATAACAAGCACAGTTATAAGCATAGATATTATAACAGGTTTAACAAGTTTTTTCCAGTCTAATAAACCAATAAAATAGTAAAAGCTTTTTTCCTGCAAATTACATCCTCTTTTTGGGTTTGAAAAGGTAAGACTTGATTTCATAATTGTCCTAGGACACCCATTATGCTCACACATACTGAGCTACTCTGAACTACTTATAATTATTATCAAAATTATTAATCAAAATTAATGTAAAATTTATTAAAGACATAACAAATATTTAACAAATACTTAAAATCAAGCAAAAGCTTTTCGATATGTATTATATCATCATCAGTGCTATACAGTAAAATGTTATCTTTCTACATATTGACATTTATTAAAAACCTAAAAAATGAGTAATCTCAGTAATCACTTTTAATTGCCGATGGGAAATATCGGCAATACAAAAATAATTTCTGAAATCACGTGATGCCATTTCTAAAAAGATGTAAAACTTTTGTATCCATTTGATTATTAAAGGGTTTTACTGCCGTGTGGCGGTAACTTTCTTTGTGTTGTAATATAGGTTGACGTTAATTATGTTTTGTTTGTTTTATAGTATGTTGCAGTAAGCTGCCTGTGCAAGTGTTTATGTGTTCGCCCACAGTGTTTTAGTAAGTGAATCAAACCCTCAGATAAAATTTTGTAAATTCATTCAAAAAGTCAAATTAATAAAAATAAAACTTGTTTGAGACTAAAAATAATCTTCCTTCTCTTCGTAATTCGTCATAATTGAACCCAAAAACATTAGCGCTGAGGTCCAAGACAGAAGCCGTAGTCACGTGATATGACGTGTATTACGCTTAAGTTTCGCTCGATCATAGAGAAGTGATAAGGATGGCAAACAGTGAAACAGAATATCACCAAAGATATCTGATACTACTGACGAGGAAGATGAAGTAATTAAGAGTTTAGGGTGCTGTCTAAACAAATCCGTTTGAAGTTGATTGAATGTAAATGCTGTCAGGAGAATGCAACTGTATAAAAAATATATTTATTTATAATAACAATTTTAAAAAACTAACTAAGCTTTTCGGACGAATCCATCATCAGGTTATGTACAAGTGAATGCAACTCTTTTAAATGATAAACAGGATAACATTCAGTGTATCACTTCACATCCAGACTTCAAAACACTTTGAACAGAATGGTTTTGGAAACGGCCGTAACAAGATATCGACGCTGTCATTAAAATTTCAAAAAAATTTGTCTACGTACATAAGTAATTAAGCCGTAAATAATGCATATTTAAATATTTTTACATCTTCATTTTGTTCCATGTCTGTCTTCATATTTTGTCGTTCCTCCAAAAGCATTCAAAAAAATAAACAATGAATTTCTAATAAGGCCTAGTCTATTTCTAAAAAGTATTTCTATAGTTCTTAGACAAATGCTTACACAAGCTACCGACCACGTACAACATGGGTACACTACTTTGAAAGATTAGGACATGAGTGGTGATGTAGATTCTACACGGACGATAATTATGATTTTTGTTTATCTAGAAAAAGAAATTTCAGACAGTTTGTCACGGGCTTTATCGATTAACATCATGCACCCGCACACTCAAATGTTAGTGTGTGTCAATCGGGGGGGGGGGGGGAGGGGAGTGGGGGGTGGTTTATGAGATGTTAGCCCAAAAAAATCAAAAATATTTTCATGTAAATTTTCGTCATTCTGAGAAAAGACGTATAGCAAACTATTTGTGTAGTATATATAAAAAAATTACATGCTGTTGTTTTTCGATCTGTAAGTAACTTAGATATCAATAATATGTGTCACCCGTTTTTGTCTCAATAAACGTAAGACATGAAAAATAATCCATTCTCAACTCAAATCATAACGACGGAGAGCAGAAAAATTGTTGAGCGTAATGTACATCACGAAATCTCCTCCGTGAACTTTTTCAACAAAGTTAGAGGAACTTATAATAAGAGAAAAAAGTAGGAAAAAAGCACTTTCGGTGAATTTTTTATTTTTCTTAATAAAATTATGGCTTGACAAGTGGATTTAATGAAAAAACATTTTTGGGTTTGATTCCCCTTTAAGTGATGGTTTTTATTTGCAATTATTGAAGCCGCTAAGTTCTTTCTCTCCCGGGAGTTCAAACCAGCAGGAAACAACACTTTCCATGTAAAAACGTGGTCGGGATTATTTTGCAAATGTTTTGAAGGTTCAGAATTTCCCATAATATTGTGTTCTTTCCATCGTACCTCCACATTTCGCACCTTGGTAAATTTTACACGAAGGGTAATTGTTAAATAAATTTTACATTAATTTGATTGGCATATTTTGATTAATAATTATGGTACTACCGAAGAGGATTGCCACAAGATTTGACAAATTATCGAAGTTATCACTCAAGTTGCACAAGATCGCATCGAGTATTGGTTTTATTAAAAAAGCTCTACATTTCAACGTTATTCCAAAATTGTTACTTAAAGCGCATTGTACTGATATATCATATGTTCATCGCGTCTAGAGTCATTTCGAACAAAGAACAGAAAGTTGAAAGAACTAATTGATAAGAGGAAAGTCACATATCAGAATCAGTATGACCATGGACATACCAATTATAAACATTTCAGAGCGGGAGTTGAGTGATAAAGAAAGACGAACGTTAAGTTTTGGGTTAGATCATTCCTTTGTTGACAAAAATAAGCGCACATAAAAACTATGCTTGCAGCCAACTTTGAATGTTTAACTGAATCGGTTGATAAACCAATAAAACCAGAAGAAAGGGAACATTTTCATGAATTCCAACGTGCATACACTGATATCTTTACTAAAAATGTATACGCGACAAAGGATTATACTTATTTCAATTTGAAACGTTTGATATAAGACGAGAATATTGCCATCGTACCAGGAGATAAAGAATCTTGTATAGTTCTTAACATCAATTAAATGCAGAATATGATCGAACACGGTATTCAAAATGGAATCTACGAGAAAACTACTGATTCTACACTGAAAGATTTGTCACGTTTTAACGACTTCCTATACAGAAACTTTAAAAACTACGAAAAGTACAAAGATGTCTTTAATAAATTTTATATTATCAAAATCTAAGCAGGATTCAATGCAAGAAAATTGAAAAACTGAAATTTGAAATTCAAACTTTCCAGAGAAAACACAGAGCCGAAAAATTAAAGAAAAAATGCAATACACCGAAATTAGTCTAAATTATCCAAAAAATTCATAATTCATCCTGCAGGGATCAAAATGATTTTTTGGGAACAAACTGCCCGCTAAAAGAAAGACGGCGAGCGCCGGTAGGGAACAACCCAACTTAACCCAAAGCAGCCGCAAGGTGTATACACATTACGACATTCAGAGTTAATTAAAGATCAAGCATGGCGTGATTCCAGCATATGAAGAAAAGATTTAAACGATTGAAGATGGAGATAAAGTCAAAAAGCTTAAAAAATTCAGCTAAAAATGGTCTAAGTTGGCTTAACTTGCATTTTTAAATTTTCACAGCGAAACAGCTATGCATACAGGCACTAAGATACTCTGGACTCCTTAAAAAGTTCAAAACGAACCAAAATTGGATTTATTTACCCCCTGACATGCTCCAGTAGACCCCATTTTTATTTTCCCTGAGCAACCACTGTGCACATACGCAATGGGATACACTGAAAAACTTAAAACCGTATATAGCAAGGTTCTAATGTTGAAAAATTGAAAAATGTCACAAAAATGAGAAAATGGTCAATTTGGGTTTATGTACCCCCTAAACACATGCCAAACCTACTAAACGTCTACCATGGTAGACCCCAATACTAAATTCTCTAAGGGTAACTACTGTGCAAACGAGCATTGAGGGTTAAATTTTGGGCCAATTAATTTTCTTGTGGATTATTTTAGAGTGGATTAAGAACGATGACTTCTGCATTATTTTGTGCGGATTAATCTTCATGCATCCGTCAATTATAGCCATTTTCCAAGATTTACTTGCGCGTAGATTAATTTTCGTGCACATTAACACAAATTTAGAAAATGTTGTTTGTGTGCTTCTAATCAGATTGTATTAAAGTAGATGTAAGCGAAATTAAAGTTACGCAAGCTATGTCATAAAAACTTTCACGCGGATTAATTTTTGCACGGAATAATTTCCGCGCATGGACCAGATTTTGTGTAATTTCGAGGGGATTAACGCGCAAAAGTCAAATGCACAAAAATCAATCCATGTGAAAATTTATTCCCGCAAAATAATTTGCGCAAAAAATTATGAGCTGCTCAAACACCAAAAATAACAAGATTCCAATGCCAAAAGGTAGACAAAAGGTAAACAAACCCCCAAAAATGGTGCCAAAAGTGCAAAAATTAACACCTTTCCGGCCCCCCACACACCCCGATTTTGAGTTTTCCAGGACAAACAATGCTCCCCCACTTTATAACACTTAGAACTAAAAACAAGCATGCGTTGCTTGGTCTCTCGGCCTCATAGCATATGGCAAAATCTAAGCTCTAACAAGCGCTAAGTGAAAGGTGGTCTCGCCGATTTTATTACTTGAAAAGTTATCAGCCAAAAACCACTGAAATGTACAAAAATTGGCTAAAAAGTGTCGCATTTTGCAATATTGACGCTTAAAAAAACTACAGATCAATTTTCCTGGCCTAAAGGTACTCACACACATTAGAAGGCACTTGGGTCAAGGTTTTAGGAAGTTTTCAGCCAAAACTAATGACAACATTTGAAGTTATCAGCCAAAAAGGGCCAAAATATGCTAAAATCAGCTTAAGTGTCACAATTTGCGACATCGAGGCTAAAAAATCCCAGCTTTTAAATTTTCACAGAAGTACAGGAACTCACACACATTAAAAGACACTTGGAGAAGGTTTTCGGAAGTTTTCAGCCAAAACTAATGACAACATTTGAAGTTATCAGCCAAACAGTGCCAAAATATGATTTGCTAAAAAGTGTCACAATTTTCGACATGGGGGCCGAAAAAATTTTTAATTTTACCAGGGGTACAGGTACACATTAGAAGGTATTAAGAAGTTTTCAGCCAAACTAATGACAACATTAGAAGTTATCAGCCAAACAGTGCCAAAATATGCAAAGAAATATAAAAAGACATGACATGATTCTACAGCTAAAAATTGAAGAAAAATGTAATATGAGCTAAAATTTGCCAAAACCCTTTAGGGGTTCAAAAAAGGACGTTCAAAAAAGGGCAAAAAAAATTTTGGGGCAAAAAGCAAAAACGCTATTTATTTTCTTTTCCTAAGACTAAATTAAATGAAAAAAATCAGAAATTTTACCGCACAGATATCCAGGGAAGCTTGGAGATAGACAGAGAGTCAAAAAAATAGTTCGTTTTTAACTCCTCTTAACGTAACATCAGTATCTGACCAAGTTTATTTTCCAGTGCTACTTTTTATATATAAAAAAATTATAAGAGTTCAATTAGATCTTATTTATTTATTTATTTATTTATTATTTAATATTTATACAGGTTGACCCTAACCAACGTACAAAGGACATTGTTATCATAAGAGGACCTGTTCTAAATAAAAGTAATAAAATATTGTAAAAATTAAAAAATTATGTATATATATATATTAAAGTTAGTAATATAAAACGTTTAAGTCAGCGGTAAATTTGTGTCGGTAAAAATATATAAAACATAGAAAACACAGATTTTATGAATCACGATATTTCGACTACCGTAAATATCCGAACAAGCGCCCTGGGCGCTTATTAAATTTTTGTTTTTTTCAAAACTACTTCATCAGATTTTGAACGCAAATACAAGAAATTACATCTACGTTACAGTCATTGGGAAACGAAAGATGGGAAGTTGGACCGCACAAAATGTAATCGAACAGTAAGACTCTGATGAACAATTGTTGAAGATCAAAGAACAGTTTCCAACTAGAGTTGAAACATAGGGAAAAAAATTATACAACATATAAACTACGTATTTTATTTATTTACCGATATAAGAAAGTAAAAATTTCAAATAAGCACCCGGTTTCTCAAGGCGGTTTTCGATTAACCGCCCTCTTTTACAAGGTGGGCGCTTATTCAAGAGGGGGCGCTTCATAAATACTGGGCGCTTATTGAACTTTATGGAAATTGCCTGGGCGCTTATTAGATGGGGGCGCTTAATAAATGCTGGGCGCTTAATCGGATATTTACGGTAACTATGTGTCTTTATCAAGTGTACATTGCTTATACTGACAAGGAAATTTATATGGTTCAACAACAAAAAAACGACAATTAACAAGAGGGTTGATAAACAAAATAACATTTTTAATATGAGAAACAGAGTCGAAAAAGTTTCTATAAATATTTCGACCTTACTTTCCAAAGGTCATCCATCATCAGTATAAAATATTTTCTACAGTAAAACGTATAAAGACATGATAAAAAGTTGAGGCTTAAAAAACTAAATAGAGATAAATAGAAGAAAATTAGTGGTTAAAGGCATTGTGTGAAATATACAAAAATTAGTAAAATTAGTAAAATTAATAAAATTATTAAAAATTCTTAAAGTATAAAGGATTTCAAAACTTAAAATTATAAAAGTAGAAAATTAAATGTATAAATGTATAATGTATGCCAGTCAGTATACAACGCTGAGACAACATCATCAAGACTATGGATAATGAGAGAACTAAGATAAATTAAATTATAATTATGCTAAATTATCCCAACGTTGTACACCTGCTGGAGATGAAATTAGAAAACTTAAAACATAAAAATGGAAGCCTTGATGAAACTGAAAATCGAATTTAAACAAAATAGCAGGTATCCGGCACAAAAAGGAAACAATAATCAATAAACATAAACGGATATGAAAATTATAATGATATGGTTCCAACACTCTGTGCACACTGTAGATAGACAGCTAAAAAGAAAGAAAAAAGAATGCTTCCATTAGGCTGAAATTTACTCCCTGTGGGTGGTTGAGGAGTCAGACATGGTATGTAGAGGGGTGCTGTCCCCCCAGAAAAATTAGATCCCCCCCAGAGATTTAGGTCCCCCCAGGTATATATCTATACTAGCCCCCAGTATTACAGGTTCAATAGTCAAAACACAGACAACGTATAATTAGATCAAACAACAACTCTCAAAGTATAAATATCCCTAAAGTCTGAAATAAAACTATAAATATCCTAAAACAAATTATGTAACTATAACTTTAAACCCTAAATGTTTAAGTACCTTCATGCACTCAGTAAGTTTTTTATAAATTAACTGACTCGATTTTCACTTAAACAAATTCTGTTTCAAGAATTAGCTATAATTCTGATAAAAGCCTGGAAATGATAGATTGGATAGAACTTTAAAATTCTGACCTTTTTGCCTCAATTACTTAAAAGTCAACAAGAAAAATACTAAAGATATTTATAAAACTAAAAACCTAAGAAATAAACCTAGTGAAATACTACAGGTAGGAGCTATGTAGAGAACTGTTTCAGAAAAATCTTTAAGCTTTTTGTTTTTGTTAAACACTTTACTGAAAATTATTACTATTATAAATTTGGTTATATTCAAGCTTAGTCACTTTCATTTAAGAACTTTGAAAGTTACTAAAATCTCATACAGCTTTCTAGAAACCAAGATTAACAAAATATCAACAAACTGTTAAAATGAATATCAAGTGAATTTGTCAAATGTCAATAAGTCACTTTTTTTTGTAACAGTTCTCTACTTTTCTGAAAGAGTGTGTCATCCTTTTCATTGATTGACAAAGTAGATAAGAGGTATAGCGTTTCAAGAACCTTGCTTGATATACAGCCTCTGTCCTTATAACAAATCTTAGCATGTTTGGAAAAACTTCTTTCCTGTTATGATGATGACATAATTATTTGATTACTGTAAATAATCCATTCTAACTTTACAAACCATTTAATTCTTTAGTTGATGTCGTCTTGATTGTAAAGGCATTCTCCTTTATTTCTCAGTGTTTTATTAGCCATTTTAGTTTGTTTACACGTTCCCTGTGGTTTTTCATTTTGGTCTTTATTTTTCATTTTTTCAGTGTTTTTTTATTTGTTTGGGTTTTTATGTCAATTTCTGTGTCATTTTGTTCTGTAGTATATGTCATATCTAGGTCAGTATTTTGTATTAATTTATCAATTTTGGTCAGTATTTTCTAGGTCTGTATTTTATATATGTAGTTTTCTGATTTCTCACATAAATCATATACACTTTCACTTTTTCTGTTCAATTCAAAGAGTGGTCATGAAACACATATCATTCACATCTTTGTTTTCATACTCAGGCAAGCTGGTATGTTTTCTTGTTTATCTTTTTTACTTTGCTTTGTTCACTCTTTATATACTTATATTCAATAGTTGTATACTTATATTCTACTTTAAGCTTTGACAAATTTTTCAGATAGTTTATTTATTAAATTTCAGTTTGAACATATTCACACTGTTACAAACACTTGTGTTATCACTGTTATCCATGACCCCTGACCCCACATTCAAACAGCTGGAGTTGACAAGAACAGATCCTAAGTGGGCGTGGCCTTCACATGCTGACAAGAAATAAGACAAGAATTGATTACAAAGTACTAGCATCAACTGGAGAAAAGGTCTGTCATCAATCAGCTAACTCCTCAAGTCAACCGGCCATCATTCAAGTCAAGCCGGCCATCATTCAAGTCAAGCCGGCCGTCATTCAAGTCAAGCCGGCCATCATCATTCAAGTCAAGCCGGTCATCATTCAAATCAAGCCGGTCATCACTCGTCTGAAATCAATCATTCATCACAAATCGAAATGGCAGAAGAAATTCGTTTAAAGGAATTGAGAATCCAAGAATCTACTTTGAGAGATGAGATTGAAGACACGATCGAAGATAATTCTCTCATCATAATGAAGTTATGTGTGCAGAAAATTGAAACTCTTCGAATGCAGTATCGTTCCAAACATCATGAACTCAAAGTCCTGTTATCAGCGATGATTATGAACTTGTTCATCAGAAATCATATGCCAACACTATTGGGAGCATCAGTAACTACATACGAAGTTTAAATCACCTGGTACAACAGCATCATCTAGTTGGTATCAGATCAGTAGAAGAAATAAATAGTCGCCAAGCTGAACTTGTCATTCAGGAAATTGAAAGATCGATTACGTATCTGGAAACCAGTACAACTTGCAACATCAACAGAATCACTAATGACGACTTGAAGCAAAGAGTATCACTTCTTGGTTCGCAAGAAAGAGAGTTAAAGGAAATCTCGAGTAAGTTAAAAGAACTGATTGGATTGCATCCCAACATGGAAACATACAACGATCTGAAGGCAAGATTCGAAAACTTATTCTTAATCCGCTCCAATTATGAGGCTAAGATCAAGATCGAGTCAACCTCAAGGGAGATCGAGAAACTTGAAGCATTCAATAAAAGCAAGCTGAACATCAAGCTGTCAAAATTTACTGGTTTCGACACTGCTATTGACACATTCATTGATGAATTTGAAAAACTTTATTCGGATAATGTATTCAAGCTGAATTGCTGAAAAATAATCACTTGGACAAGCAGGCATTATCACTGGTCAAGAGCATTGATAGTATAGATGACATTTGGGATCGACTCAAAAGCGTCTTTGGTGACAAGGAAATTCTCCTACAACACAAGCTAGCTGAGCTACATCGCATTTCAAACGACAGTAAAGAGAAAGACTCTATGAAGGTCATTGAATTTCTCAGCAAATTAACTAATTCAATGAGAGATCTCATGCAACTTGCTGTAAATCACAACATTGAAAATGAACTCCTATACAGTGACGCTTTACATAAGATCGTCAGTATGCTCGGGGAGAGCCGCATGATGAGATGGCTCACAGTATCCTGCGAAAATCCGAAAGATGGGAGGTACAAATGGAGACAATTGATAGAGTTTCTTGAAAAGGAGATGAAGATCCATCAACAGAAAGCTGTGATTCAGATTTCCTCCAAATCAACAACAGGGAAGTCTACAGCCACAAGGTCTTCAGTTGGAATACCTCCAAAGACATCTTTTCCATCCCATCAATGCAGTTTACTCAACATTGAGAATCAATCATCAACAAACTGTGTTGTATGTGGTGCATTCGATCACGTGCAGACCAATGGACCTAGAGGTATCAAACTGGTTCAATACTTCTCATGCAAGACATTTGTTGACATGTCAGCAGCACAACGTTTCCAATTTCTAAAGACCAATGGATTGTGTTTTCAATGTTTGTACCCTGGTGCCAAAGTTGACCAAGGAAAACACAAAGAAGGAAAGTGTCAGCATGATTTCATCTGCAAGCATCAATCACATACCCAACCAAGAAGCATGTTCTTGTGTGTGACGAGCACAAGAATGATCATCAAAACAAGGATGTGTTGGAACACTATAAAGCTAGATGCATCATGAAGCAACCACTCCCAATGTATTCGAAGAACATCCAAATTTTCCATAGTTTGTCCAAGGTGAAGCCAAAAGTTGTTCCGAAGGCTGATGACAATTCACATGATGCAGTCTTCATCCTTCAACCAATCACAATCAACGATTCAAATTTCACAATCTTTTATGATAATGGTTGTAGTGATTTTATAAGTCGTTATGGAGCTGTTAAACGTCTTGGATCAAGAGCTAAACAAGTTTATGCTGGCACCATCCAGATGAACGGTATTGCTGGCATCTCAAGTCCTACGAGTCATGGTATCTATCAAATCAGTTTACCTCTATGTAACGGAAATAATGCAGTCATGACTGGACCCTGTCTTGATAAAGTTACCAACACGTTTCCGGAATATCCAATCAATGGTGTGGTATTCGATGACATTAAGCATCAGTACATTGAAAAGGGAGGTGACGCATCAAGTTTACCATCAGTTCCTGAAGGTGGGCGGAGATGTTGATCTAATCATTGGTATTAAGTATCTACGTTATTTCCCAAAACCAATTTTTCAAATGCTATCAGGACTTACAATCTATGAGTCACATTTTTGGAATAGTGATGGTTCAGTTGGATTAATTGGAGGTCCACATGCAATCTTTGATGCCATCCACAACAAATCAACAAATTTTGCAACCAATCAACTAAGATTGTTCTCATATGGCTATCACGTTAATCCTGATGTTCGTCTCCTTTAGCCCATGAGCTAGGTCGATTTTAGGGCTCAATTTTAGGAAAAAGAGAAACTTGGTTTTTTGATATGTATAGGGTCCCTACTTTTAGGAAAGGTATGATAACCCTGTCAAATCGGTAGCTTTTACATGGAATCAGGGGATTAAAAGTAGGGGTACTTTTGGCGTTTATAAGGGCTCCTTAAGGAAAATAGCATTTACAGTGACATATAATTAGTTATTCCTTGACAGTTAGTGATCCAAACGACTTGAAACTTGGTAGTCGTGCTGAAGATATGATCAAAATTAGTTTGTAATAAAACAAATTTCAAAAATCTTTTTCAGGAGGTTTGGTTAGGAGAAAATAGGGAAAAATCAGGTTTTTTAAGCTATTTTTGCATATTCTTTACTAAAAAGTCAACTAAACAATAACATGTCTCATTTGTTGTAAATAATATACTAACTCAGTTAGGTAATACCAGAATTAGGCATAATTGAGCTAAATTATAGATAATAATGCTGAAAAATAGGTTTTCAGGGTGTAAAATTGCTATTTTTTGACGAAAAAACATCTTTTTTCTGGTTTACTTCCAATAACTCACTAGAAAACTCTTACAAATGGAAATTATGATTGACTCGATGTGATAGCAGAAATAACTGAACATAATTGCGTATTATCTAGGTTCTTTGGAGGCACCAGGGGGTAAAACAGAGGATGAAATATAATTTTTAAGGGAAAAACGACAAATTTCAGGAAAGAAGCAAATTATAATTATAATTATATGTTTTTATTTTGGATAAAAAGTACTGTAGCACTATTTATAAAAACAAAAGTTGTATTTTTTGATAGTCTTTTTCAGCAGCAGATTCCAAATCAGAATCGCTGTTATTAGCATCAGGTTCATCACAAATAAAAC